>JASDDO010000031.1:422237288-422837288 GCA_030015575.1 Agapanthus africanus
TACTCCGGAGTGTCGATGCCCTGTCTCGAAACTCCCACGACTAGGGACCTTTTAAGGATGTGCTTATAGACCCCAGCTCCCACGTATATGATCGCCTTCATACTGCTGGCAGTTAAGCAAGAATCCTAGGGGCTCTATCAACGTGTAATAGCGACTCGTAAGGTCACCTAAAGCAGTACACGATGATAAAGATAAACCAGATAGCATACTATCATCTTGAGTAAGACTGTCCTACTGGGACAGGTCCTCCCTCAATCATTGCAATCACGTGCCTGTGATCCAATAATTGACTCTGAGGGCACTATCTCCAACAGTATAAATCCTAACCCTAATCTTTTATTTTTGTTTAAATCTTTAAAGCTAGCTTATTAGGTGTTTAATATAGCTTTAATTGCATGTTTAGAATTTTCATGAATGAGTTGTGAAGATCTAGTTAGGGTTTAAATTGTTGAGGTAGTTAATTGATAAGCGAGGACTTGGAAAAAAACTTAATCTAGTGGGTGAAAGTTATTTGTTGATTTCCTAATTTGTCTAATTGAGTTTGTTAGCAAACTAACTTTTGTTAAATCATATTTGGGTGAGATTAAATTTGTAGTAAAGGTTTGGGTGGCGTAGTTAAGCTACTTTGCAATGTTTGTGATCGCTAGAAATTGTGTTGAGGTAATATGTGATAAGTTGCTTAGTAGGTTTCGGTAAAAATTGGACGTAGGTTCTAATGGACGTTGCGATGTTTTATATATTATCTTACACGCTATATATTGTGTTGTGAATGCGCGATTGGTACGATCGGGGTCTATGCTTGGTGGTTGCGTAGTTTAGCGATCCTAGCTAGGGTTGTGCCGATGTCGTGCGTGTTTTGTGCACTAGGTGCATAGTTTGTTTATCTTGTGGGCGTTATACTTGCGTTTTGTTATCTTTGTGTCGGCATAGGATATTTAGCCTTATTATGTGTTGTGTTTGTGAAATTTTAGGATCGCAAGTGGGGACTTCGGACACTGCGAAGAAAGGGAAGCAGGTGGTCGGATTTTCTTAGTTCGAGATCATCGGTAAGTAGATTTAACATCTACGGGGAAATCGCCCGTATGAAGTTATGCATCGGGGCTGGATATGATATTATAGCTTCATGTTTATACGCATATGAGTTGATTGCGCATGAGTGTCATTGCATATTATTACCTGTTGTGCCTTGACTTTGTTCCTATTGGACACTGCACCATTACCGACGATTCATATTGCACGCGCACTAAATTGTATGTCGCACTCACACCGTCAGTAATTGCCATGACACGTACTACATAGATACATATGGGATATTGTATCGGTTATTGTCTTTGAGACAGGGATTCTTATTCCGTTGCGTACATGAAATGTAGTATACAGGTTATACCTGCATGCTTACACATATATCTTGCTATAGCTATATGTACATCATGCATACATACTTACATGTACACCCACATATCTTGCTACATCTACATGTATATCATGCAAACATATTTACATGTATACCCACATATCTTGCTATAGCTACATATACCCCTAAGTAGATTGTACTGTCATTTGACATTGAGACGTTCATTATTATGCTATTGCGCTTATGAAATGCATCATACATACTTGCTTCCATGTAAATACATATATCTTGCTATAGTTACATGTACACCTCATATGATGCTGCACTTGATTTCGGAGGATTTGGGAACCACATGATATATTTTAAAACCGGATTCATTTAAAAGAGCGGTTTTCCCTTAATATGCTCATATTGCTGTTTATGTTGCATATATCAGTTTTTCATGGATTTACGCATTGAGATATGGATTTCATGTGATTTATGGATTTGAGAACCGTGGAGGTAATTCAAGAAATTTATATATATTGTTTGAAAACCCGGTTTCTCGTGATATGATATTTCAGTGCGTCCACCATGAGTTTTCTCGATTCTGAGACTTATGCTAGATACCCGATTCGAGGAGCGGTAGGCACCGTATGCGGGTACATGGTGGTACCGGTATGATACCCCGGCGCAAGAAAGGTTTGTCGATGGATTTGCCGATGAGCCTGGCAGTGGGACTACTACCTACCGGTGATAGTATTTGGACTCGGAGGATATCTGGAGGATACCGACCGGAGTCGTGAGATGGTACGGGCCGATCCGGACTGACGGAGCCCGATATATGAGGATTTGTGTGTCGATGCTGGACACGAGTATTTCATGATGTTTCGAGTGTCGATGTTGGGCACTCAAGTTCCATGATTTTTATGTGTCATTGATGAACACACGAGATAGATATCCTTATACACACACACACACAGGCATATGTTTTCATGATGTTTCGAGTGTCGGTGTTTGACACTCAGGTTCCATGAGACTTACAGGACATGAGGGTTGATCTGAGGATGCGGTGCCTAAGGTACTGGGATTTGGAGTGTCGTTGATGGACACTAGTTTTCCACGATGAGAAATCCGTGTTGATGATATGTTTTATCCCATACTCAGCATTTATTTGATATGCATTTTTATTCATGTAGATGTAGTACCCTGATGGTGTACCTGGATCATGATTGTTGCTTATCTATATTACCATACTTATGCCATCAATTTACATGTGATAGATTTATCGCTGTTCGTGCATACCTGCGATTACAATATGATGTTATTTACTATTCACGAGTTGGCAACTCACCCCCGTTATGCCACAGTGTTTTGCAGGTCTTACCCTCAGAGTAGTCACGGCAGGACTTCTTGTTATCTCTACTTTTGCGGATACCGCTACGGTTGGCTGTGAGGCCTTTGCTTTCAGGTGGGTTCACGGTTATCCGTTTCTGTACATTGTATATCTTTTGTTGGATCTAGTACTCTCCATCTACCACTTCATGTATTTGACTTAGAGACGAGTTGTATTATTATTTTGTGATTTTGTGTTCCGTGCTCGTGGGAGCCAGCCTTGTTATAATGTTTTACCTCCTTATGTTGTTTTCATTTATATTTCTTCTCTACGGCGTCGTATATATGCTTGTGGTGGTTGTTTCCGCCGTTGGGCATGATTTTGCTCTTGTTTGGGATGCTTTATTTATATTCTATGTTGTACTCGTTTTCGGGGTTAGTTTTTACAAAGGCGGCGCTGCCGAAATTTTTGAGAAAAGTAAAACTTAAGTTTAAAGATTTTTAATTGGGTTTTCCGAAGGTTTTAACTATGTTTTCTCCGCTTATCCATTTTTGGGTGGTTTAGATTTCTAAGTTTCGGCTTACTTAAGTTGCGTACGCCTGTTGACGTTACATAGTTTAAGTGTTGTTTACGGGCCTAAATTTGGGTGTGACAAAGTTGGTATCAGAGTGCTAGGTTTTAACTTTCGGAGTGTAGCATTACCTTGGTATGATGGAGTAGGTAGCTTAAGCAGAGTAACGTAGTGTGTGTATGTTCCGCGGCATACTTACGACACAGTACTCCGCCTAATTGACCTTAGGACTTATTGATTGAAATTACTTCCGTGATTATATACATCCCTATGATTCGATTTCTGTGTCCTTATCGAATCTTGTTTCCATTTCCAGCCTTTATGCCGCCGAAGACTACTAGGGCACAGAGAGCGGCCGCGAGGGCTGAGGTCAGAGTTGACTCGTCTGAGATGAGGACTGACCACGGTGGTACGCCTGTTGTATCGGAGCAGATTGCTATGCTAGGGGACGGTATGTTGGATTTGCGCCAGATGATGGGGTCTTTAGTTGAGGCCATTCGAGCGCAGAGTCAGGAGGTTGTTCCACCTGCTATGGGGACAACGATGGTGCCTACTGTTCCGGAAGTCGCAGCTACAGCTACAGAGGTTATCGCTGCATCGTTATCTGAGTTCATGAGGCTGAAGCCTCCGGTTTTCACTAGCACCGATGCAGCCGAGGATCCGCAGTCGTTTATCGACCGGATGGCCAGGATTTGTCGTTCGCTGAGATTCTCCGACGCGAGATGGGTCGAGTTCATGAGTTTTCGTCTAGAGGGTCTGGCCTAGAAGTGGTGCGAGTCGTTATAGAAGGGCAGAGCCGCAGGTCTTTCTCCTATGACCTGGGCTGAGTTCGTGACAGTGTTTCTTGCCCGTTTTCTTCCGCAGAGCGTCAGGGATGCTCGAGCGCGCAAATTCGAGTCCTTACGCCAGACTCCGAGGATGACAGTGGTCGAGTACGATGTGTTGTTTACCGAGATATCTGTGTATGCTCCGTATTTGGTCGCTACTGAGGAGATGCGGGTGAAGAGGTTCGTTCGAGGCCTGCATACCCAGTTGTTCCTCGCTATTAGCATTCAGCATTGCGACACGTATGCAGCAGCGGTGGACGCGACCCTATTGGTTGAGGAGTGTCTTTCAAGTCTTCGGTTGTTCCAGAACCGAAGAGGGTTCGTACTGGTATGCCAGCACGGAGACAAACGTTTAGACGTCGTGATAAATTCCATTCAGGTACTGGGGGTAGTGGAGGCTCGGGACGAGGGCAGTTATTCAGTACTTACCCCCAGGAGGGTCAGCAGTCGACGTCAGGGTGCTTTAGGTGTGGCAGTCTACATCACCTTGTTAGGGATTGTACCGCGATACGCCAGAGAGAGGCAGCCATACCACATGTTACTTTACCACCTTCTCCACCTCAGAGAGCGTTGCCTCTTGCGCCTGTTGTTGCTCCGCGTCAGACTTTTGCTCAGAAGGATCGAAGTCACGGAGGGTTTGTTCAGTGAAGATGGGGTGGCAGAGGTAGAGGACAGCCAGTCGCGGGTAGAGGGCAGGCTCGAGTGTTTGCCTTGACTCACCAGGACGCGCAGGCGTCCAATGCAGTGGTTTCTGGTATTCTTTCTGTATGTTCTTTTGATGCACACATTTTATTTGATCCGGGATCTACGCATTCGTATGTTACTACGCACTTCGTGCCGAGGTTAGGCCGAGAGTCGTGTTTGCTAGATCAGCCGCTTATCGTGACTGCTCCTGTTATCGAGTCGTTTGTTGCGCGACACGTATTTCGGTCGTGTGCTGTTCGTTTAGGAGAGAGAGATTTGTCCGTCGACTCGATCCTTCTTGAGATGTTGGGCTTCGACGTTCTCCTTGGCATGGACTGGTTAGCTACTTGCTATGCGTCCGTGTACTGCCGCGAGAAGACAGTTAAGTTTTGTTTTCACGGCGAGTCAGTGTTTTTTGTGCAGGGGGACCGTGGTGCTGCCCCTCACAGTTTGATTTCTGTCCTTTGCGTTAGTCGGCTTTTGAGGAGAGGATGTCGGGGATTCTTGGCTTTCATTCATGATACTGGAGCCATAGTGGAGTCGTTGGACCGGGTTCCTACCGTGCGAGAGTTCCCCGATGTTTTTCCCGATGAGTTACTTGGGTTGCCGCCAGAGCGCGATATTGAGTTTTGCATTGATCTGATTCCCGGCGCGGGGCCTATTTCTATACTGCCTTATCGGATGGCTCCGGCGGAGCTTAGAGAGCTTAAAGATCAATTGCAAGAGTTTCTTGATAGGAGAGTTGTGCATTTGAGTGTTTCGCCGTGGGAAGCTCCTGTTCTGTTTGTCAAGAAGAAGGACGGCAGTTTGAGGTTGTGTATGGATTATCGTCAATTGAACCAAGTTACGTTGCGGAATAGGAATCATTTACCTCGCATTGACGATTTGGTTGATCTGCTCTAGGGTGCGAAATATTTTTCTAAGATTGATTTGCGTACGGGTTATCATTAGTTGCGGGTTCAGAATGATGACATTCCGAAGACTGCTTTTCGTACGCGCTACGAGCATTATGAGTTTTTGGTGATGTCGTTCGGACTCACCAATGCGCCGGCAGCGTTCATGGATCTGTTGAACCATATTTTCAGGCCGTTCCTCGACCAGTTTATTATTGTGTTTATTAATGACATTCTGGTCTACTCTAGGAGTCGAGAGGAGCATGAGCGGCACTTGAGAATTGCTTTGCAGACATTGAGAGAGCACCAGCTGTATGCTAAATTCTCAAAGTGTGCGTTTTGGCTTGATAGAGTTGACTTCCTGGGTCATGTGGTGACGGGAGACGGTATTCTTATGGACCCGAGGAAGATCGAGGCTGTGCAGCTTTGGCCCAGACCTGTATCTGTGACAGAGGTCCGCAAATTTTTGGGCTTAGCTGGTTATTATCGCCGTTTTGTGCAGGATTTTTTGAGTATCGCTGCACCGCTGACTGGACTGGCCAGGAGGGGAGTTCCTTTTTTTTGGACTGATGCGTGCGAGCAGAGTTTTCAACAGTTGAAGTCTCGGTTGACGACTGCACCAGTTCTATCTTTGCCTTCTGGATCGGGCGGCTATGTTGTTTACTGTGATGCTTCTCGAGTAGGGTTCAGTTGTGTATTGATGCAGCATGATAGAGTTATCGCTTACGCTTCTCGGCAGCTGAATAAGCACGAGCAGAATTACCCCACTCACAATCTTGAGATGGCCGCGGTGGTCTCTGCGTTGAATATTTGGAGACACTACTTGTATGGGGAGTCGTGTCAGATTTTCACGGACCACATGAGCTTGAAGTACATCTTCCAGTAGCGGGATCTGAATCTGAGACAGCGCCGTTGGATGGAGCTTATGAAGGATTATGATTGTGAGGTCCTTTATCACCCGGGCAAGGCGAATGTAGTAGCTGATGCTTTTAGTCGTAGGCCCGGGGGTAGCTTGTCCCGGTTGAGCGCAGTTCAGCGACAGTCTTCTGAAGATTGGCAGATCTTGTGCGATGGTAGAGTACAGTTTGAGTTCACTTCCACTGGGGGACAGCTTTCTCATGTCCCCGCCCGTCCACTACTTTTTGATCGTATCCATGAGGCGCAGCCCGGTGATACCCGTTTGTCTGAGATTCTTTAGCTTGTTCGGCAGGGTACAGTTTCGGAGTTCATGATTGATGACCAGGGTGTGCTACGATGCAGGACTCGCTTGTGTGTACTACATGCTGATGGGTTGAGACGCGAGATCCTAGAGCAGGAACATCAGTCAGCCTTTAGCGTTCATCCAGGTTCCACCAAGATGTACCGTGACTTGAGAGACTTTTAATGGTGGGAAGGGATGAAGCGCGATATTTCGGACTTCGTTTTTAGGTGCCTGACTTGTCAGCAAGTCAAGGCTGAGCATTAGAGGCCAGCAGGTGAGTTGCGGCCTTTACCCGTTCCGGAGTGGAAATGGGAGCAGATTTCCATGGACTTCGTTTTTGGTCTACCCAGGACCAGTCGAGGGTATGACTCCATTTGGGTGATTGTTGACCGGTTGATGAAATCGGCTCACTTCCTTCCAGTGAAGACCACTTTCGGTTATGCTCAGTATGCTCAGTTGTATATAGATGATATTGTGCATTTGCACGAAGTTCCCACATGCATCGTATCCGACAGGGGCACCCAGTTTACTAGCCGTCATTGGCAGAAGCTTCAGGAAGTTTTGGGTACCCGGTTGAGTTTTAGCACCGCTTTTCATCCACAGACTGATGGTCAGTCGGAGCGGAATATACAGACTCTGGAGGATAAGTTTCGGGCATGTGTTCTTGATTTCGGTGGCAGTTGGGATCGTCACTTGCCGTTGATTGAATTCTCCTACAATAACAGTTTTCAGGAGACGATTCAGATGGCGCCTTTTGAGGCTTTATATAGTAGGAGGTGTCGATCGCCAGTCTGCTGGACCGAACTCAGTGAGAGTAGGGTTTTGGGACCCCAGCTAGTTCAGGAGACTACGGAGAAGATCCAGCTGATTCAGCACAGGATGAGAGCAGCCCAGTGCAGACAGAAGTCCTATTCCGACCGTCGACGTCGCAGACTTGAGTCCATAGTGGGGGATCATGTATTCCTGCGGATTTCTCCAAAGAAGGGCGTTATGAGATTTGAGAAAAAGGAGAAGCTCTGTCCTAGATTTATAAGTCCTTTCGAGATCCTTGAGCGAGTTGGTGCCGTTGCCTATCGTTTGGCACTTCCGTCCAGTTTTCCGGATGTTCATCCCGTTTTCCATGTGTCGATACTTCGTAGATACCTTCATGATCCTTCTCACATGATTCAGCACCAAACCGTTCAGCTTGAGCGCGATCTTTCGTTCACTGAGCAGCCGGTAGTTCTATTGGATCGGCAGGTGAAGAAACTTCGGTCAAAGGTCTTACCATCTGTGAAGGTTCTTTGGCGTGGCTCTACTAGTGAAGAGATCACTTGGGAGGTCGAGAGCGAGATGCGGAAGAAATTCCCTCATCTCTTTGAAGGTACACGTAGTTAAATTTTAATTCGGGGACCGAATTTCTTTAAGGGGAAGATTGTAACGTTTTAGAAAATCGTTATGCGAATTTTCCGTTTTTAGGGTAAAATAGTCGGTGTTTTCCGTAAAAAAAAAACCCTGGAAGTGATCAATTTTCTGTATAGACTTGACTGCACCTAGTTTAACTAGAATATTGCCAGTTTGCGGTTTTTAGTTGTCACTTGAAAATTTTGGTTCACTTAAATATTTTTCCCTAATTAAAATATTATTATAAGTTGTTAATTATGCAATTAATTAGTGGTAATTACAATTTTGTTTGGGTTAATTATTACTAAAGTGAATCTATGCTAATTTAATCACTAGATTAAGCTTAAATCCTTCTCTCCAAAATATCTAGATATTTGTGAATTAAAAAGGAAATTTAAAGAAAATGAAATTGAGGTGGCATAAGATATTTGTTGCATTAATGAGCTTTAATTGTTGTTTTACTCTAGAATTTTCCATACATTTCCATAACCTCCTCTTTTGCCTTGCCTTGGCCGAGCCCCCCCAATTCTGCCCCCACTTTTCTTTTGCCTCATTTTCATCTCTCCAAGCTCAAATAAATCATCACAAATCCTCAAATAATCCTACAAACTCATAAACAAATCCCTACCCAACATTCTTCAACTCTAAACAAGCTTAGATCTTCATGAAAGACAACATTTTGGATGCTAAAAATTTGGAGTTAGTGGCTACTTTGTGATCTAGTGGAGCTATAAATCCTAACCCTAATATTTTATTGTTGTTTAAATCTTTAAAGCTAGCTTATTAGGTGTTTAATATAGCTTTAATTGCATGTTTAGAATTTTCATGAATGAGTTGTGAAGATCTAGTTAGAGTTTAAATTGTTGAAATAGTTAATTGATAAGTGAGGACTTGGAAAAAAACTTAATCTAGTGGGTGAAAGTTATTTGCTACTTTCCTAATTTGTCTAATTGAGTTTGTTAGCAAACTAACTTTTGTTAAATCATATTTGGGTGAGATTAAATCATATGATAAGTTGCATACTAGGTTTCGGTAAAAATTGGACGTAGGTTCTAATGGACGTTGCGATGTTTTATATATTATCTTACACGCTATATATTGTGTTGTGAATGCGCGATCGGTACGATCAGGGTCTATGCTTGGTGGTTGCGTAGTTTAGCGATCCTAGCTAGGGTTGTGCCGATGTCGTGCGTGTTTTGTGCACTAGGTGCACAGTGTGTTTATCTTGTGGGCGTTATCATTGCGTTTCGTTATCTTTGTGTCGACATAGGATATTTAGCTTTATGTGTTGTGTTTGTGAAATTTTAGAATCGCAAGCGAGGACTTCGGACGCTGCGAATAAAGGGAAGCAGGTGGTCGGATTTTCTTAGTTCGAGATCATCAGTGAGTAGATTTAATATCTACGGGGAAATCGCCCGTATGTCGTTATGCGTCAGGACTGGATATGATATTATAGCTGCTTGTTTATACGCATATGAGTTGATTGAGCATTAGTGTCATTGCATATTATTACCTGTTGTGCCTTGACTTGGTACCTATTGGACACTGCACCATTACTGACGATTCATGTTGCACGAGCACTAAATTGTATGCCGCACTGATTGGTATGGAATTTTTAGTGCTTATGCTATTTGTGATCCAAGAATTAACCGCAATCAAGAACGGTGTTGCTTGGTAGCTAGCCGGTTGAGTACGGGTCGGTCCACAGGGATTACGTGTATTTTCTAGTTGTTCTAACGAGTCAATTCCTATTTGTGGTAGGTTTTGATTTTCAATAATAACTAAAGTTGAGTTTGAATAGGATTAAAACCTTGCTAGGGTTAGGATTAGGTTAGTTTGGAAAGTCAATTATTCTCACCTCTTTCTTTGCCCTAATTAAGAAATTTTAGGTGTTAAGATAATAGTTAACAAAGGGGATTAGCACGATCGGGAAGAAACTAGGTTTCTTCCCTTTTGTCCTTTTACGTCCTTTCTTAACTCTTACCCTAACCTCTATGGAAAACAATCACAACCGGTCTTTAACTAGGGAATCACCGCTACCTCGTGGGATAGGGTGCCGTAGTGAGCGGTGTGTGTATGTATGCATAGAGCCTACTTTAAAATGTTGAACGGGCAAGAAAGGGGTGAGAGATTTTCATCTCTCAAACCTTCCCCAAAACCTAACCCTAACAAGTGAGGAACTACTCACTCATTAGGGAATTGATAAACGAGTTCATTTTTTATGGTTTTTATTTAATAACTACGGCAGATAAAAAAAATTGGTGAAAATAACTACGACAGAGAAATAAAATTGCTAGAGAAATAACTAGGGCAGAAAAGAAACTTACTTTATTGATGCACTCTTTGATAATTACAATGAATGGAAATTTTAAACTCGGAATTAAAAAGAGGCATGCTCCAAAAAGAGCAGTAGGATTCCTATTTATAGATAATAGAAACCCTAGGGTTTACATCTGATCCATATCTAGAATTACAAAAATACCCTAAGAAAACCGGGTCAACGCATCGACTTCCACCGACACGCACCGACGCACCGACACGTGTTCTATATGGCCGAGGATCCGCGGCCATAAGCATGGTTTGGCCGCGGTTCCGCGGCCATATAGTGGGCTTGCTGGCTCATTTTTCTAGGGTTGCTTTCTGTTGCTTTTTCCTTTCTGGTTTCTTCACTTGGTTCTTCAGAATATCTTCTAGTTTCTTCCAGATTTCCACAGTGCAGAATGTTGTGGACTTTTACCGTTCGCTTCGTGTTGAAGTCTTGAATCTTGTGCTGCCTTTGTACTTTGTACAATCGAACTGTTTGCTGGTCTTCGTTTGTTCCTCGAACTGTAGGCGGCATGATAAAGATTCTTCTATTTGTTAGTCGTAGTCTCACTTTTGCAGCGTCTTTTCACCATTTTCACTGTATTGTTCCGAGAACCTGTAACCTGCAACTATTTAGCAGACATGGATCAAAAGCACCTATTTATTTGCAAAATGATTAAGAATGGGGAATATAATAATGCAAAATTATGAGATGAACAAATACCCCCAAACTTATCTTTTGCTCGTCCCGAGCAAAACTAGTTTATTCTCGAAAAAGCCTAACCTCACTTTCGCAGGGAAACGCGATTGTACTGAACTCGTGCAACAAGCCGTTAAACCTCTAGGTGTCCCTAGTAGGAGGAGTGTTGTCTCCTGAGGGTTTTCAGCGGATACTACCAACAAAATCCGATCAATTTGGCCTATAGACTTTCATTCTTCAATTCGGTTTTCTAGCAAGAAATTCTATTATCTTCGACTCAGAAATTATCAACCCATATTTTTCACGCTTCCTTATCATTTAACTTAAGATTGTATATGTTCTGTAAATTTATTTAGCTTTTAGCATCTTTTGAGTTTTCCTTCTAAGGTTCCATCTCAACTTAGGAATTTTTATCATCTCTACTAAAGATATAAGTCCTATTTTTCATTCTTATCTTTCATCCAAACCCTAATCATATACCCCTACGTGTGTGTATGTATCACCCCTACATTTGGAAATTCAATTCAAGCTCTTATACTCTTGTCCATCGTCCAAAGACTTTTAGTTTGTGAATTTTAGATGAAATTGCTCACACATCCTTCATGTGACCATTAATAATTTTTGAGGTACTAACGACCGATTACAAAATGTGTTTGCGCATTATGGCGTAATTCCTCGTCTTGTAATACTTAAAGCTTTAGCAGTGACTCCCAAACCAGTTGGTCTAAGACACTAGGTGATAAAGCACCCTCGCTACATATTTTTATTTTACGCAGCCTTAAGTAATTAAAAAACCAGTGTTCATTTTTTTATATCTCTTTATTCACACTTATAATTTTATTTTCCTTCATACTAAGGATTTTTGACAAGAGCATTTCAAGGTATCCTCTACTATTCCAAGTTTCAAGGTTCGTGTTTGTGCAAGTTGTAGGGTATATATTTTTAGAATTTAGACTTAAGGCTCAGAATTATTTTTCAGACTTATACTCCAATAAAAATTTCAATACTCTTCCCTTATTTTAACTTAGCCCAAGAAGTGAACTCAAAATTTGCTTATTTCTAAGTAAACTACAAGAACATATATTTTCTACCGTTAAATTTTAAGAAAGGTTATTTTTAGGGTTTTTAATTTACTAAGTTTTGGGATCTACTTTTTCCTAGCTAGTTAAACGTCTTGTCAAACTTAAATCAAATATGGCCAAAATCGAATTTTTCAATTTTTAATTTTTTTTTTCAATTTTTATGGGTTTTAAAATAAGTATGCAAATGCAAAATTATACATATGAATGCGAAGGAAGAAAGCTTACCGAGCACGCCCCAAACTTAAACTTGACAGTGTCCTCACTGTCAGGCTACACCAAGAGGGTCAAAATTGTCGGCATTCCCCTATTTATTTTTTTTGTATTTTTATTTTATTAAAACTGGAAATTTACAAAAATACCCCAAAATATTTTTTTAATATTTACAAGTGGTAAACGTACCCCCAATCATACGGTTGGCTAAAAATCATTTTCTTTCTAGAGCCAACATAATCTCCCCCAAACTTGAATTAAACAATGTTACAAGTCAATGCCAAGCTTTGCAAAGGCCAAAAGTCAATACGAACCATTCGAAGAATTTATCAGTGAAACACAACGGTTGGTGGAAGAGGATGTTGTCTAGAATCACGAAGAAGTGGGGAAGAGATGAGTGGTGTAACAGAAATGGATTGCATCTCAATTTGAAGAGACGACAAAGTGATTGTGACGATGGATTACTCGCATTTTTGTGATTGTCAAGAAGAAGGGGCAGAGGTTCAATTTCTTTTTGGAGTTGATTCATCTCAACACCCGTGTTTGCTAAAAATGCGAGCTCATCAGCGAAAATTTCCTCAAAGCTTTCATCGATACCCCGAAGAATAATGTCATCAGAAAGAGCGGGGAGATCTCTAGACTCCATGAAAGATTCACAATCAGTGTTAAGTGTTGACCTGGACAATTTAATGGAAGAGTCCGTATATGTATAATACATAGTTGGGTCAAACAACGTATGAAAAGAGTCTAGATCAGTATCTTAAAGCTGATCAAATTCGCTGCTGTCGACATTCATTAATTCGACAGAACATGCATGAGCAGAAGGATCGGAGGGCAAACTTCCTATCTTGTAAATGTTGAACTCACTTGACATCTTCCCGAAGGATAGAGTCATAGAGCCGTTACGACAGTTGATTATAGCATTAGAAGTGGCCAAAAATGGTCGACCGAGGATCACCGGAATTTGGTTCCGTGGGTTAGCCACAGGCTGTGTGTCCATAACAATGAAATCAACGGGGAATATGAAGTCCCCTACTTTAATCAACACATTCTCTAACTCGCCCATAGGATGGGTGATGGATCGATCGGCCATTTGGAGAGTACAATGAGTGGATTTCAACTCTCCAACGCCTAATTGCTCATAAACGGAATAGGGAAGCAGGTTAACACTGGAACCAAGATCTAAAAGTGCGCGATTTATGTTCTTATCCCTAATTGTTATTGAAATTGTAGGACAGCCAGGGTCCTTTCGTTTTTGGGGCAAAAGAAAAGGTTGGGTAATAGCATTGCTCACGGCACTAGCTACGAATACTTTCTTGGGTATCTGAGACTTCCTCTTCTTGGTACATAAGTCCTTCAAGATTTTAGCGTAAGAAGGGACTTGTTGGATTGCATCCAAGAGAGGTATGTTAATGCTAACCTGTTTGAATAACTCCACAATCTTCTCCATTTGTGGAGTTTGTTTATTGGATCTCAACCTGTTTGGAAATGGAATATTTTGAAAATTTGTTGAGTCCAATGTTTGTAGAGTAGATTGCGGAGTTGGAACGGATCCAATTGTTGGTGTTATCGTGGAGTGAGATGTGGGTCCGTTCGAATTAAAAGCAGTAGAGCCTTGAGAAGAATGAAGAACAGGCTCTGACGAAGATGACGAAGAAGATGAAGAAGAAGAAGAAGAAGCGGCGGCTGATTTGTGCTAAATTTTACGATCAAAGAACTAATTACCGCAATCAAGAACGGCATCGCTTGGTAGCTAGCCGGTGAGTATGGGTCGGTCCACAGGGATTTTGTGTATTCTCGATTTGTTCTAACCAGTTAATTCCAAACGGTGTTGGGTTGATTATCACTAAAAACTAAAGTTTATTTAAACTAGGATTAGAATCTTGTTAGGGTTAGGTTTAGGTTAAGTTTGGAAATTTAAGATTTCCCATCACTTTCAATGCCCTAATTTAGATCTATTTAGGTGTTATGGTAATAATTAATAAAGGGGATTAGGACGATCGGGAAGAAACGCTGTTTCTTCCTCTAGGTCCTTGTCCGTCCTTTCTTAATTCTTACCCTAACCTCCATGGAAAACATGCACAACCGGTCTTTTAAACTACGGTATCACCGTTACCTCGTGGGTAGGGTACTGTAGGGAGCGGTGTGTGTATGTATGCATGGAGTCCTATGAATTAATATGTGATGGGCAAGAAAGGGGTGAGAGATTTTCATCTCTCAAACCTTTCCTATTCCTAACCCTAACAACTGAGGAACTACTCACTCATTAGGGGATTGATAAAACACATGTTTTTTATTTGTTTTGTTTCTAAAAGATTAACTATCTAAACTATGGCAAATTAATAAAAAGTTCTAAGCTAATTAACTAGGGCAGAAAAGAATTTAAGAACTAGGGCAATAAAAAATTCTACTTACTTTATTCGATGCTCTCTCAACACATGACAAAGAATTCTGAATTTTATTTCATAAAAAGAGGCATAGCTCAAAGAGAGATTTAGGATTTCTATTTATAGAGCATAGAAACCCTAGGGTTACAATCGATTCACATCTGCATTTACAAATATACCCTAAGAAGACTAGTCAACGCACCGCCACACCGTCACAAAATTTGCACCGACACGGGCTCCGCGGAACCACGGCCAAAACCCATGTTTGGCCGCAGATCCACGGCCATGTAGTAGTTTCATGGACTGCACTTTTTAGGGTTGATTCTAGTTGCATTTTGCTTCTTGTTTCTTCACTTGGTTTCTTAGATTTTCTTCTAGATTTCTTCCAGATTTCCACAGTGAATAATGTCGTGGACTTTACCGTTTGCTTTGTGTCGAAGTCTTGAACCTTGCACTGCCTTTGTACTTTGTGAACTTGTTCATTGATCTTCATTGTCCTTCAAAATGTCGGCATGATCAAGATTCTTCCATTTATCGGTCGTAGTCTCACTTTTGTCTCTACTTTTCATCATTTTCACCTTTTTTGTTTCGAGAACCTGTAACCTGCAACTATGTAGCAGACATGGATCAAAAGCACCTGTTTATTTGTAAAATGAATAAGAATGGGGAATATGATAATGCAAAATTATGGTATGAACAAATACCCCCAAACTTATATTTTGCTCGTCCTCGAGCAAACCTAGTTTATTCTTGAAAAAGAACTAGCCCCACTTTCGCAGGGAAACGCGATTGCACTGAGCTCGTGCAGCAAGCCGTTAAACCTCTAGGTGTCCCTAGTATGAGGAGTGTTGTCTCCTGAGGGTTTTCAGCGGATACCACCCACAAAATCCTTTCAATTCGGCCTATTGACTTTTATTCTCCAATTAGGTTTTCTAACAAGAAACTCTATTATCTTAGACTCGGAAATTATCAACCCGTATTTTTTACGCTTCCTTATCATTTAACTTAAGATTATATATGATTTGTAGATTTACTTAGCTTTTAGCATCTTTTGAGTTTTCCTTCTAGGGTTTCATCGCAACTTAGGAATTTTTATCATCTCTATTAAAAATATAAGTCCTATTTTTCATTCCTATCTCTTATCTAAACCCCAATCATATACCCCTACGTGTGTGTATATATCACCCCTACACTTGGAAATTCAAATCAAGCTATTATACTCTTGTCCATCGTCCAAAGTACTTTTCAATTGGTGAATTTTTAGATGAAATTTCTCACACATTCTTCATGCGACCGTTAATACTTCTTGAAGTACCAACGACCGATTACAAAATGTGTTTGCACATTAAGGCGTAATTCATAGTCTTGTAATACCTAAGGCTTTTAGCAGTGACTCCCAAACCAGTTGGTCTAAGGCACTAGGTGATAAAGCACCCTCGCTAAATATTTTTTTTCTATTTATGCAGCCTTAAGTAATTACAAAAACCTGTGTTCATTTTTTTTATCTCTTTATTCACACTTGTATTTTTATTTTTATTTTCCTTCATACTAAGGACTTTAGACAAGAGCATTTCAAGGTCTCTTCTACTATTCCAAGTTTCAAGGTTCGTGCTTGTGCAATTTGTAGGGTATATGTTTTCAGAATTTAGATTTAAGCTTAGGAATTATTTTTCAAACTTATACTTTAATAAAAATATCAATACTTTTCCCTTGTTTTAACTTAGCCCAAGAAATGAACTCGAAATTTTGCCTATTTCTAAATAAACTACAAAGACATATACTTTCTACCCTTAAATTTTAAGAAAGGTTATTTTTAGGGTTTTTAAATTACTAAATCTAAGATCTAGTTGTTCCTAACCAGTTAACCATTTTGTCATACTCAACTCAATTATGGCCAAGATTGAATGTTTTAATTTTTATAATTTTTTCAAAATTTTCAGTTTTTATTTGATTTCATATTTTTCTATTTATTATTTATTTTTCAAATTTTTCAATTTTTATGATAAGGATGCAATGCAGAATTTAAACATGCAAAAGAAAAAGAAAAAATATATACAAAAAATTTAAAAAAAAGAAGAAGTATGCAATGCAAAAGATAACTATATACAACCACCAACTCCCCCAAACTTATCCAAAGCAGTGCCCTCACTGCTCTGCCCCACGCCGCGCTCTTGAGCGTGAACGTGAACGCTCAGCCCTACCCAGCAGGGTTCGAATCCCCTGCTCAACCTCCGTCAACCGCCTATCGTGCTCCCTCGATGTCACCCTCAACTCCTCGATGCCCCTCACAGCTCTCCGCACCAACTATGCGTGTTCTAGAGGGGTCATTTCTCCTTCGCTCGCAGCCGAGCTAGAGCTAGGTGTGCGGGCAGGCACGTGCTCCGCCAGTTCGGTTCTCGACCATACATCTGTCAATCGTGAATATGACATAGAAACGCCCTCAATAAGAGGCCTGACAGGTATGCTCCTATGCATGTAGAATTCGAACTCCTCCACAGGGAGGAAATATCGACAGAGTTGTGTAACAAGCATGGGGCAAGGGTAATTTGCGGCTCGTTTGCCCGCACCTAAGGAGTTTAGCAAAACTGTGCACATGTCGAAACGGGGGTTTCTTGTCATAAGGGTATGCAAAATATGCAATGAGGGTGTAAAGAATGTAGTGTTATGGGAGCTACCGAAAATATTATTTTGTGCCCATCGGCACACAGTTAAGACATTTGCGAAAAGGGTTCTCGCTTGAATACCCTTCCGCGGCTCCCTTGAGCAATCGTTGCCCATCAAAGGCATGTAATCCTCAAATTGCAAAGGTTGGTCATGTGCGGGAATGCGAGGGATTAGTGTGACTTCGTGTATGATATCCCCATCTATGATGATTTCCCTCTCATCCCATAGCAATTTAATAAACCCGAATTGGGTGAGGCACCCATCTTCCATACACTCATAAAAATGAGTGACTAATTCCGGTAGTGCATAAGCATTAGGGTGATTGTGTATTAAATAGTTCCAACCCCTACGCGCTATTTCGTTTGCAAAATAACTACCGTACACTTCGTGTGAAAAAACATGCGAAAAATCGCGTTCAAGCTGCATGCTGTGTGCCATCAGGTGTTTTACAGATCTAGAAATTTTAAAAACAGAGAGTGCATGAGAGATCGTACATCCCTTGAAAATTTCAGGGGGCGAAGACTGCAGACGGCGGCGGAAGCGCGGCGGTAGGGTGCTTTGTGCGGCGGAATCGCGGCGGATCGGCGGCGGCGCGACGAGATCTCTCTGAAGACGAAAGGTGGCGGTGCTAGGGTTTTATAGAATATGAAATTAGGGTTAAGAAGACAGAGGGGTTCGGTTTCTTTATATAAGGGGGAAAAATGATGGCTATTTGCAAATAAACCCCTCTAAAAAGAGGAAATTATTTGCAAATAAAAATTTTATTTTATTTATTTAATCTGTATATTTACAAAAATTGTTAAAAAAAATTTTATTTTCAAAATTTTTATTTTTTATGTTATTTTTTTTTATATATTTACAAATGATACACATCCCCAAACTTGTTTGAAACAAAGTCTTGGCTAGATGATCGAAAATTTAGGGGTAAAATGGATGAAGATCAGTCAGTGTAAATCGGCTCCTGCAAAAACAGGAGCTCCTCCGACGGGTCCGCAGTGAGAACGGTTTCAGTCGATATCCGTTTACTTTAAATAAAGTACCGTCCTCCGGGTTTTCAAGATCTACCGCACCGTGCGGATATACGGTGCGTACCAAAAACGGCCCTTTCCATCTAGATTTGAGCTTGCCGGGGTGGAAGTGTAACCGAGTGTCATATAGAAAACCTGTTGGCCAGGTTTAAAAGTTTTGCACATGAGGTTTTTGTCATGGAACACCTTCATTCGGTTTTTGACAATTTCAGCATTTTCGTAAGCCTCATCCCGCAGCTCATCTAGTTCATTCAATTGCAGCCTTCTATTGCTGCCCGCATCTCCCATTGATAAGTTCAACTCCTTAATCGCCCAAAATGCATTGTGCTCAATTTCAACTAGGAAGTGGCAAGCCTTCCCATAAACAAGCCGGTATGGAGACATACCAAGATCGGTCTTGTATGCAGTACGGAATGCCCATAGTGCATCAATCAGTTTGTGTGACCAATTTTTACGGTTTTTAGAAACCGTTTTCTCTAAGATTTGTTTAATCTTCCGATTCAAAACTTCGGCTTGCCCACAAGTTTCGGGATGGTATGGCGTTGACAATTTGTGAGTAATGGAATATTTGCGCATTAAGGACTCAAAAGCCATATTACAGAAGTGAGATCCATTATCACTTATAATTGCTCGAGGGTGCCCAAACCGAGAAAAGATATTTTCTTTAAGAAATCGAACGACAACCTTATTGTCATTCGTTCGGTTAGGTATAGCCTCGACCCATTTTGACACATAGTCAACAGCCAAAAGAATATACATATTCCCGAAGGAATTGGGAAATGGTCCCATGAAGTCTATTCCCCAAACATCAAAAATATCCACAACCAAAATTGGTTGGAGCGGCATTTCATTTTTCCGTGATATCCGGCCCAAGTGTTGGCACCGGGAGCATGTCTTGCAGTATTAATAAGCATCTTTAAAGAGTCGTGGCCAGTAGAAACCACACTGCAAGATTTTCTCTGCTGTCTTCTTGGGGCCAAAATGCCCGCCACACGCTTGATCGTGGCAAAAGGACAGCACACTCTTAAACTCGTTTTCAGGTACACACCGACGAATGATTTGGTCGGAACAGTATTTAAAGAGATACGGTTCATCCCAGTAAAAATGTTTTACTTGGGACAAGAATCGGAGTTTATCCTGTTTCGACCAGTCTTTAGGTATCAGTCCGGTGGCCAAGTAATTTACTATATCAGCGAACCACGGTTCGCATGACACGGTTAAGAGTTTCTCATCGGGAAAAACATCTTTAATTGGAATTCCAAGTGTAGGCGAAGAAGGAAGTCGTGAAAGGTGATCGGCAACAACGTTTTCACATCCTCTTTTGTCTCTTATGACAAGGTCAAACTCTTGTAGTAAGAGGATCCAACGTATTAGCCATGATTTAGCATCCTTCTTCTCAAAAAGGTGGCGAAGAGCTGAATGGTCCGTGTACACAATTACTGGAGAGCCGATTAAATAGGGCCGGAATTTTTCAAGTGCAAACACAACGGCTAAAAATTCTTTTTCTGTTGTTGTGTAATTCAATTAGGCCTCATTTAATGTTCAGCTAGCGTAATAAATTACGTGTGGCATCTTATTAATGTGCTGTCCAAGAACATCACCAATGGTGAAATCAGATGCACCGCACATAATTTCAAATGGATGCATCCAGTCGAGAGATGAAAGAATGGGCGCAGAAATAAGTGAGTGTTTCAATGACTCGAACGCTTCCATGCAAGTTGAGTCAAAATCAAAGGTTGTATTCTTGGCCAATAAAAGAGTCAAGGGTCTAGCTATCTTGCTAAAATCCTTGATGAACCATCTATAAAAACCGGCATGGCCGAGGAAGGCTCGGATGTCTTTGACGCATTTAGGAGGAGGAAGATTGGAAATGACTTCAATCTTGGCTTTATCAACCTCTATGCCGTTTTGCGAGATGACATGTCCTAAGACAATGCCCTCTCGTACCATAAAGTGACACTTCTCCCAATTTAAAGTGAGGTTCTTATCTCTACAGCGGGTAAGAACTGCGTCAAGGTGTAGAAAACACTCATCGAAGGAGTCACCGAAAATGGAGAAATCATCCATAAAAATCTCCAAAAAATTTTCAGCCATGTCAGAAAAGATCCCCATCATACACCGCTGGAATGTAGCGGGTGCATTGCATAACCCAAAGGGCATGCGATGGTAAGCGAAAGTACCGAAAGGACAAGTAAATGTGGTCTTGTCTTGATCCTTTTCGGCGATGGGGACTTGATTATAGCCTGAATAGCCATCCAAAAAGCAGTAAAATTCGTGCCCAGCCAATCGTTCTAGCATTTGGTCAATAAAAGATAAAGGAAAGTGGTCTTTCCTTGTCGCGGCGTTGAGTTTTCTATAGTCGATGAAAAATCGCCACCCAGTTTGGGTGCGAGTAGGTATTAACTCATTCGCCTCATTGGTTATGACCATAATGCCCGATTTCTTTGGGACAACATGAATGGGGCTAACCAACTGGCTATCCGAGATAGGGTAAATGATATCACTATCAAGATATTTGACAATCTCCTTCTTGACAGCCTCCTTCATAATGGAGTTGAGGCGTCTTTATGGATCCCTAACTGGCTTGGCATCATCCATCATGTGTATATGATGTTCAACTATGAGGGGACTAATCCCCTTGATGTCCGCCATAGTCCAGCCAAAAGCTTGTCGGTTATTTTGTAAGACCATTAAAAGGGCTTTCTCTTGCTCGAGAGCTAGAGAGGCCGATATGATAACGGGAAGGGTCTCATTCTCACCTAGGTAAGCATATTTAAGGTGAGACGGCAAAAGCTTTAGTTCGAGTTTTGGAGGTGAAACAATTGAAGGTAACATTGGTGAAACTGTTTCAAACTTGAAGGATTCCATCAATGGTTCAAATCGAGTGTAAGCAACCGAGTCGGATGGTTCAACTAACTCATCCGAAAAATCAAAAGACTCAAACTCGGGTGGTGAATCTTCAAAATCGTCCGAAAAAGTGAAACACTCGTGAAGGCTGTGTCAGATTCTAGGAGGAACGCACTAGAGGCGTCAAAACTGCTGTGATCGAACAGAAATTTTTCGAGCTCACAGTCCTCCTGTGTGATCTCATGGATCGAGCAAACATCAAGTATACTAGCATTAGGCTCGGAGGGCGGGCCGATTCCCCAACTTAAAAATGTTGTGTTCAATTGTCATATTTCCAAAGGATAGGTTCATTGAACCATTTCGACAATTGATCACCGCATTAGAAGTCGCAAGGAATGGTCGACCAAGTATTACCAGAATTTGACTTCGGGGGTTAGCTACAGGTTGTGTATCCATGACAATGAAATCAACGGGGAAAATGAAGTCTCCTACTTTAATTAACACATCCTCTAACTCACCCCTAGGATCGGTGATGGATCGGTCGGCCATTTGGAGAGTACAATGAGTAGGTTTAAGCTCTCCAACGCCTAATTGTTCGTATACTGAATAGGGTAGCAAATTGACACTAGCACCAAGATCTAATAGTGCTCTATTGATGTTCTTGTCTCCAATTGTTATCGAAATTGTAGGACAGACAGGGTTCTTATGTTTTTGGGGTAAAGATTGGACAAGAGTATCACTAACAGCACTAGCCATGAAAACTTTCTTTGGTACTTGTGACTTCCTCTTCTTGGTGCATAAGTCCTTTAAGATTTTCGCGTAAGAAGGAACTTGTTGGATTGCATCCAAGAGAGGTATGTTTATGCTAACCTATTTGAACAACTCTACAATCTTCTCCATTTGTGGAGTTGGTTTATTGGATCTCGGCCTGTTTGGAAAAGAAACATTTTGAAAATTTGTTGAGTCAAACGTTTGTGGAGTAGATTGCGGAGTTGGAATGGATCCCAGTGTTGGTGTGTTCGTGAAGTGAGAAGTGGGTCTGTTCGAAGTAGAAGAAGTAGAGCCTTGTGAAGAATGAAGAATAGGCTCTAACGAGGAAGATGAAGATGGAGAAGGAGAAGAAGAAGAAGAAGAAGAAGCTGATGATGAAGAGGAACCACCGGCAGGGGTGTCATTATTAATACCCACGTTATTGTTCAACACTTTTCCAGATCTCAACGTGGTCACAACATTTACATTATGATTTTGTTGTTCATACGCAATATGTGCATTGTGTGCGTGACCGGGATTTGGCAATGGTAGAGATGGAAGCTTTCCCTTTTCTCACTCGCTTAAAGCAGCATTTAGTTATGCAATTTGTGCCTCAATTGATTTGATGCTTTGATCGTGTGAGGCACTGTTTTGCACCAAAAATTGAATGGAAGTCTCCAACCTTGCTGCAGATTGTGTAGATTGTTTTAGAAACGCATCTAGACTTCTTTCTAGCGAGGTAACCTTATCATTATTTGGTTGAACAAAATTGTTTTGAGGATAAGAGTTGTTGGGCACAAAATTTTTCATTTGGTTTGGGTAAGGTTGTGGTTGGAAAGGTTGCTGGTATTGAGTTTGTTGGGGTGCTTGTTGTTGTGGAGGAGGAGGCCTTTGAAAGTTGTTGTTTCCTTTTAATTGTTGATTTTGATTCCAAGCAAAATTTGGGTGACTCCTCCAACCCGGATTATAAGTCGAAGAGTATGGATCATTTCTTTGTCTTTGCTGAAAGGCAGCATTGACTCGATCTTGTCCTTGAACAGGTGGATTGTAAGGACACTCTTCGGTAAGATGTGATGGATCCGAACAACAAGCACAAACAGTTCTTGGGGGTAAAGCAGGGGCAGGAGAAGGTGATGAGATTTTGGTCTCAATTGCTTCTAGCTTTTTTGTAAGTGCTGCCATTTTGGTCTTCATTGCAATCGACATATCTAATTGATGTATGCCTGCCCTAGACTGACCTGTTGAAGACGATGAGGTGGTCTTAGTGCTTTCCCACTGAAGTGTTTGTTCAGCAAGATCGTCGAGAAACTGCCAAGCTTCCTCGCTTGATTTTGTTAGAAAGTGACCTTGACAAATGGTTTCCAGCAATTGCTTCATTGCTGGGTTCAATCCTTCATATAAAGTTTGGCAAAGTTGCCAATTTTCGATACCGTGGTGAAGGCATTGAACAAGTAGGTCTTTAAATCTTTCAAAACACTTCCAAAAGGGTTCTGAAGGAAGCTGGGAAAATTGAATGATCTCATTGCGAATTCTCGCGGTCTTGTGATGTGGGTAAAACTTTTTTAGAAAAGCTTTGACAAACTCTTTCGAATTTTTAATTGAGTGTGATGCTGTGCTATACAACCATTTCTCGGCTAGGTCACATAAGGTGAAAAGAATGACCCTTAGCCTTATAGCACCATCTGAAAGTTGTGTTGTTTTCATCATTGCACAAACATTTTGGAATTTTTTTATGAAGATATAAGCATCTTCGGATTCCAGTCTGTGAAATTTTGGCAACATGTTGATGAAGTGGGGTTTGATCTCAAAGTTATCCCCATTTGCCGGTGGGAGTGAAAGACAAGTAGGTAAGGTGGTGTGCATAGGGTAGAAAAGATCCTGGAGCGCGATTCGTTGGGGCGCTTCAACAGGTGGGTGTTGTGGGTTATTCGCACCTAGCGGAGGTGGAATCAATCCCGCGAGTAAGGTGTTGTTAGGATTAAATCCCGACATCTCCTTAGAAGACGATGAATGTGAAGGTGAAGGTGAAGGTAAGGAAGTGGAAGGAATTTCGACTTCGGAGTCGAAAGCGTCGTCAGTCGGTACCAACTAGACACGGACTAATCGGGCACTAGTGTCCCTAGCCCAACCGGATATACACTAAAGAGGTAATGTAGTCAAAACGGGTGAAAAACAGAAGGTGGGGGTAAGAAAACGTCAATGGAAAGGAAGTGGGTGTAAGTGGGGTGCACGGATTTCTTAGCGACAAGTTGCAAGTTTTTGTAAAAAATTTTCTTTTTGTGTTTTTTTATTTTTTATTTAGAGCTTTTTGCAAAAAGATTTTCGATAAAAGGCTTAGACACACGTTCAATCAATCACAAATGCACAATCAAGCCTAGATCTAGGGTCACCTAGGTCACTAGACAGCTCCTAACTGTTCCAAAGGGCAAGAAGTAGGACCTCAAACCGTCTCTTCCCCACCAATTATGGCCAGGTAAGCACAAGTAGAGAAAGGAGGGATCTGCTCACGAATCACCGTGAGACGGGCCTTTTAAAGTTACCCCTCCCTACCTGTCTAGCCTAGGCACCACAAAGTCAGGTTAGGATCAACGGTCGATGCCTACAACTATTCCTTTGTCCTATTCAGCACGAAGTCCTTAGGGCTGAGTCTAATCATTTTTAATTACTTGATGGTCAATGCAATAAGCTTTACGTGTTTTTTTGGATCCTGGGAAGGATGATGAAATCCCCACCCAATCTGGATTGGTGTTCAAGCCCCTTAAAGTCAATTTAAATATATGCAAAGTAGTAAACACAACCACTTGCAAACAAAAATATTTTTTTAGCACGGCGCAAAGAATCCTGCACAAGATCAAGTTATTGGAGAAGGGGAGAAATTTTTGGCAAAGAATCCTACAGGAAATTTTTACAGAGGAGATATCAGGGTGTTCAGAGAAGGAGAAAGGAAGATCACAGAGGGCTTCTGGTCAGCTGACGTCAGCATAATACCGCGTTTCCGCCGCCAAAAGCGCCTCCTAGCAGCGGTTCCGCAGTCTATTGATTGGTTCAGATCCCGAGACTTCTTCTGCTCCTCTGGTCTGATTTTTCTCTGTTGTTCAGATCTAGGGTTTTCTGTTTTGCTCTATGGATTTTTCCAGATCCGAACTTGTTCCTCGATCCTGCAGAATTCAAACAAAACACCCTTCAAAAAATAACAAGATGATAAAATTTTTATATTTTTTTTCCAAATTTTCAGTTTTTTTGATTTTTTGATTTTATATTAACCCGAAATTGCAAAAAGAAAATACTACGCCATCCCCGGCAACGGCGCCATTTGATTTGTGCTAAATTTTACGATCAAAGAATTAATTACCGCAATCAAGAACGACGTCGCTTTGTAGCTAGCCAGTGAGTACGGGTCAGTCCATAGGGATTTTGTGTATTCTCGATTTGTTCTAACGAGTTAATTCCAAACGGTGTTGGGTTGATTATCACTAAAAACTAAAGTTGATTTAAACTAGGATTAGAATCTTGCTAGGGTTAGGTTTAGGTTAAATTTGGAAATTTAAGATTTCCCACCTCTTTCTATGCCCTAATTTAGGTCTATTTAGGTGTTATGGTAATAATTAATAAAGGGGATTAGGACGATCGGAAAGAAACGATGTTTCTTCCTCTAGGTCCTTGTCCGTCCTTTCTTAATTCTTACCCTAACCTCCATGGAAAACATACACAGCCGGTCTTTTAAACTACGGTATCACCGTTACCTCGTGGGTAGGATGCCGTAGGGAGCGGTGTGTGTATGTATGCATGGAGTCCTATGAATTAATATGTGATGGGCAAGAAAGGGGTGAGAGATTTTCTTCTCTCAAACATTTCCTATTCCTAATCCTAACAAGTGAGGAACTACTCACTCATTAGGGGATTGATAAAAGACATGTTTTTTATTTGTTTTGTTTTTAAAAGATTAACTATCTAAACTACGGCAAATTAATAAAAAGTTCTAAGCTAATTATCTAGGGCAGATAATAAATTTATACTAGGGCAGAAAAGAATTTAAGAACTAGGGTAATAAAAAATTCTACTTACTTTATTCGATACTCTCTCAACACATGACAAAGAATTCTGAATTTTATTTGATAAAAAGAGGCATAGCTCAAAGAGAGGTTTAGGATTTCTATTTATAGAGCATAGAAACCCTAGGGTTACAATCGATTCACATATGCATTTACAAATATACCCTAAGAAGACTATTCAACGCACCGCCACACCGCGACAAAATTTGCACCGACACGGGCTCCTTATGGCCTCGGAACCGCAGCCAAAACCCATGTTTGGCCGCGGATCCGCGGCCATGAAGTAGTTTCATGGACTGCACTTTTTAGGGTTGATTCTGGTTGCATTTTGCTTCTTGTTTCTTCACTTGGTTTCTCAGATTGTCTTCTAGATTTCTTCCAGATTTCCAAAGTGAATAATGTCGTGGACTTTACCGTTTTCTTCGTGTCGAAGTCTTGAACCTTGCATTGCCTTTGTACTTTGTGAACTTGTTCATTGATCTTCATTGTCCTTCAAACTGTAGGCATGATCAAGATTCTTCCATTTATCGGTCGTAGTCTCACTTTTGTATCGTCTTTTCATCATTTTCACCGTTTTTGTTCCGAGAACCCGTAACCTGCGACTATATAGCAGACATGGATCAAAAGCACCTGTTTATTTGTAAAATGAATAAGAATGGGGAATATAATAATGCAAAATTATGGTATGAACAATGGCCGGGGTTTCATCACTAATACCCACATTATTGTGCAACACTCTTCCAGATCTCAACATAGTCACAGCATTTACTTATGATTTTGTTGTTCATAAGCAACATGTGCGTTGTGTGTGTGACCGGGATTTGGCAATGGTTGAGAGGGAAGCTTTCCCTTTTCTCGCTCGCTTAACGCAGCATTCAGTTTTGCAATTTGGGCCTCAATTGTTTTGATGCTTTGATCTTGTGAAGCACTGTGCTGCACCAAAGACTCAATGGAAGACTGGATGCTTGCTGAGGATTGTGTAGAATGTTTTAAAAACGCATCCAGACTTCGTTCGAGCGAGGAAACCTCATCGTTATTCGGCTGAACAAAATTGTTTTGAGGATAAGAGTTGTTGGGTACAAAATTGTTCATTTGGTTTGGGTAAGGTTGGGGTTGGAAAGGTTGCTGATATCGAGTTTGTTGAGGGGCTTGTTGTTGTGAAGGAAGCCTTTGAAAGTTGTTGTTGCCTTGGAATTGTTGTTGATTTTGATTCCAAGCAAAATTTGGGTGGCTCTTCCAACCAGGATTGTAAGTTGAAGAGTATGGATCATTTCTTTGTCTTTGCTGAAAGGCAGCATTGACTTGATCTTGTCCTTGAACAGGTGTGTTGTAAGGACACTTCTCGGTTAGATGGGACGGATCCGAACAACAAGCACAAATAGTGCGTGGGGGTAAAGCAGGGGCAGGAGAAGGCGATGAGAATTTGCTCTCAATTGCTTCTAGTTTTTCCGCGAGTGCATCCATTTCGGCCTTCATTGCAATCGACATATCAAGTTGATGTATGCCTGCCCTAGACTGACCTGATGAAGTAGATGAGGTGGTCTTAGTGCTTTCCCACTGAAGTGTTTGTT
This sequence comes from Agapanthus africanus, assembly GCA_030015575.1. NCBI lineage: Eukaryota > Viridiplantae > Streptophyta > Magnoliopsida > Asparagales > Amaryllidaceae > Agapanthus > Agapanthus africanus. The sequence continues at coordinate 422,265,112 of JASDDO010000031.1, forward strand.
CAGCAAGATCGTCGAGAAATTGCCAAGCTTCCTCGCTTGATTTTGTTAGAAAGTGACCTTGACAAATGGTTTCCAACAACTGCTTAGTTGCTGAGTTCAGTCCTTCATATAAAGTTTGGCAAAGTTGCCAATTCTCGATACCGTGGTGAGGGCACTGAACAAGGAGGCCCTTAAATCTTTCAAAACACTTCCAAAAAAGTTCGGAAGGAAGCTGGGAAAATGAATAATTTCGTTGCGAATTCTCGCGGTCTTGTGGTGTGGGTAAAACTTTTTTAGAAAAGCCTTAACAAACTCTTCCCAATTTTTTATCGAGTGTGATGCTGTGCTATATAACCATTTTTCATCTAGGTCACATAAGGTGAATGGAATGACACGTAGCCTTATAGCATCATCAGAAAGTTGTGTGGTCTTCATCATTGCGCAAACATTCTGGAATTTGTTAATTAAGATGTAGGCATCTTCGGATTCCAACCCGTGAAATTTGGGCAACATATTGATGAAGTGGGGTTTAATCTCAAAGTTATCTCCATTAGCCGGTGGAAGTGAAAGACAAGTGGGAAGTACGGTGCGGATGGGATAGAAAAGATCCTGGAGCACGATTCGTTGGGGCGCTTCGACAGGAGAGTGTGGTGGGTTATTCGCACCTAGTGGAGGTGGAATCAGCCCCACAGGTAAGGGGTTGTTAGGATTGAATCCCGACATCTCCTTAGAAGATGATGAAAATGAAGATGAAGGTAAAGAAGTGGAGGGAATTTCGACTTTGGAGTCGGAAGCGTCGTCAGTCGGCACTAACGAGACACGGACTAAACGGGCGCTAATGTCCCTAGTCCAACTGGACATACATTAAAGAGGTGTAGTGTAGTCAAAAGGTAAAAACAGAAGGTGGGGGTAAGAAAACGTCAATGGAAGAAAGTGTGGTGCAGTAGATTTCAAGAGACAAAATTGGCAAGTGGTTTTTTTTTAAGGATTTTTGCAAAAAAAATTTATAAGAAGCTTACACACACGTTCAAGCAATCACAATATGCACAATCAAGCCTAGAGCTAGGGTCTCCTAGGTCAACTAGACTGCTCCTAACTGTTCCAAAGGGCAAGTTGTGAGATCCTCAAATCGCCTCTTCACCGCCAATTGTGGCCAGGTAAGCACAAGTAAAGAAAGGAGGGATCTGCTCACGAATCACCGTGAGACGGTCCTTTTAAAATTCCCTTTCCCACTTGTCTAGCCTAGGCACCACAAAGTCTGGTTTAGATAAACGACCGATGCCTACAACTATTCTTTTGTCCTAATGAGCACGATAGTCCTTATAGGCTGAGTCTAATCTTTTTTAATTAACTCGAAGGTTGATGCAAAATGCTTTTTGTGATTTTTGGGTTCCTAGGAAGGGTAATGAAATCCCCACCCAATCTGGATTGGTGTTATAGCCCCTTAAAAGTCAGTTTTAAAAATGCAAAGCAATAAGCACACAAAACACTTGCCAAAAAAAAAATTCTTTTATTGCGGCGCAAAAAATCCTGCACAAGATCAAGTTATTGGAGAAGGGGAGAAGTTTTTGCGCAACGAACCCTGCAGGAAAAATTTTCAGAGGAGATCAGGGGGTTACAGAGAAGAAAAGAATGTTTACAGAGAAGATTCTCCTTCCTGACGTCACCACCACGCGGTGGATCCACGGTCAAAGGCACTGAAATGCGGAGGTTCCGCGGTTGACTAGTGGGTTCAGCCCTCCAAAAATTTTATGTTTCTCTGTTGTGGTTCTCTTTTGTTTGTTCAGATCTGCTGTTTTCTATTTGGCTCACTGGATTTTTCCAGATCTGAATCTGTTCGTCTTTCCGATCCTGCACAATTCACACGAAAAACCCTTCACAAAATAATAATATGATAATTTTTTTTTTCATATTTTTATATTTTTCAGTTTTTAGGATTTTTTTATTTTTAATTAACCCGAAATTGAAAAAAGAAAATAACTACGCCATCCCCGGCAACGGTGCCATTTGATTGGAATGGAATTTTAGTGCTTATGCTATTTGTGATCAAAGAATTAACCGCAATCAAGAACGGTGTCGCTTGGTAGCTAGCCGGTTGAGTACGGGTCGGTCCACAGGGATTACGTGTATTTTCTAGTTGTTCTAACGAGTCAATTCCTATTTGTGGTAGGTTTTGATTTTCAATAAAAACTAAAGTTGAGTTATAGGATTAAAACCTTGCTAGGGTTAGGATTAGGTTAGTTTGGAAAGTCAATTATTCTCACCGCTTTCTTTGCTCTAATTAAGAACTTTTAGGTGTTAAGGTAATAGTTAACAAAGGGGATTAGCACGATCGGGAAGAAACTAGGTTTCTTCCCTTTTGTCCTTATCCGTCCTTTCTTAACTCTTATCCTAACCTCTATGGAAAACAATCACAACCGGTCTTTAAATAGGGAATCACCGCAACCTCGTGGGATAGGGTGCCGTAGTGAGCGGTGTGTGTATGTATGCATAGAGCCTACTTTAAAATGTTGAACGGGCAAAAAAGGGGTGAGAGATTTTCATCTCTCAAACCTTCCCCAAACCTAACCCTAATAAGTGAGGAACTACTCACTCATTAGGGAATTGATAAACGAGTTCATTTTTTATGGTTTTTATTTAATAACTACGGCAGATAAAAAAAATTGCTGAAAATAACTACGGCAGAGAAATAAAATTGCTAGAGAAATAACTATGGCAGAAAAGAAACTTACTTTATTGATGCACTCTTTGATAATTACAATGAATGGAAATTTTAAACTCGGAATTAAAAAGAGCCATTCTCCAAAAAGAGCAGTAGGATTCCGATTTATAGATAATAGAAACCCTAGGGTTTACATATGATCCATATCTAGAATTACAAAAATATCCTAAGAAAACCGGGTCAACGCACCGACTTCCACCGACACGCACCGACGCACCGACACGTGTTCTATATGGCCGCGGATCCGCGGCCATAAGCATAGTTTGGCCGCGGTTCCGCGGCCATATAGTGGGCTTGCTGGCTCATTTTTCTAGGGTTGCTTTCTGTTGCTTTTTCCTTTTGGTTTCTTCACTTGGTTCTTCAGAATATCTTCTAGTTTCTTCCATATTTCCACAGTGCAGAATATTGTGGACTTTTACCGTTCGCTTCATGTTGATGTCTTGAATTTTGTGCTGTCTTTGTACTTTGTACAATCGAACTGTTTGCTGATCTTCGTTTGTTCCTCGAACTGTAGGCGGCATGATAAAGATTCTTCTATTTGTTGGTCGTAGTCTCACTTTTGTAGCGTGTTTTCACCATTTTCCCTGTATTGTTCCGAGAACCTGTAACCTACAACTATTTAGTACACATGGATCAAAAGCACCTATTTATTTGCAAAATGATTAAGAATGGGGAATATAATAATGCAAAATTATGAGATGAACACGCACTCACACCGTCAGTAATTGCCATGACACGCATTACATATATACATATGGGATATTGTATCGGTTATTGTCTTTGAGACAGGGATTCTTATTCCGTTGCGTACATGAAATGTAGTATACAGGTTATACACACATGCTTACACATATATCTTGCTATAACTACAGGTACATCATACATACATACCTACATGTACACCCACATATCTTGCTACAGCTACATGTATATCATGCAAACATACTTACATGTATACCCACATATCTTGCTATAGCTACATATACACCTAAGTAGATTGTACTGTCATTTGACATTGAGACGTTGATTATTATGCTATTGCGCTTATGAAATGCATCATACATACTTGCTTACATGTAGATACATATATCTTGCTATAGTTACATGTACACCTCATATGATACTGCACTTGATTTCGGAGGATTTGGGAACCACATGATATATTTTAAAACCGGATTCATTTAAAAGAGAGGTTTTCCCTTAATATGCTCATATTGCTGTTTATGTTGCATATATCAGTTTTTCATGGATTTACGCATTGAGATATGGATTTCATGTGATTTATGGATTTGAGAACAGTGGAGGTAATTCAAGAAATTTATATATATTGTTTGAAAACCCGGTTTCTCGTGATATGATATTTCAGTGTGTCCACCATGAGTTTTCTCGGTTCTGAGACTTGTGCTAGATACCCGATTCGAGAAGCGGTAGGCACTGTCTGCGGGTACATGGTGGACCCGGTATGGTACCCCGGGGCAAGAAAGGTATGTCGATAGATTTGCTGATGAGCCTGGTAGAGGGACTACTACCTACCGGTGATAGTATTTGGACTCGTCGGATATCTGGAGGATAACGACCGGAGTCGCGAGATGGTACGGGCCGATCCAGACTGACAGGAGCCCGTGGGCTGATCCGGACTGACGGAGCCCGAGATATTGATGCGGGCCGATCCGGACTGACGGAGCCCGATATATGAGGATTTGCGTGTCGATGCTGGACACGAGTATTTCATGATGTTTCGAGTGTCGATGTTGGGCACTCAGGTCCCATGATTTTTATGTGTCGTTGATGAACACACGAGATAGATATCCTTATATATATATACATACACACACAGGCAAATGTTTTCATGATTTTTCGATTGTCGGTGTCGGACACTCAGGTTCCATGAGACTTACAGGACATGAGGGCCGATCTGAAGATGCGGTGCATGAGATATTGGGATTTGGAGTGTCGTTGATGGACACTAGTTTTCCACGATGAGGAATCAATGTTGATGATATGTTTTATCCCATACTCAGCATTTATTTAATATGCATTTTTATTCATGTAGATGTAGTACCCTGATGGTGTACCTGGATCATGATTGTTGCATATCTATATTGCCATACTTATGCTATCAGTTTATATGTGATAGATTTATCGCTGTTCGTGCATTCCTGCAATTACAGTATGATGTTATTTACTATTCATGAGTTGGCAACTCACCCCCGTTGTACCACAGTGTTTTGCAGGACTTACCCTCAGAGTAGTCGCAGCAGGACTTCTTGTTATCTCTACTTTTGCGGATACCGCTACGATTGGCTGTGAGGCCTTTGCTTTTAGGTGGGTTCGCGGTTATCCATTTCTGTACATTGTATATCTTTTGTTGGATCTAGTACTCTCCATCTAACACTTCATGTATTTGACTTAGAGACGAGTTGTGAGGATCGGTGTTGTATTATTATTTTATGACTTTGGGTGTCGTGCTCGTGGGAGCCGGCCTTGTTATAAAGTTTTACCTTCTTATGTTGTTCTCATTTATATTTCTTCGCTACGGCGTCGTATATATGCTTGTGGTGGTTGTTTCCGCCGTTGGGCATTATTTTGCTCCCGTGGGGGATGCATTATTTATATTCTATGTTGTACCCGTTTTCGGGGTTAGTTTTCACAAAGGAGGTGCTGTCGAAATTTTTGAGAAAAGTAAAACTTAAGTTTAAAGATTTTTACTTGGGTTTTCCGAAGGTTTTAACTATGTTTTCTCCGCTTATCCTTTTTTGGGTGGTTTAGATTTCTGGGTTTCGGCTTACTTAAGTTGCATACGCCTGTTGACGTTACGTAGTTTAAATGCCGGTTACGGGCCTAAATTTGGGTCGTGACATGATCCATATAAACACACTCTTCCAAATTTCCATTCAGAAAAGAGGTCTTTACGTCCATCTGCTAAATTTCTGAATCGTAGAAGGCAGCAATGGCAAGAAGGATCCGAATGGATTTGAGCATAGCCACTGGAGAAAAAAGTTTCATCATAGTCCAAACCAGGTCTTTGACAATAACCTTTTGCAACAATTCTAGCATTATAGGTTTCAACCTGTCTATCTACACCAATCTTCTTTATGAAGATCCATTTGCAGCCTACGGGCTTTACCCTTTCTGGAGCAATGTCCAAAGTACATACTTTGTTGGTGTACATGGACTCGATTTCGGTCCGCATTGCATCTATCCATTTTCCCGAGTCTCTGCTCCTGATGGCTTTCTGGAAACTTGTTGTCTTATCATCATCGATGATGCAATCCTCTCTATCACCGTCTTTGAGAAAACTGTAGTATCTCTCGGGTGGATGAGACTGCCTACTAGTCCTGCGGAGTGGTGTGGGGATGTTCGATTCTTTCGAAACTTCAGGTTCCACCATGCTTTCACTAATATCTTGTGGTTCTGGAATTTCTTCCACTTCTATTGCGCCCCAACTTATCTCTTTTTCAAGAAATTGAGTTTCCAATAAGTGGGCATACTGAGAAACAAAAATCTTTTGTTCCTCTGCGTAATAGAAAAGATACCCCCATGGAGTTCTTTGGGTATCCTACAAACTTACGCAATACTGAGCGTGCCTCGAGCTTGTCTGCATGCTGCTTTTTTACAAAAGCTGGACATCCCCATATCTTTATATACTTAAGATAGGGTATCTTTCCACTCCACATCTGATATGGTGTGGTAGGCACTGACTTAGTAGGTTCCTTGTTCAAAAGATATGCAGATGATTCTAGTGCATAACCCCAGAAGGATCGCGGGAACTCAGCGTTACTCATCATGGAGCGTACCATATCCAATAAGGTTCTGTTTCGCCTTTCCGATACACCGTTGTATTGAGGTATGTATGGAGGAGTAAGCTGGGAGAGAATTCCATTCTCTTTTAAGTAATCCAGGAACTCGGCACTTAAGTATTCACCACCTCGATCAGATCTAAGTGTTTTAATACTTTTGCCAGTTTGTTTTTCTACTTCATTCTTATATTCTCGGAATTTCTCAAAGGCCTCGGATTTATGTTTCATCAAGAATACATGTCCATACCTTGAGAAATCATCCGTAAAAGTAATGAAATAGGAATAACCACTTCTTGCATGTGTAGTCATTAGACCACACACGTCGCTGTGAATGAGGCCCGAGAGCTCGGTGGCTCTTTCACTGTGTCCAGTGAATGGAGTCTTTGTCATCATTCCTTTGAGACATGATTGACAAGTTGCATAGGACTGATATTCGAACGGATTCAAATATCCCTCTTTATGTAAGTTCGTCATCCGTGTTTCATTGATATGACCCAGTCTACAATGCCATAAGAAAGTCTGATTTAATTTCGGAGACTTTCTTTTAAGTGTGTTCTGAACGTTGAAAACCTGAGCTTGATTTAATACGTATATACTGTTATCTAGTGTACCTTACCCAATCAAATTTTGATTAAGGTGGATGTGGATCACATCACTTAAAAATGTAAAATCATAACCTTCTTTAGAAAGTAAAGATACAGAAATGATATTACAAGCCAGACTAGGTACACGCAAACAGTTACGCAAAATAAATATCTGCCTACTTATCAATCCTAGGTGATATTCCCCTATGGATACAGTGTCCACGCTCATTCCGTTAGCAACCCTGAGAGTCATATCATCTTCCTTGATAACTCTACGGTTTCTCAGAGCCTATAATGAATTACAGATATGAGATCCTAATCCGGTATCTAGTAGCCAGGAAGTAGAGTTAATGGAAAAGTAGTTTCAATCATAAACACACCTGATGCCGAAGCCACAACGTGCTTCGAATCTTGGTTTCTGGCTTTTCAATCCCTGCAGTCCTTCTGCCAATGCTTTTTCATGTGACAATAGAAACATTCCTCCTTCCCTACTGTCTGCTCTGAAAATTTTGCCTTGCCCTTTCCTTTTACCTTACTGACACTTCATATCGGCTTGGTGGAGGCTTTCTTCTTCTCTCCCTTGGCTTTCTCCTTCGATCTAGAAGAGGAAGATTCCCCAATAAGTAGAATGGGTGTCTCCCTGGATTTCTGCAGGGTGCCCTCCGCGCTCCTCAACATGTTGTGGAGTTCTGGCAGTGAAACTTCCTTCCCTTGAATGTTGAAATTTAGGATAAACTGGGCGTAGATAGAGGGGGGGACTGTAGAATCAAGTCAATATTTAAATCGTTTTCCAACGTGGCCCCAAGGTCCGCGAGCTATTCAATATAGCTAATCATCGTAAGGGCATGGTCCCTTACAGATGACACGACAACCAACCTCGCCTGAAACAATTTCTTCGAGATCTCATATCTTGTGATACAAGATTGCTCTCCATATAAATCCTTGGTATGGAGGGAGATGGAAGCTAAGTCCATCTTCTAGTGCCGCCTTTGGTATTCACTATCTATTGAGGCCAACATGAGCCACTTGGCTCTCGCACTGTCTATTTCCCATGCCTTACGGATTTCAATATCCGTGATGGTGGAATCTGGACCTGGGACGGCGGGGGCTTTGGTAGTAAGGAGGTTGCCCAGCTTGTCATAGTAATGGCCATCTGGACATTCCTTAGCCAATATTTATAATTTGTCACAGTCAAATTATTTTTATCTAGCAGTAACTTAATCCTGGTCATTTTGGTCGCTGCAATTAGGAGAGAGGGAAGAAACACTCAGCATGATGCTCTTGCATGTTTAGATTGGTTATTAGTTTATCTAAACAGGATGGCTCCCACTGTTCCTCGAATCCTCCTTCAAACCATAAAAGAAAAATTAGTCAGGATTAATATCACCCTATAATTCTTGCTTAACCTTTCAGCCAGGCTAGTGTTGGTACTTCAAGGGAGGTTTTCCAACGCTTTTGCGAAATTCCTTAATTACATAATCTCTTCTCTCTAGAGGTGTAGCCCCGCTAACACCGTTCTAGGCACCTACTTGGTTTATAGCATTGATTGTTTTGTGAAAAACTCTCTCGAAAAGTAGCGGATACTCATAGTAGGATTGGGACCCAACTATCATTGTGTGATGATTTTGAAGGAATCCTACCGAAAACACCACTCCAGAAGGTATGCAACACTAGCAAGTTTCCATTTCTTTTGAAACTCCTGATACAAGCGCTTATAACCTTGACGAAGGCCAACATATCATAAGACGCAAGTCAAGTTCTACCCATCATTATTCAGGTTAATTTGAACACATTCATATAAAGCCTTGACGTAGGCCAAAATAGCCGTACGATTATCCTAAATCAACGTATCTATCTATGCTACAGATGAATACCCAGCAGTTACCAATCATTAAGCCTTGGCGAAAGTCAAAATACATAGCTTGAATACTACTGAATACCCATCTGAAATGACAGAGGGCTACGGATGGTTTTGGCGAAACCGTGAACGTAATGAACTTGATATAGTCGAAGGAACCATGATAGCTTTTAAAAGGAGTGGTTTAGCCTCCACATTTAAAAGTTGTTTTTCAAGAAAACCGAGTGGTTTTGAATTGTTCCAACGATTTAAATTTTAGTTTTTTTTCCTTGCATTAATCAATGTTAATGTGGTCCCATCATTTAACCCTATCATTGCAGAAAAGAAACGAAAATAGAACGTACGCTTATGCTATCCGCAATTGCCATGGGGCCCTGTCATGCACCGTTAGGTTACTTAACTAACGGTAGAGTGGGGGCTGGACTAGCGCGGGTGTAAAACATAAGCAACGTTTATTATATAACATATATATATCCATTCGTCTCACGCAATAATAGGCATTCCAGATCACAGATGAACATATTGGATATACTAGGAATTCCGTGTTTGATTTTAGCCTAGAACAAAAGACGGATTCCACGGTCGTGATGAATAACCAAACCCCATCCTAGACCCTTACGGATGCGGCAAACTACCTGCCAAATTCCCAAAGTGAAGCAACCTCCCTCAATAAAATGAGTAGGCCACTCGGCACTTCAAGAACCCGGTAGTTTGTGCACCCCACCTTGGGTCTATCCTAGGTGTAAGAAAAAATAAACGAAATAATATAACGGTGGCTACAACCTCAACCCGGATGTGCCCCGCAAAAATAATATTACATCAATTTACAAATTTACATGAATGATAGAAATAAAACACTCTTCTTGCATCCCTCTAGCTATTCATCCACGACGATCCAATACTCCATATACACAAACCATCACAATACAGATATATGTAACCCCCACTAATCGACATATAGCGATTAACAGACGTTTAGCATCATATATACAAATACAGAATCACATTTAGCCAAGAACTTTAGAATTTTGATCGATAAACAAAATCTGTGTTTACCCCATGCACAAAACAGTACACAAAAAATCTGGGTAGAAACCACATATGCCAATACCCATAATTTTAAACACTAAAACCACAATAAAAAAATTGGAAGCAACTCGACCATAACTCGGCGGCGGTTGAGGAGTTAGGTGATCAATTTTTTTTGTAGGACTTAGAAATGCCTGCTTATATTTTTAAGGTCACTAAAATAATTTTTAATGTAATTTTGAAAATCAACAGCAAGCATGTTTCAGAATTTTGATTTCATGCAATTTTTCATCGATCGAACTTCTAACTACTTACTAACTAGCTAGTTAAGGTTTAGTAGGCTCTGATAAAACTGTAAGTCGATGTCGCGCACTCCACGGGTTCACGGGGAGGCAAAATTTACCAAAAACGATTTTTCTTACTTCGCAACACTGACTTTAACTCCAGGACCATTATGGAAACCTTAACTTGCAAAAACTACTAAGAGGTTCTAACTACTCGGTTAGGATTTTATACCTCCTTGTTAACATGTCCTTCGGGTCTTCCTCTTCTCCTCCTCTTCTTTAGCTCCTCGAAGATCGGATTGAGCTTGCAGCATCGGCCTCTTCGTGTCGAAGATGATCCATCCGAAAGTCTATACTTCAAGCTCCAACCTCTAAATCGAGGTAACTAGGGTACCTAGTTTGCTAAGCTAAGTAGCCTAAATGATGTAAAGTATCTAATGGAGTATTTATCTCATGAGATCTTAGGGTTCATAACTAATGTGAGGGTTAGGGTCTTGAGGAAGAAGGAGAGGGAAAATATGGAGAGAGAAACCAAATGAGCAAATGACCAAAAGTTATGGTAAGTAAAGAATGGCTCCTACACCTCACTCATTCAAGCAAGCAATATTTTCCAATAGAAAATATCAACCATGCTTGAATAGTGAGTCCAAACCAATAAACTAATGCAATGGAGCCATGCTTCACTCCATGCCACAAATATCTCCATTTCCACCTCATTAATCTATTTCCAAGAAATAGATAAACCAAATAATGAGGCGTCCCCTTCTAAAAGCATCTCTTATGAAATTACAAGAATGCCCTCACCGTATATACATACCTATATTCATATTAGATAATAATAATAATAATCCAATAATATAATACTAGAATCCGGCGTAAATAAAACCCCACTAGTATTATCCGCCCGAACGACATCAGTGTAGCCTGTACACATATGTGATCGGAACCCTACCGTAACACCATAAGGCCTCTACATCGTTTTGCTCGAAGCAGGGAACCCTCTATGTGGGACTCTAAAGACTCGACAATATGCTGGTAGTGGGTTTAACCATAAGAACGTCAGCGGAACTAGCTGCACGTAACGGCTATCCAGGTATCTGTCGATAAGAAGGATGATGAGCAAATTCATTCAAACTCCTACTGAGTATATCTGTGACAATCTCCGTACAGTCCGGTTCATTTGACTAAGATACTCGCATATTTGGCCTAGGGGTGGAAACCGTCAGACCCCTAATAGCGCAATAAGTCGTGCCGGGGTAGAGCCCAATGCACCCTGAGAAACTAATGGAGTACCTACCGGTATATCTCGATTGCCCTGGCCAGGGACTTTGTATAATGGCTTTCCGAACACAGCGCTGTTTCCCCCAATCAGAGAAAAGCACTGTTTTGAAATTTCAAATTCAAAAATTGAAGCAATGCTTTAGATCCAGCGCTAGGCGTGCTGCGCGCCACGTGTCAAACACGGATGCGCTGGCGCCAAGTGCGCTGCGTCCTAGGCAGTGCACCATGTGTGCGCTAGCGCTAGGTGCGCTGCACGCTACGTGTCAAACACGGGTGCGCTAGCGCAGGCTGCGCTGCTGTCACGACCCGCAGGGTACGGAACGTGACTGGCACTTAAGTTTACGAAATGTCTCAAGACGTCCGTAAAATAAGTAAGCCAAAGCCCAGAAAACCAAAACCAAATAAGCAAAAGAGTGAAGAAAACCCAATCAGTTGAAAGCGAGTTTTATCAAATAAGTCATGTAAAACCTTTTTTAAGAACAATATCAATTTTTCCGAAAATTTCGGCAGAGTCTCCTTTGTAAATACTGGCCCCCAAAATAGGTACAACAAAAATATATATGAATCCAACAAATAAGGCATCCCCAAGCGGGAGCTAGCTCTTCGCCACAAGGCCGTCACAAATCCCACGCAATATAAAGCAACAACATGCGAAATAATCATAATGAAGCATAAGAAAAACAACATGTCGACTCAAGTGAGCTCGACCCCAAAATACAGCATAAAAGTCCACAAACCTCACAGTCTCATCTCTAGGTCAATATACAATAATACTGGTAGATACAGTAGATGGAGTACTCTAGATACAAAGAATATACAAGGTGGTGCGAAAATAATAATATAACCCACCTAAGAGCAAAACCTCGAGTCCAGGCAAAAGAAGCAAGTGCGCCCGCCGCTACTGTACTGACGGAGCGGACCTGAAAAAGGCTGTGGCACAACGGGGGTGAGTTGCCAACTCATGAGTAATAAATAACATCTACACAGGCTATCGTATGCACGCACACACGCATCCTAGCATCTAAATACAGGTAAGGCAGGACATAATGGCAAGTATGTACGCAATATGAATATACTAGCAGGTATGAATGCAATGCGAATCAACTCGTGATCTGAATGTGTAAGTATAAGAAATCATGTTTTTTCCCTTTAAGAATCTCTTTTGAAATACCAGCATAATACCAATAGAATCAACAAGAACCTGTGTCTAGCAACGACACCTCAAAACTATCACAAATCTCATATATCCATGTCATAGTATCTCTGGCCTCAGCCATCCGGCTGACCCAGCTCAATATCAAAATCTCATCATCTCACGGCCACGGTCGGTATCCTCTGGATATCCGCCGTGCCAAACAGTCACCGGTAGGTAATCCGTCCCCTGCCAGGCTCAACGTCAACACCACATTCATCTTTCCCCGGGGTACCATACCGGGCCCACCATGTACCCGTGACGGTTCCTCCACTCCTCGACACGGATCTCCAAAACCACAGCAAACTCATGGTGGACGACACTTACATCACTAGAAAACCGCAATTTACATATTTTAAAAATATAATAAGTTTAGAAATTTTGCGGCTTTTCCCGAAATCCAGAAATATCATAAAATCTCAAGAAATCCTCATAAGTGCATATGTCAATGATAATGAATGCATATGGTATCAATAATCAAGTTGCGATGTGTGATCAATAGATTAGGCATGAACAAATAATATGATGAAGCACATGCACATGAATAGCAATCCTACGATTTCATTTTAAGGAATTAAAGCAATAGTGCGAGTTTAAGTATCAATTATAGTAAAAGGTTTCAATTTAAAGGTTATCTAGTGTGGTGGTATGGCAATTACCAGGGTGTGTGTGTAAGCATGAATAGTGCTCGTGCTGCATATAAAAACCCTGGCAATAGTGCATGTGTCCTATAGAATGGGTTCGTATATGTATGTCAATATAAGGCATGAATGTAGCAAATAATCATACAAGTATTAAACCCCTAATTACTAATATTACTAAGAATCTTTTTAAGCTACTAAACTATCGGGCGACTTGCGCCATCCAACGATAGTCCCCCGTAGATGTTACATCTACTCACTGGAATCCCTAGCTAGTCACGTCCAATCACCGCTTTCCCCTATCGAGCCGTGTCTGACGTCTCCGCGACCGAACCTGGAATTACACCAATACCAAACATAAGGTTACATATCAAGAACGACGCAAAACCCAAACGAAGATACCATAGTTCACAAGCTAGGTACAACGTGCACAAAGTGCGCGGAACACACGCGAAAATCGCAAAAATCTACTAAAATGTCGATTTGGTCGCCCGGAAAAACCAAAACCCGAACACTCAAAAATCCGCACTCACGCATCCTAAAAGTCATAGGATACGCTAAAAATGTCATCAAGACATCGCAAATACCTCAGCACAAAAATTTAATAAAAACTAGTAAGCACAAAAGACATCCAAAATCGTGCAAACTTCGCGGATTTGCGAAAAAGTGCACACAACCTCGCGCAAACACCCAAGTTAACCATAGATAGACACTACATTAGTTTTAAACCATTAGCAATGCTTAAAAACCTAATTTCCATAAACAAAACCTTTCTTGATTTTCATAATTAGCAATTTCAATCCAAAACTAAACATGACAATACCAAATTAACACTAATTTGAAGCCCACACAAATAAAGTAACCTCATTAACTTAGATTAGCAACAACTAGATAGCAAAATAGATTTAATTAACTAAATAATGGTTTCAAGAAACCCTAGTTAACTCAACCATTAACTTTAAACAACACTAGAATGAAAATAGCTCTAAATTAACACTAAACAACTAGATTAAAGAATTCTAACCATATTAACTTAAAAGAGTAGAAATTATACCTCAAATCTATGGATCTAGCAAGAAGAAAGTTGCTTCAATTGATGGCCTCATAGCATCATGATCCAAGCAAGGGAGGTGAAGGAAAAATGGATGAAGAATGGGGTTTAATTTGTGAGTTTTTGCTTTAAATTTGGAGCAAACTTAATGAATTTTTGAAGAAAAAGAGAAGAACAAAGATGAAGGGGGCTGCTGCAGCAATTTTTGGCCAGTAGAGGGAGAGGGGAGGGTGTGGGGTGTGTGGGAAAGTCTTGGTCAACTCCTACCAACCCACCAAAAGGCCATACCTAATAAAAAAATTCCAAAATCCTTAAAAAAAACCTCTTTTCTACACAAAAATGAAGTCAAAGAGGCAACCATTTTTTTTTCTTGGGTTTGCTGGAAATGGGCCGGCCTAGGGCCGAGGGAAGAGAGAGAGAGGTTTTACAAAAGAAATTTTATGCAAAAAGATCCCCTACAAGTCAAAAATTGCAAGTTTAAGCTTAAATTCAATAAATTTCGTTTTCCATAATAAAAATTAGTTAAAACTTAAAATAAATTACTAAAAATTTATGTTACAACTATATTTTAATTAACATGATTTTAAAGCTTAAATTTAGCCCATTTAAATTTGTATTTATCGCTAATTTAATGTATTTTCTTACCGGCTTAAAATAATATTAAAAATTGAAAAATTAGGGAAAAATTTTAAACGACCAGAATTTCATAATTAACTCATTTGCTACTAAAAACTAGCAATTACCCATCAAAATTAGGTATAATTAGTCGTAAACTGCAAAATAACAAAAAGGACGGTTTTCGGAAAAAAACCGAATTTTCACCGATTTTCAGGAAAACACCAAAACGACTTTTCAAGGCGTTACAATCTTCCCCCCTTAAAGAAATTCGGTCCCCGAATTTAAAAATAACTACGCGTACCTTCAAAGAGATGGGGATATTTCTTCCTCATCTCGCCCTCGGTCTCCTAGGTGACCTCCTCGCTGCTCGGGCCACGCCAAAGGACCTTGACGGTCGGTATAACTTTCGATCTCAACTTCTTCACCTGCCGGTCCAGGATGGCCACCGGCTGCTCTGCAAAAGAAAGGTCGCGCTCTAGCTGGACTGTCGGGTGCTGAATCGCATGCGAAGGGTCGTGAAGGTACTTGCGGAGCATCGAAACATGGAAGACGGGGTGAACATCGGGAAAGCTGGGTGGAAGGGCCAAACGATATGCAACAGTGCCGACACGCTCGAGGATCTCGAAGGGACCTACGAATCTAGGGCTAAGCTTTCCTTTTCGCCCAAATCGCATCACGCCCTTCATCGGAGAGACTCTCAGAAAAACATGATCGCCAACTGCGAACTCTAACCTGCGACGGCGCCTGTCTGCATACGATTTCTGCCTGCTCTGAGCCGCTCTCATCCGGTCTCGGATCAACTGTATCTTCACTGTCGTCTCCTCAACAAGCTGCGGCCCCAAAAAGCTGCTCTCGCTGAGCTCTGTCCAACAGACGGGCGATCTGCATCTCCTCCCATACAATGCCTCGAAAGGTGCCATCTGAATAGTATCCTGGAAGCTGTTGTTATAGGAGAACTCCACTAGAGGTAAATGACGATCCCAGCTACCGCCGAAGTCTAAAACGCACGCTCTGAGCATGTCCTCGAGAGTCTGAATGGTCCGCTCTGACTGTCCGTCGGTCTGCGGATGAAACGCTGTGCTGAAGCTCAAACGAGTGCCCAAAGCCTCCTGAAGTCTCTGCCAAAGTCGGCTGGTGAACTGGGTGCCTCGATCTGACACGATACAAGTCGGTACGCCATGCAACCGCACGATCTCGTCGATGTAAAGCTGGGCATACTGAGCGAAGCTGAAAGTCGTCTTCACTGGCAGGAAGTGAGCCGCTTTCGTCAATCTATCCACGATCACCCAGATGGAGTCGTACCCTCGACTGGTCCTGGGTAGACCCACAACGAAGTCCATCGAAATCTGCTCCCATTTCCACTCCGGAATGGGTAACGGCTGTAATTCTCCTGTGGCCCTCTGGTGCTCGGCCTTGACTTGCTGACAAGTCAGGCATCTCGATACAAACTCTGCAATGTCCCTCTTCATCCCGTCCAACCAGTAGGTCTCTCTCATATCATGGTACATCTTGGTGGAACCGGGGTGGACACTATACACTGATCGGTGTGCCTCCTCAAGAATGTCACGCCGCAATCCATCAGCATCTGGTACGCACAGTCTAGATCCATATCGTAAAATCCCCTGATCGTCAATCACGAACTCGGAAAATCTGCCCTGTCCCATCTGTGCCATGATCTCTGAGCAACGGTCGTCACTGCGCTGTGCCTCATATATACGGTCAAGCAACTGTGGGCGTACACGAACATGCGCGAGCTGTCCCCCTGTCTGAGTGAACTCGAACTCAACTCGGCTGTCGCATAACATCTGCCAATCTGTTGACGAATGCCTCTGTACTGCGCACAAAAAGGATAGACTATCCCTGGGCCTCCTGCTCAAAGCATCTGCCACCACATTTGCCTTGCCTGGTGATATAGGATCTCGCAGTCGTAGTCTTTCACTAACTCCATCCAACGACGCTGTCTGAGGATCAGGTCTCGCTGCTGAAATATATATTTTAAGCTCTTGTGGTCTGTGAATATTTAGCACGACTCGCCGTAGGTAATGTCGCCAAATCTTCAATGCAAAGACCACTGCAGCCATCTCCAAATCATGAGTGGGGTAGTTCTGTTCATGTTTCTTCAACTGCCGAGAAGCATATGCGATCACCCTGTCATGCTGCATCAATACGCATCCTAATCCCACTCGCGAAGCATCACAGTAGACCACAAATCCGCCTGATCCCGAAGGCAAAGATAATACCGGCGCCGTAGTCAAACATGTCCGCAGCTGCTGAAAACTGCGCTCGCACTCCTCCGTCCAGACGAAAGGAACTCCCTTCCGGGTCAAACCGGTCAAAGGTGAAGCTATACGGGAGAAGTCCTGAACAAAACGCCTGTAGTAGCCCGCCAGGCCTAGAAAACTACGGATCTCAGTAACCGATGTAGGTCGGGGCCACTGCTGAACAGCCTCAATCTTCTTCGGGTCCACACAAATGCCGTCTCTCGTAACCACGTGACCCAAGAATCCGACGCTGTCCAGCCAGAATGCATACTTGGAGAACTTTGCGAACAGCTGGTGCTCCCTCAGAGTCTGTAACGTAATCTGCAAGTGTTGCTCGTGCTCCTCTCTGCTCCGGGAGTACACCAAGATATCGTCGATAACACGATGATGAACAAGTCAAGATACGGCCTGAATGTACGGTTCATCAAATCCATGAATGCTGCTGGGGCGTTGGTGAGTCCGAACGACATCACCAAAAACTCGTAGTGGCCGTAGCGCGTGCGGAAATCTGTCCTCGGTATATCCTCCTGTCGAACTCGCAGCTGATGGTATCCTGATCGCAAGTCGATCCTCGAAAAAATATCCCGCACCCTGAAGCTGGTCGAACAAGTCATCAATGCGTGGCAACGGATATCTGTTCCGAACGGTAACCTTGTTCAGCTGGCGGTAGTCGATACATAAGCGCAAACTTCCATCCTTCTTCTTGACAAACAGGACTGGAGCACCCCACGGAGAAACTCTAGGTCGAATAAGCCCCTTCTCTAACAAATCCTGCAACTGATCCTTCAGCTCTCGAAGCTCTGCCGGGGCCATCCGATAAGGCGGTATAGAAATAGGCCCCGAGCCGGTAATCAAATCAATGCAGAACTCAACATCGCGCTCAGGTGGTAGCCCAGGTAGCTCATCAGGGAAAACATCAGGGAACTCACGAACAACCGGGACCCGGTCCAACGGAACCTCTGCAGCTCGAGTATCACAAATATACGCTAAGAATCCCTGACATCCCTTCCGCAAGAGCTGACCAGCGCGAAAAGATGAAATCAAGCTGGGAAGGGTGACGCTGCGGTCTCCCTGAATAACAAGGACTGGCTCTCCCGGAAAGCTAAATCTGACTGCCTTCTCACGGCAGTCCACCGAAGCATAACAAGTGGCTAGCCAATCCATGCCCAGAAGCACATCAAAGTCCAACATATCGAGGAGAATCAAATCAACCGATGAATCCCTCTCCCCGATACGAACGGAACACAAACGAAATACAAAACGAGCGACAAACGACTCGCCTACCGGAGTAACAACAACAAGCGGGTGATCTAACGACGACGACTCACGGCCCAACATCGGTGCAAAGTGTGTAGAGACGTACGAATGTGTGGAACCTGGGTCAAATAATACCCGAGCATCGAAAGAACAAACTGGAAAGGTACCTGTCACAACGGCATTGGATGCCTGCGCATCCTGCGGTGTCAAAGCAAATACTCGGGCCTGTCCTCCACCGATAGCGTGCTGACCTCGACCTCGGCCTCTGCCTCCTCGTCCTCTCTGAACAGGACCGCCGCGTCCACGGCCTCTGGGTGCACCTAGCTGGCGTGGAGCATCGCCTGGGGTAGGAAGTAGGGCTCTCTGAGGAGGGGGTTGTGATGGTGGTAGGGTCACATGCGGAACTGTCGCTGCTCCCTGTCATCTCACTGGACAGTCTCTGACAAGATGTTACGGACTCCCGCACCCAAAACACCCTGGCGACGGCTGCTGTCCCTGGGGATAAGAACCATATAACTGTCCCCGTCCAAATCCTCTGCCAGGCCTATCTCTCGGAAAGAATCTGGCGCGCTGCCTCTGAGACGGTACATCGGTGAGAATCCTCTTCGGCCCAGAAATGGCCGAAGTCTGTGATATGAGTGCCTCCATCCGTAATGCCGTATCCATAGCAGCTGAATAAGTGTCGTAGTGCTGGGCGCCAATGGCAAGATATAGCTGGGCATCAAGTCCCTGTACGAACCTCTTCACCATCTTCTCTTCGGTATCCACCAAATACGGAGCATATCGGAATAACTGTGTAAACTGGATGTCATACTCAGACACCGTCATCCCAGGTGTCTTGACTAAGGCCTCGAAACTGCGAGCTCTGGCGTCACGAACGCTCTCTGGAAGGAAACGAGCTAGAAAGACCGCTGTAAACTCGGCCCAAGTCATAGGCGGTAGACCTGCAGCTCGACCTCTCAAGACTAACTCCCACCATGTCTGCGCGAGACCATCTAGTCGGAAACTCGCAAGCTCTACCTATCGATCATCCGAACATCTCAGCGAACGACAGATCCTGGCTAAACTGTCAAGGAACGTCTGTGGGTCCTCCGCTGCCTCAGTGCCGGTGAATACTGGAGGCCTCAGCCTCATGAAATCCTGTAGCGAAACCGGGATGGTCACGGCGGTAGTAGTAGGAGCAGGTATCATAGCAGTCTGGGATGTAGTAGGTGCGTCATCCAGCCTCGGTGTACGACTGGCTGCAACTAGGGATCCTACCATCTGACGTAGCTCCTGCATACCCCCCATCATCTGTCGCAACTCCTCCATACCAGTCTCGAGCCTATCCATACAGCCTGGGGAAGGTAGATCGGTCTGTCCCTGCGGCGTAGGCATACCACCCTGCTCAGTCCTAGTCTCGGACGAGCCAGCTCGAATCTCGTCTCGGGCGGCAGCCCTCTGTGCCCTCGTAGCCTCCGGCGGCATAGTGACTGGTACAGGAAACAGGACAGTGCAATAGGATCATAGGATACACGGAAATGAAGAAGGAATTTCAAGCAAGTATATCCTAAAGTCACTTAGGCGGAGTACCGTATCGTAAGTATGCCGCGGACATACACACGCTACGTTACCCTACTTAAGTCACTTACTCCATCTACCAAGGGTCATCCTACACTCAAAAAGGTAAAACCTATAGCTCTGATACCAACTTTGCCACGACCCGCAGGGTACGGAACGTGACTGGCACTTAAGTTTACGAAACGTCTCAAGACGTCCGTAAAATAAGTAAGCCAAAGCCCAGAAAACCAAAACCAAATAAGCAAAAGAGTGAAGAAAACCCAATCAGTTGAAAGCGAGTTTTATCAAATAAGTCATGTAAAACCCTTTTTAAGAACAATATCAATTTTTCCGAAAATTTCGGCAGAGTCTCCTTTGTAAATACTGGCCCCCAAAATGGGTACAACAAAAATATATATGAATCCAACAAATAAGGCATCCCCAAGCGGGAGCTAGCTCTTCAACACAAGGCGGTCACAAATCCCACGCAATATAAAGCAACAACATGCGAAATAATCATAATGAAGCATAAGAAAAACAGCATGCCGACTCAAGTGAGCTCGACCCCAAAATACAGCATAAAAGTCCACAAACCTCACAGTCTCATCTCTAGGTCAATATACAATAATACTGGTAGATACAGTAGATGGAGTACTCTAGATACAAAGAATATACAAGGTGGTGCAAAAATAATAATATAACCCACCTAAGAGCAAAACCTCGAGTCCAGGCAAAAGAAGCAAGTGCGCCCGCCGCTACTGTACTGACGGAGCGGACCTGAAAAAGGCTGTGGCACAACGGGGGTGAGTTGCCAACTCGTGAGTAATAAAAAACATCTACACAGGCTATCGTATGCACGCACACAAGCATCCTAGCATCTAAATACAGGTAAGGCAGGACATAATGGCAAGTATGTACGCAATATGAATATACTAGCAGGTATGAATGCAATGCGAATCAACTCGTGATCTGAATATGTAAGTATAAGAAATCATGATTTTTCCCTTTAAGAATCTCTTTTGAAATACCAGCACAATACCAATAAAATCAACAAGAACCTGTGTCCAGCAACGACACTTCAAAACTATCACAAATCTCATATATCCATGTCATAGTATCTCTGGCCTCAGCCATCCGGCTGACCCAGCTCAATATCAAAATCTCATCATCTCGCGGCCACGGTCGGTATCCTCTGGATATCCGCCGTGCCAAACAGTCACCGGTAGGTAATCCGTCCCCTGCCAGACTCAACGTCAGCACCACATTCATCTTGCCCCGGGGTACCATACCGGGCCCACCATGTACCCGTGACGGTTCCTCCACTCCTCGACACGGATCTCCAAAACCACAGCAAACTCATGGTGGACGACACTTACATCACTAGAAAACCGCAATTTACATATTTTAAAAATATAATAAGTTTAGAAATTTTGCGGCTTTCCCCCGAAATCCAGAAATATCATAAAATCTCAAGAAATCCTCATAAGTGCATATGTCAATGATAATGAATGCATATGGTATCAATAATCAAGTTGCGATGTGTGATTAATAGATTAGGCATGAACAAATAATATGATGAAGCACATGCACATGAATAGCAATCCTACGATTTCATTTTAAGGAATTAAAGCAATAGTGCGAGTTTAAGTATCAATTATAGTAAAAGTTTTCAATTTAAAGGTTATCTAGTGTGGTGGCATGGCAATTACCAGGGTGTGTGTGTAAGCATGAATAGTGCTCGTGCTGCATATAAAAACCCTGGCAATGGTGCACGTGTCCTATAGAATGGGTTCGTATATGTATGTCAATATAAGGCATGAATGTAGCAAATAATCATACAAGTATTAAACCCCTAATTACTAA
This sequence comes from Agapanthus africanus, assembly GCA_030015575.1. Lineage (NCBI taxonomy): Eukaryota > Viridiplantae > Streptophyta > Magnoliopsida > Asparagales > Amaryllidaceae > Agapanthus > Agapanthus africanus. Next base: position 422,287,071 of record JASDDO010000031.1, read on the forward strand.
TATTACTAAGAATCTTTTTAAGCTACTAAACTATCGGGCGACTTGCGCCATCCAACGATAGTCCCCCGTAGATGTTACATCTACTCACTGGAATCCCTAGCTAGTCACGTCCAATCACCGCTTTCCCCTATCGAGCCGCGTCTGACGTCTCCGCGACCGAACCTGGAATTACATCAATACCAAACATAAGGTTACATATCAAGAACGACGCAAAACCCAAACGAAGATACCATAGTTCACATGCTAGGTACAACGTGCACAAAGTGCGCGGAACACACGCGAAAATTGCAAAAATCTACTAAAATGTCGATTTGGTCGCCCGGAAAAACCAAAATCTGCACTCACGCATCCTAAAAGTCATAGGATACGCTAAAAATGTCATCAAGACATCGCAAATACCTTAGCACAAAAATTTAATAAAAACTAGTAAGCACAAAAGACATCTAAAATCGTGCAAACTTCGCGAATTTGCGAAAAAGTGCACACAACCTCGCGCAAACACCCAAGTTAACCATAGATAGCCACTACATTAGTTTTAAACCATTAGCAATGCTTAAAAACCTAATTTCCATAAACAAAACCTTTCTTGATTTTCATAATTAGCAATTTCAATCCAAAACTAAACATGACAAAACCAAATTAACACTAATTTGAAGCCCACACAAATAAAGTAACCTCATTAACTTAGATTAGCAATAACTAGATAGCAAAATAGATTTAATTAACTAAATAATGGTTTCAAGAAACCCTAGTTAACTCAACCATTAACTTTAAACAACACTAGAATGAAAATAGCACTAAATTAACACTAAACAACTAGATTAAAGAATTCTAACCATATTAACTTAAAAGAGTAGAAATTATACCTCAAATCTATGGATCTAGCAAGAAGAAAGTTGCTTCAATTGATGGCCTCATAGCATCATGATCCAAGCAAGGGAGGTGAAGGAAAAAGGGATGAAGAATGGGGTTTAATTTGTGAGTTTTTGCTTGAAATTTGGAGCAAACTTAATGAATTTTTGAAGAAAAAGAGAAGAACAAAGATGAAGGGGGCTGCTGCAGCAATTTTCGGCCAGTAGAGGGAGAGGGGAGGGTGTGGGGTGTGTGGGAAAGTCTTGGTCAACTCCTACCAACCCACCAAAAGACCATACCTAATAAAAAAAAGTCCAAAATCCTTTAAAAAACCCTCTTTTCTACACAAAAATGAAGTCAAAGAGGAAACCATTTTTTTTTCTTGGGTTTGCTGGAAATGGGCCGGCCTAGGGCTGAGGGAAGAGAGAGAGAGGTTTTACAAAAGAAATTTTATGCAAAAAGACCCCCTACAAGTCAAAAATTGCAAGTTTAAGCTTAAATTCAATAAATTTCGTTTTTCATAATAAAAATTAGTTAAAACTTAAAATAAATTACTAAAAATTTATGTTACAACTAGATTTTAATTAACATGATTTTAAAGCTTAAATTTAGCCCATTTAAATTTGTATTTATCGCTAATTTAATGTATTTTCTTACCGGCTTAAAATAATATTAAAAATTGAAAAATTAGGGAAAAATTTTAAACGACCAGAATTTCATAATTAACTCATTTGCTACTAAAAACTAGCAATTACCCACCAAAATTAGGTATAATTAGTCCTAAACTGCAAAATAACAAAAAGGACGGTTTTCGGAAAAATACCGAATTTTCACCGATTTTCAGGAAAACACCAAAACGACTTTTCAAGGCGTTACAGCTGCGCGCCACGTGTCAAACGTAGGTGCGCTAGTGCAAAGTGCATTGGGCTCTGATCTGCGCACCACGTGCAAAGCATGGGTGCGCCAGCGCTAGAATTATAAAATTCCCCACCGTTAGATCAAAAGATCTAATAATAATGATAAATTATTAATTAATCAGAATTAAAATTCTGTTTTGGAAAGATTTTTTCCAATCTTGTTAAAAACAAGAAGATTGCCTTCTGTAAAACAGAAGCCCTAGGATTAAAGATCCAACGGTGGGAAACATCCCCAAATCAATCTGAGAAAGATCACTTTAACTGATTTAACAAATCAACTTGCCCTATATAAAGGCCCCAAGACTTCAAGTCTGATAGAGAGAACCCCCCTATAAACTTTGAGAAATTCAAAGAAAGAAGAGCAAGCTCTTGAAAGAAGATTATTTCTTCAAGGTAAAGATCATGAATGATGAACACAGAGATGAAATCATCTCATAAAAAGAAGAATTACCTTCTTAAAAGATCATAGATCTACAAAGACCAAGGTCTTTTATAAAAAGATCAAAAGATCTCATCATAAGAACAAAGAAGTGCTTACTTCATTCACAGATCATTGATCTATAAAGGCAAAGCCTTTCAAAAATAAGAACTGTTGTTCTTGAATCTTGAGACAAAGTCTCTTTTAAAAGAACATAAATTTGTTCATAGATCATAAATTTGATCAAATGCGCTTTGCGCTATTGAAATGCGCATTGCGCTATTGAAATATGCCTTGCACTCTTAAACAGCGCTTCTGCGCTCTCTGGACCAGCGCTTAGTGCCAAAATGTGCCACGTGTCAACCGCGTATGCAACTTGTGCTTTGCTCTTTTGAAGTAGCGCATTGCGCTCATGGGCTGGCGCTCAGCGCCAAGCGCGCCACGTGTCACTCACGGGTGCACCATTAAATTAAAAGCGCAATGCGCTCATGGACCAGCGCTCAGCGCTCACAAACAAGCATCTGTGCTCATCATCTGGTGCCTAGCGCAGAGCGCAACACTTGTCCCTTACATGTGCGCCACGTGGCAGAAGTGCACTGCATTGGCGCAAAGCGCCTAGCGCACCATAGGCTGCGCTGACAGAACATAAATTGTTCTTTAATAAAGCCCAGAGCTTAGATCTAATGCTCAGCATTATTAAAAGGGCCAAGCCCAAATAAAGGCTCAATAGCCAGAATAAACAAAATGTTTATTGAACTTAGCCCAAGAGTGGCCATAAGTCCTCAACTTGTATTTAATTGAGCACATCTGCTCATGAATATTTAACAGATCTTAGTCCTAAATTGGACTACAGATCTTTCAACCAAATCACACCGGTTCGAGGGTACATCTCTTTACTCCTCTGATATTTGTCGTTGTAATCCTTCAACGTCTTTAGAGAGGTGACGGGTACTGACAACCATACATTTCATAAACTATGACGTCTTTAAACTGGACCGTGGGGTCCTTAAACTCATGGACTATGATGTCCTTAACCTCGGACTGTGGGGTCCCTTTAAACCCACGGACTATGATGTCCTAAACCTCGGACTGTGGGGTCCCTTTAAACCCACGGACTATGATGTCCTTAACCTCGGACCGTGGGGTCCCTTTAAACCCACGGACTATGATGTCCTTAACCTCGGACCGTGGGGTCCCTTTAAACCCACGGACTGTGATGTCCTTAACCTTGGACCGTAATGTCCTTAAACTAATCGACCGCAATGTCCCTAAACTAAACAATAGAGCCCAAATGCTCTTTTGTCGGATCTAAACGATCCCGTTAAGTTGATCTTAGTCCAAAATCGGACTAACGTATCCTTAACAAACGTTTAAGTCGATCTTAGTCTCAAATGAGGCTAACGTATCCTTAAACCCAACCCCAAACCCAAATCTAAGAAGATACGGATTTGGACTAATCCACGCCCAACGGGCGACAACATAAATTAGTCTCCGTATACAATCCACGGGCAACCGAAAACAAAACAAACACCCATGATACGAGGTGACCGTCTGGAGAAGGAGAAAGTTGTTACCATGATGTGGCAGCGTAATTAACTGCAGGGGCTTGCGCCTGCAGGGAAGAGCGTCCCCACAATCAAAAGCCCCTCAAACGAGGGGGAATCTGACGAAGTCTGCTACATCGGCCGCATCCGTTTAAACCTTCGATACATGGTGCCATAAATCAACTTGGCATCTTCGGAGAGGTGGACAAATAGCACCAATTAGAATCTTCCCTCGGAATTCAGGGGAGATGTTTATCGCGTCTTCGCACGTCTTTCGGCGGGGAAAAAGCGCGGTATCAACCTCTAATACCGGGAGAGACGAATCCTATCTAATCGCTACTGCCTCCAAGTGCTTCTAGACTGCACCCAACTACTATCTGTTTGCATAACTCTTTTGAGCCGTAGTAAGGTAGTAATCTAAGTGCAGTAGGAACACACTCGAGAAGAATAGTGATATCAAGTCAACGGACTAACCTGTACTCATGCCACCCGGGAACTGCTGCCTGACAATAGGTATAATACCAACCAGCAGTCCCCAACGAGTCCGTCCAGTGTAACTCATAACCCAATGAGCACCTGTATAATATCTCCAGTATGACGTACCAATGGCTGTGGGACAGACCATCTCCCCTGCTGGGATAAGAAGCATATACACTAGTCTACTCTGGAGTATCGATGCACCGTCTCGATAATTCTACAACTAGGGACCTGTATAAGGATGTGCTTATAGACTACCCAGCCCTCACTAGTGTGACTGCCATCACAACGCTGGTAGTCAAGAAAAGATCCTAAAGGCTCTACCAATATGTATAAGTGATATGCTAAAAGAAACACATGCATATATTAAGGTAGAATCAAACCAAGTAGCATACTACCATTTTTAGCAAGACTGTTATTATAACTGTGAATATCCCAAGCTTCCAATATGTAATTTACGATCCAGTATGATACAATAATGGCCTCTACGGCATATATTACTAACAAAAATATATACAAAAGAGGCGGTTACTATGCGTGCAACCTACCTAGCAAAATATGTGATGAACCCTAAAGTATGTGTCTCCGACGCCGCCAAGTGTTCGTGCGGCCTGCCCTGCAAGAAGCTAAGGCACAACGGGGTGACTTGCAACTCAGTGAATAGAAGTATATACATCATAAGATATAATATGATATGCGTAGTAATGAATGCAATTGTGATATAAATGAAGTTGCATAAGAACAATATCAATCATCGTTAAATCCTTATCAAACTCGTGTCTATAATCGACACTAAAAATATGGATATCATAAGAACCGTCTAACCAATCGGCCCTCTCCTAATATTTGTTGGTTATAGTGCTCTCAAGAAAATTATTGTAATCGCAGGAAGACAATTACGATGATTGAGGGAGGACCTATATAGTTAGAACAGTCTTACTCAAGATGATAGTATGCTGTCTGGTTTAACTTTATTATTATGTACATGTCTTGAGCGATAGAACTGTCCTGAGGTCAAAGAAGTATGAAAGCGCGGTATAGCATATCACTATTACATATTGATAAAGCCCATAGGATTCATTCTTGACTACCAGGGTTATGATGGCGATCACACTTATGAGAACTAGGTAGTCTATAAGCATATCCTTAAATGTTCTTAGTCGTGGGAATATCAAGACCAGATATCGATATTCCAAAGTAGACTAATGTATATGTTTCTTAACCCCGACAAGGGGCGATGGCCGGTCTCATAGCCATTGGGTTATGAGTTACACTAGACGGACTCGCCGAGAACATGCTAGATGGTATTATACCTCTTGTCAGATAGCAGCTCTCATGTGACATCAGTACTGCGTAGTCTGTTGACCAGAAATCATCATTTGTCTCGGGTGTGTTCCCACTGTACTTTGATTGCTACCCAACCACATCTTTAAAGAGTCGTGCAAACAGGTAGCTATTGGGTGCAGTTCTGAAACACTTGGAGACAGTGAGCGATTGAGGGAATTTGTCTCTACTGGTATTAGGGGTTGATGTTGTGCAGTGTATGGTTGGCCATCACCAAAAGACCTAGGCCTAGGCGGATGTGATTTACTGATTGCGATCAGTAATTTCTCGATTGGTGATAGGGCTCGACACCATCACTACTTATCAGGTTATTAGGGGTCTGACGTTATACACCTCCTAGACTGGATATGTGATACTCTCATACGAACAGACCAGACCATATGATACATGTCGCCGATAGGCTCAGTAGGGTTTCGGACGAGCTTGCTTGTCGATCTCCTTTTCGAGAATGCCTGGGTAGCCATTACGTACAGCTAGTGCCGCTGACGTGCTTGTGGATAAACCTACTGCCACTGTATTATCGAGTCTTTAGCGTCCTACACAGAGGGTTTCTGGCTTTGGCAATATGTTGTAGTTGCGGTACATTGGTACGTGCTTGGGTTCAATTAAAACTAGTGTATTATATACACTGACGGTAATCGAACGGCTGTAATATTAGTAGGATCTTTTGGAAAAGACGGATATTAAATCTAGTTTAGATTTAATATTACATATATTTAATATATGTATTTACAAGTATTTTGTCACTAATTATTTGTCTCTCTTTTATGTATTTTAAATACCTTGGATAACAATTACAAATATATGATTTAGTATGTTTTATTACACACACACACACACACACACACACACACACATATAGATATATATTTAAGTCGATGTCGCACGCCCCACGCACTTGTGGGGATGCGGAATTTACAAAAAACGATTTTTCATACTATGCAACACCAACGTAAACTCCAGGATCTTTACAGAAACCTTAACTAGCTATACTATTTAGAGGTTTAACTACTATGATAATGTTTATACCTCCTTGGTTCTAGTGCTTCGGGTCTTCTTCTATTCCTTAGCTTGAGCTCCTCGAAGATCTGTATCGCGCTTGATCATCGGCCTCTTCGTGTCAAAGATAATCCACCCGAGAGTCTATACTTCAAGCTCCAACCTCTAATCCGAGGTAACTAAGGTACCTAGTTTGCTAAGCTAGGTAGCTTAGAAGACGTAGAGTGTCTAATGGAGTATTTATTCTCAATAGACCTAATGATTCACAACACATGTGAATGTTTTAGGTCTTGAGGAAGAAGGAGTGGAAAAATGGAAAGAGAAAGAAAAAGAGCAAATGAACTAAGTCTTGGCTTGTTGTAGGATGACTCACCCTCATCTCAATGAAGCATGTATTATTTTCCAATAGAAAATAACAACCATGTTTCAATAGTAAACACAAACCAATAAAATAACACAAATGAGCCATGCTTCATCATGCCATTAATATCTCCATTTTCCACCTCATTAATCTATTTCCAAAAATAGATAAACCAAATAATGAGGTGTCCCCTTCTAGAAGCATCTCTTGTGAAATTACAAGAATTCCCTCACCGTATATACATACCTGTATTCGTATTCCGAAAAGTACGAATACAATAAGATAATAATAATCCAATAATATAATACTAGAATCCGGCTTAAACCAAAGCCCACTAGTATTATCCGTGCGAACAACATCTGTGTAACCAGTACACGTATATGATCGGAACCCTTCCGTAAAACCATACGGCCTTTACATCGTTTCCCCCGAAGAAGGAAAGCCCTCTGTGTGGGACTCTAAAGACTCGACAGTACGCTGACAGTAGGTTTAACTACAAGTCCGTCAGCGACACTAACTGTGCGTAACAACTATCTAGGTATCTGTCGATAAGAAGGCTGATGAGCTAACTCATCCGAACTCCTACTCAGCCTATCTATGACATTCTCCGTACAGTCCAGTCTGTTCGTCTAAGAGTATCGCATATTGAGCCTAGGGGGATGGTAACCCTCAGACTCCTAATAGCGCAATAAGTCGTGCCGGAGCAGAGCCCAATACACCCTGAGAAACTACTGGAGTACCTACCAGTAAATCTCACTTGCTCTGGCCAGAGACTTTGTGTAATGGCTTTTCGAACACTGCGTGATATCAACCCCCAATACCGGGAGAGATGAATCCTATCTAACCACTACTGCCTTCAAGTGCTTCAGGACTGCACCCAACTACTACATGTTTTCACGACTCCTTTGAGTCATGGTAGGGGAGTAATCTAAGTACAGTGGGAACACACTCGAGACGAATAGTGATGCCAAGTCAACGGACTAAACTGTACTCATGCCACCCGGGAACTGCTACCTGACGATAGGTATAATAACAACCAGCAGTTCCCATTGAGTCCGTCCAGTGTAACTCATAACCCAATGAGCAACTGTATACTATCTTCGGTACGACGTACCAATGGCTGTGGGACAGGCCATCTCCCCTGCTGGGATGAGAATCGTATACACTAGTCTACTCTGGAGTATCGATTCCCTGTCTCGATAATCCTACGACTAGGGACCAATATAAGGATGTGCTTATAGACTACCCATCCCCCACTAGTGTGACTGTCATCATAACGCTGGTATTCAAGCAAAGATCCTAAGGGCTCTATCAATATGTATTAGGGATATGCTAAAAGAAACATACACACATATTGAGATAAAATCAAAACAAGAAGCATACTACTATTTTGAGCAAGACTGTTATTACATCTGTGAATATCCCAAACTTCCAAAATGTAATATACAATCTCGTACTATACAATAATGGCCTCTAGGGCATATATCACTAACAATCTCCCACTTGCACTAAGGCCATGTATTAGCATATCGCGAACCTATCATCTCGATTAGCCTCTCAAACTGTGTCTAAAGGATAGCCTTTGTGAGTGGATCTGCGGTGTTGTTCTCTGTCTCTACTCTCCACACCTAGATCTCCCGGTGATCAACGATCTCCCTGATCAGGTGGTATCGCCTCAAGATATGTCTGGACTTCTGATGGGACCTTTGTTCCTTATCTAAAGCTATAGCCCCATTGTTGTCACAATACAAACGTATTGGATCAACAATAGATAAAACCACCTAAAGTTCTGTTACAAACTTCCTGATCCAGACTGCTTCTTTCGCAGCGTCACATGCAACGATATACTCCGCTCCCATCGTCGTGTCAGCAACGGTGTCCTTCTTGGAGTTCTTCCAACAGACCCCCCTTCCATTGAGGGTAAAGATATAACCCGACATGGACCTGGAGTCATCCTTGTCACTCTAGAAGTTGGAGTCGGCGAATGCCTCGATCTGGAGGTATTCACTGCCGTACACCAAGAACATCTCCTTAGTCCTTCTCAGGTACTTGAGAATGTTCATAAATGTTGTCCAGTGCTTCTCCCCTGGGATTGACTGATACTTTCTTACAACGCTTAGTGCATAAGCTACATCTGGTCTGGTACACAATATCACATACATTATAGAGCTTACCGCAGAAGCATAGGGTATAATACTCATGCGAACCCTTTCCAAATCAGTCTTGGGAGACATCTCTTTGGAGAGGGTGATCCCGTGACAAGCCGGTAGATTACCGCGCTTTGAATCTTCCATACTAAATCTTTTTAGTATGGTGTTGATGCACCTTGACTGTGAAAGTCCCAACTTCCTTTTAGATCTATCATGATAGATCTGGATCCCCAGAATGTAGAAGGCATCATCAAGGTCTTTCATGGAGAACCTTTGTGACAAGAATCCTTTGACTGATTGTAGCATAGGATTGTCATTTCCTATCAGGAGAATGTCATACACGTACAAGACGAAGAATACTACAGTTCTCGCTATAATCTTACTATAAATATATGGTTCATATAGATTTTTGATAAAGTCGAATTTCTTGACAGTCTCATCAAAACAAATGTTCCAACTCCGCGATGCCGGCTTTAATCCATAAATGGATTTAAGCAACTTGCACACTCTTCCACTCCTCCACTCTTTATGAAACCCTTTGGCTGATCCATATAAACACACTCTTCCAAATTTCCACTCAGAAAAGCGGTCTTTACGTCCATCAGCGAAATTTCATAATGTTGGAAGGCAGCAATGGCAAGTAGGATCCAAATAGATTTAAGCATAGCCACTAGAGAAAAACTTTCATCATAGTCCAAACCAAGTCTTTGACGAAAACCTTTTGCAACAAGTCTAGCCTTATAGATTTAAACCTGTCCATCTACACCAATCTTCTTTCTGAAGATCCATTTGCAGCCTCGGGTTTTACCCCTTCTGGAGCAATGTCCAAAGTCCATACTTTGTTGGTGTACATGAATTCCATTTCAGTCCGCATTGCATCCAGCCATTTTACCGAGTCACTTCTTTGAATGGCTTGCTAGAAACTAGTTGCCTCATCATCGTCGATGATGCAATCCTCTCTATCCCCGTCTATTAGAAAACCGTAGTATCTTTCGGGCGGATGAGACCGCCTACTAGTCGTGTGGAGTGGTGCAGGGATGTCCGGTTCTTTCGAAACATCTGGTTCCACCATGCTTGCAGTAATAGCTTGTGGTTCTGGAATTTATTCCAGTTCTATTGCACTCCCACTTATTTCTTTTTCAAGAAATTAAGTTTCCAAAAAGTAGGAATGTTGAGAAACAAAGACCTTTTATTCTCCGCATAATAGAAAATATACCTTCTGGAGTTCTTTGGGTATCCCACTAACTTATACAGTACTGAGCATGCCTCGAGCTTGTCTGCATGCTGCTTTTTTTCAAAAGCTGGACATCCCCATATCTTTAGATACTTAAGATAGGGTTTCTACCCACTCCATATTTTATATGGTGTGATAGACACTGACTTAGTAAGAACCTTGTTCAAAAGATATGCAGCTGATTCTAGTGCATAACCCAGAGAGATCGCGGTAACTCGGCATTACTCATCATGGAACATACCATATCCAATAAGGTTCGGTTCCGCCTTTCCGATACACCATTGTGTTGAGGTGTGTATGGAGGAGTAAGATGAGAGAGAATTCCATTCTCTTTTAAGTAATCCAGGAACTCGGTACTTAAGTATTCGCCACCTCGATCAGATCTAAGTGCCTTGATACTTTTGCCGTATTATTTTTCCACTTCATTCTTAAATTCCCGAAATTTCTCAAAGGCCTCGGATTTATGTTTCATCAAGAATACATGTCCATACATTGAGAAATCATTCGTAAAAGCAATGAATTAGGAATAACCACTTCTTGTATGTGTAGACATTGGACCATACACGTCGCTGTGTATGAGTCCCAAGAGCTCGGTGGCTCTTACCCCGTGTCCAATGAACGGAGTCTTTGTCATCTTTCCATTGAGACATGATTGACACGTTGAATAAGACAGATATTGAAACGGATCTAAATATCCCTCTCTATGTAACTTTTTAAACCATGTTTCATTTATGTGATCCAGTCTACAATGCCATAAGAAAGCATGATTTAATTATGGAAACTTTCTTTTAAGTGTGTTCTGGACATTAAAAACTTGAGCTTGATTTAATACGTATATACTATTATCTAGTGTATCTGACCCAATCAAACCATGATTTAGGTGGATATGGACGAAATCTCTTACAAATGTAAAATCATAACCTTCTTTAGATAGTAAAAATATAAAGATTATATTACACGTTAAACTAGGTACACAAAAACAGTTACCCAAAACCAAAATCTGCCCACTTGTCAATCCGAGGTGATATTCCCCTACGGATACAACATCCACACTCATTCTGTTAGCAACCCTGAGAGTCATATCACCTGCCTTGATAACTCTACGGTTTCTCAGAGCCTGCAATGAATTACAGATATGAGATCCTGATCCGGTATCAAGTACCCAGGAAGTAGAGTTAATTAACAGTCAGTTTTCAATCATAAACACACCTGAAGCCGAAGCCGAAGCCACAACGTGCTTCAAATCCGGGTTTCTGGGTTTCCAACTCCTGCAGTCCTTCTTCCAAAGGCCTTTCCCGTGACAATAGAATCATTCCTCCTTCCCTACTATCATCCCTAAAACTTTTTCCCTCTACCTTACCGACACCGCCTTTCGGCTTGGTGGAGGCCTTCTTCTTCTTCCATTTGGCTTTCGCCTTGGATCTAGAAGAGGAAGATTCCCCAATAAGCAGAGTGGGTGTCTCCCTGGATTTCTACAGGGTGCCCTCGGCACTCCTCAACATGTTGAGGAGTTCTGGAAGTGAAACTTCCTTCCCTTGAATATTGAAATTCAAGATAAACTGGGCGTAGGTAGAGGGGAGGGACTGTAGAATCAAGTCTGTATAAAACTCGTTCTCCAATGTGGTCCCAAGGTCCGTGAGCTCTTCAATATAGCTGATCATCTTAAGGACGTGGTCCCCTAAAGATGACCCGACAACCAATCTCGCCTGAAACAATTTCTTCGAGGTCTCATATCTTGCGATATGAGATTGCTCTCCATATAAATCCTTGGTATGGAGTAAGATAGAAGCTAAGTCAATCTTCTAGTGCCGCCTCTGGTGCTCATTATCCATTGAGGCCAACATGAGGCACTTGGCTCTCGCAGTGTCTATTTCCTATGTCTTATGGATTTCAACATCCGCGACGGTGGAATCTAGACCTGGGATGGTGGGGGCTTTGGTAGTAAGGAGGTAGCCCAGCTTGTTATAGGTAATGGCCATCTGGACATTCCTTAACCAACCTTTATTGTTTAGCCCATTCAATTTATTTTTATCTAGCAGTAACTTAAGCCTGGTCATTTTAGTCGCTGTAATTTAGAGAGAGAGAAGAAACCTAAGCATGATGCTCTTACAAGTTTAGATTGGTTATTAGTTTATCTAAACAGAATGGCTCCCGCTGTTCCTTGAATCCTCCTTCAAATCATAAAAGAAGAATTAATCAGGATTAATATCACCCTACAATTCTTGCTTAACCTTTTGGCCAGGCTAGTGTTGGTACTTCGAGGGAGGTTTTCCAATACTTTCGCGAAATTTCTTAATTACATTACCTCTTTTCCCTGGAGGAGTAGCCCCGCTAACACCGTTCTAGGCACCTACTTGGTTTATGGCATTGATTGTTTAGTGAAAAACTCTCTCGAAAAGTAGCGGATACTCACATAAGGATCGGGACCCAATTATCATTGTGTGATGATTTTGAAGGAAGCTTACCAAAAACACCACTCTAGAAGGTATGTAACACAAGCGAGTTTCCTTTTCCTTTGAAACTCCCGATGTGGATTTTCTCTCCAGGCGCTTATGACCTTGACGAAGGCCAACATATCATAAGACGCAAGTCAAGTTATACCCGCCAATATCCAGGTTAATTTGAACCCATTCATACAAACCCTCAACGAAGGCCAAAATAGCTGTACGACTGTCCTAAATCAACGCATCTATATATGCTACAGATGAATACCCAGCAACTACCAATCACTATGCCTTGGCGAAGGTCAAAATACATAGCATCAATATACTGAATACCCATATGAAATGACGGAGGGTTACGATTGGTTTTGGCAAAACCATGAGCATAAAGAACTTGATATAGTCGAAGGAATTATGATAGCTTTTAAAAGGAGTGGTTTAGGCTCCGCATTTAAATGTTGTTTTTTAAGAAAACTGAGTGGTTTTGAAATTGTTCCAACGATTTAAACTTTGGTTTGTTTTCCTTGCATTAATTAATGTTAATACGGTCTCATCATTTAACCCTATCATTGCAAAAAAGGAAACAAAAATAGAACATACGCTTATGCCATCCGCATCCGCCACAGGGCCCTGTCTGTAAGTCGATGTCACGCACCCCGTGGGTTTGCGGGAAGGTGGAATACGTAAAAAAGGATTTTTATGGGTGTCGTAACACCGACTTGAACTCCAGGATCGATGCTAAACCCTAACTAGCAAACTACTATGAGGTTAACTACTCGGATAGGAAGTTATAACTCATGTTACATATCCTTCGGGTCTTCTTTGATGTCCTCCTCCTCGTCATAAGCTCCGAGGATCGTAACGGATCGATGCCTCCTCGTCAGCCTCCTCGAGTTAAAGACGATCCACCCGAGAGTCTATAGTCCGAGCTCCAACCTCAAATCCGATGTAACTACGACATCTAGTTCGCTAAACTAGATGTCCTAGATGATGTAGAGAGTGTAGATGGATTAATATGTCTCTATTTGACCTAGGTTTCTCAACACATGAGACATGAAGGGCTAGAGGAAGAAGAAGGGGAGCTTGAGGAAAAGCTAGTAAAGAAAAACATTAAGCATGAAGAAGGCTCAAGAGCTATGATAATAATGAAGCATACAATAGTTGGTAAGATAAATATCTCACAAAATATCTCATAAAATATCAAGCATGCTTCAATGATCACTTAGTGAGTTACCCCAAGAGTCATCCCTATGAGTCACCAAGTAGCCATGCTTCACTTAATGCAAACCTCCACCTCATAAATCTTTGATCAAAAGATTAAAAGCCAAATGAGGCGTCTTCTTCTAGAAGCTTTCTCGAGTAAATTACGAGAATGCCCCTCATCCGTATATACATACCCGTATCCGTATTCCGAAAAATACGAATACAATAAAACGAAAATAATATATCGATATAATACTAGGATCCGGCTTAAACCAAATACCACTAGTATTATCTGTCTGAATCATCATACATGCACAAGTACACGTACATGATCGAACCCTGTCGTAAAACCATACAACCTCTACATCTTTTGCCTGATGCAGGGAAACCCTCTGTGTGGGACTTTAAAGACTCGACACTACGTTGGAAGTGGGTTTAACCACAAGTCGTCAGCGATACTAGCTGCACGTAACGGCTACCCTGGTATCTGTCGATAAGAAGGTCGATGAGCAAACTTATTCGAACTACTACTGAGCCTATCTGTGACAATCTCCATACAGTCCGGTCTGTTCGTCTAAGAGTATAGCATATCGGGCCTAAGGGTGGTAATCGTCACACCCCTGATAGCCCAATAAGTCGTGTCGGAGTGTAGCCCAAAACACCCTGAGAAACTACTGGAGTACCTACCAGTAAAACTCGCTTGCCTTGGCCAAGGACTTTGTGTAATGGATTTCAAAACACAGTGCGATATCAACCCCCAATATCGGGAGAGACGAATCATATCTAACCGCCACTTCCTCTAAGTTCTTCAGGTCTGCATCTAACTACTACCTGTTTGCACGACTTCTTTGAGCCGTGGTAGGGTAGTAATCTAAGAACAGTGGGAACACACTCGAGGCAATGTAGCAGTGTCAAATCAACAGACTATACTGTACTCATGTCACCTAGGAACTGTGATTAGTCGAAAATATTGCATTCTTAACACATCAATTTCCCTACTCTTTCTAATCATCTAAGGGTGTTTATTGTAAATATAACACGGATTACAAATTCATCTGGAAAATACCAAATACCACGTGTTACAGTTATAATCGACACTTTGGAGGGAAATTGTGTGTTTATTACTACACGCATGATATTGTATATCTCAACACATTTTATTGACATTGTGTGCAGAAAATTCTTCAGGTCAAAGAACCGGAATCGCAAAATTTGCCGATAAAATACAGCAAGTCAAAGAATTCAAATCTGGCAGAGATTCAGAGGGGATAAAAAGATTCCAAATATCAATTATACACCCAGAGACTAACGGAAGAAGACCACAGAAAACTGAGCCAGTGAACTCCTCACATGGCCGCGGAACCGCGGTCGAGTTGGCCGAGTTGCCGCGGATCCGCGGCTGAATTGGGGGATCAAGTGACGTAGGTTTTCCAGAAGATTCATCTCAACAGCCTTGCTTCTTCAAGATGCTTAATTAACACGTGGCTCATTCTAGAAGGCTCCTTATAGCAACCTCATTCTAGAAGACTCTCCCTAACAACCTACCTCATTCTAGAAGGCTCTCTCTAACAACCTAGCTTATGAGGGAAGATTCATTAGAGATTTATAAAAAGGGATCTAGATCTAAGGTGAGGGGGTTACACAATTAGTTGTTAATTCTAGCACAAATCCAAATCAATTCAAGATCCAAATCCAAATCAAGATCCATTGAGAGCATTATCAAGCAACTATTCCAAAGATCCTTTATCGCAATGCCAATTGTCATCAGAGCAAGAGAACTACGACGATCCACGTCTCACGGCGATCGAGCCATGCAAAGATCGACGACAAATTCACCTTCTTCAAAGGAGCGATCGAGAGCTTAGTCTTGTACCTCGAATTGAGGAATTGTGTAAATTTGAAGAATATTTAATAAAGGTGATCATTACTATTAGTCTTGCTTTCTTTAGATTCTTGCATTATGAAATTCTTCATTCTTGATTATTCTATTTTCATAATGTTTCAGTAAATCTCCGCTTGTAACGGAATCGAGAGAATCGGTAGATCTAATGATGATGAAATCCTTTTACTACTCTTAAGTCTTATGAGGATTATGAACTCTAACAGAAAGAATCATCAATGACCTAATTTGGATCAAGATTGCCATTCTTGAACATTTCGTTGCAAATTAGGGATCAAACGATTGATGATCCTGTTTGCTAGAGGCTAGATTTGAATGATGATCAATGAAAAGACAAGGGATAGTGAAGGAGAAACCCTAGTTTCTTCAATAGATTCCTAATCTTCATTCATCACCATCATTCTAGCTATAATTCATCAATAGATAAGATTAGTAATTTTTAGATTCATCATTGCTACGAATTCGATCGAATCCTACAAGCTATTCTTCATATTCTTGATAATTCAAATTGATATTGGATACTTTCTTGATTTCTTAATTCTTGAAGATATTCTTGATTTTCTTGAAATGACAACTCAATCAAATCTCGAATTACTTTCTTAAATTTTCTTTTATATTTTCATTTCGACTCATCTAAAGCAAGATCGAATAAGTACACGCATCTCAGTGGACGATCTGTATTCATTAACGAGCTACATTGACACCGTTAATTGATTGCGGTTATAAATTCTTTGGTTGTGATTATACATTTCAAAACACCAATCAAAATTAAGATCAATCAAATGGCGCCGTTGCTGCGGATGCGTGCGTAATTTATTCGTTTTTGCAATTTGAGTTGAAACATTATTATTCCATCAAATTTTAATCCAAGAATCGCATCATGTGCTTAACGTTTAGAGTTTGAATTTTTGTGCGAGGGAATCTGGAATCATTGTAGCAGTGAGATCAAGATTCAGAGAAGATCTACAAATTCCAGAAGAGTACAAGAAGCTACAGGAAAATTTTAAAACCTTAATTCCCCTATAGAACTGTGGATCCGCGGCCATATTAAGGTTTTTGCGGCGGTTCCGCCGCCGTTTAGAAGTTTCAGTGTTCCAAACTTCCGTGGTATATTCTATGTTCTCTCCTCTTCTCTCCGATCTTGTCCAATAACCATTTTCTGCAGGATTCTTTGCAAAAAAAGCGCCGCTAAAATAAAAATCTGTTGCGTTTCTTGAAATTGGTTGTTTGCATATTTTAATACGGAAATTAAGTGGCAAAGACCAAATTCAGATTAGGTGGGGATGTCATTACCCTTCCTAAGCCCCAAAAATCACAAAACTAGCATCCACATCACCCTCATTAACTAAAAAAATATCTAGACAAGACTCTAAGGACCGTCACACTCAATTAGGATAGAAGAAGGTCGTTGGTAATCTATTATGGTGTCTAAGGCAAGTGTGTCTAAGGCAAGTGGTTAGTTAAGTAGGCCCGCTAGTTACGTAGTGGAGAACCTCCCACTCACCTGGCACTTATCTGGATACAGAAGGGATAAAGAGGCAGTAGAGGATTTATCCTGCGATTTTTCCTCTAGAAGTCTAGGAGCGGTCTAGTGACTTGACCTAGGTGACCATTAGATATAGGGTTGCTTGTGCATTTTTGTGTGAATTTTCATAAACCCGTCGTTTTTCAAAACAAACCAATTATTTTCTCTCCTTTTTACCCTTTCTCCCTTCTTCTCTTCTTATAATTGGTAACCCAAACAGAAGAACTCTTGCCGATCTTTGCTATCCACAACCAGATATTTCTTATTTTCGTAATCGCTTCGGTATACCATCCGACTCTCCCATGTCTTTAAGAGATCGGATAGAACAAGCGGGTAGAAACAGTTGGCCACCTCAATCCAGGTCTTATCAACCGTATCCTAATTCTACATCTGTTTCAATTGATACTCCGAGTGAGGATTCCCCTAGACGCATGTCCATTGCTGAGCATATAGCTAGGGCTAAAGGCCAAAGTTTCAATCCGGACCAATATCAACCATCACCACCACTTTTCAAAGAAGAATTTCATAATCGGTTTGTGACATGTATGATGTCTATTGAAAATAGCCAACCAACCAACCAATATCAATATTCTTCTTATCATAATGTTGATACTACTTCTTCCCAGTTTTCACAACCATTCTATTCCTATCAATCCGATCCGACTTTTCCACCTTCTTTGGACAGTCCTTTTAATCAGTCATTTGGGAGTTTTAATTATCCACAAGAATTTCAATTTTATACTGAAACCCCATATCGACCCAAGTCTAGTCTTGAGCAGACATTAGAAAAATATTTGGAAATGTCGAACCAAATTAGAAAGGAACTAACAGAGTGGACGCAAGAAAAACCAGCCCAAAATTTTTCAGTATATAATTCGGGCATAGGACAAAGTGAGAATTTGGGTAGTGAGAGAGAACTGTACACCCTTCCTAATCAAACCTCCCCTTTCCAAAGTGAGATCCACAACTCTAGTTTCACTGATTTATCGAGTACACCAAATGTTTCACCAATTGAAGATAGAATGTATGATAAGTTGTATGACTTTGCAGTGTTTGATTTACCCGACTGTGAAGGGTCCATTTCAAGTGAAACCATGACAAATCCTTGTGATCTCTACACTTCCACTCTTGAAACAAAATTGATTGAAAACTATACTTTTGATGAGGTGTTTGAGAATTCTAACTTTCACTTGAATGAGGAGATTGACGTTGGGGATATATTGAATGATGTACCCGAAATTTTGGATGAGTTTGTCCTACCAATTTATCAGGTCCTTTCACTTCCATGTGGTCAACATCTCGAGCCTTTAATTATTCTTCCCGAACCCCAAGTGCGTCTTGAAGTTGATGATAAGTTTATACCTGAAAAGCAATACAAAATTCAGCCTTCATTTCCCACATCTGATTTAGCGATCCTCGATATACCAATTTGTTTACTCATTTCACCTTCTACTTTCTCAGCTTCTTCTATTCCTATAATGTTAGTGAGTGTTGATGAATCTGTTAGTGTGATATGCCCTAGAGGCCATTATTGTATAGTACTAGTTTGTATATTACATTTTGGAAGCTTGGGATATATACACGGATTGGCATTCTTGCTTAATATGGTAGTATGCTACTTGGTTTTTATCTATCTTAATATGTGTATGTGTTTCTTTTTAACATATTGCTAATACATATTGAAAGAGCCCTTAGGATCTTTTACTTGACTACCAGCATTGTGATGGCAGTCACACTAGTGGGAGCTGGGTATTCTATAAGAACATCCTTATACAGGTCCCTAGTCGTACGATTATCGAGACAGGGCATCGATACTCCAGAGTAGACTAGTGTATACGCTTCTCATCCCAGGAGGGGAGATGGTCTGTCCCACACCCATCAGTACGTCGTACTTGAGATAGTATGCAGGTGCTCATTAGGTTATGAGTACACTAGATAGGACTCACTGGGAACTGTTCGTTGGTATTATACCTATCGTCAGTTATCGGTTCCCAGGTGACATGAGTACAGCTTAGTCCGTTGACTTGACACTGTCACTTCGCCTCGAGTGTGTTCCCACTGTTCTTAGATTACTACCCTACCACGGCTCTATTGAGTCGTGCAAACTGGTAGTAGTTGGGTGCAGTCCCGAAGCACTTGGAGGCAATGACGGTTAGACAGGATTCGTCTCTCCCGGTATTGGGAGTTGATATCGCGCTGTGTCTAGGAGAGCCATTACACAAAGTCCCTGGCAAGGGCAAGAGAGATTTACTGGTAGTGTTTCCAGTAGTTTCTCAGGGTGTTCTGGACTACACTCCGACACGAATTGTACCGCTATTAGGGGTCTGACGTTTACCGCCCCCTAGGCCCGACATGTGATACTCTTAGATGAATAGAACGGACTTTACGGAGATTTTCACATTCAAGCTCAGTAGGAGTTCGGATGGGTTCACGTCATCGGTCTTCTTATCGGCATCTACCTGGGGACCGTTACGTACAGCTAGTACCGCTTGCGGCCTGTGGTTAAACCCACTGCCAGTGTAGTGTCGAGTCTTTAGAGTCCCACGCAGAGGGTTGTTCACCTTTGGGCGAAACAGAGTAGATGTCGTATGGTATTACGACGGGGTTCGTTCACATATGCGTACTTGTGCGCGTTTGGTGTTCGGGCAGTTGATACTGGTGGGCCTTGGTTTAAGCCAGATCCTAGTATTTGATTATGGTATGGTTCAGTCTTATTGCATTCGTGTTCTTCGGAAAGCGGAAGTGGGTATGTATATACAGTTGACAGAGACAGATGAAGGAGACACCTCATTAGAGTTTTGACCATTTACTTGATTAAGACCTTAATGAGATGATGAAATTTGATTAATAGTTTTAATTAGTGATAATTGTGTTATGGTTATTTGGATTGACCATTTTGACTTGTTGACCAAAGTTGACTTAGATATTTTTCATTTTGTTGTTTTGTTAAGCATGTGCTTAGCATTAATGGTGACATGATAATGGTCAAATCAAACCAACCATCACAATTTTTGTTAATTAAAATTATTATTCTTATATGCTAATATGAGAGCTATCTCTTCTCATTCTATCATGATACATTCTCTCTCCTAGCTCTCTCTCCTTCATCCTCTCTCTCAAACCCTAACCTCTCATGTGTTGAGAACCAAGGAAAATTGAGACCAAACCACTAAAATCACTCTCTACTCTTTCAAGGGTTCTTAGTCTAGCTCACCAAGCACCTTAGTTACTTAAAGATAAAGGTTGGAGCTCAAGGTAGAGGCCTTCGGGTGGATCTTTCTTTGGCAAAGAGAAGACGGTGAGGAGGAGCCATCTACACCACTCCAAGGAGCTCACAACAAGAGGAAGCAACACAAGAAGAGAAGGAGTTCAAGCTTTAGGTATAATTTCTTAACCTAGTAGTTAAAGCTCTTTGTTTGTTTGTTAGTTTTTGTTTAGCAAAGATCCTTCATGGTTAGTCTATGTTTCCTTTGTGATAAAAATTCATTTTTTTACCTCTTCCGCCTCCCCGAAAGTACCGGGGTGGGTAACATAGACTTACAGTAGTATCAGAGCCTAGCTAAACAACAACTAACATGTTAGCAAAGTCGTTAGAACTTCGATCATGAAAAAAAATCCCGAAAACACACCAAAACTTGTATTTTCTGTCGTTTTTTAAAATAGGCCTAAAAATAATTTCAGTGACATGAAAAATACAAGCAGGCTTTTTAGAGAAAACTGTAGAATTTTGGGCACCTGAATCGCTCATAAGACCGCGGATCCGCGGTCGATCCAAGCGATCCGCCGCGGATCCGCGGCAGAGTCAACTCGGCCGCGCACCAAAATTCTTCTGGGGTTCTCTGTGTTGGTTTTGTTTATTCAGGGAAGTTTTGTTTCTGTCCAAATTTATCAGAGTACTGGATTTTACTTGGGGTAGATTCAAATACAGTTTTTGATCGAAATTCTATAAACTTTAGCTAATTGGATTATATCTGTAATATGATATATGTACTGAACTTCTACTAATCACTATACGTCGATAAGTGGGGGTTGTACATATCTGCGATCCGTGATATTGGATTGTGTATATGAAATTGTTGGATTGTCGTGGATGAATAGCCGGGGATGTGAGATGGGTGTTTATTTATCTTTCTTTTGATGTAAATTGTAAATTGATTTAATATTATTTTTGGGTCGCACATCCGGGTTGAGGATGTAGCCGCCTTTGTATATTATTTCTTTTACTGTTTTCTGCTCCTAGGATAGACCCAAGGTGGGGTGCACAGACTACCGGGTACTTTGAAGTGTCGAGTGGCCTACTCACTTTGTTGAGGGAGGCTGCTCTACTTCGGGTATTTGGCGGGTAGTTTGCCGCACCCGTAGGGGTCTAGGGTGGGGTTTTGGCTATTCATCACGACCGTGTAATCCATCTTTCGTTGCAGGCTTGAACGAAACGCGGATTCCTAGCATATCCAATGTGTTCATCTATGATCTGGAATGACTATCATTGCGTCTGATGAATGTATATATCTATATATGATATCTAGTAGACGTTGCTTATGTTTTACATCCGCGCTAATCCAGCTCCCGCTCTGTCGTTAGTTAAGTAACCTAACGGGTGATGACGGGGCCCCGTGGCGAATGCGGATGGCATAAGCGTACGTTATAGTTTCGTTGTTTTCTGCAATGGTAGGATTAATTGATGGGACACATTATATTAATGCAAAGAAAACAAACCAAAGTTAAATCGTTGGAACAATTTCAAAACCACTCGGTTTTTTCAAAACAGCAAAACTTTTAAATGCGGAGCTTAAACCACTCCTTTTAAAATCTATCACGTTCCTTCGATTATATCAAGTTCACTACGTTCATGGTTTCGCCAAAACCATTCGTAGCCCTCCGTCATTTTGTATGGATAGTCAATAGTATTCAAGCTATGTTTGTTGGCCAAAGTCAAGGCATAGTGATTGGTAGTTGTTGGATATTCATATGAAGCATAGATAGATGCGTTGGTTTGGGACAGTCGTACTGCTTTGTTGGCCACAGTCAAGGGTAGGTACGGGTGGGTTCAAATTAACCTGGAAAATGACGGGTAGAACTTGACATGTGACTTATGATTTGTTGGCCAAAGTCAAGGTCATAAGAGCATGGGACAAAAATCCACATCGGGAGTTTCTAAAGAAACTGAAACTTGCTAGTATTGCATACCATTTGGAGTGTGACGATTTTGGTAGGATTCCTTCAGCTTTATCACACGATGATATTTTGATCCCGGTCCTATAGTGAGTATATGCTACTCCTCAGAAGATTTTTTCACTTAACGATCAATGCAATAAACCAAGTAGGTGACTAGAAAAGTGTTAGCGGGGCTACGCCCACAGGGAAAAGAGGTTATTTAATTAAGGAACTTCGCGAAAGCGTCGTAAAACCTCCCTCGAAGTACCGACACTGGCCTGGCTGAACGGTTAAGCAAGTATTGTACGGTGAGATCAATCCCGACTAGTTCTTCCTTTATGGTTTGAGGAAGGATTCGAGAAACAGTGGGAGCCATCCTGGTTAGACAAACTAAAAACCACTCTAAAATTGCAAGAGCGTCATGCTAAAGTGTTTCTTCTCTCTCTCCTAATTGCAGCTACCAAACATCATGACGGGCCTTAAGTTACTATTAGATAAAAATATATTGACAGGGCCAAACTATAAAGATTGGTTCAGGAATGTCAAAATGGCAATCACTTATGACAAATTGGGGTATCTCCTTACCACTAAGGCCCCCGCCGTCCCAGGTCCAGAATCCAGCGTCGCGGATAAGGAAATCCGTAAGACCTGGGAGATTGACTGCGCGAAGGCCAAGTGCCTCGTGCTTGCCTCTATGGACAATGAACATCAGAGGAGGCACGAGAATATGGACCTTGAATCCATATTTCTCCATACTAAGGAACTATATGGAGAGCAATCCCGTATCGCCAGATACGAAACCTTGAAAAAGCTGTTTCAAGCGAGGTTGGTCGTCAGATCATCTATAGGGGAACACATCCTGAAGATGATTGGCTACATTGAGGAGCTCGCGGACCTCGCGACCACGTTAGAGAATGAGCTGTACACTGACTTGATTCTCCAGTACCTTCCTTCCACATATGCCCAGTTTATCCTGAATTTCAACATGCAAAGAAAAGAAGTTAAACTTCCGGAACTCCTCAACATGTTGAGGAGTGCAGAGGTCACCCTACAGAAAGTCAGGGAAACACCCTCTTTGTTTATTGGAGGAACTTCCTCTTCTAGGTTCAAGGTGAAAGCCAAAGGAAAGAAGAAGAAGGCCCCCACCAAACCAAGGGGCGGTGTCAGCAAGGTAGAAGCTAAGGGAAAAGAAAAGGTAACGGGACAGACTGTGGGAAAGGAAGAATTCTTTTATTGTCACAAGAAAGGACACTGGAAGAAAGATTGCAGGGCTTGGAAGGCCAAGAACCAGGACCCGAAGCAAGTTGTGGCTTCGGCTTCAGGTGTGTATGTTATTGAAAACTGTCTATCAATCAACTCTACTTCCTGGGTATTGGATACCGGATCAGGATCTCATATCTGTAATTCTTTGCAGGCACTAAGAAGGCGTAGAGTTTTGAAGGCAGGTGATATGACCCTCAGAGTTGCAAACGGAGCATGCATGGATGCTGAGTCCGTGGGGGACTATCACTTAGGATTGACAGATGGAAATGTTTTGGTTTTGCGCAACTGTTATTTTGTACCTAGTTCGACTTGTAATATCATATCTGTATCTTTAATGTCTAAAGAAGGTTATGATTTTGCATTTGTAAGAAATGTTGTAAACATTCACCTTAATCATGTTTTGATTAGGTCAGGTATATTAAGAAACTGAATATATGTATTAAACCAACCGCAAATTTTCAATATCCAGAATACACACAAAATAAAGTCTTCAGAATTAAATCATGCTTTCTTATGGCATTGTAGACTGGGTCACATCAATGAAACACGATTGACTAAATTACATAAAGAGGGATATTTGGATCCATTCGAATATCAGTCTTATGCAACTTGTCAATCTTGTCTCATGGGAAAGATGACAAAGACTCTTTTCACTGGACACGGAGTAAGAGCAAGCGAGCTCTTGGGACTCATACACAGCGATGTATGTAGTCCAATGTTTACACATGCGCGAAGTGGTTATCCTTACTTCATTACTTTTACGGATGATTTTTCAAAGTATGGACATGTCTTCTTAATGAAGCATAAATCTGAAGCCTTTGAAAAATTCTAGGAATACAAGAATGAAGTAGAAAAACAAATAGGCAAGAGTATCAAGATATTGAGATCTGATCGAGGTGGTAAATACTTGAGTGCCGAGTTCCTGGATTACCTAAAAGAGAATGGAATTCTCTCTCAACTTACTCCTCCATACACACCACAACACAATGGTGTATCAGAGAGACAGAACCGAACCCTATTGGATATGGTACGTTCCATGATGAGTAACGCTGAGTTACCGCGATCTTTCTGGGGTTATGCACTAGAATCAGCTGCATATCTTTTGAACCGGGTTCCAACTAAGTCAGTGCCTACCACACCATATCAGATGTGGAGTGGGAAGAAACCCCATCTTAAACACAATAAGACATGGGGATGTCCAGCTTTTGTCAAAAAGCAGCATACGGATAAACTCGAAGCACGCTCAGTACAGTGCAAGTTTGTGGGATATCCAAAGAACTCTAAGGGATATTTCTTCTATTACGCAGAGGAACAAAAGGTATTTGTTTCTCGTCATGCCTGCTTCTTGGAAACGGAATTTTTAGAAAATCATATAAGTGGGAATGCAATAGAACTGGAAGAAATTCCAGAACCACAAGCTATTACTGAAAGCTTAGTAGAACCGGAAGGTTCAAAAGAACAGGACATTCCCGCACCACTCCACAGGAGTAGTAGGCTTTCTCATCCACCTTAGAGATACTACGGTTTTCTCAAAGACGGGGATAGAGAGGATTGCATCATTGATAATGATGAGCCGACTAGCTTCCAGCAGGCCATTCAGAGCACTGACTCGGTAAAATGGCTGGATGCAATACGGACCGAGATGGAGTCCATGTATACCAACAAAGTATGGACTTTGGACGTTGCTCCAGAAGGGGTAAAACCCGTAGGCTGCAAATGGATCTTCAAAAGGAAGATTGGTGTAGATGGACAGGTTGAGACCTATAAGGCTAGACTTGTTGCAAAGGGTTTTCGTTAAAGACCTGGTTTGTACTATGACGAAACCTTTTCTCTAGTGGCTATGCTCAAATCCATTCAGATCCTTCTTTCCATTGCTGCCTTCTATGATTATGAGATTTGGCAGATGGACGTAAAAACCGCTTTTTTAAATGGTAATTTAGAGGAGTGTGTCTATATGGACCAGCCAGAGGGTTTCATTCAGAGTTGGAGCAGCGGGAAAGTGTGCAAGTTGCTTAAATCCATTTATTTACTGAAGCAGGCATCGCGGAGTTGGAACATCTGTTTTGATGAGACGGTCAAAGAATTTGACTTTATCAAAAATCCAGATGAACCATGCATTTATAGTAAGATTGTAGCACGAACTAATGTATTCCTCGTCTTGTACGTGGATGATATTCTCTTGATAGGAAATGACATTCCTTTGCTACAATCTGTCAAAGGGTTCTTGTCACACAGGTTCTCCATGAAAGACCTGGGTGACCCTTCTTACATTCTGGGGATCCGGATCTATCGTGATAGATCAAAAAGGATATTGGGACTCTCGCAGTCCAGGTACATCAACACCGTACTGAAAAGATTCAGTATGAAAGATTCCAAGCGCGGTAATTTACCGGTTTGTCACGGGATCACCCTCTCCAAAGAAATGTCTCTAAAGACTGATTTGGAAAGGGATCGCATGTCTATCATACCCTACGCTTCTGCGGTAGGCTCTATAATGTATGCGATGTTGTGTACCAGACCAAATGTAGCTTATGCACTGTGTGTGTCCGGTATCAGTCAAACCCTGGGGAGAAGCACTGGATAGCGGTAAAGAACATTCTGAAGTACCTGAGAAGGACTAAGGATATGTTTTTGGTTTACGGTGGAAAAGTCCTCCAGATCGAGGCATTTGCTGACTCCAGCTTCCAGAGTGACAAGGATGACTCCAAATCCATGCCGGGTTATGTCTTTACCCTCAATGGAGGGACGGACTGTTGGAAGAGTTCCAAACAGGAAACCGTTGCTGACTCGACGATGGAACCAGAGTATATCGCAGCTTCTGATGCCGCAAAAGAAGAAGTCTGGATAAGGAAGTTCTTAACAGAACTTCAGGTGGTTTCGTCCATTGTTGATCCAATACCTCTGTATTGTGACAACAACGGGGCTATAGCTTTAGCGAAGGAACCCAGGTCCCATCAGAAGTCTAGACACATCTTGAGGCGGTATCACCTAATCAGGGAGATCGTGGATCACCGGGAGATCGAGGTTCAGAGGGTTGCTACAGAAGATAACACTGCAGATCCATTCACAAAGGCCATTCCTTAGACACAGTTCGAGAGGCTATATAAGATGATAAGTCTGCGATATGCCAGCACATGGCCTTAGTGCATGTGAGAGATTTTTAGTGTGATATGCCCTAGAGGCCATTATTGTATAGTACTAGTTTGTATATTACATTTTGGAAGCTTGGGATATATACACGGATTGACATTCTTGCTCAATATGGTAGTATGCTACTTAGTTTGTATCTATCTTAATATGTGTATGTGTTTCTTTTTAACATATTGCTAATACATATTGATAGAGACCTTAGGATCTTTTGCTTGACTACCAGCGTTGTGATGGCAGTCACACTAGTGGGGGCTGGGTAGTCTATAAGCACATCCTTATACAGGTCCCTAGTCGTACGATTATCGAGACAGGGCATCGATACTCCAGAGTAGACTAGTGTATACGCTTCTCATCCCAGGAGGGGAGATGGTCTGTCCCACACCCATCAGTACGTCGTACTGGAGATAGTATGCAGGTTCTCGTTAGGTTATGAGTACACTGGACAGGACTCGCTGTGAACTGTTGGTTGGTATTATACTTATCGTCGGTTATCAGTTCCCAGGTGACATGAGTATAGCTTAGTCCGTTGACTTGACACTGTCACTTCGCCTCGAGTGTGTTCCCACTGTTCTTAGATTACTACCCTACCACGGCTTTATTGAGTCGTGCAAACAGGTAGTAGTTGGGTGCAGTCCCGAAGCACTTGGAGGCAGTGACGGTTAGACAAGATTCGTCTCTCCCGGTATTGGGAGTTGATATCGCGCTGTGTCTAGGAGAGCCATTACACAAAGTCCCTGGCCAGGGCAAGCGAGATTTACTGGTAGTGTTTCCAGTAGTTTCTCAGGGTGTTCTGGACTACACTCCGACACGACTTGTACCGCTATTAGGGGTCTGACGTTTACCGCCCCCCTAGGCCCGACATGCGATACTCTTAGACGAACAGACCAGACAGTATGGAGATTGTCACATTCAGACTCAGTAGGAGTTCAGATGGGTTCACCTTATCGGTCTTCTTATCGGCATCTACCTGGAGACCGTTACGTACAGCTAGTACCGCTTGCGGCCTATGGTTAAACCCACTGCCAGCGTAGTGTCGAGTCTTTAGAGTCCCACACAGAGGGTTGTTCACCTTTGGGAGAAACGGAGTAGATGTCGTATGGTATTACGACGAGGTTCGTTCACATATGCATACTTGTGCGCGTTTGGTGTTCGGGCAGTTGATACTGGTGGGCCTTGGTTTAAGCCAGATCCTAGTATTTGATTATGGTATGGTTCAGTCTCATTGCATTCGTGTTCTTCAGAACAAGGAAGCGGGTATGTATATACAGTTGACAGAGACAGATAAAGGGGACACCTCATTAGGGTTTTGACCATTGACTTGATTAAGACCTTAATGAGATGATGAAATTTGATTAATAGTTTTAATTAGTGATAATTGTGTTATGGTTATTTGGATTGACCATTTTAACTTGTTGACCAAAGTTGACTTAGATATTTTTCTTTTTGTTGTTTTGTTAAGCATGTGCTTAGCATTAATGGTGACATGATAATGGTCAAATCAAACCAACCATCACAATTTTTTTTAATTAAAATTATTATTCTTATATGCTAATATGAGAATTATCTTTTCTCATTCTATCATGATACATTCTCTCTCCTAGCTCTCTCTCCTTCATCCTCTCTCTCAAACCCTAACCTCTCATGTGTTGAGAACCAAGGAAAATTGAGACCAAACCACTAAAATCACTCTCTACTCTCTCTAGGGTTCTTAGTCAAGCTCACCAAGCACCTTAGTTACTTCAAGATAGAGGTTGGAGCTTAAGGTAGAGGCTTTCGGGTGGATCTTTCTTTGGCAAAGAGAAGACGGTGAGGAGGAGCCATCTACACCACTCCAAGGAGCTCACAACAAGAGGAAGCGACACAAGAAGAGAAGGAGTTCAAGCTTTAGGTATAATTTCTTAACCTAGTAGTTAAAGCTCTTTGTTTGTTTGTTAGTTTTTGTTTAGCAAAAATCCTTCATGGTTATTCTATGTTTCCTTTGTGATAAAAATTCGTTTTTTTTTACCTCTTCCCCCCCCCCCCCCGAAAGTACCGGGATGGGTAACATAGACTTAAAGAATCACAAACCGATATTTCGAGTTCTAGCGAAACATTTAGCGACATTATTCTTTGATATATCGATGAAAGTTTCAAAGAAATTTTCGCTGATGAACTCGTATTCCTAATAAACACGGATTTTGTGATTAATCAACCTCCACTTAAAGAAGTTGAACCGCCGCCACTCCTTCTTCTAAGATACGAGAATGCAAATGCTCCGCTCATTCCTAATCATTCACATTCTCGCTGTCATTCATTCTCATTCTTTCATTTCTATAATTTAAGACTTAAACCATTTTCATCACACCACTTATTTCTTCCCCACTTCTTCTTGACTCTATACAACATGTTCTTTCATCGACCTATACGTTACATTGATCAAATCTTCGAATGGTTGGTATTAATTTTTGGTCTTTGTAAAGCCTTATATTGACCAAATAACTTTACCCCCCCTTAAAATGCTTAATATTGTTTAACTCAAGTTTGGGGGGGGGGGGGGTATATTTTTGGCTCTTGAAAATAACATTTGTCTTCAAAATTGTGAGCCAAAAATAAGTTTGGGGGAGGATTTTCACGTTCACTTATTCTTGTCCCCGCTAATAAATTTTCCTCCCAAGCCTACAGGTTTTTGAGATCTAACAGATGACAACAGTGAGGACACTGTTGTAAACAAGTTTGGGGGAGGTTTGTGCTTATTTACGGATCACTTTGCATCATACTTTGCATAAGTACAAAACATATTAAAAAAATGTGTACATAAATAAGATAATAAAAGATTCGAAAATGAAAAATTACATCTAAAAGATTGGAAAAATTTAAGAAAACCACGAAAATTAGAAGTTTTTTTAAGCAGAACTAGTAATAAGTAGTTATGAGCCGTTGTCCCAAGGGTTAGTAAGATGAAAGAAGTCACTAATCTGAGGATAAAAATAAGTCTGAAAAATAGTTCCTATTCTGGAAGCCAAACATTTGAATGTTGATACCCTACTATACGCACTTACACACGTCTTGAAACTCGAGATAGTAGAGGATACCTTGAAATGCTCTTGTTTAGAAGCCAAAGTATGAAGAAAATAATAAATGAGGCATAAAATATAAAATGGTGTAGAAAATGAACACTGGTTTTGTAATCACCAAGGCAGCATAAAAAAATATAGCGAGGGTGCTTCATCACCTAGTGCTTTAGACCAACTGGTTTGGGAATCACTGCTAAGCCTTAGGTGTTGCAAGACAAGGAAATTACTACTTACGCCTATCATGTGAGTACATGAGTAATCGGCCGGTTAGTACCTCAAGAAGTATTAACGGTCGCATGAAAAATGTGTGAGCAAATCCATTTAACTAAAAAGTACTGTGGTGATAGACAAGAGTATGATAGGGATGTTCTTTACACATACGTAGGGGTATATGATCGATGTTTGGAAGAAAGGTAGGAATGAAGAATATGGGCGATGTTTTATTGAGGGATGATGTGATTTCTAACATTTTTTCATGACTATTAAGATAGGGCTCATGACAACCGAAAAGCCAGTGTAGTTGGAAACTCTGATTTTCAAAGTCTTTCTTTTACAATTCTTATCTTTCCACGCAATTTTCACTGTCTTCCTTTTATTATCGGATTTTGTGGGTGCAATCCATTGAAAACCCTCAGGAGACAACACTTCTTCCACTAGGGACACCTAGAGATTTAAAGGCTTGTTGCACGTGCTCAGTGCAATCGTGTTGCCTACGAAAGTGTGCTAGTTAGTTTTTCTTTTTCTTATTAAATTTTCTCCTTCTCTTGAATAAAAGAAGTTTGCTCGAGACGACCAAAATTAAGTTTGGGGGAATTTGATCAGTCGAAAATATTGCATTCTCAACACATCAATTTCCCTACTCTTTCTAATCATCTAACGGTGTTTATTGTAAATATAACACGGATTACAAATTCATCTGGAAAATACCAAATACCACGTGTTACAGTTATAATCGACACTCTGGAGGGAAATTTTGTGTTTATTACTACACGCATGATATTGTATATCTCAACACATTTTATTGACATTATGTGCAGAAAATTCTTCATGTCAAACCGGAATCGCAAAATTTGCCGATAAAATAAAGCAAGTCAAAGAATTCAAATCGGGCAGAGATTCAGAAGGGATAAAAAGATTCCAGATATCAATTATACACCCAGAGACCAACAGAAGAAGACCACAGAAAACTGAGCCAGTGAACTCCTCACATGGCCGTGGAACCGCGGCAGAGTTGGCCGAGTTGCCGCGGATCCGCGACTAAATTGGGGGATCAAGTGACGTAGGTTCTCCAGAAGCTTCGTCTTAACAACCTTGCTTCTTCAACATGCTTAATTAACACGTGGCTCATTCTAGAAGGCTCCTTATAACAACCTCATTCTAGAAGACTCTCCCTAACAACCTACCTCATTCTAGAAGCTCTCTCTAACAACCTAGCTTATGAGGGAAGATTCATTGGAGATTTATAAAAGGGGATCTAGATCTAAGGTGAGTGGGTTACACAATTAGTTGTTAATTCTAGCACAAATCCAAATCAATTCAAGATCCAAATCCAAATCAAGATCCATTAAGAGCATTATCAAGCAACTACTCCAAAGACCCTTTATCGCAACGCCGATCGTCATCAGAGCAAGAGATCCGCGATGATCCACGTCTTACGGCGATCGAGCCACGCAAAGATCGAAGACAAATTCACCTTCTTCAATGGAGCGATCGAGAGCTTAGTCCTGTACCTCGAATTGAGGAATTGTGTAAATTTGAAGAAGATTTATTAAAGGTGATCATTACTATTAGTCTTGCTTTCTTTAGATTCTTGCTTTATGAAATTCTTCATTCTTGATTATTCTATTTTCATAATGTTTGAGTAAATCTCCGCTTGTAACGGAATCGAGAGAATCGGTAGATCTAATGATGATGAAATCCTTTTACTACTCTTAAGTCTTTTGAGGATTATGAAATCTAGCAGAAAGAATCATCAATGACTTAATTTGGATCGAGATTACCATTCTTGAGTATTTCGTTGCAAATTAGGGATCAAACGATTGATGATCCTCTTTGCTAGAGGCTAGATTTGAATGATGATCAATGAAAAGATAAGGGATGGTGAAGGAGAAACCCTAGTTTCTTCAATATATCCCTAATTTTCATTCATCACCATCATTCTAGCTATAATTCATCAATAGATAAGATTAGTAATTTTTAGATTCATCATTTTTATGAATTCGATCGAATCCGACATGCTATTCTTCATATTCTTGATAATTCAAATTGATATTGGATATTTTCTTGATTTCTTAATTCTTGAAGATATTCTTAATTTTCTTGAAATGACAACTCAATCAAATCTCGAATTACTTTCTTGAATTTTCTTTTATATTTTCATTTCGACTCATCTAAAGCAAAATCGAATAAGTACACGCATCTCAGTAGACGATCCGTATTCATTAACGAACTACATCGACACCGTTAATTGATTGCGGTTATAAATTCTTTGGTTGTGATTATACATTTCAAAACACCAATAAAAATTAAGATCAATCAAACTGCTACCCGACGATAGGTATAATATCCACCAACAGCTCCCAACGAGTCCTATCCAGTATACTCATAAGCCAATGAGCACCTACATACTATCTCCAGTACGACGTACTAATGGCTGTGGGAAAGACCATCTCCCCTGCTGGGAAGAGAAGCGTATACACTAGTCTACTCTGGAGTATTGATGTCCCGCCTCGATAATCCTACGACTAGAGACCTGTATAGGATGTGCTTATGGACTACCCAGCCTCCACTAGTGTGACTGCCAACACAACGCTGGTAATCAAGCAAAGATCCTAAGGGCTCTATCAATATGTGTAAGCGAGATGCTAAGAAACACATGCACATATTGAGATAGAAACAAACCATGTAGCATACTAACATTTTGAGTAAGACTGTTACTATATCCGTGTATATCCCAAGCTTTCATTAAGTAATATACAAACCAGTATGATACAATAATGGCCTCTAGGGCATATAACACTAACAATCTCCCACTTGCACTAAGGACAAGTATTGGCATATCGCAGACCTAAGATCTCGAATAGCTTCTCGAACTGTATCTGAGGGATGGCCTTTGTGAGTGGATCTGCGGTGTTGTTCTCTGTATCTACTCTCCTCACCTCGATCTCTTGGCGATCAACGATCTCCCTGATCCGGTGGTACCGCCTCAAAATATGTCTGGACTTCTGATGGGACCTGGGTTCCTTCCCTAAAGCTATAGCGCCATTGCTGTCACAATACTAAGGTATTAGATCAACAATGGAAGGAACCACCTGATGTTCTGTTAAGAACTTCTTCATCCAGACTGTTTCTTTCGCGGTGTCACATGCAGCGATATACTCCACTTCCATCGTCGAGACTGCAACGGTGTCCTTCTTGGAGCTCTTCCAACAGACCGCCCCTCCATTGAGGGTAAAGACATAATCCGGCTTGGACTTGGAGTCATCCTTGTCCCTCTAGAAGCTGGAGTCAGTTAAGGCCTCAATCTGGAGTTCTTTTCTGCCGTACCCCAAGAACATCTCCTTAGTCCTTCTCAGGTACTTGAGAATGTTCTTTACTTGTCACGACCTGAAATAGCACGTGACTGGCAATTGAATCATATGAAGTCTATAGGACTCCATCCAATTCAAGTAAGCCAAAAGCCCAGAAATCTAAAACCATTTTAAGGAGTAAATAAGAAACTAGTTTTTAAGAAGTAAGGAAAACATGTTTTAAAAAAAAGGTTTTTAAATAAGTAAGATGAATATGTATTTTTAAAATCTATATTCTTTTCTGAAAATTTCGGCAGAGTTTCCTTTGTAAATAATGGCGCCGAACGGGGTACAACAAGAATAATATATACACAATGAAAAAGGGCATCCCCAAGCGGGAGCTAGCTCTTCGTCAATCGACGGTCACAACCACGCAAGCAATATAATATACAACGCCAAAGGGCGAGGATCAAAACTCAAAAAGAACTCAAAATCAGCATGAAAACCATAATACTACAACGCGCGACTCTAAGGTCGAAATAATACATAAACAATATACAAATTTAGTTGATGGAATTTCTAGATACAACTGAATAATACATATACAATGGTGGTTCTGATGCAAAAGAATCCACCTACCAAAGCAAATCACCCAGAAAGGAAGCAGTGTGCTAGAAAAGCCGCAATGGAACCTGCACGGCAAAACCTGCAAGAACTGTAGCACAACGGGGGTGAGTTGCCAACTCATGAGTAGAAAACATCATAGAGCAGAAATCGTATGCATGACACAATCTTAGGTCAATACGATCAGATATATATATAAACCTCAAATGAATAAGTCTGAAGCATGATAAGGTGGCAATATAACATCTATACATGAGTGTAGTGCCAAGTGCTCGTGCCAGTGCCTCAGGTAATAACATATCATAAATATGAGGTATGATCAATGTCGACTATATCATGAAGTCTATGAATCTGTGGATATCATCCAACTATGTGATCAATATCATCAATGTCAATATATGTATGTGGAAATCGTCCACGTGTCACCCAATCACAATAAGCATCATGCATGTAAATATCATAAACATATGCATGGAAAGTATGAGGATGTAAATCAACATGTGTCGCTCGCGACATATCAAAATCATGGAACCTGAGTGTCAAGCATCGACACTCGAAAACATCATGAAACCTGTGCCTAGCATTGGCACGTAAATCCTCATATATCGGGCTCCGTCAGTCTGGATCGGCCCATATCATCTCTCGACTCCGGTCGGTATCCTCCGGATATCCTTCGAGCCCAAAACTGTCACCGGTAGGTAGTAGTCCCTCTGCCAGGCTCACCGTCTACTACACAGTGATCCGTTCTCGCCCCAGGGTACCATATCGGGTCCACCATGTACCCGCAATCGGCCTCATCCGCCTCCTCGAATCGGGTTTCACATGTCGCATCTGAGGACCGAGAAAACACATGGTGGACGCACTGAAATATTATATCAAGGGTAACCGGGTTTTTTAAACAATTACATACTCTCTTTTGAAATATCCACGGTTCCCAAATCCAGAAATATCATGGAAACAACATATCTCAATGCGTATAATCAAAAGCATGATGTATGTGACATGTAAAAGAAATGTAAGCATATTAGTATATCATGCAATATGGAATAGTAATATGCACATATTGAGGGAAACCGCTCTTTTAAAATGAATCAGTTTTAAAGAGTATCTTGCGGTTCCCAAATCTCTAATCAAACCAGAATCATCTATGTATGTGCAAATACTTATGTATGTAAGTATGGGTGTACAATGGGTATGTACACAAGTATGCCATGCAAGGGATCATATCCTGAATGCAACCGTACTACAGTGTAGTGACATGGCAATTATCGATGATGAAGTGTGCGAGCCGGCAAGCAGGTGTATGTGGAACATATGCATCATTGATAATGGTGCTGGTGTCCTAACAGCATGAGTTTAATATAACAATAACCATTTGCACATGCAATGAGATGCGAATAACAAGAATATGCAGGAATCGACTAATAAACGCAATAGTAACGCATCTGCATCAATATAAAAAATGTCATACAGTTTGCCATTTGAAATAAGACGAATCAGGTTTTTTTTGTAAGATAAGGGCTACGGTGTTTTTTAAGAAAAGACGCGTCTTTTGAAAATATCCGTAGAATCCCTTTGCCTATCTTTGAAATACTCCCGATTCGTTAGTTTTTGAAATAGGTATGACATCGGCCTATCCTAACATCTGCTAGCAAAACTACAGCTCTAACTAACAAATCAGTCAGGAAGGGTATGGAAACCACCTAAATCTGAGTCGATATATATATATATATATATATATATATATATATATATATATATATAATAGTCGGTGATCCCGCCTCAAAGGTACCGCGTACGATACAATATCATATGACATCCTCGAGTCATGAGTGTGGATCTATCATCAATATGAAGCTCGTACGGTAAATCATCGTACGACATCGCAAAAGCTGGCTACGGGTCAATATCACATCCATCTCATCAATTATCTGGTATCCTTATCATCATATATCATGATCTGGGGTACTGATCTAAGTCTAGTACAAATCGATACCGTCTACATAAATATAAATGTGTGTGTGAAACACACATCTAAAGGCCCGCTAAAATCTCATGTCGTATCCCAAATACGAATCACATCATATCACCGATATCATGACACAGTGCCCAAAGTCATCGACTCATCTCCAAATATCATCCACTATCCTCATCATCCAGGTATAGGTATAACAAGCAAGCATGTGTGTGTGTGTGGGTGTAAACCTATTCTAGGGGTCGCAACTAGGAAACTATACTAGTTTACTTCTAAACCCGAATCTATCCATAATACACCTAATCACATCTAGAATATCCATAACACACTTAACGCTATCATACCTATATATATAGTAACTAAGTATCGAACTGCGGGGGTGCTATACGCCATCCACCCGACTTCCCCCGTAGATATAATCTACTCACATTGATCTTGCTTGCCGATGTCGATGTCGCCACCATCTCCTTCATCGTCTCAAATCACCGTGGGGGTACTTACAAGTCACACGTATCGCATCGCGTTAAAACCAAATCGAAACCAAAACGACATACGAAAACCAAAACGATACGCTTAAAAGCCTATAGGTTAGAACCTATGGTTAGCTCTCGCAAATCAACTCGATATCACTCGATATAAACGTACAAACGTCACATGATCGAGATAAAGCACAAATACTGAAATCCAGAATTTAAAATACGGAAAACCGTTGCTCGGATCAAAGCAGCGAGTTAAGTTTTTAGTCCCAGATTTTGCATAAGGTGAAAACTAGGTAAGCAAACAAGTCTAGGGTGTAGTATAAGATGTATATGAGCTACTAGACCAACCCCGACACCCTACCCCATCAAGTGGCCGGCCCCTACCCCTATAATTCCGGCCAGGCCGGTTTTAGGAAGGAATTAGGTCGTCGTTTTTCTACAGTGGGTTCCTAGGGTCAATTCTAGTCTACTGGGGTTGTTTGTTTAACTTGTAAAATTCTCAGGTCATCCCAGATTCACCTGCACGCTCCAATTTCTCACAAACCGACATGGACTGTTTCTGTTTTGGGGTTTCAGGTTTGGTATTGTGTTGGATCTGGGTTCTTAGCACCAAGGGGGTTTAAGGGTCACCACTAAAGCTCAATTCACAATCACAACTCAATTTAAACTTAACCCTCTCTAGGTTTTTCCAAAGTGCACAAAACTTCGCCAAATCACTTTTAAACTTGAAATGAGGCTAAATCACTTGAAATACTACAATAATTGTGAAAGGGTTTACCTCATTTAGCTCTCAAGAATCCTCTACAGCGCCAAAATCACATTTTTCTTGGTCCATTGGGTAGCTAGAGGGCTTGTGCTCCTTTTTTGTGAAATGGGTGTGAGGTTTTGGAGTGTTTTCATGGAGTTTTGTGGCTTGAAAATGGAGGAGGAGGGGGAGGCAACAGCAGCAGCAGCACAAGGGGAGAGGGAGGGAGGAAATGATGAAGAGAGATGAGAGAAACAAGAGAATGGTCAAGGTCAAATACCCCCTCACCTTTCTCTCTCATGCCCATGCCTATATATTCTATTCTTTTCCTTTTTCTTTTCTTTTCTTCCCTAATTTCCTTCTCTCCTCAATAGTAAACCCAAAACAAACCATGGTAGAAAATGCACAAGTGTAAAAAAAAAGATATGGTGCATGTTTGCACAAAATACGCTTAAAGCGCGATTAGCGATTTTTAATCGCGATTAGCACTAAATTAGCATATAATTAATCATAAAAACTTAAAATTTGCATAATTAAGATAAAACACCCTCTTTTAAGTAATTTCTATAATTTTCAAAAAATTTCCCCAATTTATCGGTATTTAATTATACCGCCTTATTAAAATATTCAATATTTTATTATTAAATTATAAAAATTCCTAAAAATAATATTTTATTTTTTTGAAATGTTACAATCTTCCCCCCTTAAAGAAATTCGGTCCTCGAATTTAAATTTAAAACCCATCAAATACTAAAACATTTCAGTAAAAGTCCAAGTCGTCGTGGCTCCGAAATCATCAATACATCAAACACATCAAAGCGCAATGCATGCGCATGAGTAGTCAGCAGATAACTCGAAAATAAAACTCCGTCAAGCATCCCGCAATCATCGGAGTCATAGTAAAGACACAAATGTCAAATCCAAAACAAAACCAATATGATATATATCAAAACTATATATGTAAACATCAAATCTCTACATGTAAATATCTGAAAGAAATGCATTCCAAACCTTTTCATGTTGTTGTGCTATGCACGTATCGCGGCACAGTGGCGGACGTCTATTGTAAGAAAATAACCATGCGTGTATATATCTTTTGTTTGATATGTACGTCCCGCCGTTTTGAAAACAATTTAGAAGGGTTTCCTTGCTTTAAACTATTCGTGTCATATCAGACACGTAGGTAACTACTGAGACTATAGCTCGCTTTTTGGAAATACCTTTGATAACTATCAATGCATGCAAAATATATCCAGGTACTGTCGTCTGAGTAGTCCTGCTCAGTACAAAAACATAAAGCAAATATCATAAAAACGTACTGGTCCATAAGGAATAAATCCCAAAATGTATATAAGAATAGCCTGTGCATCCGGTGCGCACGGAAATCAAAATCCATATATGTGCCACACATGGGAACAGAAACAACATCTAGGTGCAACGGGTGTGCACGAAACATCTGTCATAGGCAACGTGTGTTCCTGAGAGCAACGTCAGGTGCATCTGACATGCACGAAGAATCCCGATTTAGTGCATCTGGTGTGCACCAAAATCGTATCTCAAAACATGCGCTCAAAACGCGCGAAAATCCAAATCAAATGCACGGAGTGCAAGAAATCAACATCAATATCAGAATCAAAATCGACGGTATACAATACGGCTCAATCAAAATCAGGTATACCGCGGTATATAATCTCACAACCATGTGCATCAACGTGCATAAATCAAATCTAAGCACAAAAGTGCATAAAAACTATGCTGAAAGCATAAGTCAAATCACATGCATAACATAGGCATGAAACCAAAATCAACATATCGAATGCCATCATGACTAAATCATGCGAATAAATCGCCCAAAATATCGAAATCCAAGGTGACGGATACATGATAATCGAATCACAAAATCACAAATCATAAATACCGCCGTCGATATTTCCTCCTTCGTAGTCAAGAAGGTATCAGTGCATCTGATGCTAGCAGCGCAAGATATTTACTTGCCTCTTGCTCACGGTCTGGCGTCCTCTGTCTCTGGTCCTTTATCTCCTCTGTGGATTACCAATCTCGCGATCCATCGGCTCATCGGCCCTATCAGGTGTGCTAACGGGGACGATTCCGTCTTGGCACTTCTCTGGCCATCTCTCGGTCAATCCTCACGGCCACTCGTGAAGCAGCACGTCACTGGCGCCGACCTATGGTCCTCTGAATACACATCCCACATCTGCTCCTGGGTGCAAATCTTCTCGTATAGTATTCCAGGAAGGTCCTGTCGAGGTCTTTCTCAAATATCGCTTCTGCCGAATTGCCCGGAAATTACCATCCTTCACTATATATGTTTCTTGTTTCGGAACGGCTGCATACTCATCGCGACTCCTTCTGGAAGATATATCCATGATCAACGCCTCTGCATGCGTATCGCATCTCGGATGTCAGCGGAGTGGAACGTCATCTCGTCGAAATCTCGTGCGAACTCTTTACTCCACTCAGCTCCAATGTCGACTGATTCGGACTCGTCTTCTCATAGCCGCATGGACTGCGCTCCAATGGCTATGCTCGTATCTGGAGTCTCTCAAGCAATGTGTCCCATCACATGATATCCGAATGATGTCGAACTATCCGATCGATTTGTCAGAACCTCATAATCGCCCAAGAGATCAACATCTTGAGTACAGTTTAATAGTATTCCGGTACATACCACAGCTCCTGTGGACCAACCGTAGAAGGGAAACCCAAGCCTCACAAATGGCACCGTTAAACTGCCGCAAACCCTAAGGTTCGGAGGCGTTCCATGGTCATTACGTCGAGTTAGGGTTTCATTCTTCTAGAGTGTCCATATCATTACTTGCATTGTCTTCCGAATACTTTAAACTTGGAAATGGGTTCCTGACATTCGATCGTCTCTATCGACTCTCAACGAATCTGCGTGAAGTCGTCTCTAGATGGAATCAATCTATCTGATGACCTCGCATCGGGGTAAGAGAACGAACCATATGTCCTAGTCATTCATCCCCGGGTGACTAGCGACCTTCCATCATATCTCTGAGTATATACTCAAGCTGCGGTAGCTCCATCATCTGGGTGATATCTCAACATTTGCAGCAGCAACTGGCTCATTCGTCTGTACGCTGAACAGCGCCTCAATCATCATGAATAAGTGATATATCAATGGTCATCACATCCTGGCTGGCCTTTAGCAGTAGCCTGATCCTCTGGTGCCGATCAGCACATCCGAGAAATCTCGTAACAGCGATCTGTCAAACGCTCATGGCGCGAAAACACAATAAAACGACGCCTCTATACGCAATCGTACACCTCTGGAAACACGCCCTGGTCAGTCCTCGTCCGTGACGAGCTCGTGCTGACCTCAACTCTAGCCGTAACTCTCTCTGCCCGTGTAATCGTAGCAGCAAAATCATAACCAATATCGATGATAATAGATCATAAGAATGAATATAATACTGTGCAAGGAAATATACATCCTAAGGTTTCTTAAGCGGAGTAGCGTATCATAAATATGCCGCGGAACATACGTACGGTACGTCACTCTACTCAAGCTACCTACTCCATCAACTAAGGGTCATCCTATGCGACGAAAGTTCGGGTATAATACCCCCTCGACTAAGTCTAAGTTCCGTAAGGTCAAGCCTAAGTTCCGTATATATATAAACGCTCTAGGCTCCACATAGTCAAACTTAGACTCGAACCAAGGTTATCCTAGCGCTCTGATACCAACTTTGTCACGACCCGAAATAGCACGTGACTGGCAGTTGAATCATATGAAGTCTATAGGACTCCATCCAATTCAAGTAAGCCAAAAGCCCAGAAATCTAAAACCATTTAAAGGAGTAAATAAGAAACTAGTTTTTAAGAAGTAAGGAAAACATGTTTTTAAAAAAAAAAGGTTTTTAAATAAGTAAGCCGAATATGCATTTTTAAAATCTATATTCTTTTCTGAAAATTTCGGCAGCGTTTCCTTTGTAAATAATGGCTCCGAACGAGGTACAACAAGAATAATATATATACAATGAAAAAGGGCATCCCCAAGCGGGAGCTAGCTCTTCGTCAATCGACGGTCACAACCACGCAAGAAATATAATATACAACGCCAAAGGGCGAGGATCAAAACTTAAAAAGAACTCAAAATCATCATGAAAACCATAATACTACAACGCGCGACTCTAAGGTCGAAATAATACATAACTGGTTTTCTAAGTCTGAAACAATATACAAGTTTGGTTGATGGAATTTCTAGATACAACTGAATAATACATATACAATGGTGGTTCTGATGCAAAAGAATCCACCTACCAAAGCAAATCACCCAGAAAGGAAGCAGTGTGCCAGAAAAGCCGCAATGGAACCTGTACGGCAAAACCTGCAAGAACTGTGGCACAACGGGGGTGAGTTGCCAACTCGTGAGTAGAAAACATCACAGAGCGGAAATCGTATGCATGACACAATCCTAGGTCAATACGATCAGATATATATATAAAGCTCAAATGAATAAGTCTGATGCATGATAAGGTGGCAATATAACATCCATACATGAGTGTAGTGCCAAGTGCTCATGCCAGTGCCTCAGGTAATAACATTATCATAAATATGAGTTATGATCAATGTCGACTATATCATGAAGTCTATGAATCTATGGATATCATCTAACTATGTGATCAATATCATCAATGTCAATATATGTATGTGGAAATCGTCCATGTGTCACCCAATGACAATAAGCATCATGCATGTAAATATCAGAAACATATGCATGGAAAGTATGAGGATGTAAATCAACATGTATCGCTCGCGACATATCAAAATCATGGAACCTGAGTGTCAAGCATCGACACTCGAAAACATCATGAAACCTGTGCCTAGCATCGGCACGTAAATCCTCATATATCGGGCTCCGTCAGTCTGGATCGGCCCATATCATCTCTCGACTCCGGTCGGTATCCTCCGGATATTCGCCGAGCCCAAAACTGTCATCGGTAGGTAGTAGTCCCTCTGCCATGCTCACCGTCTACTTCACAGCGATCCGTTCTCGCCGCGGGGTACCATACCGGGTCCACCATGTACCCGCAATCGGCTTCATCCGCCTCCTCGAATCGGGTTTCACATGCCGCATCTCAGCACCGAGAAAACACATGGTGGACGTACTGAAATATCATATCAAGGGTAACCGGGTTTTTAAAACAATTACATACTCTCTTTTGAAATATCCATGTGTTCCCCTCCGAATGACGGCGACGACGTAGAGACGCCTTGCCTGAGATTCGGGGCAGATGCTATTTGGTTTTATCCGTCCACCTCTCCGAAGATGCCAAGTTGATTTATGGCACCGTGTATCAGAGATTTAGACGGATGCCGCCGATGTAGCAGATTTCGTCGGATTCCCCCTTGCTTGAGGGGTTTTTGATTGTGGGGACGCTCTTCCCTACAGGCGCAAGCCCCTGCAGTTAATTACGCTACCGCATCGCGGTAACCACTTTCTCCTTCTCCAGAATTTCACTACGTGTCGTGTGTGTTTGTTTTGTTTGTAGTTGCCCGTGGATCGTATATGGAGACTAAGTGATGTCGTCGCCCGTAGGACGTGGATTAGTCCAAATCCGTATTTACATAGATTTGGGTTTGGGGTTTTAGTTTAAGGATACGTTAGCCGTGTTTGAAGCTAAGATCAACTTAAATGTTCGTTAAGGATACATTAGTCTGGTTTGAGACTAAGATCAGCTTAATGGAAAGAGCATTTAGGGGCTCTATCGTTCCAGTTTAGGGACGTAGTGGTCCATTTTATTTATGGCCGTCGGGACCCGTCACCTCTCTGACGTCGTTGAAGGATTACAACAATAGGTGTCAGAGGAGTTCGGAGATGTACCCTTGAACCAAATTTGATTGGGGGTCTTATAGTCCAATTTGGGACTAAAGTCTGTTTGAACATTTAAGGATACATTAGCCATATTTGAGACTAAGATCAACTTAAACGGGATCGTTTAGATCCGACAAAAGAGCATTTGGGTGCTCTATTGTTCCAGTTTAGGGACGTAGTGGTCCATTGGTAGTTTAAGGACATTGCGGTCCATTGTATATATGGCCGTCGGGACCCGTCACCTCTCTGACGTCGTTGAAGGATTACAACGATAGGTGTCAGAGGAGTTCGGAGATGTACCCTTGAACCAGATGTAAATTGATTTAAGAGAGCAGCTGTGCTCAGTCAATTTAATTTGAGGACTTACGGCCATGATTGGGCTAAGTCCAGTTGAAAAATGTTCAACACTTTTATTTGTCTTTGGCCTATTAGGCCTGTGCTAGGGCTTTGCCGCTTTTTAAATAATGCACTGCATTTCTTATTTTGTTTGGGCTCTGCCCTTTTATAAATGATGCAGAGCATCAATTTTGTTTGGGCTCTGCCCTTTTATAAATGATGCAGAGCCTTTTATAAATGATGCAGAGCATCAATTTTGTTTGGGCTCTGCCCTTTTATAAATGATGCAGAGCCTTTTATAAATGATGCAGAGCATCAATTTTGTTTGGGCTCTGCCCTTTTATTGCATTGCAATTTATTTTAGCCTACTAGGCCTTTTTGATTTGGGCCTGGCCCTTCAGTAAACAATGCAGTGCATTTGTCAGGCGCTTTGCGCCAATCACTGAGCGCAAGCGCTTGTGGTGATGACACGTATCATGCAAGCGCAGTGCGCTGCGCCAGTGCACTGCGCTTGCGCTGCTGACACGTGGCGTGCTCTAGTGAGTTGCGCCAATTTCAGAGAGCAAGGCTCTATCTTAAAAACGCATAGTGCAAGTGGTTCAAGTGCTGACACGTGGCGCTTTCTGGTGGCTTGCGCCAACCCAAGAGCGCAACAGTGCAAATTTTACAAGTGCAGGGCACTGTTTAATTTCTTGACCTAATTTAGAGAAAACAAGTTTTTCTTCTTTTTTCTTGTTTTCAGAGAAGCAATGGTTCATAAAAAGTGCAAGGCACTATTATTATTTGTTATTTACTGAAGATCATTGATCTTTTTCTTAGATCAATGATCTATTAGAAGAAATTCTTCTATTTTAAAGGTTTTTACCTTTTTCTTGAGTCTCTTTTCAAGTTTCTTCAGATTTGAAGTTCTTGATGATTCTTGATCTCTTACAATGTTGATGATCTTTTGAATTGAGGTCTAGGGGTCTTTATATAGTGCCCATAGATTTGTTAAGTTTGTTAAAGAGATCATTCTCTGAGTGATTTGGGGAATTTTCCCCACCGTTGGATCTTTGATCCAAGGGCTTCTGTTTTACAGAAGGCAATTTTCTTATTTTAACAAAAACAGAAAGATTTTACTAGAATTTTAATTCTGTTTGGCGCAAACGCCTCAGCGCGTGACACGTGTCACGCAGCGCAGAGTGCAGCGCAACTGCGCTGACACGTGTCGCACAGCGCACAGCGCAGCGCATCTGCGCCGACACGTGTCGCGCAGCGCACGGCGCAGCGCAACTGTGTTTGCGCCGACACGTGTCGCGCAGCGCAGCGCTTG
Organism: Agapanthus africanus; assembly: GCA_030015575.1. Classification (NCBI taxonomy): domain Eukaryota; kingdom Viridiplantae; phylum Streptophyta; class Magnoliopsida; order Asparagales; family Amaryllidaceae; genus Agapanthus; species Agapanthus africanus. Next base: position 422,331,893 of record JASDDO010000031.1, read on the forward strand.
CACACCTGCGCTGACACGTGTCGCGCAGCGCTTGCGCAATTGAAGTGTTGCTTCCTTTAATTTTGTTTTAAATAGAGCCTTGCTCTGATTGGGCGCGCTGCTTTTGGCGCTGCGCTCCCTGCGCTGGAGTGTCTGATTTTGACACGTGGCGCTCTGCGCGCAGCACAGGGGATCTGAAGCGTTGCTTCATTTATTTTAACTTTAATTTTCACTTTAATTTTCAAAGCAGAGCTTTGCTCTGATTGGGGGAAACAGAAGCGTTGCTTCGTCTCCCGCATTGGAATTTGAACAGAGCTTTGCTCTGATTGGGGTAAACAAATGCCCCTCCACCGTTGCACTTACGTGAGCGCAGCGGTGGCAGAATCCCAACCGTCGCGCCATCCCTTGGAAGTTGAAACGGCTCTTCAATGCCTATAAATAGGACCTTTGGTCCCTTAGATGGTTTTCATCTCTTCATAGGAATTTTGTTCAGAGCCCTACTTTTTTGTTTAAGCACTTTTAAAAGTTCAAACTTTAGGTAAAAATTAATTTGGATTAAATTAAATCAATTTTAAGAGCCTTGCTCTCAATAGATCCCTGATCTAAAGAAGACCCATTTAGTGTTTCACTTAGCAGAGCTTTGCTCTAAGGGGGTCTAAAGAGAACTAAAGGGAACCCTATTAGAGTTCCATTAATAGAGCTCTGCTCTCTAAAAGATTTTCTTTGATTTTCTCATTTCATTAATAGAGCTTTGCTCCTTCCAAATCATACAAAAGCACTCTTAGGAGTTTTTCATTGATCTTAGGGTTTAAAGATGACATTTTATTACTTGGTGCATTATATCGTTTTGCTTAATCAGTCTTTCTGATAATTTTGTTGATTTTCTTTCACAGAAATAATGGATGCCCACATGTACGATCTTGACGAGATCATCTCTTACGGGGACATCCGCCGACTTGGCCGTTCTCAAAATCGAGAGTTCACAAACGCGGAGTGTGCTGAAATCATGAGCCGCTTAGACGCATATAACGGTCAACTACTTCCCCGACGTTTCTCCCTCCTGAAGCTTATCGTGGGAGCCATCTGGGAAGCGCTTCCTCTATTCTGTTCTGGTGTGCCGCTTAGGGAGTTGGATGCCGCCGAGGATAAGGTGTACTCGGTGTACCTGATGAACTTAATCTCGAAGAGACGGCGATACAATCTTGTCGATCTCCTACACCAGGCCTTCCAACAGTCCGCCATACTCGCTACTTATTGGAGGGAGGAGGACATCCGCGGGGACCCCGATGCTTCTGCTCGTGAAAGAAAGCACACTAGGATGGTTCGCCAGGCTTGAAAAATCTTAGATAAGGTTACTTTCGAGTTCCTTAATCCATGTCCTGGGTCCGAGGTCATACCGTTATAAACATTTCAATAATGTTGTCATTTATTTCTTTATGATTGTAAAAGCCCTTTGAAATATGAATGGAAAAATTTTATTTCAGCTTGTCTTATTTCTCATTATGAATCTTTTGCACACGCATGAATGGTTGTGTCTCGAACGCTTGATCAAATGCAAATCGAATGTCCTTTCTGTCGCTTCCCTCTTTATTTTATTATCAGTATACTGCTTTAGTAAACATGGTTGACAGGTGATAGAGCGAGCATCCTTGGTTTCTTCCAGGGATAGCGATGGCTTAGGCCGCAGGTTCAGATCTGCTGCCTAAGACATTTCAATTCTATGAGCCGTGAGGGTCTCATAGAGACTTTTCTCCCTACGGATTGAGAGGATCTCGTAGGTGGATTTTCTCCTTAGGAATCGTGAGGATTCCTAAGTGCGTTTTCTCTTACAAGTCATAAGGATCTTATAAGAGAATTTTTCCCTCTTACGAGTCGAGAGGACCCGTAAGCGGTTGTTTCCCTCCTCGTCGAGATTCGAGTTTAGAGAGTGAGACCCGTGGATAGTATGCAAGAGACCGTTTTGAGCCAACTTGCAGGTCCCAATGCTTAGGGAACAAGGTTTTTAATCCTTACTGCCTAAGGCTTTATCTTCCGAGTCGAGCCGCATCGAGCAGTTCTCGTAAAGACATCAATTTCTTCACAAGTCGAGACGAATCAAGCATTTCTCGCAAGAACATCCTAACGTCACAGTTAACCTCTGCTCTTTACGACAGAAGTCCGTTAGGGTCTGTGGTACTTAAGGTTTTGGTCGTCGTACCGTCGAATCAGCTGATATATTCCTCGATAGGCAGTTGTGCTGTTTGAGTAGCCGTGCGACTGTCGTGTCTCTGATCCCTTCGGGGGCTGGACAAGACGTCTTCAAGCAATCTTCCTAGGCAGTTTGACCGTCGGAAGAGCAAGCGTTAGGAATTTGCCATGCCACTTTTTACTTGAGGTTAGGCTCATTTCGGAGAGCCCCGATGAGTCATAACCACTCCGCTCTGGTGTGGGCTGATCTCCGATAGTCTTTCAGGTTTTATGTGAGTTGCCGTCAGGACCCTGAAGCTAGGAATTTGGCCTTTGCTTCGTTTGCTGGCATCGCGTCTGCTGTATCGAGACGAATGTCGCGGTGGGAACTAGGGATTTTGCCGTAGCTCCATTTGTTTGATTGTCGTGTCTGAACCCTGCTGGAGGAAGAACGCTGGGGTGACATCTCGTCTGCTGTATCAAGACGAACGTCGCGGTTGTCTCTAGGTTGCTGGTGAACCGTCGAGGTTTGGAACTAGGGATTTTGCCGTGGCTCCATTTGTTTGATGATGTTGCGTCTGCTGTGTCGAGACGAACGTCGAGGTTGTCTCTGGGTTGCGGGTGAACCGTCGAGACTTGGAACTAGGGATTTTGCCGTGGTTCCGTTAGTTTGATGATGTTGCGTTTGCTGTGTCAAGACGAACGTTGAGGTTGTCTCTAGGTTGCGGGTGAACCGTCGAGGCTTGGAACTAGGGATTTTGCCGTGGTTCCGTTAGTTTGATGAAGTTGCATTTGCTGTGTCGAGACGAACGTCGAGGTTGTCTCTAGGTTGCGGGTGAACCGTCGAGGCTTGGAACTATGGATTTTTCCGTGGTTCCGTTAGTTTGATGAAGTTGCGTTTGCTGTGTCGAGACGAACGTCGAGGTTGTCTCTAGGTTGCGGGTGAACCGTCGAGGCTTGGAACTAGGGATTTTGCCGTGGTTCCGTTAGTTTGATGATGTTGCGTTTGCTGTGTCGAGATGAACGTCGAGGTTGTCTCTAGGTTGCGGGTGAACCGTCGAGGCTTGAAACTAGGGATTTTGTCGTGGTTCCGTTAGTTTGATGATGGGGTCTTTCGTTGGCGTTGTATCTGCATCTTGATGGACCGCGAAGGAACGCCGTTGTTAACATCTCGTTTGCTGTATTGAGACGATTGTTTAGATGAAGCTGGGATTTTGCCGTCGCTTCGCTTTGTTTCGACCGCGAGGTCTTTTGTTGGCGTTGTATCTGCATCTTGATGGACTGCGAAGGAACGCCTTCGTTGATTCTTAGGCCGTAGATATGCCGTTAAGATTTGGCTCCGTTTTCTGATGGAGCATTGGGAGGGAAAGGGTGCTTCCTTCTTTGTTTATGCCCCTGGATTGTATACAGGAATTGCTGTGCTATCGCCTGTAGGGCAAAAAGTTTCATTCTTTCATTTCATTTTTTTTATTCTTTCCGCGATGCTCTATCATTTCAGCTTTTACATCGCGAAGGTCGCGATTGCCCAATAATTTCGGCTATTTTTCTCGGTGCCCAATCATTTCGGCTATATTTTTTTTATTTTTACTCGCTGCTTTTTATTGCGAGTTGCCCAATCATTTCGGCTATTTTGTATGCATACGTTTTCTTTACTTGCTGTTTTTTATTTCAAGCTGTCCTATCATTTCGGCTATTTCGTATGCATGTGTGACTTACTGACTTTTCACCGTAAACCTGAAATTAGACACCGGTTTCAACATCAGCACCGCTACCACTGGGATATTTCCAGGAGCGAATCATCATTTGCCTCTGTCGACGTTGAACAAAGGTGGCTTAGTAAACAGGGTTAGGATCCTGTCGACTAAGGCTTTTGACTTCATGAGCCATAAGGGTCCCACAAAGGTATTTCTCCCTACATGTCGTGATGATCTCGTAGGTGTGTTTTCTCCTTAGGAATCGTGGGGATTCCTAAGTGTATGTTCTCTTATAAGTCGTAAGGATCCTACAAGAGTGCTTTCTCCTTATAAGTCGAGAGGACTTACAAGGGTTGTTCACCGTGCGAACATATCCTTAGTCACGGGTGGGACTTTGCTGGGGAAATTTTTGTTCGCGCCCGTGGATTGTATACAAGGGTCAATATTGGACCGCTTGTAGGGCAAAATCGAAGGTTGTGGAGGTTGCTTAAGCACAGATTTAGGTCACCGTAACTTAAGACTTTCAAATCTTATGAGCCGTGAGGGTCCCGTTAGAGAGTTCTCCTTACGAGTCGTGAGGATCTTGCAAGTGTATTTTCTCCTTAGGAATCGTGGGGATCCCTAAGTGTGTTGCTCCCTTGTGAGTCGTAAGGATCTCACGCGGGTGGTTTCTCCTTACAAGGTCGAGAGGACCTTGTAAGTGTCTTTTAACGAGGTTGCGCCCTTTCGGGTTTTCACAAACACTCGCCGGTAGCCCTGCTGTTTTTACTCACGGAGCCCTTTCGGGTTTTCATCCGTGCCCATTTTGCTTATAGACATACCGTTTTTTTTATATCCCTTTTTTTAATTCTTTTTTCTAACAAGGTCGCGCCCTTTCGGGTTTTCACGAACACTCGCCGGTAGCCCTGCTGTTTTTACTCACGGAGCCCTTTCGGGTTTTCATCCGTGCCCCTTTTTGCTTACGGACATACCGTTCTTTATTATTATTATTATTTTTTTATTATTATTTTTTTTATCTCGTCAGCCTGAGGATGCTGCGGTAGTAGTTTAAAGACGTTTCGGTCATCAGCTAGTTTTAGGACGTAGTGGTCCGTCATTAGTTTAAGGACGTTTCGGTACGCCGTCGCCGTATTTGAGGCGAATCTCTAGTTTACTGACTTTTCGGTCTACGGGGCTTTCTCTATGACTGAGCATGATGCCCCCGGCGTATCCATCTTTCTCGGGGCGTGCGGTTGTGGCAGGCTCACCTTCCAGTTTTCGGAGATGACGAACTTGCCCTGTTGGTATTGGTCTTCGACCCAGTTTTTGAAGACGTAACAGTTTTCGATCGGATGGCCCAATACTTGGTGATAAGGGCAATAATTAGAACTGTTGACATCCTCCAGTTGTAGTTGGCATTTCGGCTTCGGTAGAGTGATAAGCCTGTTGTGCACTGCCACTTCGAACAGCCTCCTTGTTTCATCCTGATGAAATGAGTAAGGACGTCTTAGCCTCTCCTCGAGGGATATGCGTGGTCGCATATTGTTTTGACGAACAACCGGTCTAGGGCCACTCGACTGTTGTTGAGTGTTGGCTACGAAGGTCATTTTCCCCTTTCCTTTATCCTTTTTGCTCGATCCTTTGTTTACGGGGCCAAGATTTTTTCCGAGTAGCGGGCTATTGCACGGCTGAATGTTCTCGCAACTCCTTAATTCTTTCATTTTTGAAATGGATTCCTTGAGGAGAGGGTTGAGGGCAACTCCTTCGTCAGTGTCGCTCCTAAAGGTGATAATTTGTGATCCCTTGGAGTCGGCTATATGACAGTCATCGGCGGCTCTTTTGCGCTCATCTATCGCATTTTTCCGGTGTCTACGAGCTTCACACTTTGTCATGTTGAAGTGTTGCTTTTGAGCGACATATCCTTGCCACCAACACTTAAAGGAGTCGCAGTCTTCAGTAGGATGTATGATCTTCTGATGATATAAGCAGAAGTTAGGATGCATCTCTACTCTACCGAGAGTATTTTCTTCAGAGGGCGGTAGCTTCATTCCCACTGATAGGGCTTTGGCGAACCTTTTCCTGGTCTTGAATTTGTTTTTATCCACAGCGGATGACTTTTGATTTGACGGAAGTGCCTCGACTCTTTGATCCGGTCATCGGAGTTTGGCTCCTTCCAGTATGGCCATCTCACGCTATTGATTGGCTTTAACTTTCAGATGAATCTCATTCAGGAAGGCATCGATCAACTCGTCTGACGGCCGCGGAATTTCTGGTTCAGGGTCCGTCCTCGGTTTCTCGGCGCAAGGAGCCTCTTCATCATCCGCCAATAAGTGAGAGATCACATGGCAACTCGCTACGTAGTCTTCGAATTCATCTGATAAGTCTTCTCCATCGTTTTCGTCCTCGACAAAAGAACAAGCTTCCCCCATCATGTCCGTCTTCTTTGGAGTGTGCGGCTGTGGTGGGTTTACCTTCCAGTTTTCAGACAGCGCGAACTTGCCTTGTAGGTACTGATCCTCGATCCATCCCTTAAAGACGAAACAATCCTCGATCGGGTGACTTACCGTTTGGTGGTAAGGGCAATAATCGGGATTACTAAGATCACCTGGCTGCAACGGACGTTTTGGATTTGGTAGATTGATGAGTCTGTTGCGTACTGCCAGTTCAAACAGTCTTCTCATTTTATTCTGAAGAAACGAGTAAGGACGTCCTAGTCTCTCCTCGGGGGACGGGCGTGGGTGCATGTTATTTTGGCGAACGACCGGCTTTGAGTTGCTCGGCTGTTGTTGAGCATTGGCAACGACAGTCGCTTTCCTTTTTCCTTTCTCATTTCGAGAGTCTGGTTTTGGAGGAGACGGTCCGTGGCTCATCTGGTCCATTTGGGCTAATTTGTCGATCAAGGCCTGGAAGGTGGTCGGCCTGAAGAACCTCATGAATTGCGAGATGGTCGCTTGCGGATCAAGAGTGCCCACGAACATGCCTACCGCAGATGCCTCTTATATGTGTTGTTCGCATTTTGACCATAGGTTCCGCCATCGTGTTGCGTATTGGACCCATGTTTCGCCGGGCCTTATCCTGGCATTTATCAGTGCTGTTATCGGGGTGCGTTCACTAGCACTCACGAATTTTTGTGTAAATAGTAGCTCCATCTCCACAAATGTTTTGACAGAGTCGTTAGGTAGCTCCGAATACCATTCAAAGGCTGTTTCTGCTAAGCTGCTGACGAATTGGCGAAGTAACAATTTGTCATCGCCTCCAGTATTGCCGCATAAGGCTCTGAATTGAGCGACATGCTGATGCGGATTCCCTGTCCCTTTATATACGTGGAACTTAGGGATCGTATATCCCGGCGGGTAACTGATTTGGTCATACCAGCCCGGATAGGGTCGTCCATTCTAAAAATTTGCCCAGCCGCTTCACTCGCCTGATGAGCTCGTATTTGCTGAGCTATATAGTCATCCAGTGCGGCCTTGGAAATGGTTTCTTCCTCGGCCGCTGAAAGAGCCGGATGAGGATTAGATGTCTCCCCTCTGTCGTCTCCGACAATGATCGGAGGGTCTTCAGCTGGAGGGTCCGGGTGTAACATCATCCCTACTATATCTTGGAAGAGGAGCACCATTTGTTTTATGTTGGCAGCTTGTTCTGCCGCCTCTTTGTCCTTCTTTTTGAGGATTCTGCGTAGATAATCAGCGTCAGTTTCTTGTTCATGACGCTGCTCTGATGATACTTCCGAACTTTCTTTCGGTTCGGTAAGTGCAACCATCACAGTCATCATTTCCTGAAGCTTCTGTTGCTGCTCCTGGGCTTTTGTCACGGATCGGGTGTGCGGTCGGTGATCCGTCAAAGCCCGGCTTTCCTCTTTTTCGGAAGCCATATAAACAGTGTGCACCACCATGCCTCCAGACTTGGGGCGTTTGTGCTCAGCGCTTTTACGGTTCGCCATATTCACAGGGGTTTTTTGCGGCATCCTTTTCTTCTGAGTGATTTACGTTGAAGGAGCCGTTGCAGTGGGCACCCATCCAGCTGTTGCCTTTTCCGACTTGACAGAGTAGCCCTTCTCCTGCAGAACCTTCATCTTTTTCTGTTGGCGGAGGTAGTCTTGATCGATCACTGACTCTTGGACTTGACGCCAGACCATGTAGATTTTAGAGGACAACCGTTGAGGGGGCTGCTCTAGCTTTTTCTCTGGAGCATTCTCCACAGGTGAAGGAGTTCGTTTCAACACCACAGTAGGAGAGTTTCTTCCCACCTCGTTGAGCAGTTCAAAGCTGTTCTAGGTTGGAACAGCAGCATCAATCCCCATCGTTGGAGCTGGTGGAGTAAATCCAGAGGGAGAGCTACCCCCAGCCTTCTGTACTCGGCGCCAGTGACGACGGCGAGCATGTCGCGGGGATGGTGTTGGTTCAGCCGCGGGGGTGACCTCCTCATGCCCCTTGTGTTGGTCAGAATTTGCAGGTATCAGCCTTTTAAAGACCGACGTCTGTTGAATGGGGACGGTCAACCTATCAAAAGCAGACTTCCGAGTAGGGGAAGCAACCTTGGTGATTTCGCCTGGAACGGGAGCAGGGTTTGTTATCCGCTTCGGGACAACGCCTTCTGGAATTGCAGGCTTCTTCATGGGCCCGTTGGAGCTCTGGCCTAGTCTGTTAAAAACCGAGGCAGTGGAGTTGGGCGACCCGTTGAGAGGGGCCGCGGTAGCTGTAAGCCGATCAAAGACCGACTTCTTTGGAGCTTCTTGCGACGTCATTGGGGTATTGAAGCTCATTGGTGGGAGCATGGTCCCGAAGAATAGTCCAGTGGTGGCTTGAGTCACCTGCTCCACTGGCATCTTGAAAAGGGAGGCCACTCGGGGCCCGCAAGTCACTCTTCCAGGAAGGACGGAGTGAGAGTTGTAGTTGCAGGTAGTGCAGTTTGAAGCCATTGATCTTCTGTTTTCATCACGGAGAAAGACACAAAATCTAAGTACCTCGAACCACAGGCAACCACAGTAAACCGCGATTCGTTCGCGAAGACGACACACGAAGTGTGGAGTGGAAAGAGGAAAAGGTCCCACCGGGCGTGCCAGAATATGTTCCCCTCCGAATGACGGCGACGACGTAGAGACGCCTTGCCTGAGATTCGGGGCAGATGCTATTTGGTTTTATCCGTCCACCTCTCCGAATATGCCAAGTTGATTTATGGCACCGTGTATCGGAGGTTTAGACGGATGCGGCCGATGTAGCAGACTTTGTCAGATTCCCCCTCGCTTGAGGGGTTTTTGATTGTGGGGACGCTCTTCCCTGCAGGCGCAAGCCCCTGTAGTTAATTACGCTACCGCATCGCGGTAACCACTTTTTCCTTCTCCAGAATTTCACTTCGTGTCGTGTGTGTTTGTTTTGTTTGTGGTTGCCCGTGGATCGTATACGGAGACTAAGTGATGCCGTCGCCCGTAGGACGTGGATTATTCCAAATCCGTATTTACTTAGATTTGGGTTTGGAGTTTTAGTTTAAGGACACGTTAGCCATGTTTGAAGCTAAGATCAACTTAAACGTTCGTTAAGGATACATTAGTCTGGTTTGAGACTAAGATCAGCTTAACGAAAAGAGCATTTAGGGGCTCTATCGTTCCAGTTTAGGGACGTAGTGGTCCATTTTATTTATGGCCGTCGGGACCCGTCACCTCTCTGACGTCGTTGAAGGATTACAACGATAGGTGTAAGAGGAGTTCGGAGATGTACCCTTGAACCAAAGTTGATTGGGGGTCTTATAGTCCAATTTGGGACTAAAGTCTGTTTGAATGTTTAAGGATACATTAGCCATATTTGAGACTAAGATAAACTTAAACGGGATCGTTATGATCCGACAAAAGAGCATTTGGGAGCTCTATTATTCCAGTTTAGGGACATAGTGGTCCATTGGTAGTTTAAGGACATTGCGGTCCATTGTATATATGGACGTCGGGACCCGTCACCTCTGTGACGACGTTGAAGGATTACAACGATAGGTGTCAGAGGAGTTCGGAGATGTACCCTTGAACGGATGTAAATTGATTTAAGAGAGCAGTTATGCTCAGTCAATTTAATTTGAGGACTTATGGCCTGATTGGGCTAAGTCCAGTTGAAAAATGTTCAACGTTTTTATTTTCCTTTGGCCTATTAGGCCTGTGCTAGGGCTTTGTCCCTTTTTAAATAATGCACTGCATTTCTTATTTTGTTTGGGCTCTGCCCTTTTATAAATGATGCAGAGCATCAATTTTGTTTGGGCTCTGCCCTTTTATAAATGATGCAGAGCATCAATTTTGTTTGGGCTCTGCCCTTTTATTGCATTGCAATTTATTTTAGCCTAGTAGGCCTTTTTGATTTGGGCCTGGCCCTTCAGTAAACAATGCAGTGCATTTCTCAGGCGCTTTGCACCAATCACTGAGCGCAAGCGCTTGTGGTGATGACACGTGTCACGCAAGCGCAGTGCGCTGCGCCAGTGCGCTGCCCTTGTGCTGCTGACACGTGGCGCGCTCTGGTGAGTTGCGCCAATTTCAGAGAGCAAGACTCTATCTTAAAAGAGCATAGCGCAAGTGGTTCAGGTGCTGACACGTGACGCTTTCTAGTGGCTTGCGCCAACCCAAGAGTCAAGTGCAGGACACTGTTTAATTTCTTGACCCAATTTAGAGAAAACAAGTTTTTCTTCTTTTTTCTTGTTTTCAGAGAACCAATGGTTCATAAAAAGTGCAAGGAACAATTATTATTTGTTTTTTACTGAGGATCATTGATCTTGTTCTTAGATCAATGATCTATTAGTAGAAATTCTTCTATTTTAAAGGTTTTTACCTTTTTCTTGAGTCTCTTTTCAAGTTTCTTCAGATTTGAAGTTCTTGATGATTCTTGATCTCTCACAATGTTGATGATCTTTTGAATTGAGGTCTGTGGTCTTTATATAGTGTCCGTAGATTTGTCAAGTTTGTTAAAGAGATCATTCTCTGAGTGATTTGGGGAATTTTCCCCACCGTTGGATCTATGATCCAAGGGCTTCTGTTTTACAGAAGGCAATCTTCTTGTTTTAACAAGAACAGAAAGATCTTACTAGAATTTTAATTCTGTTTGGCGCAAACACCTCAGCGCGTGACACGTGTCACGCAGCACAGAGCGCAGCGCAACTGCGCTTGCGCAGTTGCGCTGACACGTGACGTGCAGCGCACAGCGCAGCGCATCTGCGCTGATGCGTGCCGCGCAGCGCACGGCGCAGCGCAACTGCGTTTGCGCTGACATGTGTCGCGCAGCGCTTGCGCAACTGCGCTGACACGTGTCGCGCAGCGCTTGCGCAACTGAAGCGTTGCTTCCTTTAATTTTGTTTTAAATAGAGCCTTGCTTTGATTGGGCACGCTGCTTTTGGCGCTGTGCTCCCTGCGCTAGAGTGTCTGATTTTGACACATGGCGCTCTGCGCGCAGCGCAGGGGATCTGAAGCGTTGCTTCATTTATTTTAACTTTAATTTTCACTTTAATTTTCAAAGTAGAGCTTTTCTCTGATTGGGGGAAACATAAGCGTTGCTTCGTCTCCCGCCTTGGAATTTGAACAGAGCTTTGCTCTGATTGGGGTAAACACCACGGTTCCCAAATCCAGAAATATCATGGAAACAACATATCTCAATGCGTATAATCAAAAGCATGATGTATGCGACATGTAAAAGAAATGTTAGCATATCGGTATATCATGCAATATGGAATAGTAATATGCATATATTGAGGGAAACCGCTCTTTTAAAATGAATCAGTTTTAAAGAGTATCTTGCGGTTCCCAAATCTCTAATCAAGCCAGAATCATCTATGTATGTGCAAATACTTATGTATGTAAGTATGGATGTACAATCGGTATGTACACAAGTATGCCATGCAAGTGATTATATCCAGAATGCAACCGTACTACAATATAGTGACATGGCAATTATCGATGATGAAGTGTGTGAGCCGGCAAACAAGTCTACGTGGAACATATGCATCATCGATAATGGTGCTGGTGTCCTAACAGCATGAGTTTAATATAACAATAAAAATTTGCACATGCAATGCGATGCGAATAACAAGAATATGTAGGAATCGACTAATAAATGCAATAGTGACGCATCTGCATCAATATAAAAAATGTCATACAGTTTTCCATTTGAAATAAGATGAATCGGGGATTTTTTTGTAAAATAAGGGCTACGGTGTTTTTTAAGAAAAGATGTGTCTTTTGAAAATATCCGTAGAATCCCTTTGCCTATCTTTGAAATACTCCCGATTCGTTAGTTTTTGAAATAGGTATGAGATCGGCCTAGCCTAACATCTACTAGCAAAACTACAGCTCTAACTAACAAGTCAGTTAGGAGGGGTATGGAAACCACTTAAATCTGAGTCGATACATATATATATATATATATATATATATATATATATAATAGTCGGTGATCCCGCCTCAAAGGTACCGCGTACGATACAATATCATATGACATCCTCGAGTCATGAGTGCGGATCTATCATCAATATGAAGCTCGTACGGTAAATTATTGTACGGCATCCCAAAAGCTGGCTACGGGTCAATATCATATTCATCTCATCAATTATCTAGTATCATTATCATCATATATCATGATCTGGGGTACTGATCTAAGTCTAGTACAAATCGATACCGTCTACATAAATATAAATGCGTGTGTGAAACACACGTCTAAAGGCCCGCTAAAATCTCTTGTCGTATCCCAAATACGAATCACATCATATCACCGATATCACGGCAGAATGCCCAAAGTCATCGACACATCTCCAAATATCATCCACTATCCTCATCATCCAGGTATAGGTATAACAAGAAAGCATGTGTGTGTGGGTGTAAACCTATTATAGGGTTCGCAACTAGAAAACTATACTAGTTTACTTCTAAACCCGAATCTATCCATAATACACCTAATCACATCTAGAATATCCATAACACACTTAACGCTATCATACCTATATATATAGTATATATATAGTATACTAAGTATCGAACTGCGGAGGTGCTATACGCCATCCACCCGACTTCCCTCGTAGATATAATCTACTCACATTGATCTTGCTTGCCGATGTCGATATCGCCACCATCTCCTTCATCGTCTCGGATCACCGTGGGGGTACCTACATGTCACACGTATCGCATCGCGTTAAAACCAAATCGAAACCAAAACGACACACGAAAACCAAAACCATACGCTTAAAAGCCTATAGGTTAGAACCTATGGTTAGCTCTCGCAAATCAACTCGATATCACTCGATATAGACGTACAAACGTCGCATGATCGAGATAAAGTACAAATACTGAAATCCAGAATTTAAAATACGGAAAGCATTGCTCGGATCAAAGCAGCAAGTTAAGTTTTTAGTCCCAGATTTTGCATAAGGTGAAAACTAGGTAAGCAAACAAGTCTAGGGTGTAGTATAAGATGTATATGAGCTACTAGACCAACCCCGACACCCTACCCCACCAAGTGGCCGACCCCTACCCCTATAATTCCGGCCAAGCCGGTTTTGGGAAGGAATTGGGTCGTCGTTTTTCTACAGTGGGTTCCTAGGGTCAATTCTAGTCTACCGGGGTTGTTTGTTTAACTCGTAAAATTCTCAGGTCATCCCAGATTCACCTGCACGCTCCAATTTCTCACAAACCGACATGGACTGTTCAGGTTTAGTATTGTGTTGGATCTGGGTTCTTAGCACTAAGGGGGGGTTTAAGGGTCACCACTAAAGCTCAATTCACAATCACAACTCAATTTAAACTTAACCCTCTCTAGGTTTTTCCAAAGTGCACAAAACTTCGCCAAATCACTTTTAAACTTGAAATGAAGCTAAATCACTTGAAATACTACAAAAATTGTGAAAGGGTTTACCTCATTTAGCTCTCAAGAATCCTCTACAACGCCAAAATCACATTTTTCTTTGTCCATTGGGTAGCTAGAGGGCTTGTGCACCATTTTTGTGAAATGGGCGTGAGGTTTTGGAGTGTTTTCATGGAGTTTTGTGGCTTGAAGATGGAGGAGGAGGGGGAGGCAGCAGCAGCAGCACAAGGGGAGAAGGAGGGAGGAAATGATGAAGAGAGATGAGAGAAACAAGAGAATGGTCAAGGTCAAATACCCCCCTCACCTTTCTCTTTCATGCCCATGCCTATATATTCTATTCTTTTCCTTTTCCTTTTCTTTTCTTCCCTAATTTCCTTCTCTCCTCAATAATAAACCCAAACCAAACCATGGTAGAAAATGCACAAGTGTAAAAAAAAAGATATGGTGCATGTTTGCACAAAATACGCTTAAAGCGTGATTAGCGATTTTTAATTGCGATTAACTCTAAATTAGCATATAATTAATCATAAAAACTTAAAATTTGCATAATTAACATAAAACGCCCTCTTTTAAGTAATTTCTATAATTTTCAAAATTTTCCCCAATTTATCTTTATTTAATTATACCGCCTTATTAAAATATTCAATATTTTATTATTAAATTATAAAAATTTCCAAAAATAATATTTTATTTTTTTGAAATGTTACATTACTGCTATCCAGTTGCTTCTCCCCTGGGTTTTACTGATACCGGCTTACCACGCTGAGTGCGTAAGCAACATCTGGTCTGGTACACAATATCGCATACATTATAGAGCCTACCGCAGAAGCGTAGGGTAATCGACATGTGAGCCCTTTCCAAATCAGTCTTAGGAGAAATCTCTTTGGAGAGGGTGATTCCATTATAAGCCGGTAGAATACCGCGTTTTGAATCTTCCATACTAAATCTTTACAGTATGGTGTAGTTGTACCTTGACTGTAAAATTCCCACCATCCTCTTTGCTCTATCACGATAGATCTGGATCCCCAGAATGTAGTTGGCATTACCCAGGTCATTCATGGAGAACCTTTGTGACAAAAATCCCTTATAGTATTGGAATGTCATTTTCAATCAAGAGAACATCATCCACGTACAAGACGAGGAATACCACTATTCTCGCTACAATCTTACTATAAATGCATCGTTCATCTGGATTTTTGATAAATTCGAATTCTTTGATCGTCTCATCAAAACAGATGTTCCAACTTCACAATGCCTGCTTTAGTCCATAAATGGACTTAAGCAACTTGCACACATTCCTTCTGCTCCCACTCTGAATGAAACCCTATGGCTGATCCATATAGACGCACTCTTCCAAATTTCCATTTAGAAAAGTAGTCTTTACGACCATCTGCCAGATCTCATAATCGTGGAAGGCAGCAATGGCAAGAAGGATCCGAATAGATTTTAGCATAGCCACTGGAGAAAAGGTTTCATCATATTCCAAACTTGACGAAAACCTTTTGCAACAAGTCTAGCCTTATAGGTTTCAACCTGTCCATTTACACCAATCTTCTTTCTGAAGATTCATTTGCAGCCTACGGGTTTTACCCCTTCTGGAGCAATTTCCAAAGTCCATACTTTGTTGGTGTACATGGACTCCATCTCAGTACGCATTGCATCCAGCCATTTTACCGCGTCGCTACTCTGAATGGCTTGCTGAAAGCTAGTTGGCTCATCATTGTCAATAATGCAATTCTCTCTATCCCTATATATGAGAAAACCTTAATATCTCCCGGACGGATGAGACTGCCTACTAGTTCTGTAGAGTAGCGCGGGGATGTCCTGTTCCTTTGAAACATCTGGTTCCACCATGCTTTCAGTAATAGTTTGTGGTTCTGGAATTTCTTCTAGTTCTATTGCACTCCCAATAGTTTTTTCCAAAAATTTATTTTCCAAAAAGTGGGCATGACGAGAAACAAAGAACTTTGGTTCCTCTGCGTAATAAAGATACCCCTTGGAGTTCTTTGGGTATCTCACAAACTTACACAGTACTAAACGTGCCTCGAGCATGTTTGCATGCTGCTTTTTTACTAAAGTTGTACATCTCCATATCTTCAGATACTGAAGATAGGGTTTCTTCCCACTCCACATCTGATATGGTGTGGTAGGCACAGTCTTGGTCGGAACATTACTCAGAAGATATAAAGCTGATTCTAGTGCATAACCCCAGAAGGATCGCGGTAACTCAGCCTTACTCATTATAGAACGTACCATATCCAATAGGGTTCTGTTCTGCCTTTCCGATATACCGTTGTGTTGTGTTGTGTATGGAGGAGCAAGCTGAGAGAGAGTTCCATTCTCTTTTAGGTAATCCAGGAACTCGGCACTTAAGTATTCACCACCTCAATCAGATCTTAGTATCTTGATACGTTTGCCGGTTTGTTTTTCCACTTCATTCTTATATTCTCGGAATTTCTCAAAAGCCTCGAATTTATGTTTCATCAAGAAGACATGTCCATACCTAAAGAAATCATCCGTAAAAATAATGAAATAGGAATAACCACTTCGTGCATGTGTAGACATTGGACCACATACATCGCTGTATATGAGTCCTAAGATTTCGCTCGCTCTTACTCTGTGTCCAGTGAACGGAGTCTTTGTCATCTTTCCTATGAGACAAGATTGACAAGTTGCATAAAACAGATATTCGAACAGATCCAAATATCCCTCTCTATGTAACTTCAACAACCGTGTTTCATTGATGTGACCCAGTCTACAATGCTATAAGAAAGCCTTATTTAATTCTGGAGACTTTCTTTTAAGTGTGTTCTGGACGTTGAAAACCTGAGCTTGATTTAGCACATATATACCGTCCTCTAATGTA
The DNA here is from genome assembly GCA_030015575.1 of Agapanthus africanus. NCBI lineage: Eukaryota > Viridiplantae > Streptophyta > Magnoliopsida > Asparagales > Amaryllidaceae > Agapanthus > Agapanthus africanus. The sequence goes on from JASDDO010000031.1 coordinate 422,348,395, forward strand.
CCTGACCTAATCAAAGTTTGATTTAGGTGGATGTGGACCACATCGCTTACAAATGTAAAATCATATCATTCCTTAGAAAGTAAAGATACAGATATGATATTACAAGCTAGATTAGGTACACACAAACAGTTACGTAAAATCAATATCTGCCCACTTGTCAATCCTAGGTGATATTCCCCTATGGATACAGCATCCACGCTCATTCCCATAGCAACCCTGAGAGTCATATCACCTGCCATGATAACTCTACGGTTTCTCAAAGCCTGTAATGAATTACAGATATGAGATCCTGATCCGTTATCTAGTACCCAGGAAGTAGAGTTAATTGACAGACAGTTTTCAATCACAAACACACCCGAAGCCGAAACCACAACGTGCTTCGGATCCTTGATTCTGGCTTTCCAAACCCTGCATTCCTTCTGCCAATGCCCTTTCCTGTGACAGTAGGAACAACCCTTCTTCCCTACTGTTAGCACCGAAACTTTTGCCCTGCCTTTTCCTTCTACCTTACTAACACCGACTATCGGCTTGGTAGAGTCATTCTTCTTCTCTCCCTTGGCTTTCGTCTTGGATCTAGAAGAGGAAGATTCCCCAATAAGCAGAGCAGGTGTCTCTCTGGTTTTCTTCAGGGTGTAAGTAGAAGGGAGGGACTGTAGAATCAAGTCAACATATGACTCGTTCTCCAACGTGATCCCCAGGTCCGTGAGCTGTTCAATATAGCTAGTCATTGTAAGAACGTCGTCCCCTACAAATGACTCGATATCCCACCTCGCTTGAAGCAATTCCTTCGAGGTCTTATATCTTGCGATATGAGATTGCTCTCCATATAGAACTTTGTTATGGAGGAAGATGGAAACTAAGTCCATCTTCTCGTGCTGCCTCTAGTTTACACTATCTACTGAGGACAACACGAGGCACTTGGTATTCACGCTGTCTTTTTCCCTTTTCTTACGGATATCATCATCTGCGACGGTGGAATCTGGAACCGGGATGGCAGGGGCTTTAGTAGTAAGAAGGTGGCCCATCTTGTCATAGGCAATGGACATCTGGACAAACCTTTAGCAGTCAATATAGTATAACTCAGTCAAATTATTATTTAGATGTAACTTATGTCTGGTCACCTGGTCACTGCAATTAGGAGAGAGAAGAGAAACACTCAGTATGATGCTCTTACAAGTTTAGATTAGTTATTAGTTTATTTAAACAGGATGGCTCCCATTATGGCTCCCACTGTATCTCGAATCCTTCCTCAAACCATAAAAAAAGAATTAGTCAGGATTAATCTCACCCTACAATACTTGCTTAACCTTTTAGCCAGGCTGGTGTTGGTACTTCGAGGGAGGATTTCCAACGCTTTTGTGAAGTTCCTTAATCACAAACACACCTACTTGGTTTATAGCATTGATTGTTTTAGTGAAAAAATCTCCGGAGGATTAGCGTATACTCATAGTAAGATCGGGATCCAAATATCATTGTGTGATAATCCCGAAGGAATCCTACCAATATTATCACACTCCAAATGGTATGCAACACTAGCAAGTTTTAGTTTCTTTATAAACCCCCGATGTGGATTTTTGCCCCATGCACTTATGATCTTGACGAAGGCCAACATATCATAAGTCGCATGTCAATTTCTACCCGTCATTGTCCAAGTTAATTTGAACCCACCCGTACATACCCTTGACGAAGGACAAAATAGTAGTACAACTGTCCCAAACCAACACATCTATCTATGCTACAGATGAATATCCAGTAGTTACCAATCACTATGCCTTAGCGAAGGTCAACATACATAGCTTGAATACTACTGAATATTCAACTAAAATGACGAAGGGCTACGGCTTGTTTTGGAGAAACCGTGAACGTAATGAACTTGATTTAATCAAAGGAAACTGATAGCTTTTAAAGAAGTGGTTTAAGATCTGCATTTTAAAAGTTTCTATTTTGAAAAATCGATTGGTTTTAAAAGTGTTCCAACGATTCAGCTTTGGTTTGTTTGCTTTGCATTAATCTAATGCGGTCTCATCATTTACACCTATCATCACAGAGAGAAACGAAAATATAACGTATGCTTATTGTAGGGTTATCTTAGCACCTTAGCAAGGTTTTGGAAAGCATCAATCATGCTACTTTAAAAAATTTAGGGTGCTAAACAAACCCTAACCAAGATCTTAACTAGAGACTTAGGGTTAAACATGATATGTAAACTCTTTACATCTAAGTGAACAAGAAATACAACTTTTGTAGACCGGTCCTTCACTTCAATAGCTCCGTGTAGTAGTCCCTTCGCTGCGATCATGAACTTCCGGACTCTAGAGAGGCTCCCATGAAGAAACGAACAAGCTTGCTTCGAAGTCTTCGAGGCCAAAGATGATCTACGTCGAGGAGACACTAGCTCATGCTATCTCTTCACTAATTGTGTAGATTAGTGAAGCAAACACCCTAAACCAAATGGCTAATAGTAGAGGATGATGAAGTAGGAATATTGCTCACTTTAGATTTGGTTTTCTCACAATCTATCATCACTTTGTCAAAAGCTAGAAAGCTTAAAATGAGGAAGAAGAAGATGAAACTCAAGTGACGAAAGAATGAATCCATTAAGGTTAAAATTGCAACCATGGGTGAGTATATCATATATCTAACCCCTGTAGAGAGTTAACCATTATGTATGGTTAATGGTTGGGTTGATAAATATCTTAAGAAAAACAAAAGAGTGGACTAAGTCAATGGTTATCATGAAACTTCTCCAAGCTTCCAACCATCAAAATATCTCCACTAATTGTAATTACGTAAGAATAAATATTAACCCTAACATTAACCCTAGCATGGTGTAAGTCTCATACACACATGTTTCATGTATAACCTAGCATGACACAACAATATATATCACATATATATTTTGTGCAAAAAGAATACTATTACTGTATATCACATATATATCAATGTATAAAAAAGTGAGAAAGAAATCTTAAGTGAGCTAATATTAGTTAATGTAATTTAATATATTAAATATATAATTATACATTAAACTATTAAATCAACTCTTGATTTAATAATCCGGTTATATTACATATAACCGACTAATATCTAAAGAATCAACTTATCGAATCAACACTTGATCCGATAACCCGGCTATATCATATATACTCGACCGATATCACATATTGCGAGAATAGAATACGGTATCACATACTCGTATTAATCTCGGTCCCGCACATATCACATATGTGCTCCTACTCTGTTTCGCATGAACCAGGAAACCTCTATGTAGGACTCTAAAGACTCGTCAATACGTCGGCGGTAGGTGATGATCATATCAAACACCCACAAGCCGCAAGCGGTCTACTAAACGTAACGGCCACCCGGGTATTGAGCGATCAGAAGATCAACAAGCAAGCCTGCTATAACTCCTATGGATCCAATAAGTAACACTACCGTATATTCCGGTCTCTTCGTCTGATATGTCGCATATCAACAGCCTGGGGGGGGTATAATGTCAAACCCCAATAGCCTGATAAGTCATGCTGATGCAAGGTCCATAACGGTTTGAGAAACTACTGGTAACACTTACCAGTAAATCTCAGCAATCCTGGCCAGGGATTTCCTGTTATGGCCAATCGAGCATAGCGCAACATCAACTCCCAATACCCGGAGAGACGAAACCCCTCCTATCGCTCATTGCCTCCATGTGACTCGGGACTGTACCAAAAAGCCACCTTTTTGCATGATCATTTGACCGTGGTAAGGTGGAAATCAAAGCACAGTGGGAAACACACAAGACTCTATGACGATCTCGGGTCTACAGACTAACCTATACCAGTGTCACCAGAGAACTGCTATCCGAAGATTGGTATAATACCATCTAGGAGTTCTCGGCGAGTCCGTCCAGTATACCCAGTCTCCACTGAGCACCCGTATACCTTCTCTGATGTCAAACACCAATGGATATGGGATCATCCATTGCCCATCATATGGGTCGAGAAGCGTATACGCTAGTCTACTCTGGAGTACCGATGCCCTGTCTCGATACTCCAACGAATAAGAACATTTGAAGGATGTACTTGTCGACTACCCTGTCCCCACTAGTATGATCTACATCATAATCCTGGTAGTCAAGTAATCATCCTAAGGGCTTTATCAACATGTGATCACAAAACAGTATTTGTTTACATGTTAAGATAAAGTGTCACCAGATAGCATACTATCATGTCGAGCAAGAAAGTCCTTCCTATATATGTCCAAGCATCCACTGCAATATACATCGCATGTACAGTAATGGCCTCTAGGGCATACATATAACTAACACTTATTCTATCCACATTCTCCACTGGGCCCCGTCTAACACCATTAGGTTACTTAACTAACGCCAGAGCGGGGGCTGGACTAGCGCGGGTGCAAAACATAAGCAACATATACTATATAGCATATATATAATAATCATTCGTCTCACATAATAATAAGCATTCCATATCACAGATGAACATATTGGATATATTAGGAATTTCGCGTTTCGTTTAAGCCTGTAACGAAAGACTGATTCCACGGTCGTGATGAATAGCCAAACCCCCACCCCAGACCCCTACGGGTGCGGCAAACTACCCGCCAAATTCCCGAAGTGAAGCAACCTCCCTCGGTAAAATGAGTTTGACACTCGGCTATTCAAAGAACCCGGTAGTTTGTGCACCCCACCTTGGGTCTATCCTAGGAGCAAAAAACAGTAAAAGAAATAATACAACGGTGGCTACAACCTCAACCCGGATGTGCCTCGCAAAATAATATTACATCACTTTACAATTTACATCGAATGAAAGAAACTCTCTTCTCACATCCACGGCTATTCATCCACGATGATCCAATAAAGTTCATATACACTGCATGGTTCCCTAGGCCGGTAGCAAGGTTTCGGGAGTCATCGTCCATGCCGTTTTCAAATTTTTGTCGTTCTAAATAACCCTAACATAGAATCTTTAATTAGAGATTTAAACAAACATCGAATGCAAACAATTTTACATCTAAGTGAATGAGGAATACAACCTTTGTAGACTGGTTCTTCACTTCTAAAACTCCGTGTAGTAGTCCCTTCGCTCCAAGTAGTGAACTTCTGAACTTTAGTAAGGGTTCATATGAAAAAATGAACAACCATGCTCAATGTCTTCGAGGCCGAAGATGATCTACGTCGAGAAGACTCAAGCTCATGCTACCTCTTCACTAATGGTAGATTAGTGAAGCAAACACCCTAAACTACATGGCTGATATAGTAAAGGATGATGAAGTAGGAAATGGACTCACTTTAGATCTAATTTTCTCACAATATTTTCTCACTTAGAAGAAAAAGCTAGCAAGCTTTTTCTCATGAAGAAGAAGATGAAGTGATGAAGATGAGAGAATGAACTCATTAGGAGAGAATAACAACCATGGGTGAGTTAGTGCCATACAATAACTCATGTAGAAAATAAACCATGTCTAAACAATAATGTTTGGGTTAATAAATATCTTCAAGTAAAACAAAAAGAGTGGACTTGGTCAATGGTTCCACAAGCTTCTACAAGCTTCAACCATGTGGCGATTTCCATCCAATTTTGATTTACTTTAAATAAATAAAAACCCTTCATTATTATTTGCATGGTCTGAGTCTCATACACCCATGTTGCATGTGGCATCAAGCATGACACAATAAAATGTACATTAATATATATCACATATATACTATATGCACACAAGTGAGAAAAAGAAATGTTTAAGTGAGCTAATATTAGTTAATGTAATTCAATATATCAAATATATAATTATACATTAAATTATTAAATTAACACTTGATTTAATAATCCGGTTATATCACATAAAACCGGCTAATATCTAATGTAACAATCTATCGAATCAACACTTGATCCGATAACCCGGTTATATCACATATAACCGTCCGATATCACATATCGCGAGAATAGAATGTGGTATCACATACGCGCATTAATCTCGGTCCTGCATATATCACATATGTGCTCCTATTTCGTTTCGCATGAACCAGGAAACCTCTGTGTAGGACTCTAAAGACTCGTCAATACGCCGGCAGTAGGTGACGATCATATCAAACACCCATAAGCCGCAAGCGATTTGCTAAACGTAACGTCCACCCGGGTATTGAGCGATCAGAAGATCAACAAGAAAGCCTGCTCATACTACTGTGAATCCAATCAGTAACACTACCGTACTGTCCGGTCACTTCGTCAGATATGTCGCATATCGTAGCCTGGGGGTGGTAAACGTCAGACCCCAATAGCCTGATAAGTCATGCCGATACAAGGTCCATAACGGTTCGAGAAACTACTGATAACACTTACCAGTAAATCTCAGCAACCCTGGCCAGGGATTTCATGTTATGGCCAATCGAGTATAGCGCAACATCAACTCCCAATACAGGGAGAGACGAATCCCCTCCTATCGCTCATTGCTTTCATGTGACTCGGGACTGTACCCAAAAACCACCTTTTTGCACGATCTCTTGACCGCGGTATAGTGGAAATTAAAGCATAGTAGGAATCACACAAGACTCTAGTATGATCTCGGGTTGACAGACTAACCTGTACCAGTGTCACGAGAGAACTGCTATCTGACGATAGGTATAATACCATCTAGGAGTTCTCGGAGAGTCTGTTCAGTGTACCCAGTCTCCACTGAGCACCCGTATACCATCTCTGATGTCAAACACCAATGGATATTGTATCATCCATCGCCCATCATATGGGTCAAGAAGCGCATACGCTAGTCTATTCTGGAGTATCGATGCACTGTCTCGATACTCCCATGACTAGGAACATTTGAAGGATGTACATGCCGACTACCTCTGCCCCACTAGTATGATCCGCATCATAATCCTGGTAGTCAAGTACTCATCCTAAGGGCTTTATCAACATGTAATAGAGAGACAATAAGTGTACATGTTAAGATAAAGTACAACCAGATAGCATACTATCATGTCGAGCAAGAAAGTCCTCCCTATATATGTCCAAGCATCCACTACAATGTACATCACATGTACAGTAATGGCCTCTAGGGCATACATATAACTATCATACACAAACCGACATCACGGATATGTGCAACCTCATACTAACCGACGTATAACAATTAGCTGAAGTTTACAAACACATATATCAAAACACAGATAAAACCCGATAGCCAAGAACATTAGAATTTCGATCGAAAACTATTTTTCATGTTTACCCCAAGTGCAAACAAGCACACAAAAAGTACTGGGTAAAAACCAAATAAACCAGAAAACATAACACCAAAAAGAAGAACCACAGAAAACTGAGCCGACTCGGCCGCCGAACGGCGGCGATATGCACCGATTCGCCGCGGTTCCACGATGGTATTGGCGAGTCAGTGACTCGTTTTTCTTCAGTGTTCTTAAAATACCCTGCTTGTAATTTTCATTCCTCTGAAATATTTGTTCTAACAGTTTTTAAAATCGACAGTAAGTGAGGGTTTCGGAGTAACGTTTTCGTGCTTTTTTGACGATCGAAATTTTAATAACTTGCTAACTAGTTTGTTTGGGTATAGTAGGCTCTGATACCACTGTAAGTCGATGTCGCGCACCCCCCGGGTTGGTAGGGAGGCGGAATACGTAAAAAACAATTTTACGGGTGTCACAACACCGACTTGAACTCCAGGATCGATACTAAACCCTAACTAGCAAACTACTATGAGGTTATCTACTCGGATAGGAAGTTATACCTCACATTACATGTCCTTCGGATCATCTTTGCTGTCCTTCTCATCGTCATAAGCTCCGAGGATCATAACGGATCGATGTATCCTCGTCGGCCTCCTCGAGTCAAAGACGATCCACCCGAGAGTCTATAGTCTGAGCTCCAACCTCAAATCCGAGGTAACTACGGCATCTAGTTCGCTAAACTAGATGTCCTAGAAGATGTAGAGAGTGTAGATGAATTAGTATGTCTCTATTTACCCTAGGTTTCTCAACACATGAGACATGAAAGGCTAGAGGAAGAAGAAGGGGAGCTTGAGGAAAAGCTAGTGAAGAAAAACATTAAACGTGGAGAAGGCTCAAGAGTTATGATAATAATGAAGCGTACAATAATTGGTAAGATAAATATCTCACAAAATAACAAGCATGCTTCAATGATCACTTAGTGAGTCACCCCAAGAGTCATCCCCATGAGTCACCAAGTAGCCATGCTTCACTTAATGCAAACCTCCACCTCATAAATCTTTGATCAAAAGATTAAAAGCCAAATGAGGTGTCTTCTTCTAGAAGCTTTCTCGAGTAAATTACGATAATGCCCATCATCCGTATATACATACCCGTATCCGTATTCCGAAAAATACGAATACAATGAGACGAAAATAATCCATCAATATAATACTAGAATCCGGCTTAAACCAAAGCCCACTAGTATTATCTATCCGAATCATCATATGTGCACAAGTACACGTACGTGATCGAACCCTATCGTAAAACCATACGACCTCTACATCATTTGCCCAATGCAGGGAAACCCTCTATGTGGGACTCTAAAGACTCGACACTACACTGGTAGTGGGTTTAACCACAAGCCGTCAGCGGTACTAGCTGCACGTAATGGCTATCCAGGTATCTGTCGATAAGAAGGCCGATGAGGAAACTCATCCGAACTCCTACTGAGCCTATCTGTGACAATCTCCATACAATCCAGTCTATTCATCTAAGAGTATCGCATATCGGGCCTAGGGGATGGTAATCGTCAGACCCCTAATAGCCCAATAAGTCGTGTCGGAGTGTAGCCAAAAACACCCTGAGAAACTACTGGAGTACCTACCAGTAAATCTCGCTTGCCATGGCCAAAGACTTTGTGTAATAGCCTTCCGAACACAGCGCGATATCAACCCCCAATACCGGGAGAGACGAATCATATCTAACCGCCACTGCCTTCAAGTGCTTCGGGACTGCACCCAACCACTACCTGTTTGCATGACTTTGAGCTGTGGTAGGGTAGTAATCTAAGAACAGTGGGAACACATTCGAGGCGATATAGTAGTGTCAAATCAACAGACTATGCCGTACTCATGTCGCTTGGGAACTGCTACCCGACGATAGGTATAATACCCACCAGCAGCTCCCAACGAGTCTTGTCCAGTGTACTCATAACCTAATGAGCATCTGCATACTATCTCCAGTACGACGTACTAATGGCTTTGGGACAGACCATCTCCCATGTTGGGATGAGAAGCGTATATACTAGTCTAATCTGGAGTATCGATGCCTCAATAATCCTACGACTAGGGACCTTTATAGGATGTGCTTATAGACTACCCAGCCCCCACTAGTGTGACTGCTATCACAACCCTGGTAATCAAGCAAAGATCCTATGGGCTCTACCAATATGTATAAGCGATATGCTTAGAAACACATGCACATATTGAGGTAGAAACAAACCAGGTAGCATACTACCATTTTGAGAAAGACTGTTACTATATCGGTGTATATCCCAAATATCCATTAAGTAATATACAAACCAGTATGATACAATAATGGCCTCTATGGCATATAACAATAACACCGTCATGCACCGTTAGGTTACTTAACTAACGGCAGAGCGAGGGCTGGACTAGCGCGAGTGCAAAACATAAGCAACGTTTATTATATATCATATATATAAATATCCATTCGTCTTACGCAATAATAGGCATTCTAAATCACAGACGAACATATTGGATATACTAGGAATTCCGTGTTTCGTTTTAGCCTAGAACAAAAGACAAATTCCACGGTCGTGAAGAATAGCCAAACCCCACCCTGGACCCCTACGAAAGCAGCAAACTACCCGCCAAATTCCCGAAGTGAAGCAACCTCCCTCAATAAAATGAGTAGGCCACTCGGCACTTCAAGAACCCGGTAGTTTGTGCACCCCACCTTAGGTCTATCCTAGGTGCAAGAAAAAATAAATGAAATAATACAACGGTGCCTACAACCTCAACCCGGATGTACCCAGCAAAAATAATATTACATCAATTTACAAATTTACATGAATGAAAGAAAAGAACACTCTTCTCACATCCCCCCGGGCTATTCATCCACGACGATCCAATACTTCATATACACAAACCATCAAGATACAAATATCTGCAACCCCCACTAATCGACATATAGCTATTAGCAAACGTTTAGAAACACATATGCAATCACAGATTACCCAAGAATTTAGAATTTTGATCGATAATCAAATTTCGTGTCTACCCCATGTAAAAACCAGTACACAAACAAATCTGGGTAGAAAACACATATGCCAAAAATTATAATTCCAAATACTAGAACCATAGAAGAAATTTAGAGCAACTCGGCCATAACTCGGCCGTGGATCCGCGACCAAATGACATGTTTGGCCGCGGTTCCGCGGTCAAGTTGATGACGTAGTTCCTCAAATTTTCTTTATGTTCTCCGAAATTCCTGCATGTATTTTTAAGGTCACTGAAATGATTTTTCGAGCAGTTTTGAAAATCGACAGTTCAGAATTTTAATTTTGGACAAATTTTCGTTGATCGAAGTTCTAATAACTTGCTAATATGCTAGTTAAGGTTTAGTAGGCTCTTATACCACTGTAAGTCGATATCGCACACCCCACGCACTTGTGGGGAGGCGGAATTAACAAAAAACGATTTTTCATGCTATGCAACACCGACCTAAAATCCTGGATCTTTACAGAAACCTTAACTAGATATACTACTTGGAGGTTTAACTACTATGATAGTTTTTATACCTCCTTGATTCTAGTCCTTCGGGTCTTCTTCTACTCCTTAGCTTGAGCTCTTCGAAGATCTGGATCGTGCTTGATCGCCGGCCTCCTCGTCGAAGATGATCCACCCGAGAGTCTATACTTCAAGCTCCAACCTCTAAACCGAGGTAAGTAAGGTACCTAGTTCGCTAAGCTAGATAGCTTAAAAGATAAAGAGTTTCTAATGGAGTATTTAATCTCAATAGACCTAATAATTCACAACACATGTGAAGGTTTTAGGTTTTGAGAAAGAAGGATAGGAAAAATGGAGAGAGAAAGAAAAAGAGCAAATGAACTAAGTCTTGGCTCGGTGCAGGATGGCTCATCCTCATCTCACATGAAGCATGGATTATTTTCCAATAGAAAATAACAACCATGCTTCAATAGTAAACACAAACCAATAAAATAACACAAATGTGCCATGCTTCACCATGCCACAAATATCTCCATTTTCCATATTATTAATATATTTCCAAAAATAGATAAACCAAATAATGAGATGTCCTTTTCTAGAAGCATCTCTTGTGAAATTATAAGAATGCCCTCACCATATATACAAACCCGTATTCGTATTCCAAAAAATACGAATACAATGAGAAAATAATAATCCAATAATATAATACTAGAATCTGGTTTAAACCAAAGCTCACTAGTATTATCCGTCTAAACAACATCTGTGTAGCCAGTACACGTATATGATCGGAACCCTTCCGTAAAATCACACGGCCTCTACATCATTTCGCCCGAAGCAGGGAAACCCTGTGTATGGGACTCTAAACACTCGACAGTATGCTGGCAGTGGGTTTAACCATAAGTCCGTCAGTGGCACAAGCTATGCGTAAAGACTACCCAGGTATCTGTCGATAAGAAGGCCAATGAGAAAACTCATCTGAACTGCTACTGAGCCTATCTATGACAATCTCTGTACAGTCCGGACTGTTCGTCTAAGAGTATCGCATATTGGGCCTAGGGGATGGTATTCGGCAGACCCCTAATAGCGCAATAAGTCATGCCCGAGTAGAGCCCAATACACCCTGAGAAACTACTGGAGTACCTACCAGTAAATCTTGCTTGCCCTGGCCAGGGACTTTGTGTAATGGCTTTCCGAACACTGCGCGATATCAACCCCCAATACCGGGAGAGACGAATCATATCTAACCGCTACCGCCTCCAAGTGCTTCGGGACTGCACCCAACTACTACCTGTTTGCACGACTCCTTTAAGCCATGGCAGGGTAGTAATCTAAGTACAGTAGGAACACACTCGAGACGAATAGTGATGTCAAGTCAACGGACTAACATGTACTCATGCCACCTGGGAACTTCTACCTGACGATAGGTATAATACCAACCAGCAGTTCCCATCGAGTCCATCCAGTGTAACTCATAACCCAATGAGCATCAGTATACTATCTCTGGTACGACGTACCAATGGCTATAGGACAATCCATCTCCCCTGCTTGGATGAGAAGCGTATACACTAGTCTACTCTGGAGTATCGATACCCTGTCTCGATAATCGTACGACCAAGGACCAGTATAAGGATGTGCTTATAGACTACCCAGCCGCTATTAGTGTGATTGCCATCACAATGCTGGTAGTCAAGCAAAGATCCTAAGGGCTCTATCAATATGTATTAGCGATATGCTAAAACAAACATACACACATATTGAGATAGAATCAAACCAAGTATCATACAACCATTTTGAGCAAGACTGTTATTATATCTGTGAATATCTCAAGCTTCCAAAACGTAATATACAATCCAGTACTATACAATAATGGCCTCTAGGGCATATATCACTAACAATATATATATATATATATATATATATATATATATATATATATATATATATATATATATATATATATAAAATAGCCTCTAGGGCATATATCACTAACAATATATATATATATATATATATATATATTATTTTTTGTTTATTCTTTGTCCTTATATATATATATATATTATTTTTTATTTATTCTTTGTCCTTTTGTTTTCTTATTTTTCTTATGTTGTTCCATGGGAAAAACATATCTTAAGCCTCACTTTAAAAAGTGACATGAAGAGGGGAGAGAAGAAGGTGGACACTTGTTCGCTTGATTAAATCCTATGGCTAGGATTTTGTAGAGATTTTTGAATTTGTAACCATTTTCTTTTTAAAGTAAATGGTTGATAAAATTCTATGCTCAACTTCTTCTCCTCTTTAAGCCATGAAGCTCTCATCTCCCTCCTCTTTTGTGAGAAAACAAATTAGAAAAAGGAAGAAAATGAGAGAAAATTATAGTGAAGAAAAAACTATAACTCATAGTTAGTTAGCTTAGCAACCTAATTACTTAGGGTAACTCTAGTTTGAGTTTGGAGCTAAAGCATTTGAGCCTATATGGTGAATCATCTTTGATGGAGGAGATGTGTGAGCAAGCTTTTTCCATGGAGCTTCAAGGAGCCTATAATGGAGACCAACACCATTTGGGAGTACTTGAATCTTAGTGGATGTTGCACACCCGCACAACACTTGTGAGGAGCCGGAAGTGGCAAACGAAAAATTTCTTGCATGCAACACCCACATAAAACCTAGATCGTGTGCTTAAACCTTAACTAGCAAACCCTATCTAGAGTTCTTAACTACCATGAAATATACCTAAGGAATCGGTCCTTCGGGTCTTCTTTTGGATGCAACTCCTAAGCTCTTTGGATGCTTGAAAGGAACTCGGTCTCCGGTCACCTCTAGGTCGTAGATGATCCACCTGAGAGCTATGGAACAAGCTTCAAACTCTTCTCAAGAGTTAACTAAGAGATCAAATGTGCTAGAAGTGATCGCTTAGATGAAGTAGAGATCAAGTAGTGGATTATCTTTTAGCTCTAAGCTTTTGATTCACAACACATGTGAAGGATAAAGCTAAGAGGAGGAAGAAGGAGATAATGAGGAGAGAGAATGTGAGAGTGATAAATGAAAAAATCAAGTATGGCTAAAAGAAAATAATTGAAGCATGTATTATTTGTCTCCAAAATAATACACCATGCTTCAATAGTAATCCCAAATGAATATAAAATGATATAAGCCATTCCTTCATCCATGTTTTGACCCTCTCCAAATTCCACCACATAATTTCCATTTTCACAAAATGAAAACCATTTATGAGGTGTCCCCATCTAGAAGGTATTCTTGTACAATAACAAGAATACCTATCCACCGTATACCATATAAGTATACCTGTATCCGAATTCCGAAAAATACGAATAAAAATAATCCAATAATATAATACCAGACTCTGGCTAAAACCAAAGCCTACCAGTATTATCGTTCCGATCATTATTCCTGTAACCATTACACAAACATGATCGAAACCCTGCCGTAACAACTTACGACCTCTACATCTTTTGCCTGAACCAGGGAACCCTCTGTGTGGGACTTTAAAGACTCGATAGTACACTGGTGGTGAGTTTAACCACAAGCACGTCAGCAGCACTAGCTGTGCGTAACGGCTACGCAGGTACGTGTTGAAAAGGTGGCCGACGAGCGAACTCATCCCAACCCTAACGAGCCTGTAAGAAACACTTACCGTACAGTCCGGTCTCTTCGTCTGATACATCGCATATGAAGTCTAGAGGTGGTAAATATCAGACCCCAGTAACTTTATAAGTCATGCTGATTTATGGCCCATAACCGATCGAGAAACTACTGATAACTCTTATCAGAAAATATCGACAACCCTAGCCAGAGATTTGCTGTTATGGCCGATCAAGCTCAGCGCGAAATCAACTCCCTATACCGAGAGAGACGAAACCTCTCCTATCGCTCACTGCCTCCATGTGATTCGGGATTGTACCCAAAATCCACCTGTTTGCATAACTCAGAAGAGCCGTGGTAGGGAGGAAATCAAAGCGCAGTGGGAATCACACAAGACACTATGACGATCTCGGGTCTACAGACTAACCTGTATAAGTGTCACCAGAGAACTGTTATCTGACAATAGGTATATATACTATCTAGGAGTTCTGGGCGAGTTCTGTTCGGTATACTCATTCTTCAATGAGCACTTGTGTACAATCTTTGATGTCAAACACCAATGGTTGTGGGATCAACCATTGTCCCAGGGTCAAGAAACGTATACACTAGTCTACTCTGGTAATATTGATGCTCTGTCTCGATATACCCTCGACTAGAAACTATTAAAGGATATGCATATAGACTGCCCAAGCCCCACTAGTATGATCTACATCATAATCCCGGTAGTCAAGCATAATCCTAAGGGCTTCATCAACATGTATATAAAGACATGAAATACAACACATCACACGTTAAGATGAAGATAAACCAGATAGAATACTATCATTTCGAGCAAAGATTGTTTCTGTACATATACATGCCGAGCATCCTATACAATACAGGCCTCTAGGGCATACATATCTAAAAATCTCCCACTTGCACTAAGGCCTGTAGTTGGTGCAATAAGTACCCACTATCTACACTAGAACCAGTTGTCGGCGTACCGCATGCCCAACATCTCGAACAGTTTCTCAAACTGGACTTGAAGGATGTCCTTGGTGAATGGATCTGCTTTGTTGTCTTTCGTGTCTACTCTCCTTACCTCAATGTCCTGACAATCCACTATCTCTCTGAAGAGGTGATACCGCCTCAAGATATGTTTGGATTTCTGATGGGACCGCGGTTCCTTTGCCAAAGCCATGGCTCCATTGTTATCGCAATACAGAGGTATTGGATTAGCAATGGATGGAACCACCTGAAGTTCAGAAATGAACTTCCTCATCCAGACTGCCTCTTTTGCAGCATCATTAGCAACAATATACTCAGCTTCGATCGTGGAGTCAACGACGGTATCTTGCTTGGAACTCTTACAACGTACCACCCCACCATTTAAGGCAAATACAAACCCTGAAATGGACTTACTATCATCCTTATCGCTCTGGAAGCTGGAGTCGGTAAAGGCCTCCATTTGGAGGTCTCCGTTACCATACACCAAGAACATTTCTTTAGTTCCTCTCAAGTACTTCAGAATGTTCTTCACAACAGTCCAGTGTTTCTTCCCTGGATTGGATTGATACCTGCTTACTGCACTCAGTGCATAAGCTACATCTGGGCGAGTACACAACATCGCATACATTATAGATCCTACCGCCAAAGCGTAGGGTATAATGCTCATGCGAGCCCTCTCCTCATCAGTCTTTGGAGACATCTCTTTGGAGAGGGTAATCCCGTGACAAGCGGGTAAATTACCTCGCTTGGAATCTTCCATACTAAACCTCTTTAGTATGGTGTCTATGTATCTCGATTGGGAAAATCCCAATAATTTCTTAGATCTATCTCTATAGATCTTAATTCCCAGAATGTATGAGGCATCACCCAGGTCTTTCATGAAAAACCTCTACGATAAGAATAGTTTGACCGATTGTAGCATAGGAAGATCATTTCCTATCAAGAGAATATCGTCCACGTACAATATGAGAAATGTAACAGTACTCTCTAAAATCCTTTTAGAAACACATGGTTCATCTATATTTTTGATAAAACCAAACTCTTTGATTGTATCATCAAAGCAGATGTTCTAACTCCTTGATGCTTGCTTTAATCCATAGATGGATTTAAGCAACCTGCATGCTTTTCCGCTGCTCCCACTATCAATGAAGCCTTCTGGCTGATCCATAAAAACGCATTCTTCTAAATCACCATTTAGAAATGTCGTTTTAACATCCATCTCCCGGATTTCATAGTCATAGTGTGCAGCTATAGCAAGTAGGATCCGAATGGATTTGAGCATCACAACTGGTGAAAAGGTTTCATCATAGTCCAAGCCTGGTCTTTGACGAAATCCTTTTGCGACCAGCCTAGCTTTATATGTCTCCACCTGACCATCCACACCGATCTTTCTTAAAGATCCATTTGCACCCTATGGGTTTTACTCCAGAATGTGCAACCTCTAAAGTCCATATTTTGTTGGTGTCCATGGACTCCATTTCGGATTTCATGGCATCCAGCCACTTCACTGAGTCACCACTCATGATAGCTTGCTGAAAACTAGTAGGGTCATCATCATCCATGATGCAATCTTCTTTATCACCATCTATTAGAAAACTGTAGTATCTATCAGGTGGGCAAGAAGGCCTACTAGATCTACGGAGTGGCTGAGGTTCGTCAGGTTCTATTGAAACCTCAGGTTCAACCAAATCATCAGTAATTGTTTATGGATCTGGAATTTCTTCCAGTTCTACCGCATTGCCAATAGTATCATTTGTAAAAAAATCATTTACTAAAAATGTGGCATACTGAGAAACAAACATCATGTGTTCCTCCTTGTGGTAGAAAAGATATCCATATGAGTGTTTTGGATATCCCATAAATTTACACAAAACCGATCGTGTCTCGAGTTTGTCCGGATTCTGATTTTTCACATAAGCTGGACAATCCCATATCCTAACTCGTTTAAGAGATGGTCTCTTCCCATAGCATATCTCATATGGAGTGGTAGACATAGTTTTGGTCGGAACCCTATTCAATAGATATATATCGCAGTCTCCAATGCGTGCCCCCATAATGAAAGTGGTAACTCAGCATCACTCAACATTGATCGTACCATATCTAATAGGGTATGATTCCTCCGTTCCGACACACCGTTGTGCTGTGGTTTGTACGGAGGAGTGAGCTGAGTGAGAATCCCGTTCTCTTTTAGGAAATCTAGAAACTCTGAGCTTAGATACTCACCTCCTCGATCCGATCGAAGTTTCTTGATACTCAAGCCTGTTTGTTTTTCTACTTGAGATTTGTACTCCTTGAACTTTTCGAAGGCTTCGGACTTATGTTTCAACAAGAACACGTGTCCGAATCTCAAGAAATCATTAGTAAAAGTTATAAAGTATGAAAAACCACCTCTCGCATGTGTAGACATTGGTGCACATACCTCACTATGTATGAGGCCTAAGAGTTCAGTAGCTCTCTCTTCGTATCCACTAAATGGAGTTTTGGTCATCTTACCTTTGATACAAGACTGGCAAGTCGCATAAGATTTATATTCAAAGGAGTTTAAATATTGTTCATACCATAATTTTGCATTATTTTATTCCCCATTCTTATTCAGTTTACAAATAAACAGGTGCTTTTGACCCATGTCTGCTACATAGTTGCAGGTTACAGGTTCTCGGAACAAAAACATTGAAATGATGAAAAGACGATGCAAAAGTGAGACTACGACCGACAAATGGAAGAATCTTGATCAAGCCTACAGTTTGGAAAATAAACGAAGATCAATGGAAAATTTCACAAAGTACAAAGGCAGCGCAAGGTTCAAAGACTTCAACACGAAGCGAACGGTAAAGTCCACTACATTATTCACTGTGGAAATCTGGAAGAGAACCAGAAGATATTCTGAAGAAAAAGTGAAGAAAACAGATGTTGAATGCAACCAGAAAGAACCCCAGAGAAATTGAGCCCACAAGCCCATTACTTGGCCGTGGATCCGCGGCCAAACATGGGTCTTGGCCGCGGTTCCGCGGCCATGTGGAGCCCGGGTCGGCGCGAACTTCGACGATTGATGGAGTGCGTTGACTAGATCTTTTTCTTAGGGGGTAAAATTGTAATTGCAGATATGCGTCGATTGTAAACCTAGGGTTTCTATGAATCTATAAATAGAAGCCCTAAAACTTTTTTTAGGTTATGCCTCTTCTTGTGCCTCATTTCATCTATCTAAATTCAGATCTGTAAATTTCTGTAAAGAAGGAAGAGAGCATCAAATAAAATTAGGAGTAAGTTTTCTTTTCATTGCCCTAGTTAAATTTTATTTCCATGCCCTAGGTAATTTCTTATCTGCCCTAGTTTAGATTTTCATTCTCTGCCCTAGTTAATTAGTATAGATCATGTTTTTCAATTCCCTAATGAGCGAGTAGTCTCCTCGCTTGTTAGGGTTAGATTTGGGGAAGGCTTGAGAGATGAAGATCTCTCACCCCTTTCTTGCCCATCACACGTTTTTATAGGACTCTATGCATACATGCACACACCGCTCCCTACGGCACCCTATCCCATGAGGTAGCGGTGATACCGTAGTATAAAGGACCAGTTGAGCGTGTCTTCCATGGAGGTCAGGGTAAGGATTAAGAAAGGAAGGACAAGAACCTAGAGAAAGGAACACCGTTTCTTCCCGATGGTACTAATCCACTTTATTAATAATTACCATAACACCTAATAGATCTTAATATGTGCATAGAAAGCGGTGAGGAATATTGACTTTCCCAACTTAACCTAAACCTAACCCTAGCAAGATTTAGATAAACTTTAGTTTTTAGATTTAATTAATCCGACACCAATCGGAATTAACTCATTAGAACGATTAGAGAATACACAAAATCCCTGTGGACCGACCCGTACTCACCGGCTAGCTACCAAGTGACGCCGTTCTTGATTGCGGTTTATAAATATTTTTGATTCATCTTTTAAAAAAGTGCAAGCACACTAAATCTCTAACAATCAAATATCCATCTTTATGTAGCTTGGTTAGTCTTGTTTCATTAATATGACCAAGTCTACAATGCCAAATGAAAGCTTCATTTATGTCTGAAATCATCCTTTTATTTGTGTGTTGAATATTGAAAACTGTATGTTGATTTAGGACGTATATCCCGTTATTTAATGATCCAGACCCAATCAACTCTTGTTTAAGGTTAATATTCATAACATTAGATTGTAACACAAAATTATATCCTTCATTGTCCAACAACAATATTGATATAATATTATATAATATCGAAGGTACAAAATAACATGGGTTCAAAACCAATATACAACCCGACGGCAAACCAAGGTGATACTCTCCCACTGCTACAACATGTACAGAGGAACTATTCTCAACTCGGAAAGTGTGATCACCTTTCTCCAAAAACCTGCTATTTCTCAGCCCCAGCACACAATTGCAGATGTGAGATCCTGACCCGATATCTAATACCCAGGAAGAAGAGTTAATTGAAAAACAGTTATCTGTTACAAACACACCTGAAGTGGAAGCATCAGCATGCTTCTTCTTCTTGAGGTCGGCAAGGTATGCAACGCGGTTTCTCTTCCAGTGCCCAGTCTTGTGGCGGTGGAAGAATTCCTCTCTTCCTGACGCAGCAGCCCTTATCCTGTCCTTCCCCGGTGCCTTTTTCACTGCTCCTCTCGGCTTGATGGGATTCTTCTTCTTCTTTCCCTTGGCCTTAGCTTTCGGGATGGAAGAGGAAGATGGCCCAGCAATTAGAGCGGGAGTTTTCGCTACCTTTAGCGTGCTCTCTGCACTCCTTAACATATTGAGGAGTTCAGGAAGTGACTTCTCCATGTTGTGCATGTTGAAGTTTACAATGAACTGAGCAAAGGCAGGGGGAAGGGACTGTAGAACAATATCAACATACTGTTCGTTCTCCATGGTCTAACCCAGGTCCTCTAGTTCTTCGATAAGTCCTATCATCTTCAATATATGGTCACCTGCAGACGTGCCAGCAGCCATCCACATCTGAAACAACTTTCGAGATGTCTCGTATAGGAGAGTGCAAGGTTGCTCTCCATACAACTCTTTTGTATGGAGAAAGATGGATTGTACATCCATTTTCTCATGCTGCTTCTGATGTTCATTGTTCATAGAAGCAAGCGTGAGGCCCTTGGCTGTTACACAGTCTATATCCCATGCCTTTCGGATTTCTTTATCCACAACTGAAGAATCAGGGCCTGGGCTAGAAGGGAATGGAGTAGTCAGGACCTATCCAACCTTATGATAGGTCAGGGCAATATTTACGTTCCTCAGCCAATCTTTGTAATTCAGTCCCGTTATTCTTGTCTAATAAAATCTTAAGTCCCGTCATAGGTATCTGCCATTAGGAGAGAGAAAAGAAGACACTCAGCGATTGCTCTTGCATAATTAGATTGGTTATTAATCTTATCTAATCGATGTCTCCTACTGCTTTTATCAAATTTTCCTTCAAATCTTAAAAAGAAAATTAGCCAGGATTAATTGCAATCTACAAGTTCACTAACCGGTCGGCCAGGCCAGTGTCGATACTCCGAGGGAAGTTCCCCGTGCTTTCGCACGGACCTAATTAAAATAAACCTCTTTTGCCTAAAGGCATAACCCCGTTGACACCTTTCTAGACACTTACTTGATTAGCTAATTGTAAAGTGCAAAACTCTCCCGGGAGCAACTTTTACTCACAGTGGGATCGGGATCCAACTATCAAATAGAAGGTATGCAATCTCATTGCAAATTTCAACTCTTAAAATTTCCGACATGATTTTTACCCCTAGTGTCTTATGACCTTAACTATGGTCAACAAATCATAAGCACTAGTCAAGTTCTACCCGCCATTTCGTGATTGATTTATACCCACCCGCATAACCCTTAACTATGGTCAACAAGGTCATGCGAATGTCCTAATCGATCGCATCATATACTTTGTAGGAAGACGTCACTTAGCTACCGTACACTACGCCTTAACTATAGTCAACAAACGTGGTACGAGTAATAAGTACTCTGCTTCCTAAAATGGTGGAGGGAAACGGATGGTTTTGATGAAAACCTTTAACACTTTGAACTTGATATCATTGTAAAATCTAGTGAAAGGAGTGGTTTAAGCTCCAGTTTTAAAAGTCAAATGGTTTTGTAGTATCTTTCTAATTTTTCTAAAGAGGTCACTCCCAGTGAAGGGATCTCGGCTCTTTCCTCATCGAATGAGGTGCTGGATATTCATGAATACCACGATGCAAAGCAAAAGTTAGATCAACTATAAAAACAATCAAGTGCTTTGTAACATTTTCTAGTTTCGCTAAAGGGGTCACTCCCGGTGAAGGGATCTCGGCCCTTTCCTCATCGAATGAGGTGCTGGATATTCATCAAGGAATACCACTATGCAAAGCAAAAACTAGAGTTACCCATTTTAAAAAGCTTGATTGTACAACATCTTTAGGTTTCTTTTTCTTAACATTAATCACATTAATGTTTTCCCATCATTTACGTTTCCTTAAAATAGAACGTACGCTTATGCCATCCGCATTCGCTACGGGACCCCGTCATGCACCGTTAGGTTACTTAACTAACGGCAGAGCGGGGGCAGGACTAGCACGGGTGCAAAACATAAACAACGTTTATTATATATCTCATATATAAATAGCCATACGTCGCACGCATTTATAAACATTCCAGATCACAGATGAACACATTGGATATACTAGGAATTCCGTATTTCATTTAAGCACTTAACGAAAGACGGGCTCCACGGTCGTGATGAATAACCAAACCCCGCCCTAGATCCTTACGGGTGCAGAAAACTACCCGCCAAATTCCCGAAGTGAAGCAAACTCCCTCAACAAAGTGAGTAGGCCACTCGGCACTTCGAGAACCCGGTAGTTTGTGCACCCACCTTGGGTCTATCCTAGGAGCAAAAACAGTAAAAAGAAATTATACAATAGTAGCTACAACCTCAACCCGGATGTGCCCCGCAAAATAATATTACATTGCTTTTTACAAATTATATAAATGAAAGAAAAGAAAAACGCTCTTCTCACATCCCCCGGCTACTCATCCACGACGATCCAACATATTCATATACACATCCATCACATGATATCATTACAGATGTGTGCAACCCCGACTAATCGACTTATAGCAATTAGTCGACGTTTCCAAACACACACACACATCACAATGCTTGTAAAGTAACAGCGACATTAGAATTCCGCACACAATTAGCAAACTAAACCAATTTTCCAACGCTTGGAAAAATCCAGTGAACTAAAGTTCCAAAACCAATCGATTTAAGCCAATCCGGAAGTCGAAACGAACTCGAAACCCTCCCGAATCTTCGTGGATGTGAAGATCCCAAAATTAACTATCGAATGGGGAGCCTCGAGGGGGTACCAACCCCCGGGGACCACCTCGAGGTGGCCCCTAGTGGAAGGCAGACCCGAGAGCACCCATATGAGGTGCTCTCGGGTCACCCACCCCCAAGGCCACCTTGTGGTGGTCTTAGGGTGTGGGTCCAGCCTCTGGTCCCCCCCAGGGTGTCCCTGGGGTGCAAATACTCCACCCCGCGGCTTCTCGTTTCAAACCGTGAGATCGAGGGGTGTGCAAACAGCTCCAAACTACAATTTTGGAAACTGTTTTATCGGTAATTTTTGCGCGACAAAAACCGGTGGATTTCTAACGTCGCTACAAGCTATTTAAAGTTTAAGAGAGGCTCTGATACCATGTTAGTGGATGTTGCACACCTTCAAAACACTTGTGAGGAGGCGGAAGTGGAAAACAAAAAATTTCTTGCATGCAACACCGACATAAAACCTAGATCTTGTGCTTAAACCTTAACTAGCAAACTCTATCTAGAGTAATTAACTACTATGAAAAGGTTATACCTAAGGAATTAGTCCTTCGGGTCTTCTTTTGGATGCAACTCCTAGGCTCTTTGGATGCTTGAAAGGAACTCGGTCTCCAGTCACCTCTAGGTCGTAGATGATCCACCCGAGAGCTATGGAACAAGCTTCAAACTCTTCTCAAGAGTCAACTAAGAGATCAAGTGTGCTAGAAGTGATCACTTAGATGAAGTAGAGATCAAGTAGTGGATTATCTTTTAGCTCTAAGTTTTTGATTCACAACACATGTGAAGGATAAAGCGAAGAGGAGGAAGAAGGAAATAATGAAGAGAGGGAATGTCAGAGTGATAAATGAAAAAATCAAGTATGGAAAAATGATATGGCTAAAAGAAAATAATTGAAGTATGTATTATTTTTCTCCAAAATAATGCACCATGCTTCAATAGTAATCCCAAATGAATATAAAATGATATAATCCATTCCTTCATTCATGCTTTGACCCTCTCCAAATTCCACCTCATAATTTCCATTTTCACAAAATGAAAACCATTTACGAGATGTCTCCTTCTAGAAGGTATTCTTATACAATTACAAGAATACCTCTCCACCATATACGTATAAGTATACCCGTATCCGAATTCCAAAAAATACGAATACAAATAATCTAATAATATAATACCGATATCCGGCTAAAACTAAAGCCTACCAGTATTATTGTTCCGATCATTATTCCTGTAACCATTACACGGATATGATCGAAACCCTGCCGTAACAACTTACGGCCTCTACGTATTTTGCCTGAACCAAGGAACCCTCTGTGTGGGACTCTAAAGACTCGACAGTATGCTGGCAGTGGGTTTAACCACAAGTACGTCAGCGGCACTAGCTGTGTGTAACGGCTACTTAGGTACGTGACGAAAAGGTGGCCGACGAGCGAACTCATCCCAACCCTAACGAGCCTGTAAGCAACACTTATTGTACAGTCCGGTCTCTTCGTCAGATATGTCGCATATGAAGTTTTAGGGTGGTAAATGTCAGACCCCAGTTACTTTATAAGTCATGATGATTTATGGCCCGTAACGGATCGAGAAACTACTGATAACTCTTATCAGTAATCTCGACAACCCTGGCCAGGGATTTGCTTTTATGGCCGATCAAGCACAGCGCGACATCAACTCCCTATACCATGAGAGACGAAACCCCTCATATCACTCACTGCCTCCATGTGATTCGGGACTGTACCCAAAATCCACCTGTTTGCAAGACTCGGTAGAGCCGTGGTAGGGAGGAAATCAAAGCAAAGTGGGAATCATACAAGATACTATGACGATCTCGGGTCTACAGACTAACCTGTACAAGTGTCACTAGAGAACTGCTATCTGACAATAGGTATATATACCATCTAAGAGTTCCCAGCGAGTCCTGTTCTGTGTATCCATTCTCCAATGAGCACCTATGTACAATCTTTGATGTCAAACACCAATGGTTATGGGATCAACCATCGCCCCCAGGGTCAAGAAACGTATACACTAGTCTACTCTGGTAATATCGATGCCCTGTCCTTATATAACCTCGAGTAAGAACTATTAAAGGATATGCTCATAGACTGCCCATGCCCCACTAGTATGATCTACATCATAATCCCGGTAGTCAAGCATAATCCAAAGGGCTTCATCAACATGTATATAAAGACATGAAATACAACACATCACACGTTAAGATGAAGATAAACCATATAGCATACTATCATTTCGAGCAAAGATTGTTTCTGTACATATACATGCCTAGCATCCTATACAATACAGGCCTCTAGGGCATACATATCTAACATTGAAGATGCTACAACGGTTGTAGCCTCAATCTAGTAGCTAGTTTTCTCTCATTTCTTGATTTGAAGTTCTAAGCTTTAGCTAAGATCCTATGGTTTTGACTAATTGCACTCTTGATTTTTTTAAAAACCTATATTATCATCTTTTAAAATTGCTAATTAGAGTGCATTAGTTCCTTCAAGAGGTATCAGAGCTACTAGGAATTGGATGCCGACCCATAGGGGTTCTCACTATGTGACAGTATGGTGAAGCATAGGCTCTTATCCCAGGGTGTCCAGAGACCGAAAGGTGTTCTGGCGGGTTGTAGTCCTCATGAGGCAGCATGCATAAAAAGTAGCTGCTGAGGGACCCATTGGTGTCACAGCGACTCCATTGGATGGGGTGGCTGCCTGACCTTCAAGTGGTATCAGAGCCTAACAGAAGATTTGAATTTGTTATTGTTCAAGTTGTGAACTTTGACAATTTTATTGATTTGGATGTTTACCTATATTGATTTTTAAAAGTATACATTCCACTTATTTTAAAAATGGTAGCTTGGTGAACTTAACATCCTAACATGGTATAAGAGCTTGTCCGAAGATCACAATTTGATTTGGAGACTTTAGAATTCACATAAACCCTAACTTTTCAAAATAATTTTTCTTGGCTTGGATGATTTTTCCAAACCAGTGAGCATTTTTCGAAAATATGATTCAAAACTTGATTTTATTGCTTCAATTCGATGCCGGGGGTTCTCATTTCTGAATGGGGACTCCGTGGAGCATCAAGGGTCACTCCGGGCACTATCAGGGGGCATTTTTTAGCAATAAAGTTAGGTTTTAGGTTGCAAGGTGCACTTGAATTTCATTGCTTGGAAATTTCAATTGACTGCCTCAAGGGTTTTTGTAATTCTAGTAATCTAGGTGTGCTTGGGTTGCGAAATATCATAACGTTTGATAAAAAGTAGTCTAATTTCTATATGTATCAATTAGACGGGGTTACGGAATCGATACTCGCATTGATCGCATTGTTATGATGTTTGTGCTGTGATGTTTCTTGTTTATTGTTGTGTTGGATAGCCCGATGTATGTAGTATTAGAAGTTCTGTGGTGATGTAATGTATATTCATATTGTATGGCGAGCATCCGACATGTGGATTGCTGTCTTCATAGCTTATATTATTCTTTGGGATGCGTCCTAATTGCGGACGTAGTCACCGTTGCATATTCTGGTATTTTTTACATGCACTTGGTATATCCTGCGGCGGAGTGCTCGAGTAGCCGGGTTGTAGAGGGCAACGGGCCACCATCTCATGGGGTTGAGACCGAGGTGCCTTACTCTAGAATTAGCGGGCTATTCGCCGCACTTGCAGAGGGTATGGGATTGACCCACGGAAGGGTGCCCAAGTCACCGGATTTTGGAAATACTGGGTGGCCCATTCACTTCATTGATTAGGGTTGCTTCGCTTCGGGATTGTGTCACGACCTGAAATAGCACGTGACTGGCCCTTGAATCATATGAAGTCTATAGTATCCCATCTAATTCAAGTAAGCCAAAAGCCCAGAAATCTAAAACCATTTTAAATAATAAATGAAGGAAAACTAGTTTTAAAGAAGTGAAGAAAACATGTTTTAAAAACAAGGTTTTTTAAATAGGTAAGCCGAATATGCATTTTTTTAAATCCTCAAGTCTTTTCTGAAAATTTCGGCAGAGTTTCCTTTGTAAATACTGGCCCCAAACGGGGTACAACAAGAATAATGTATGCACAATGATAAAAGACATCCCCAAGCGGGAGCTAGCTCTTCGTCAATCGACGGTCACAACCATGCAAGCAATATAATATACAACGCCGAAGGGCGAGGATCAAAACCCAAAAGGAAACTCAAAAACAACAAGAAAACCATAATGCTACAACGCGCGACTCTAAGGTCGAAATAATACACAACTGGTTTTCTAAGTCTGAAATAAATATACAAGTCTGCTTGATGGAATTACTAGATACAACTGATTAAAACAAATACAAGGGTGGTCACGATGCGAGTGAACCCACCTAGCAAAGTAATCACCCAGAAAGGAAGCAGTGTGCCAGAAAAGCCGCAATGAAAACTGTACGGCAAAACCGTCAAGAACTGTGGCACAACGGGGGTGAGTTGTCAACTCGTGAATAGAAAACATCACAGAGCAGAAATCGTATGTATGACTCATCCTAGGTCAAACGATCAGTAATAATATATATATCCTCAATATGATAAAGTCTGAAGCATGATAAGGTGGCAAGGGTAAACATCTATACATCAGGGCAATACCAAGTGCTCGTGGCAGTGCCTCAGAGAGCAACATATCATAAATAAGATGTAGGATCAATATAATCAGTGCCAACTATAGCATGAAGTCTATAAGTACGTGGGTATCATCCAACTATATAATCAATGCATGTATGCATGTGGATCTCGTCCACGTGTCAACCAATGACACAAAACATCATGCATGTAAATATCATAAAGCATATGCATGGAAGTATGATGATATAAATCAACGTGTGTCCCTCGCGACACATCAAAATCATGGAACCTGAGTGTCCAGCATCGACACTCAAAAACATCATGAAACCTGTGCCCAACATCGGCACGTAAATCCTCATATATATAGGGCTCCGTCAGTCCGGATCGGCCCACGGGCTCCGTCAGTCCGGATCAGCCCATATCATCTCTCGACTCCGGTCGATATCCTCCGGATATCCGCCGAGCCCAAATACAATCACCGGTAGGTAGTGGTCCCTCTGGCAGGCTCATCGTCATCCACACGAAATCTCTCTCGTCCCGGGGTACCATACCGGGTCCACCATGTACCCGCAAACAGATCATCCGCCTCCTCGAATCGGGTTTCACATGTCACACGTCTCAGAACCGAGAAAACGCATGGTGGACGCACTGAAATATCATATCAAGAGAAACCGGGTTTTTAAAACAGTACATGCTTTCTTTTGAAATATCCATGGTTCTCAAATCCAGAAATCTCATGAAAACATCATATCACAATGCGTATAATCATAAAGCATGATGTATGCGACATATAACAGAAATATGCACATATCGAGGGAAACTTCTCTTTTAAAGTGAATCCAGTTTTAAAATATATCTTGCGGTTCCCAAATCTCAAAATCAATCCAGAATCATCTACGTATGTACAAATAGGTATGTATGCAAGTATGAGTGTACAAAATGTATGTGTGCCAGTATGTCATACAAGGAGTTATATCCTGATGCAACAATCATACTGTGTAGTGACATGGCAATTATCGATGATGAATTGTGTGAGCCGACAAACAGGTGTACGTGAAACATACGCATCATCGATAATGGTGCTGGTGTCCTGACAGCATGGGTTTAATATAACAATAAACATATTTACACCTGCAATGCGATGCGAATAGAAAGAATATGCGGAAAATGAATAATAAACAGATCAGTGAAGAATCTACATCAATATATATATGCCATACAGTTTTGCCATTTGAAATAACACGAATCGTGGTGCTTAGAAAAATAAGAGCTACAGTGTTTTTAAGAAAAGATACGCCTTTTGAAAATATCCGTAGAATCCCTTGGCCTGTCTTTAAAATACTCACGATTCGTTAGTTTTGAAATAGATATGACTTGGGTCTAGTCTAACATCTACTAAGTAAACTATAGATCTAACTAACAAGCGAATCGAAAGGGTATGGAAACCACCTAAATCTGAGTCGATGTATATATACATATAATAGTCGGTGATCCCGCCTCAATAGTATCACATACGATACAATATACATTATGACATCCTCGAGTCAAGAGTGCGGATCTATCATCACTATATAGCCCGTACGTAAATCCGTCGTACGGCATCCCAAATCTGGGTACGGGTCGATCTCACATTTATCTCATCAATTATCCGGTATCCTTATCATCATATCTCATGAACTGGGGTACTGATCTAAGTCTAGTACAATTGATACCATCTAAATATATGTATGCGTGTATGAAGACACACGCCTAAAGGCCCGCTATAACTCATGTCGTATTTCATAATACGAACTAAATCATATCACCGATGTCGTGGCACCATGCCCAAACTCATCGACTCATCTCCAAATATAATCCACTATCTTCATCATCCATGTGTAGGTATACATGTATATATATACGTCGTCCTATACCTATGTGTGTGTGTGTGTGTGTATACGTATCCCCATATACGCATAAGTAAAACAAAGTAAGCATGTGTGTGCGTGTAGGTGTAAACCTATTCTAGGGTTCGCAACTAAGAAGCTATACTAGTTCACTTCTAATAACCTTAATCTAACCATTGAACACCTAATCATATCTTGAATATCCATTTCACACATAAAAGATATCATATAAATATAGTGTATATTTATAGCATATTATACATCGAACTGCGGGGGTGTTATACGCCATCCACCCGACTTCCCCCGTAGATATAATCTGCTCACCTTGCTCTTCGCTTTCCGTTGCCGACATCTCCATGTGCTTGCTTGTTGTCTCGAATTCTTCGTGGGGTACCTACACATCATAACGTATCGTGTCGCATTAAAACCCAAATCAAAACCAAAACGACACGCTAAAAGCCTATAGGTTAGAACGTATGGACTACGCTTTCAAAACCACCAAATAACACTCGATTTCGACGTACAAACGTCAAGTGATCGAATACAACACAAACTACAAAATCCAGAATTCAAAATACGCAAAACGAAACCATGAATCAAAACAACAACTCTAGAAAATGGTCCCAGATTTCACCCTAGGTCAAATTAGTCCATTTTGCATATGCCAAGGGTCTAGTTTATAGGAGATAAAGCTACAGGCGGCCAGAAAGAATATAACTGTGGCCAGGTTGAAGAATTAGGGGCTAGGGTTTCGGGTATAGGGTCTAGGTTTCCTGATGATCTCTCTGTGTTTGCAAATAAATTTTCAGGTCACCCGGGTGTTGGCAGATTTCAATATACACACACAGAATCCACAATTCTTCCGATATCGGGTTTCTAAATCCGTATTCCGGGGTTCTAGTTTCTGGTTTAGGTCTAAATTCTAGCACTAGGGGGTTTGTGTGGCCTCTACTAAGCTCAATTACATATCACAACTCAAAAATTCCGAAAAGCCTAACTAGAAATTTCCAAATCTCACTAAACGACACCAAATCGGTTCTAAACAAACATGGATGTAAAAGCAATGGAAATTCTACACTAATGATGGAATAATTACCTCATTTTGCACCCATGAATCCCATAGGGAACCAAAATCATATTTTTCTTGGTCTATAGTGTAGCTTGTGAGCTCATGCACATTTTTTGTGGAGAGGAGATGGGGTTTTGAGATGTTTTTAATGGTGTTTGAGAGGATTGAAGAGGGGGAGGGAGTGAGGGCGGCAGCAGCAGCAGCAAGGGTGTGGGAGGGGAGAGAAGATGATGAAGAAATGAAGTAATGGGAGCTTGGTCCAAGGTTTGACCCCTTACCCTCTCACTCTCTCTCATGCCCATCCCTCAATTTTTATTCCATTTTCCTTTTCTTTTCTTTTCCATTCTTTTCCCTTCTCAAATAAAAACAACAACCATGAAATAAAACATGAATAAAATCCATGAGAAAAATGTAACAAGTGTTAAAAAAAGACATGTGCATGTTTTGCACAAAATAAGCTTAATGCACGATTAGCGATATTTAATCGCAATTAGCACTAAATAGCGTATAATTAATCATAAAAACTTATAATTTGCATAATTCACATAAAACACCCTCTTTTTAGTAATTTCCATAATTTTCCAAATTTTTCCCAATTTATCGGTATTTAATTATCCCGCCTTATTAAAATATTCAATATTTTATTATTTAATTATAAAAATTCCAAAAAATAATATTTTTTTTTTTTTGAAATGTTACAGATTGGCGAGTGGTCTGCTGCACTCATAGGGGTCTAGGGTCTGATACTATGGGATATCCACACGACCGAAAAAATTGCATTTCATATTTAGCTCCATTGTAATGTATTTTTCCTAGATTATCCGCATTTCCATACTGTGTTTGCTTTTGCTGGATGCTTTTTTGATGTTACATTATATCATGCCTCTGAGACGAATGATGATATTATATATATATAGTAGATGCTATATATATTTTTCATCCGCGCTAGTCCTGACCCCACTCGGCCGTAAGTTAAGTAACCTTACAGTGAAGACCCGGGTCCCTGTGGCGAATACGGATGGCATATATGTGAATGGTTATTTTTGTTTCATCTGGTGTGATATTATTAATTGATAGGACCGCATTATGAAAGTATGTCTTAGCACCTCTACTAGGTTTAAAAGAGCGTCAAGTCCACCATTTTAAAAAATCTAGAGGTCTAAATATACTAACCTAGAATCGAACTAGAGAATTGGGGTTATGAATGTAAAGCAAACAAGTCCTACACTAAGTGAAGAGGGTAACAACCTTTGTAAACATGTCCTTCACATCTAAAGCTCCAAGTAGTATTCCCTAGAACTCTTCTTTGACTCTACTTGGTGAAAAGAACGAGCTTGCTTGTAGTTTTCGAGGCCGAAGATGATCCACCTTGAAGTCTCTCCCACTCAAGCTCACTCTTCACTAATCAAGGTATTAGTGAAGCAAAAAATCTAAACTAATGAGCTAGATTAGTGTAGGTTGATAAAGTAGGAATTTTGCTCACAAATTTTTCTTCTTTTTCTTTTCCTTTTTCACCTTAAGAAAACTCTAGAGAGGAAGTGGAAGAAGATGAGATGAACTTGGATGATAGAGAAAATGAAACATGAAGTGAGTGATAAGATGGGCATGAAAATATCTATGAATAAAAACAAAGAATATATGATGAGTCATGGCTTCTCAAGTCTTCTACAAGCATCTCCAAGTAATGAATCATTTCCATTTTCTTTAATTCATAAATCATACCACTGTCTACTCATCACTAATCCTCATGTGTGATTCTCATACATCATAGTTTTATGTATCATCAACCATGATACAAAAATTAATACATATATATTTATATATCACATATATATTTATATGTATAAAGAGAAGAAAATCTCTAGTGAGCTGTTCCCCTCCGAACGGACACGCGGGACGTAGGGCCGTCTCGCCTGAAATTCGGGGCAGATGCTAATTGGTGCTATCCGTCCACCTCTCCGAAGATGCCAATTTGATCCATGGCACCATGTATCGGAGGTCTAGACGGATGCGTCCGATGTAGCAGACTTCGTCAGATTCCCCCTCGTTTGAGGGGTTTTTGATTGTGGGGACGCTCTTCCCTGCAGGCGCAAGCCCCTGCAGTTAATTACGCTACCGCTTTGCGGTAACAACTTTCTCCTTCTCCAGATGGTCACTTCGTGTCGTGTGTTCTTGTTTTATGTTTCATTGCCCGTGGATCGTTTACGGAGACTGAGTTATGTCGTCGCCCGTAGGGCATGGACTAGTCCAAATCCGCATTATCTTAAATTTGGGTTTGGGGGTTTGGTTTGAGGATACGTCAGCCATACTTGAAGCTAAGATCAACTCAAACGTTTGTTAAGGATACGTTAGTCTAACTTTGTGACTAAGATCAACTTAACGGGATCGTTTAGATCCTACAAAAGAGTGTTTGGACTCTAATGTTCCAGTTTAGGGACGTGGCGGTCCATCGTCTATGTGGCCGTCGGGACCCATCACCTCTCTGACGACGTTGAGGGATTTCAACGACGGATGTCAGAGGAGTTCAGAGATGTACCCTCGAGCCAGAGTTAATTAGGGGGATTCATAGTCCAATCTGCTTGAAGGTTTAAGGACGCGTTAGCCATCTTTGAGGCTAAGATCAACTTAAACGGGACCGTTTAGATCCGGCAAAAGAGCATATAGGGCCTCTATTGTTCTAGTTTAAGGACATCGCGGTCCATGGGTAGTTTAAGGACATTGCGGTCCATTGGTAGTTTAAGGACATTGCGGTCCGTGGGTAGTTTAAAGACATCTCGGTCGATGGGTAGTTTAAAGACATCTCGGTCGATGGGTAGTTTAAAGACATCTCGGTCGATGGGTAGTTTAAAGACATCTCGGTCGAGGTTAAGGACGTCATAGTCCATGGGTTTAAGGACTCCACAGTCCGTTATGTGCTCTGGATGCTTCACACGGGTTCACTGCCGTGCTAGGCGAGGACCAGGCTCCGCTCTGGATGCTTCACACGGGTTCACTGCCGTGCTCTGCGAGGACCAGGATCCGCTCTGGACGTTTTCCACGGGGTCAAAGAGTGACGTTATCCGCGTTCCACGTAACCAGGAATTTTGCATGATGCGTGGGTTTAAGGACCCCACAGTCCATATCATGAGTGGTCTTCGGGACCCGTCACCTCTTTGAAGACATTGAGGGATTACAATGCCAAGTATCAAAGGAGTGAAGAGATGTACCCTAGAACCGCGGTGGATTAAATAGTCCCTGGCCCAATTTAGGTCAAGACTGATCAATTATGTTATGAGCCCATTGGCCCAGTTAATCACGAATTGAGGACTTATGGCCAGCTTGGGCTAAGTCCAATCAGGAGAGGCTTGCCTCTATCCCTTTAGCCAATTGGGCCTAAGCCTGGTGTTAAACACTTCAGAGCAATCAGCGTTGAATACTGGGAATGACATCTCGGTTGACAAGTTAGTGTTCAACATTGAGAGATAATTGGTGTTAAACACCAGCAATAAGGCTTTTTCAAGTTAGTGTTAAACACTAAAACAAATCAGTGTTGAACACTGCAAATAAGGCTTTTTTAATCAGCATTGAATGCTAAGGCCCGACAGTGTTTTAACACTGGGCTCGAGAGTTTTAATTTTAGTGTTAAACACTAAGGCAGGAAGGGTCACGTGGCAGCATGTGAGAGCGCCTTCCCTTCATTTGTTCTGCTGAAACTATCGCGTCTTTCAGAGCATCACGTGCCATCACGTGATGGGCATTCAAATGCCTTTGTGTTAAGGCTTCTGCTGAGGGTCACGTGGGTCACGTGGGATGCTGCCTCAAAGGGGCTTTCTGTAGGGGTTTTGGGGGGTCACGTGGTAGCACGTGACCCTGCCTCCATGTAGTTTTTAGAGGATCTGTTACTCCCTTTTTTTTTCAGGAATTAAATTCCTCGAACTTTAAATCTTAGAGGAATTAAATTCCTATTTCCTTTTGAAGACTTGTATTCTGGAATAGAGTTTAACTCTAGATTTTCTGTGGGAATTAAATTCCTCGTTTATGCGAAGAACTGAACAGGGTTAAACCCTAACTAAACTTCCCGTTTTTAAAGAATTATGATTAAGGGAATTAAATTCCTGCTGTTTCAACAGAACTATGTTCTCAATTAGGGTTAAACCCTGCTTCTTTTATTTTGAAGGAATTAAATTCCCATGATACAGGGTCGAGCCCTAATTTTATTCTAAAGGAATTAAATTCCTATAATTCTGTGAGATTTGAATTCTCATGCTTGCATTCTTTCTCTATGTTTTGGATCTGCATGGCAGGATCTCGACCCATTGAGAATTAAATTCTCAACCTTAAGGGGAGATGTGCACTTTGCAGATCCTCTATCAAAGGGAGAAGAAATCTACTCTTCTGTTTTATGTATCAGAGTCAAACTCTGTTGAGAATTAAATTCTCTTTCTCTCAAAAGGCTTTCCCTTTCTTACCTAGGGTTTTTGCAGAAGATCCGAGTCTTTTCAAAATATCAAAGCTCTCCTCCTTTTTTTCTTTCTTTTCTTCTCTGCGCATGTATATCTTTTTTTGTGTCTCTTGGTTCCTATTTATAGGAGAAGCAGCTGAATCAGTTGGTTTTTGACGAATCTTCATTGAGAGATTTGATTTGCATCCTTCATTCGTTCTGGACCTTTGGATTATTAGGTGAATTTTATTCACCGTTGGATTTCAAATCCAGAGATTCTCCCTTGTTATTTTGGTTAGATTTAAGGGGGAAATCTTTCCAAACCCGAGATTTTCCATAAATAAATGACCTCTGAATCTTTAATTTGATTGGATGCATATAGTTGCGTTCCTTTGGAAAGATTTGCATTTCTCTCAGAATTTAATTCTGTTGACAAAAAGGGCTTTGAAAGTCGGTCACGTGTGACCACGTGACCCATGGTCACGTGCGGACACGTGACCCCCCTTTTGGAATGAAGGATCCTCTTTCTTTCTGCGTTCTGCCTTCTTCTGCTGCTTAGCCGTCACGTGTTACCACGTGACCCCTGGTCACGTGTGAGCACGTGACCCCTGTCTGGCACTTCTTTCCTTGGTTCAATTGGAGAGCGAGTTTGCTGCTTTGAACGTCACGTGTCAACACGTGACCCTGGTCACGTGGGAGCACGTGACCTCTTCTGAAGCTCTTTTCCTTGACTTTGCTCAGCGATTCAATGTGCGCCTTTTCTGCACTTTTTAGGTCACGTGTCAACACGTGACTGCTGGTCACGTGTAAGCACGTGGCCCCTTTTTGAAGCTTTCCACAGAAGCTTTCCTGATTTTAAATCAGGAAACATGAGCTAAAATATTAGTTTATATAGATATATATATATATAGACACACATACATATCAAATTATTAAATCAACACTTGATTCATAATCCGGTTATATCATATATAACCAACTAATATTATTTATATATGTATATCAAATTATTAAATCAACACTTGATTCAATAATCCGGTTATATCACATATAACCGTCTAATAATCAATATTAGTTGATATATATATATATATATATATATATATATATATATATCGAATTATTAAATCAACACTTGATTCAATAATCCGGCTATATCAAATATAATCCAGCTAATATCAAATATAATCCGGCTAATATCAAATATAAACAACATATACATATATCATTGAATCAACACTTGATTCAATAATCCGGTCATATTGCATATGACCTGACTAATATAAAATATCGCTCGATTAGAATACGACATCGCATACTCGTATTTAATCAAGCTCCTGCATATATCACCATATATGCCCTACTTCGTTTCGCTTGAGCTAGGAAACCTCTGTGTGCAACTCTAAAGACTCGTCAATATGCCAGCAGTAGGTAATGATCACATCAGATACCCACATCCATCAGCGGTACTAGCTAGACGTAACGGCTATCCAGGTATTGAACGAATAGAAGATCAACAAGAAAACTTGTCCAAACTCCCATAGAGCCTATAAGCATAACTTATCGTATAATCCGGTCTCTTCATCTGATATGTCGCATATCGAGTCTGTGGTGGAATCGTCAGACCCCAGTAACTTGATAAGTCATGCCGATGTGTGGCCTATAACCATTCGAGAAACTACTGATAACACTTACCAGTAAATCAAATTAGCTCTGGCCAGGGACTTGCTGTTAAAACCAATCGAGCATAGAGCAACATCAACTCCTAATACCGGGAGAGACAAAACCCCTCTTATCGCTCACTGCCTCCATGTGACTCGGGACTGTACCCAAAATCCACCTGTTTGCACGACTCCTTTGAGCCTTAATAGAGAGGAAATTAAAACAGTGGGAACCACAAAAGACACTATGACGGTCTTGGGTCTACAGGCTAACCTGTATAAGTGTCACCAGAGAAATGCTATCTGACAATAAGTATGGTACCATCTAGGAGTTCTCGGTGAGTCATGTTCGGTGTACCCATTCTCTAATGAGCACATGTGCGTAATCTTTGATGTCAAACACCAATGGTTGTGGGATCAACCATCGCCCCATACAGGGTCAAGAAACGTACACACTAGTCTACTATAGAATATCGATCCCCTGTCTCGATACTCTCTCGAATAGAAACTATTAAAGAATGTGCTTGCGGACTACATAAGCCCCACTAGTATGATCTGCATCATAGTCCTAGTAGTCAAGCCCTACATCCTAAGGGCTTTATCAACATGTATCAGAGAGACAGTATAATAAAATAAATGTATATGTTAAGATAAAGAGCAACCAGATAGCATACTATCATATCGAGCAAGAAAGTCCTATATATATGTCCAAGCATCCATTATAATATACAATAATGGCCTCTAGGGCATACATATTCCTAACAATCTCCCACTTGCACTAAGGCCAGTTGTTGTAGTGTTGCATACCCAACATCCCAAAAAGTCTTTCAAACTGTGTCTAGGGGAGGTCCTTCATGAGTGGATCCGCCGTGTTATCCTTCGTATCAACTCTCCTGACCTCGATCTCCCGGCGATCAGCTATCTCCCGGATCAGGTGATACCGCCTCAGAAAATGTTTGGATCGCTGATGGGACCGGGGTTCGTTGGCCAAAGCTATAGCTCCATTGTTATCAGAATACAAAGGTATTGAATCCTCAATGGATGGAACCACACCATGTTCATCAATGAACTTCTTCATCCAGACAGCCTTTTTGGAAGTATCGTTGCCAGTGATGTATTCAGCCTCTATCGTTAAGCCTGCCACGGTATCATGATTGGAAATCTTCCAACATACCGCCCCTCCATTGAGGGTGAAGACAAAACCCGAGATAGACTTGTTGTCGTCCTTATCTCTGTGGAAACTTGAATCGGTAATGGACTCCACCTGGAGTTCACCGTTACCATACACCAAGAACATCTCTTTAGTCCTTCTCAGGAACTTAAGAATGTTCTTCACAGCTGTCCAGTGGTTCTTCCATGGGTCTGATTGATACCTACTTACCACACTAAGTGCGTATGCTACATCCGGTCTGGTGCATAACATCGCGTACATGATATACCCAACTGCAGAAGCATAGGGTATCATGTGCATGCGAGCCCTCTCCAAATCAGTCTTGGGAGATATCACTTTAGAGAGAGTGATTTCTGAACAAGCGGATAAATTATCACGCTAAGAATCTTCCATACTAAACGTCTTTAGTATGGTGTCTATGTATCTGAATTGGGACAATCCCAGCATCCTTTTAGATCTATCTCGATAGATCTTTATCCCCAGGATGTAGGAGGCATCACCCAGATCTTTCATAGAGAACTTGTTGTAGGGATTATTTAGCACCATGCCTAGGTTTAAAGTTGCATCACACATGCTATAACAAAAATTTAAGGGGGTGGTAAACAATCTAACCATGAATCGAACTAGAAAAATAGAGTAACAAACTATAGTATCACATATTATATAGTGTCTAACACTAAGTGGGGAGAGAATACAACCTTTGTAGACCTCCTTCTAGACTCCTTGGATCAAGTAGGGTTTGAACCGGTTGGCTTGTGTCCTTCCAAATCCACGATGATCCACCACGAAGTCCCTTTGCACCAAGCTCCAAGCTTCACTTGACCAAGGATGAAGATGAAGAAAACACTCCACACTAGTAGGCTAGACTAAAGTGGAATGGTGATGTGGGTTTGGATCTCACTATAAAACCTTTTCTTTTTAATTCTTTCTCTTTCTTTTAAAACCCTAGAAAGCTTTGAGGAGAGAGAGGAAGGAGGAGATGGCTCAAACTAAACACAAGAGAATAATATGATAACTCTTTCTAAACTCAAGAGAGTAAGTGAAGTCATCCATGCTAAATTATGGTTACAAAATATCTAGATATTTTGTAACTTGAGGTTAAGCAAAACCATGGGCTACAAAACCATGGGCAAAAAAACCATTGACTATTGTCAACTCAAGAGAGTTGAATAGTCAACCATGATCATGTTGCCATTTTGCTTTTCTCAAATAAACAAAATATCTAAATATGTTACCATGTGAGTCTTGCATTGCCGCCACCAATGCATCATCAACCATGACACATGTATGCTTGCATGTGTGCATCCATATCAACATATACATACACTCATGCATGCATCATAAAGAAATAGGTTTTAATAAATGAGATAATGGACTTAATATTAAATCAACACTTGACTTAATAACCCGGTCATATCTCATACGACCCGTCCAACAGTAAACGCCTGATTAAAATACGGTATCCAATACACGCATTTAATTTATCTCCTGCGCATATCACATATGCACCCCACATCTTTTCGCCTGAGCTAGGAGACCCCTTTGTGGGACTCTAAGACTCGTCAATACGCTATCAGTAGGCAGTGATCACATCACATGCCCACAAACCGTCAGTGGCACAAGATGTATGTAACGGCTCCTAGGTATTGAGCCATCAGAAGAAACACAAGCAAACCTGCTAAAACTCCCGTCGAGCCAACTGGTAACACTTACCGTACAGTCCGGTCTCTTCGTCAAATATGCTGCATATGTGAGTTTAGAGATGGTATCGTCGACCCCAATAACCCAATAAGTCATGCCGGTATATGGCTCATAACAGATCGAGAAACTACGGATAACACTTATCAGTAAATCTCAGCAGCCCTGGTCAGGGACTTCCTGTTATTGCCAATCGTACATGGTGAAACATCAACCCCCAATACCGGGAGAGACGAAACCCCTCCTATCGCTCATTGCCTCCATGTGCCTCGGGACTGTACCCAAAATCCACCTGTTTGCATGACTCAGTAGAGCTGTAGTAGGGTGGAGATAAAAGTACAGTGGGAGGCACACAAGACTCTATGACGATCTCGGGTCTACAGACTAACCTGTACCAGTGTCACCTGAGAACTGCTATCCGACGATAGATATAATACCACATAGGAGTTCTCGGCGAGTCTGTTCAGTGTACCCAGTCTCACTGAGCACCTGTATACGGTCTTTGGTGTCACCACACCAATGGATATGGGATCATCCATCACCCATCATATAGGACAAGCAACGTATACGCTAGTCTACACTGGTAATATCGATGCTCAATCTCGATACACCCATGACTAGGAACATTTCAAGGATATGCTCATAGACTACACATGTCCCACTAGTATGATCCGCATCATAATCTCAGTAGTCCTGCATATCCTAAGGGCTATATCAACATGTACCAAATGAATGAAAGTATGATCAAATGAACATGTCAAGATAAAAGTGCAACCACATAGCATACTATCATGTCAAGCAAGAATGTCCCCCGAATATACACACACACACACACACACATACCGGTACATACACTATCATATAATGGCCTCTAGGGCATACATATATCCAACAATCTCCCACTTTCACTAAGGCCAATTATTGGCGTATCTCATACCCAACATCTCAAAAAGTCACTCATGCTGCGGCAGAGGGAGGGCCTTGGTGAGTGGATCCACTGTGTTATCTTTTGTATCTACTCTCCGAATCTCGATCTCGCGGCGATCAACTATCTTCCGGATCAGATGATATCGCTTGAGGATGTGTCTAGATCGCTGATGGGACCTGGGCTCTTTGGCTAATGCCATAGCCCCATTATTATCACAATACAATGGTATTGGATCAATAATGGTCGGAACTACTCCTAGCTCCGAGATAAACTTCCTCATCCAGACGGCTTCCTTGGCAGCATCATTTGCAGCAATATACTCAGCTTCCATTGTGGAGTCTGCAACGGTATCCGGTTTGGAACTCTTCCAACACACCGCCCCTCCATTGAAGGTAAAGACAAACCTTAGGATAGATTTGTTGTCATCCTTATCACTCTGGAAGCTCGAATCAGTAAAGTCCTCCATTTGGAGATCTCCGTTACCATACACCAAGAACATTTCTTTAGTCTTTCGCAAGTACTTAAGAATGTTCTTCACAGCAGTCCAGTGATTCTCCCCTGGGTTGGATTGATACCTGCTTACTACACCCAGTGCATAAGCTACATCAGCGCGTGTACATAACATCGCATACATTATAGATCCAACAGCAGAAGCGTAGGGTATAATGCTTATGCGAGCTCTCTCTTCATCAGTCTTTGGGCAAAAGTCCTTGGAGAGAGTGACTCCATGATTAGCGGGTAAGGAACCCCGCTTGGAGTCGTCCATACTAAACCTCTTCAGGATGGTGTTAATGTACCTGGTTTGGGACAATCCTAATAACCGTTTAGATCTATCCCTATAGATCTTCATGCCCAATATGTACGAGGCATCACCCAGGTCCTTCATGGAGAACCTTTGTGATAAGAACAGTTTGACCGACTGTAGCATAGGAACGTTGTTTCCTATCAGAAGAATGTCATCCACGTACAATACGAGGAATGTGACAGTACTTCCTACAATCTTCTTATAAACACAAGGTTCATCTGGATTTTTGAAGAAATCAAACTCTTTGATAACATCATCAAAACAGATGTTCCAACTCCGTAATGCCTGCTTTAATCCATAAATGGATTTAAGCAACCAACATGCTTTCCCGCTGCTCCCACTATCAATAAAGCCCTCTGGCTGATCCATATAAACGCATTCTTCTAAATCACCATTTAGAAAAGCTGTTTTAACGTCCATCTGCCAGATTTCATAATCGTAGTGAGCAGCAATAGAAAGTAAGATCAGAATGGATTTTGTTAGTGTTTATGCCCTAGAAGGCCATTACTGTATCATACTAGTTTGTATATTACTTAATGGAAGCTTGGGATATTCACATGTATATAACAGTCTTGCTAAACATGGTAGTATGCTACTTGGTTTTTCTATCTTAATATGTGAGTGTACGTATTGATAGAGCTCTTAGGATCTTGCTTGACTACCAGCGTTGTGATGGCAGTCACACTAGTGGGGGCTGGGTAGTCTACAAGCACATCCTTATTCAGGTCCCTAGTCGTTGGATTATCGAGACAGAGCATCGATACTCCGGAGTAGACTAGTGTGTACGCTTCTCATCCCAGTTGGGGAGATGGTCTGTCCCACAGCCGTCAGTACGTCGTACTGGAGATAGTATACAGGTGCTCGTTAGGTTACGGGTACACCGGACAGGACTCACAGGGAACTGTTGGTTGGTTTTATACCAGTCGTCAGTGAACAGTTCCCAGGTGACATGAGTACAGCATAGTCCGCAGACTTGACACTGCTACTTCGCCTCGAGTGTGTCCCACTGTTCTTAGATTGCTACCCTACCACGGCTCAAAGGAGTCCTGCAAACAGGTAGCAGTTGGGTGCAGTCCCGAGCACTTGGAGGCAGTGGCGGTTAGACAGGATTCGTCTCTCCCGGTATTGGGAGTTGATATCGCGCTGTGTCAGAGAGCCATTACGCAAAGTCCCTGGCCAGGGCAAGCGAGATTTGCTGGTAGGTTCCAGTAGTTTCTCAGGGTGTAATGGGCTTCCCTCCGACACGACTTATACCGCTATTAGGGGACTGACGCTTGCCGCCCCCTAGGCCGGATATGCGATAGTCTAAGACGAACGGACCGGACTGTATGGAGATTGTCACATCAGACTCGGTAGGAGTTCGGATGGGTTTCCTCATCGGCCTTCTTTTCGACAACTACCTGGGGACCGTTACGTACAGCTAGTGCCGCTTGCGGTCTGTGGTTAAACCCACTGCCAGCGTAGTAGTCGAGTCTCTAGAGTCCCACACAGAGAGTTTCCTATTCCAGGCGAAACGATATAGAGGTCGTATGGTTTTACGACAAAGGGTTCGGACGCGTATGTGTGTTTACACACTTACGTCGTTTGGACAGTTTTTACCAGTCGGCTTTGGTTTAAGCCAGTTACTGGTATCCGGTTATTGGATTTTTACAGTCTAAAGTTTTTCCGTATTTTTGCGGATTGGAGGGGCGTTCTCGTAATTGTGCGAGAAGCTTCTAGAAGTGGTGACTAAGGAGGTTTAGGTGTCATATGCAATGAATGAGATTAGTAAGTCATGAGGGTGATTCATTCATGTCATTAAAGCATCATAAATGCTTAATGACTCATGATAATGAATCACCATTAGATATTTGTGAAGCATGCTTATTCATCATGTATTATTCTTTTCTTCATAAAAGAGAATGCTTCATATTTATTATGATACTCAATAATCTCATCTCATTATTATCTACACATTCTCTCTCCTCAAGCTCTCTCTCTTCAAAAGACTAATCCTCCCCTCTCATGAGTTGAGTACAAGGGTTAGTAAGACTAAACAATCCATAACCATCACTCTATCTCAATCTATCTTCTTTGATTAGCAATCCAAGAAGGTTAGTTGCCTCAAGTTTAGAGGCTAAGCTTGGAGTTTTGCTCTCGGGTGGATCGTCTACTACTTCGAGAAGGCCGAGGAGAACAAGGAGTTCATAAAGACGAAGGAGTTGGTTCATTAGGTATAATCCCTAAACACAGTAGTTTAGAAACACTTTGTGTTTGGTTATTTAAAGTTTAGCTTCGATTCAAGCGGTTAGTCGATGTTCGTTCACTAAACAAGTTCGTTTTTGAAAATTCCGCCTCCCCACAAGTATTGGGGTGTAGTACATCGACTTACAGTGGTATCAGAGCCTCGCTAAACAATAAATAACTTAATTGCAAATTTGTACGAATTTCGAACGGAAAAACGAAGCCGGAAAACCCTAAAAACATCAAGTTTCTGTCGATTTTAAAATGATGTCCTAAAATTTTTCAGGGAAGTTCAGAAAGCTTGAAAAGACACCAGAAGAACACCCAAGAAATTTGGGCTCCTGAATCGGCAACGCGGCCGCGGAACCGCGGCGGATCGCACCGATCCGCCGCGCTTCCGCCGCCGAGTTGCCGAGTCAGGAATCCAAATTTCCTGTGTTGCTTCTCTGTAGTATTTGGGATTTTCTGGAATATTTAATATTTGCTCAGGTTTCAGTTTTACAGAGCAGTATTGGAGCAATATTAATGGTGTTTAATCGATCGAAATTGTACAGTATTTGCATATTGGATTATATCTGTGATTGTATAATGTGTTCGTAAACCTCCCCTAACTGCTAGTATGTCAGTTGGCAGGGGGTTGCACATTTCTGAAATGGATTTTATCTGTTTGTTCATATGAACTGTATTGGACTGTTGTGGTGTATAGCCGGGGTTTTGAAATGGGTTATTATTTAATTCATTTGTTGTAAATGTAATTTGTTGTAATATTATTTTGCGGGGCACATCCAGGTTGCGGTTGTAGCCACCGTTGTATTATTTCATTTTACTG
The DNA here is from genome assembly GCA_030015575.1 of Agapanthus africanus. Taxonomy (NCBI): domain Eukaryota; kingdom Viridiplantae; phylum Streptophyta; class Magnoliopsida; order Asparagales; family Amaryllidaceae; genus Agapanthus; species Agapanthus africanus. Next base: position 422,392,287 of record JASDDO010000031.1, read on the forward strand.
TTTTTGCTCCTAGGACAGATCCAAGGTGGGGTACACAAACTGCCGGGTAGGTAGTTTTCCGTACCCGCAGGGATCTTGGGTGGGGTAACGGCTATTCATCACAACTGTGTAATCTGTCTTTTCTTGCAGGCTCAAAAGAAATACAGATTGCTTGCAAATTCAATAAAGTTTATCTGTGTTCTGGAATGTATATCATTGCGTCAGACGAATGTAAAATATCTATATATATTGTAGCTATTTTAGACGTCACTTATGTTTTACACCCGCGCTAGCCCAGTCCCCGCTCTGTCGTTAGTTAAGTAACCTAACGGGTGATGACGGGACCCAGTGGCGAATGCAGATGGCATAAGAGGACGTCATATTTTCGTTGTTTTCTGCAATGATAGGTTAATGATGGGACGCATTATCTATAATGCAAAGAAAATAAACCAAAGTTTTAATCGTTGGAACAATTTAAAAGAAACCACTCGGTTAATTTTAAAAGCAGATATTTTTAAATGCGGAGCTTTAACCACTCCTTTTAAAAGCTATCAGGTTCCTTCGGTTATATCAAGTTCACTACGTTCACGGTTTCGCCAAAACCATTCGTAGCCCTCCGTCATTTCATTTGGGTATTCAGTAGTATTCAAGCTATGCATTTTGGCCAAAGTCAAGGCATAGTGTTTGGTAGCTGCTGGGTTTTCATTTGTTGCATAAGATAGATGAGTTGGTTTGGGACAGTCGTATTACCATTTGACCAAAGTCAGGGGTATATACGGATGGGTTCAAATTGACAAGATAATGACGGGTAGAACTTGACATGTGACTTATGACACTTTGACCAAAGCCAAGGTTATAAGAGCATGGGACAAAAACATATATCGGGAATTTCTAAAGAAACTGAAATTTGCAAAGAGAAGCATACCATTTTGAGTTTGATGAATGTTGGTAGCATTCCTACAACATTATCAGACGATGATATTTGGATCCCGATCCTACTGTGAGTATATGCTACTTATCAGGATATTCGTCACTTAAACGATCAATGCTATAAACCTAGTAGGTGTCCAGAAAGGTGTCAGCGGGGTTACGCCCCCAGAGAAAAGAGGTTATTTAATTAAGGAACTTCGCGAAAGCGTTGGAAAACCTCCCTCGAAGTACCGACACCAGCCTGGCTGAACGGTTAAGCAAGTATTGTACGGTGATAATAGTCCTGGCTAATTCTTCTTTTATGGTTTGAGGAAGGATTCGAGAAACAGTGGGAGCCATCCAGTTTAGATAAACTAAAAACCACTCTAAACTTGCAAGAGCATCATGCTAAAGTGTTTTCTTCTCTCTCTCCTAATTGCAGCGACCCTGAAAATGACTGGACTTAAGTTACTTTTAGAGAAAAATATACTGACAGGGCCAAACTATAAAGATTGGCTGCGGAATGTCAAAATGGCTTTGACCTATGACAAACTGGGGTTCATCCTCACCGCTACGGCACCTGCTGTCCCTGGTCCCAAATCCAGCAATGCGGATAAGGAAATCCGCAAAACCTAGGATTTAGATTGCACGAAAGCCAAGTGCATCGTGCTTGCCTCGATGGACAATGAACATCAGAGGAGGCACGAGGATATGGACCTTGATGGCATATTTCTCCATACAAAGGAACTTTATGGAGAGCAATCTCGTATAGCAAGATACGAGACCTCAAAGAACTTGTTTCGAGCGAGGTTGGCTGTCGGGTCATCGGTAGGAGAACATGTCCTAAAGATGATCGGCTATATAGAAGAGCTCGCAGACCTTGGGACGACTTTGGATAATGAGCTCTATACAGACCTTATTCTCCAGTCCCTTCCTCACACCTACGCCCAGTTTATCCTGAACTTCAACATTCAAAGAAAAGAAGTTGAACTTCCGGAACTCCTGAACATGTTAAGGAGTGCAGAGGGCACCTTGAAGAATTCAAAGGAAACACCCGCTATGTTTGTTGGCGGTACATCTTCTTCCGGGTCCAAGGCAAAGGCCAAAGGAAGGAAGAAGAAGGCCGCACCCAGACCTAGAGGAGGTGTTAGTAAGGTGGGAGGGAAGGGAAAGAAAAAGTTTGCGGTACCGGTAGTTGGCCAGGATGAGTGCTTCCATTGTCACAGGAAAGGGCACTGGAAGAAGGATTGCAAGGCGTGGAACGCCAAGAACCAGGAACCGAAGCAAGCTGTGGCTTCGACTTCAGGTGTGTTTGTAATTGAGAATTGTCTGTCGATCAACTCTACTTCCTGGGTATTGGATACCGTATCAGGATCTCATATTTGCAATTCATTGCAGGCACTGAGAAACCGTAGAGTGCTGAAGGAAGGTGATATGACCCTAAAGGTTGCTAACGGAGCTAGCGTGAGAGCTGCGTCCGTCGGGGATTATCACCTAGGATTGACGAGTGGACACATTTTGGTTTTACATAACTGTTATTTTGTACCAAGCTTAACGTGTAATATCATATCAGTTTCCTTGTTATCAAATAAAGGTTATGATTTCACGTTTGTAAGAGATGTTGTCAACATCCACCTTAATCATGGTTTGATTGGGTCAGGTACACTAAATAACGGCATATATGTTTTAAACCAACTCCAAATTTTCAATGTCCAGAACACACTAAAAAGAAAGTCTCCAGATTTAAATAAAGCTTTCTTATGGCATTGTAGACTGGGTCACATCAATGAGAGAAGGTTGACTAAGTTGCATAGAGAAGGATATTTGGACTCGTTCGAATATCAATCTTATGACACTTGTCAATCTTGTCTTAAAGGAAAGATGACAAAGACTCTATTCACAGGATAAGGAGTAAGAGCGAGCGAGCTCTTAGGACTCATACACAGCGATGTATGTGGTCCAATGTCTACACATGCGAGAGGTGGTTATTCCTACTTCATTACTTTCACGGATGATTACTCAAGATACGGATTCATTTATCTGATGAAACATAAATCCGAGGCTTTTGAGAAATTCCAAGAGTATAACAATGAAGTAGAAAACCAAACCGGCAAAAGTATCAAGACACTTAGATCTGATCGAGGTGGTGAATACTTGAGTGCCGAGTTCCTAGGTTACCTAAAAGAGAAAGGAATTCTCTCTCAGCTTACTCCTCCGTACACTCCACAGCATAACGGTGTATCGGAGAGACGGAATCGAACCCTATTGGATATGGTACGATCCATGATGAGTAATGCTGAGTTACCGCGATCTTTCTTGGGTTATGCGCTAGAATCAGCGGCATATCTTCTGAACATGGCTCCTACCAAGACTGTGCCTACCACTCCATATCAGATGTGGACTGGGAAGAAACCCCATCTTCAGCATATGAAGATTTGGGGATGTCCAGCTTTTGTTAAAAAGCAGCATGTGGACAAGCTCGAGGCACGATCAGTAAAATGTTTGTTTGTGGGATATCCAAAGAACTCCAAGGGATATTATTTCTATTACGCAGAGGAACAAAAGGTCTTTGTTTCTCGTAATGCCCATTTTATGGAACATCTGTTTTTAGAAAAAGAATCAAGTGGGAGCGAAATAGAACTGGAAGAAATTCCAGAACCACAAACCAATACAGAAAGTTTGGTAGAACCGGAAGTTCAGGAAGAACAGGACATTCCCGCACCCCTCCGCAGGAGTAGTAGTCCGTCTCATCCGCCTGAGAGATACTACGGTTTTCTCATAGATGGGGATAGAGAGGATTGCATCAAAGATGATTGTAGGGTGTTTTTCGTCACCCCAGTGAGATGGGAATACGCGAGCGCTTGTCAGGCGTACTACAGATTCCCCCTGCCTAGGGTAGGCCGGGGTTTAATGATTGTGGGGATCCGAATCTCCGGCAGCCGCGGACTAAGCTGCCGTTAATTACCCATCGCCTTTGGGGCGAGGGAACCTCCGATTAACGGGTTAAACTGGTCATGCGAACTCAATGTGCAGTGTGCGTGTGTTTTGAAAGGGGGTTTTGGATATGTCGGGAGCCACGCAGAGTTTTTACGGGGGTCCCGCTACCCGGATAGCGGGCTGGGGGTCAAGGGGGCTAGCAGCCCCCTTGCGGGGTGCGGGGCAGCGCCCCGTTAGAAATTTTTTTCTAACAGGGACAGTGTCGTGGAGTACGTGTATGTATAAATTTGTATACATATGTATATATGTATATATGTACACAAAAAGAGGGGGAAAAGACATCCAAGGGATGCGCAGGTGCGCAAGCGCGCGCGCCACGTGTCGGCACGCGGGCGACTTGCGCAGTTGCGCAAGCGCGCGCCACGTGTCGGCACGCGGGCGACTTGCGCACTTGCGCACTTGCGCAAGCGCGCGCCACGTGTCGGCACGCGGGCGACTTGCGCACTTGCGCAGTTGCGCAAGCGCGCGCGCCACGTGTCGGCACGCGGGCGACTTGCGCGCTTGCGCAGTTGCGCAAGCGCGCGCCACGTGTCGGCACGCGGGCGACTTGCGCGCTTGCGCAGTTGCGCAAGCGCGCGCGCCACGTGTCGTCACGCGGGCGCCTTGCGCACTTGCGCAAGCGCGCAGGTGAGGCACAACAGGCTTTTAGCCTAAAAAAATTTCTCAGAAGAGAAATCAGAGAGGAGTTGGACTCCTGAATGTGTTTTTCTTCTTTTTTTGGGGGTTAATGGAAGGGGTTCTTCTTCTTCCTCCTGTTGCTTGCTGGATCTTGAAGATCAAGAGATGTGAAATCTCAAAATCTCTCCTTTTTAAGATCTGATGACAGATCCAAGTTCCCCTTTGTGGGTTTGGTGGTGGAAAACTATTTAGTTTTGAAAAAGGAAGAGTAAAACTCTTGATTTAATTCAAAAGAAAGAAGAAGGTTTTGGAACCTTGAAGAAGGAAGAAAGAGCTCAGCTCTAATTTTTTTTTGGAATGAAAAGTGTTGTTTATTTATTCATCATGTTGCCTTTTATAGGCTTACATATTTGCATATAGCCCCTTGGGCTTCACAAAAATGGCATTTTAGCCATCCCATGGCTCATGTGCCATTTCATTTTTTGCACATAAGCCATGGGCTTACAAAATATTGGCTTTATGCCCATTTTGCATACATTCATGTATAAAAAATTACATAAAAATTATTTATTACATGATCTATATTTTAGCATGGAGGAGGCTGGCCACGGGCTTGACTTGGGCATGGGCCCGCTTGACCTGGGCTTGGGCCCACCTGGCTTGGGGTTGACCTTGACTTTGACTCGGTCAACGGGGGTGTAAATTTTTACCCCAACAAAGTGCCCCCCATCAATAAATGCACACCGCACATTTGAGTTGTGTGCATGAAATTGATGGATCTTGAAGCTGAACTTCGAGGTGGAACATCATTCCGGAGGCGAAGCATCATCCCGGGGAGCATGATTCCCGAGTATCGGAGCATCATTCCGATTCGCGGAGCATAATTCCAATGTCAGAGCATCATTTCGAAGCGCGGAGCATAAGTCCAGGGTTGGAGCATCATTCCGATTTTCGGAGCATAATTCCAGAGTTCGGAGCATCTTTCCGATTTGCGGAGCATGATTCCAGAGGATCGGAGCATCGTTCCGATGGGCGGAGCATCGTTCCAGAGATCGGAGCATCATTCCGATGAGCGGAGCATCATTCCAAGGATCGGAGCATCATTCCGATGAGCGGAGCATCCTTCCAGGATTCGGAGCATCATTCCGATTTGCGGAGCATGATTCCAGGGGATCGGAGCATCGTTCCGATGGGCGGAGCATCATTCCAGGGGATCGGAGCATCGTTCCGATGGGCGGAGCATCATTCCAGGATTCGGAGCATCATTCCGAAGGGTGACAGACATTCTAACCGAAGCATAACTTCGATGCGGAGGTTGATTCCCAGGCGAAGCATAATTCCGACAGAGAAGGCAAATACTCCGAGGCGAAGCATGATTTCGACATGGGGTACATTCTGAGACGGAGCATGATTCCGGCGCAGAGCTTGTCGGTTGACTTGATTCCGAGGCGAAGCATAATTTCGACAGGGAAGGAAGGTACACCGAGGCGAAGCATCATTTCGACACGGGGTGCACATTCTGAGACGAAGCTTGATTCCGACGCAGAGCTGGTTGGTTGATTTGATTCCGAGGCGGAGCATAATTCCAGCAGGGAAGGTAGATATCCCGAGGCGAAGCATGATTTCGACACGGGGTAAATTCTGGGACGGAGCATGATTCCGCCGTAGAGGTTGTTGGTTTGATTTGATTTGGGTTGACATCAGCATCGCTACACTGGAATATGGTACCAGGAGCGAATCATCATTTGTCAAGAGAGGATTTGGGGATTGGTTTTTTTTTGTTTGGCATCAGCGTTGCTACACCGGAATATGGTACCAGGAGCGAATCATCATTTGCGTTTGCTTATTAGGAAACGATGGCTTAGGAGACAGGTTTTTGGTCCCTATCGCCTAAGACCTTTCAATTTTGTGAGCCGTGAGGGTCTCACAAAGCATTTTCTCCCTACAGGTCGTAAGGATCCCGTAAGTGCATTTTCTCCTTGGGAGTCGTGGGGACTCCCAAGTGTGTTGCTCCTTTGTGAGTCGTAAGGATCTCACGCGGGAGTTTTCTCCTCACAAAGTCGAGAGGACCTTGTGAGTGCATTTCATCTCTTTCTCACGAGTTTGCGCCCTTTCGGGTTTTCACAAACTCGCCGGCAGTCCTGCTGTTTTTACTCACGGAGCCCTTTCGGGTTTTCATCCGTGCCCATCTTGCTTGTGGACATACCTTTTTTTTATTTTATTATATTATTTTTTTTTTGGAGAGATTGGGGTTGTTTTACGCCCGTGGATTGTATACGGTTTTGCAGGATGTATGATCCAGACCGTAGGGCCATAAAAAAACTTTGGGACTTTGTTGGCGTCTGCATCGCTGCACTGGAATATGGTACCAGGAGAGACTCATCATTCGCCGTTGGGGTATGGAATTTGGAATTTGGTTGGCGTCTGCATCGCTGCACTGGAATATGGTACCAGGAGCGACTCATCATTCGCCGTTGGGGTATGGGATTTGGAATTTGGTTGGCGTCTGCATCGCTGCACTGGAATATGGTACCAGGAGCGACTCATCATTCGCCGTTGGGGTATGGGATTTGGAATTTGGAATTTGGCGTCTGCATCGCTGCACTGGAATATGGTACCAGGAGCGACTCATCATTCGCCGCTTTGGGAGTTGGGGAGCGATGGCTTAGGAGACAGGTTTAGATCCCTATCACCTAAGACTTTTCAATTTTATGGGCCGTGAGGGTCCCATAAAAGCATTTTCTCCCTACGAGTCGTAAGGATCCCGTAGGTGTATTTTCTCCTTAAGAGTCGTGAGGACTCCTAAGTGTGTTTTTCCTTTATGAGTCGTAAGGATCCCACAAAGGTTTGTTCTCCTCATGTATCGTGAGGACACATGAGTGGGTCTTCTCAATGGAGCATAATTCCACAGGCGGAGACCAGCCGCGTAACTGGTGATTACGGTGGGGCATGAGGGTGATGAGAATTATTTGAGCCCGTGGATCGTATACGGCAGTCAATTTGGGGACTGACCGTAGGGCTGGAAGAATTTTGGAAAATTTGAATTTTTGTTTGGCGTCTGCATCGCTGCACTGGAATATGGTACCAGGAGCGACTCATCATTCGCCGCTGTTTTTTTTTTGTTGTTTTTGTATTTGTTTTACCGCGATTGCTCTATCATTTCAGCTTTTCTTATCGCGAAAATCGCGATTGCCCTATCATTTCGGCTTTTATTCACGGTTGCCCCATCATTTCGGCTTTATTTTCCTTTTATTTACACACATTTTTTTTTTATTTACATTTTTTTTTTTTACATTTCCAGTTTAACGACTTAGAGGTCGACTGCTCCCAGTTTAATGACGTGGTGGTCGATTGTTTTCAGAGATAGGCAAATGTCTAAGAGAATCGGTTTCACGAAGAACTTCGGTCTCCGTTTGTATGAAATTGGCGGTTGCAACTTGACTGTTTGTTAACACGCCTTTGGACAGTTCTATCTCTCCTGCCTTGTATTGCTTTTCGACCCAATCTTTGAAGACGAAGCAGTCCTCAATGGCATGGCCTATCACTCTGTGATAGGGGCAGTATTTGGGGTCGTCGGTCCTATTCGCTTCATGCGGTCTTTTTGACTCTGGCAGTTGTAGACCGTTCTTCAGGGCGTCTTTGAATATTTTACGGATTTTGTCCCTTCTGAAGGAATAGACCTTATCCAGCTTCTCTTTCAGTGGAGATTCTCCTCCCTCTCCGAACATTGGCTTCCGAGGCTGGTTGGCGCTAGGTCCGCTCATCCCTTGCTTATTTCGGTTAGCCGAAGTGTTGAAAGATTCAGAATCATCGGAGTTTCCGCCTTTGCGATTATCGTCCTTCCGGTTTCTCCAGGACTTATTGTTATTTTGAGAATCCGAGGAGGACTCCTGTTTTGAGCGCTCCAGCATCTGGACTTTCCTGGTCAGCTCTTGGAATGTTTTGAGACCCGCGGTGCATAAAAATGGGGCCATCCAATTGTTGAGATTTCCGACGAGGAGACTGACAGATTGGTCCTGCTCTATCGGCGGTTCGCATTTGACGGAGAGATTGCGCCATCGGGTTATAAAATCCGTGCTGCTTTCGTCGCTCTTGGGCTTGGTCCTTACGAGCTCGGCAATGGTAATCTTATCGCTGACGCTCATGAACCTCTGCCGAAACAGAGACTCCATTTGGACAAAAGTTATGACGGAGCCATCCGGTATGCTCGCGTACCAGTCGAAAGCAATATCGGTCAAGCTATTAACGAACTGGCGAAGGAGAAGCGCATCATTGCCCCCAGTATTCCCACATGAGGCTTTGAAGTGGGCGATGTGCTGATTCGCATTTCCTGTCCCATCAAATCTTCCGAATTTAGGGATGACATAGCCGCTAGGAAATTCTACCAGATCATATTGAGCAGGATATGGTCTCCCGCTACTGTTAACATCTTTTTGCGCTTCAGCTTCGGCTACCAGTGTTTTGACTTTGCTGGCAACCAAATCCATAATTTGAGCTTGAGTTAGCGGGCTACTGTCATCGGTAGCCAAGACATTTGCTGAGATAGGATGCGACTGATTTTCATGCGGTCTGCCCACTTTTGGATTTGAGGGAACGGGCGTCGGCTGTCTCGGGACACCGTTTCCCGGTTCATGAGCTGAACCCTGTGCTTCATTGGGCGGCTGAGAGGCAAGTTGGGCCGTAAACCGTAAGACGACATTTGTCAAGTCGTCGATCTTTGAGTAGAGCTTGGCCATCTCCTTATCTTTGCTTCTGAGCTGTTTTCGGAGCTCTTGGAGAAGTTGCTGCTCTGCGGTCTTAGGACGGAAAGTTGGCTCATCTTCGCTTTCCGAGCCTGACTCCTCATGAATTGAGGGCTCTCTTTGCCTATCAGCCTCATCGAGAGGGTTTTCATCATCCAGCGGGGGCGGCTGTTCTTGGGAAGCGGCCACCACATTCAAGCCAGATTGGGTTTGAGATGTGGTGGCCCCGTCCTTGCTCTTGCTGCGCGTTCCCACCACGTAGACAGTGTGGATAACACATTCAGCCATCCCCTCATCTTTGGCGGGGTAACCCTGTTCTTCGAACCTCATGAGGTTTAGCATAGCAGGAGCCCTAGCCCTTTTGTTGGCTCTATACCTGAGCCTTTTCTGCCTTAGCTTCTCAATTTTAAGGGCTTGGCGGGCATCCGCTACCCGGGAAGCCGTTGTGAGTTGATCAGCGGGAAGCTTAGAGAAGATACCCGATCGAGCATTTGTCAGTGGCGCCGCTGGAGCTTGCTCGGGACGCGTTGTAGCTTTGTTGGTGTTGATGGCCTTGCCCCCAGCTGGGGCTAAGGAAAGTCGTTCAGATACCGACTTGCATTTGGGTTGGGGCGCCCTTGAGATCACCACATTTGGTCTCCTGCCTTTCGAGACCGGTTTGTCTGCCACCGGGGCTTGAGGAGCTGGGATGGCGCCAACAGGCATGAACATAATAGAGCCGAATGGTAGCAGCGGCTCCTCCCATTGTCGCCCGAGACTGGCCGGAAGGACCGTCCTAGAGTCTATCCTCATCGTGTAGGAGACGGGAGCTGAGTTCATCATCGAAGACATCGTCGGAAGGTGATTGCTTGAAAATCTGCATGAAAAAGCATTATTTTAGTATAAGTATCGATATGTATACTGATTGGGTTCGCATGAACATTTAACCCGAAATATGGGAGGAGAGATTGGTCCCACCGGGCGTGCCAGAATCTGTAGGGTGTTTTTCGTCACCCCAGTGAGATGGGAATACGCGAGCGCTTGTCAGGCGTACTACAGATTCCCCCTGCCTAGGGTAGGCCGGGGTTTAATGATTGTGGGGATCCGAATCTCCGGCAGCCGCGGACTAAGCTGCCGTTAATTACCCATCGCCTTTGGGGCGAGGGAACCTCCGATTAACGGGTTAAACTGGTCATGCGAACTCAATGTGCAGTGTGCGTGTGTTTTGAAAGGGGGTTTTGGATATGTCGGGAGCCACGCAGAGTTTTTACGGGGGTCCCGCTACCCGGATAGCGGGCTGGGGGTCAAGGGGGCTAGCAGCCCCCTTGCGGGGTGCGGGGCAGCGCCCCGTTAGAAATTTTTTTCTAACAGGGACAGTGTCGTGGAGTACGTGTATGTATAAATTTGTATACATATGTATATATGTATATATGTACACAAAAAGAGGGGGAAAAGACATCCAAGGGATGCGCAGGTGCGCAAGCGCGCGCGCCACGTGTCGGCACGCGGGCGACTTGCGCAGTTGCGCAAGCGCGTGCCACGTGTCGGCACGCGGGCGACTTGCGCACTTGCGCAGTTGCGCAAGCGCGCGCGCCACGTGTCGGCACGCGGGCGACTTGCGCACTTGCGCAGTTGCGCAAGCGCGCGCGCCACGTGTCGGCACGCGGGCGACTTGCGCACTTGCGCAGTTGCGCAAGCGCGCGCCACGTGTCGGCACGCGGGCGACTTGCGCGCTTGCGCAGTTGCGCAAGCGCGCGCGCCACGTGTCGTCACGCGGGCGCCTTGCGCACTTGCGCAAGCGCGCAGGTGAGGCACAACAGGCTTTTAGTCTAAAAAAATTTCTCAGAAGAGAAATCAGAGAGGAGTTGGACTCCTGAATGTGTTTTTCTTCTTTTTTTGGGGGTTAATGGAAGGGGTTCTTCTTCTTCCTCCTGTTGCTTGCTGGATCTTGAAGATCAAGAGATGTGAAATCTCAAAATCTCTCCTTTTTAAGATCTGATGACAGATCCAAGTTCCCCTTTGTGGGTTTGGTGGTGGAAAACTATTTAGTTTTGAAAAAGGAAGAGTAAAACTCTTGATTTAATTCAAAAGAAAGAAGAAGGTTTTGGAACCTTGAAGAAGGAAGAAAGAGCTCAGCTCTAATTTTTTTTTGGAATGAAAAGTGTTGTTTATTTATTCATCATGTTGCCTTTTATAGGCTTACATATTTGCATATAGCCCCTTGGGCTTCACAAAAATGGCATTTTAGCCATCCCATGGCTCATGTGCCATTTCATTTTTTGCACATAAGCCATGGGCTTACAAAATATTGGCTTTATGCCCATTTTGCATACATTCATGTATAAAAAATTACATAAAAATTATTTATTACATGATCTATATTTTAGCATGGAGGAGGCTGGCCACGGGCTTGACTTGGGCATGGGCCCGCTTGACCTGGGCTTGGGCCCACCTGGCTTGGGGTTGACCTTGACTTTGACTCGGTCAACGGGGGTGTAAATTTTTACCCCAACAATGATGATGAACCTACTGACTTCCAGCAGGCCATCCAGAGCGGCGACTCGGTACGATGGCTAGATGCAATGCGAACCGAAATGGAGTCCATGTACACCAACAAAGTATGGACTTTGGACTTTGCTCCAGATGGGGTAAAACCCATAGGATGCAAATGGATCTTCAAGAAAAAGATTGGTGTAGATGGACAGGTGGAAACCTATAAGGCTAGACTTGTTGCAAAGGGTTTTCGTCAAAGACCTGGTTTGGACTATGACGAAACTTTTTCTCCAGTGGCTATGCTCAAATCCATTCGGGTCCTTCTTGCTATTGCTGCCTTCCATGATTATGAAATCTGGCAGATGGACGTAAAGACGACTTTTCTAAATAGAAATTTAGAAGAGAGCGTCTATATGGATCAGCCAGAGGGTTTCAATCAGAGTGGGAGCAGCGGGAAAGTATGCAAGCTGCTTAAGTCCATTTATGGACTAAAGCAGGCATCGCGGAGTTGGAACATCTGTTTTGATGAGACAGTCAAAGAATATGACTTTATCAAAAATCCAGATGAACCGTGCATATATAGTAAAGTTGTAGCCAGAAGTGTCGTATTCCTCGTCTTGTACGTGGATGACATTCTATTGATAGGAAATGACATTCCTATGCTACAATCTGTCAAAGGATTCTTATCACACAGGTTCTCCATGAAAGACCTGGGTGATGTCTCTTACATTCTGGGGATCCGGATCTATTGTGATAGATCCAAGAGGATGTTGGGACTTTCGCAGTCCAGGTATATCGACACTGTACTGAAAAGATTCAGTATGGAAGATTCTAAGCGCGGTAATCTACCGGCTTGTCACGGAATCACCCTCTCCAATGAGATGTCTCCCAAGACTGATTTGGAAAGGGAACGCAAGTCTATTATACCCTACGCTTCTGCGGTAGGCTCTATAATGTATGCGATGTTGTGTACCAGACCAGATGTAGCTTACGCACTAAGCGTGGTGAGCCGGTATCAGTCAGACCCAGGGGAGAAACACTGGATAGCAGTAAAGAACATTCTCAAGTACCTGAGGAGGACTAAGGAGATGTTCTTGGTTTACGGCGGAAAAGACCTCAGGTTGGAGGCCTTTGCTGATTCCGGCTTCCAGAGTGATAAGGACGATTCCAAGTCCATGTCGGGTTATGTCTTTACCCTCAATGGAAGGGCGGTGTGCTGGAAGAGCTCCAAGCAGGACACCGTTGCTGACTCGACGATGGAAGCGGAGTATATAGCTGCTTGCGATGCCGCAAAAGAAGCAGTCTGGATGAAGAAGTTCCTAACAGAACTTCAGGTGGTTTCCTACCATAGTTGATCCAATACCTCTGTATTGCGACAATAACGGAGCTATAGCTTTAGCGAAGGAACCAAGGTCCCATCAGAAGTCCAGACACATCTTGAGGCGGTATCACCTGATCAGAGAGATCATTGATCGTCAGGAGATCGAGGTTCGGAGAGTTGCTTCAGAAGAGAACATTGCTGATCCATTCACGAAGGCCCTACCTCAGACGCAGTTCGAGAGGCTACTCGAGATCATTGGTCTTCGATATGCCAGTACATGGCCCTAGTGCAAGGGGGAGATTGTTAGTGTTTATGCCCTAGAAGGCCATTACTGTATCATACTAGTTTGTATATTACTTAATGGAAGCTTGGGATATTCACATGTATATAACAGTCTTGCTAAACATGGTAGTATGCTACTTGGTTTTTCTATCTTAATATGTGAGTGTACGTATTGATAGAGCTCTTAGGATCTTGCTTGACTACCAGCGTTGTGATGGCAGTCACACTAGTGGGGGCTGGGTAGTCTACAAGCACATCCTTATTCAGGTCCCTAGTCGTTGGATTATCGAGACAGAGCATCGATACTCCGGAGTAGACTAGTGTGTACGCTTCTCATCCCAGTTGGGGAGATGGTCTGTCCCACAGCCATCAGTACGTCGTACTGGAGATAGTATACAGGTGCTCGTTAGGTTACGGGTACACCGGACAGGACTCACAGGGAACTGTTGGTTGGTTTTATACCAGTCGTCAGTGAACAGTTCCCAGGTGACATGAGTACAGCATAGTCCACAGACTTGACACTGCTACTTCACCTCGAGTGTGTCCCACTATTCTTAGATTGCTACCCTACCACGGCTCAAAGGAGTCGTGCAAACAGGTAGCAGTTGGGTGCAGTCCCGAGCACTTGGAGGCAGTGGCGGTTAGACAGGATTCGTCTCTCCCGGTATTGGGAGTTGATATTGCGCTGTGTCAGAGAGCCATTACGCAAAGTACCTGGCCAGGGCAAGCGAGATTTGCTGGCAGGTTCCAGTAGTTTCTCAGGGTGTAATGGGCTTCCCTCCGACACGACTTATACCGCTATTAGGGGACTGACGCTTGCCGCCCCCTAGGCCGGATATGCGATAGTCTAAGACGAACGGACCGGACTGTATGGAGATTGTCACATCAGACTCAGTAGGAGTTCGGATGGGTTTCCTCATCGGCCTTCTTATCGACAACTACCTGGGGACCGTTACGTACAGCTAGTGCCGCTTGCGGTCTGTGGTTAAACCCACTGCCAGCGTAGTAGTCGAGTCTCTAGAGTCCCACACAGAGAGTTTCCTATTCCAGGCGAAACGATATAGAGGTCGTATGGTTTTACGACAAAGGGTTCGGACGCGTATGTGTGTTTACACACTTACGTCGTTTGGACAGTTTTTACCAGTCGGCTTTGGTTTAAGCCAGTTACTGGTATCCGGTTATTGGATTTTTACAGTCTAAAGTTTTTCCGTATTTTTGCGGATTGGAGGGGCGTTCTCGTAATTGTGCGAGAAGCTTCTAGAAGTGGTGACTAAGGAGGTTTAGGTGTCATATGCAATGAATGAGATTAGTAAGTCATGAGGGTGATTCATTCATGTCATTAAAGCATCATAAATGCTTAATGACTCATGATAATGAATCACCATTAGATATTTGTGAAGCATGCTTATTCATTATGTATTATTCTTTTCTTCATAAAAGAGAATGCTTCATATTTATTATGATACTCAATAATCTCATCTCATTATTATCTACACATTCTCTCTCCTCAAGCTCTCTCTCTTCAAAAGACTAATCCTTCCCTCTCATGAGTTGAGTACAAGGGTTAGTAAGACTAAACAATCCATAACCATCACTCTATCTCAATCTATCTTCTTTGATTAGCAATCCAAGAAGGTTAGTTGCCTCAAGTTTAGAGGCTAAGCTTGGAGTTTTGCTCTCGGGTGGATCGTCTACTACTTTGAGAAGGCCGAGGAGAACAAGGAGTTCGTAAAGACGAAGGAGTTGGTTCATTAGGTATAATCCCTAAACACAGTAGTTTAGAAACACTTTGTGTTTGGTTATTTATAGTTTAGCTTCGATTCAAGCGGTTAGTCGATGTTCGTTCACTAAACAAGTTCGTTTTTGAAAATTCCGCCTCCCCACAAGTATTGGGGTGTAGTACATCGACTTACAGATTTAAACATGGCCATAGGAGAAAAGGTTTCGTCATAGTCCAGTCCTGGTCTTTGTCGAAATCCTTTCGCCACAAGCCTTGCCTTATAGGTCTCCACCTGGCTATCTACACCGATCTTTCTCTTAAAGATCCATTTGCACCCTACGGGCTTTACCCCAGAGGGTACAACATCCAAAGTCCATACTTTGTTGGTGTACATAGACTCCATTTCGGATCTCATGGCATCCAGCCACTTCACAGAGTCACCACTCGTGATAGCTTGCTGAAAACTGGTAGGATCATCATCATCCATGATGCAATCTTCTCCATCACCATCAACTAGAAAACCGTAATATCTCTCCGGTGGGCGAGAAGTCCTACCAGATCTACGGAGTGGTTGAGGTTCATTAGGTTCTGTTGCAACTTCAGGTTCAACCAAATCATCATTTGTAACTTGTGTCTCTAGAACTTCTTCTAGATCTATCACATTGCCATCAGCATTGTTTGGAAAAATCTCATTTTCCAAAAACGTAGCATACTAAGAAACAAACACCTTTTGTTCCTCCTTGTGGTAGAAAAGATACCCAAACGAATGTTTCGGATATCCCACAAATATACACTTGACCGATCGTGTCTCGAGTTTGTCTGGATTCTGCTTTTTAACAAAAGTCGGACAACCCCAAATCTTAACTCATTTAAGAGATTGTCTCTTCCCATACCATATCTCATATGGAGTGGTAGACACGGTCTTGGTTGGAACTTTGTTCAACAGAAAAGCTGCAGTCTCCAATGCATGCCCCCAAAAGGAGAGGGGCAACTCAGCATCACTCATCATGGATCGTACCATATCTAATAGGGTTCGATTCCGTCGCTCTGACACATCGTTGTGCTGTGGTGTGTAAGGGGGAGTGAGCTGAGAGAGAATCCCATTTTTTTTTAGAAAGTTCGAAAACTCAGTACTAAGATACTCTCCACCTCGATCTGATCGAAGTATCTTGATGCTCATTCCAGTTTGTTTTTCTACTTCAAGTTTGTACTCCTTGAATTTCTCGAAAGCTTCAGGATTATGCTTTAACAAAAACACATGACCGAATCTTGAGAAATCATCAGTAAAAGTTATGAAGTAAGAAAAACCGCCTCTTGCATGTGTAGAGATTAGCCCACATACATTACTATGTATGAGGCCCAAGAGTTCAGTAGCTCTTTCTCCGTGTCCAGTAAATGGAGTTTTGGTCATTTTCCCTTTGATACAAAACTGACAAGTCGCATAAGATTTATACTCAAAAGAATTTAAATATCCATCTTTATGATGCTTGGTTAGTTTTGTTTCATTAATATGACCAAGTCTACAATGCCAAAGAAAAACTTCATTTATATCTGAAAACTTTATTTTATTTGTGTGTTGTATGTTGAAAACTGTGTGTTCATTCAGGACGTATATCCTGTTATTAAGTGTACCATAACCAATCAACTCTTGATTCAGTTTAATGTTCATAACATTATGCTGCAATACAAAATGATATCCTTCATTGTTTAACAAAGAAACGGATACAATATTACAAAGCATGCTTGGAACAAAATAACATGGGTTCAAAACCAATATACAACCCGATGGAAACCCCAGATGATACTCTCCCACTGAAAATGCATGTACATTGGAACCATTTCCAACCCGGAGAGTATGATCACCTATCTTCAAAACTCTGCTATTTCTCAGCCCCTGCACAGAATTGCAGATATGAGAACCCGAACCGGTATCCAATACCAAGGAAGCAGAGTTTAGAGAAAAACAGTTTTTAGTTACGAACACACCTGAAGCTGAAGCATCACCATGCTTCCCTTTCTTGAGATCAAGGTACTCAGTACAGTTCCAATTCCAGTGTCCCGTCTTTTTGCGGTAGAAACATTCTCCTTTTCCTGACTCCGCAGCTTTGGATTTGTCTTTTCCCTTTGCCTTTTTTATTCCACCTCTCGGCTTGGTGAATTTCTTCTTGTTCTTTCCTTTGGCCTTGGCTTTTGGGACGGAAGAAGAAGATTGTCCAACAAGCAGGGAGGGAGACTTCGCCTTAAGCATGCTCTCTGCATTTCTCAACATATTGACGGGTAGTGACTTCTCCATGTTGTGCATGTTGAAGTTCTCTATGAAAGGAGCAAAGGCAGAGGAAAGAGACTGTAGAACAATATCCGTATATTGCTCATTATCCATTGTCCATCCGAGGCCCTCAAGCTCTTCAATTAGAGCTGACATCTTCAAAACGTGGTCACCTACTGATGTGCCAGGAGCCATCCGCATCTGAAACAACTTTTGAGACGCTTCGTATCGTAAGATACGAGATTGCTCTCCATACAACTCCTTTGTATAGAGAAAGATGGATTGAACATCCATCTCCTCGTGCTTCTTTTGATGTGTATTGTCCATCGATTCAAGAGCGAGGAATTTGGCGGTAGCACAGTCAATATCCCACATTTTGCGGATCTCCCGATCTGCATCAGCAGATTCAGGGACTGGTTTGGGCGGGGCTGTGGCAGTGAGGACATATGATACTTTATCATATGTGAGAGCACTGTTAATGTTCCTCAACCAGTCTTTATAATTCGGCACACTTAGCTTATTTTTCTCTAATAGTAGCTTAAGTCCAGTCATGGTTATCTGCCATTAGGAGAGAGAAAAGAATACACTCAGCGAACGCTCTTGCAAAGATCAGATTGGTTTGTTATCTTATCTAATCGATGTCTCCCACTGCTTTTATCAAATTTTCCTTCAAACCTTAAAAATAAAAAATTATCCAGGATTAATACAACTTCGCTAACCGTTCTGCCAGCCAGTGCCGGTACTTCTGAGGGAGGTTCCCCGTGCTTTCGCACGAACCTAATTAAAATAAACCTCATTTTCCCAGAGGCGTAGCCCCGTTGACACCTTTCTAGACACCTAATGAGTTAGCTAATTGTAAAATGCAAAATTCTCCCGGGAGCAAGTATTGCTCACAGTGGGATCGGGATCCTACTATGATATAGAAGGTATGCAATCTCATTACTAATTTCAACTCTTGAAACTCCCGATATGGTTTTTACCCCTAGTACTCATGACCTTAACTATAGTCAACATATCATAAGTAATAGTCAAGTTCTTCCCGTCATTTCATGATTAACTAGACCCACCCATATGACCCTTAACTATAGTCAACATAATCATATGAATGTCCTAACTAATCGCATCATATGCGGTGTTGGAAGACATCACTTAGCTACCGTACACTGCGCCTTATCTATAGTCAAAATATGCAGCACGAATACTAAGTACTCTACTTCCTAAAATGACGGAGGGTTGCGAATAGTTTTTAAGAAAACCTTTAACGCTTCAAACTTGATATCGTTGTAAAATCCAATGGTTTAAAAAAAATGGAGTGGCTTAAGCTCCGCCTTTTGAAATCTTGCATTTTTCATAAAAAGCCGAGTAGGTTTCAAATCTAATTCTACAACATCTTGTTAGGTTTCTTTTTGTTTACATTAATCTATTAATGTAGTCCCATCATTTAAGTTCTTAAGCCATTACAGAAAAGAAACGAAAATGGAACGTACGCTTATGTCATCCGTATTCACCACAATGTCCCGTTATGTACCGTTAGGTTACTTAACTAACAGCATAGCGGGGCGGGACTAGCACGGATGAAAAACATAAGCAACGTTTATTATATATCATATATATAATACATCATTCATCTCAGCATATAAAGTGATCACATCACAGAATATCAACAGCAGAAGCACATATATGAAAATACAGGATATACTAGGAGGTCCGTATTTTGTATTTAGCCAACAATAGAAAATACGGATTCCACGGTCGCAATGAACAGCCAAGCCCACACCCCTCACCCCTATGAGAGCGGCAAGTGACCCTACCAATTCTAGAGTTTAGGAGCCCTGGTCTCGACTCCTCGAGATAGCCTCCCACTGAACCCCAGAACCCGATCACTTATGCTCCCCTCCTTGGGTCTATCCTAGTGCGGAAAAGTAAATAATATACAACAATGGTGACATCATCCTCAACCCGGAAGTTCCCCAATAAAAGAATATTAGATACAATTAATTTTACATGAATGAAAAGAAAAACTCTCATCTCACATAAAAACCCCCGGCTATTCATTCACGACGATCATGTATATCATATCTCAGCAACACATAATATCATATATCATCAACGTAAGTAAGTATGCGTACCCTAATTGTCGTCGATGTATAGCAACGAAACCGGCGATACACCACATACTACACTTACGGTCGCAGAAAAGAAAATGAAAAAGTCCAACAATTGGAATCAACACTGCCTTTAGACATCATAAACCCGGAATATCACATATTCAGGATTTCATGCCTAACAATGCAAATCTTATATTTAGGTCTCAACTATGAAAACACATTTTCAAAAGAAGCAGGGTAATTCAACAAGATTCCTGATTCTACCGAGACCGAAATATTAGGCTTACACGCAACTAATTACTTTTCACAAAACGAATTAGTGTAGATTCCAATTATTGTATCACATCACAAATATCCAAACAATGTTAAACATTTCGATTGAGTCAACAAACACCCTCAAATTACCCCGAGAGCTCAACACTTGAGCAAAGCTAAAATACCTAAAAACGTTCCACAGTGCCTATGGACCAGCCGTAGAAGGGTCAACCCTTCCCTCACCTATGGCGCCACAGGACTACGTAAGGGGGGCTATAGGGTTACTTGCAAGAACATTCAAATATATTTAACTTGGAAAATTCCAACAATTGGAAATTTTCAGCGAGGGTAATAGGGAGTGATTGATATTCGCTCGAACCGTTAAATATCGTCCAAGTTACCAATAGAATGTTAAAATATACGATTACGAAACACTCTGAATAAGCCCTAAGCAAAATTAGTATCACATGAAATTTTGGCTTAAACAAACAACACCTGAAACCCCCAAAACTACAGACTAGAGCACAGGAAAAATTCGAGGCAAATCTGGGGAAGGGGTGTTGTAAGTGCACGGCGACGCCCCGGCCGTCGATCCGACGTCGGAAACGCGGAAACGAAAAACTTTGCAAACTAGCAAACCGGCACCACCGCGCACTTTTATCCCGGATCGGGCCATTAACCTAGCTTCTAGCAAACTAAAAGATGGGAAGAGAGATATACCGAGCGATCCATGTCCTTCGGTCTTCTCGTCGTCGTCCCGATCTCCCGCGGAATCTCCGTCAGTCACCTCCTCATCGAAAAGGGCACTACGTAGCCGGATTCTTTTACGGGCTCCCACCTCTGGACCGAGGCAACTCGGGCGCGAAGTTGGCAAGCCGACGCGTCCAAGAGTACTATAGGTTTAGTGAAGAATCTTTATCTCATGGGGTATGAAGGATGGAGGAATTAAGGAGGAGAATGAAAAGGAGCAATGAGATATGGAGCTAGTCTTTTGCAACCATAGAATGAGATGAAGATAGAATAATTTTTCCCACTCCTAAAATCTCCCCCTCCCCAATAGTGGCCGGCCTCTTTTTAAGAAAAAAGAATCCACTAAAACTAGAGAAGAAAAGGAATGAATATATGAGAAAATGGTCACACCAATTTCTAATCTAAATCCAATCACAAACCATCACCATAAATGCAATGAAAAAGACTAGAAAAGAATCTCATCATGATGAAGCCACAATCACAATAAACCCCCTCCACAAATGTTATTTGCACACTTGCAAATAACCCCCCCCCCTCCATCGAAAAGTCGGGCCGTGAAGGAACAAAGGAAAACCGGCCAGAACGGAATGCAAACTGGCAACTTCAGAAAACTGATCCCGTAATAAATTACAGGAAAAACCCCGCGACTACATATACATGCCCGCATTTGTATTCCCACTGAACACAAATACAAAGAGACAAAACTACACTGTCTAATACTAAGATCCGGCTTAAGCCAAAGCCGGCTAGTAAAATCCGTCCAATCACGATCCGCGCAATACCGCACGTATCTGATCGAACCATGCCATATCTCCATACGGCCTCTACAGCGTTTCTTCATAAACCCGAGTAACTGTGTGTGGTGGACTCTAAAGACTCGTCAATACTATGGCTGTGGATTTAACCACTAGCACGTCAGAGGTATCAGCCATACGTAACGAGCTACCAGCTATTGACCAAAAGGGACGTCGATGAGCGAACTCATCCTAACACCCTACTGAGCCTGTCAGCGACAATATCCGTACAGTCCGGTCCGTTCGTCTATGAGCATCGCATGGAGGGCCTAGGGGGTAGGTAAAAGTCAGACCCCCAAAAGCGGTACAAGTCGTGTCGGAGTGTAGCCCAGAACACCCTGAGATACTACTGGAATACCTACCAGTAAATCTCCTGCCTTGGCCAAGGACTTTTCATGTACTGGCTCTCCTAGACACAGCGCGACCTCACCCCCAATACCGGGAGAGACGAACCCCTGCAGATCCGCTCACTGCCTCCATGTGGCTCGGGATTGTACCCAACTAAAACCTGTTTGCACGTCTCCTTTGAGAGTGGTGGGGTAGTAATCAAAGTACAGTGGGAACTCACACGAGACAAATGACGATCTCAGGTCGATGAACTAACCTGTACACATGTCACCAGGGAACTGCTATCTGACGTCAGGTATAATACCAACTAGCAGGTTCCCGGCGAGTCCTGTCCGGTGTACTCATAACCCAATGAGCACCTGTATACATCTTAGGTGAACCTACTGACACCAGTGGCTTGTGAGAACGGCCACCGCCCCTCGTCGGGGTCTCGACTGTATACACTAGTCTACTCTAGAGAATCGATGCCCTGTCTCGAAACTCCCACGACTAGGGACCTTTTAAGGATTTGCTTATAGACTCCAGCTCCCACGTATATGATCGCCCTCATACTGCTGGTAGTCAAGCAAGAATCCTAGGGGCTCTATCAACATGCAATAGCGACTCGTAAGGTCACCTAAAGCAGTACACGATGATAAAGATAAACCAGATAGCATACTATCATCTTGAGTAAGACTGTCCTACCGGGATAGGTCCTCCCTCAATCATTGCAATCACGTGCCTGTGATCCAATAATTGACTCTGAGGGCACTATCTCCAACAGGTGCCGGCCAGGCCGGATTTTTGAGCAATGTGCTCGGCCAAAAATCGGTAGGTGAGCCTCAAATTTGTTCTGTGTTCTCAGTAAAGTATATACATGCTTCTGCAGTTGTTTAAATAATTTTTCGAGCACATTTAAAAATCGACAGAGAAGCTTTTTCAGAGTTGCGGTTTTGTTAATTCGGAGTTGTCTCGGTTTCGTAATTAATCTAATATCATCTAAGTTTCTAGCTTGGCTCTAATACCACTGTAGGGATTCTTTAGCACCATGCCTAGGTTTAAGGTTGAATCACACATGCTATAACAAAAATTTAAGGGGGTGCTAAACACTCCAACCATGAATCGAACTAGAAAAATAGAGTAACAAACTATAGTAACACATACTATATAGTGTCTAACACTAAGTGGGGAGAGAATACAACCTTTGTAGACCTCCTTCTAGACTCCTTGGATCGATTAGGGTTTGAACCGGTTGGCTTGTGTCCTTCGAAGTTCACGATGATCCACCACGAAGTCCCTTTGCACCAAGCTCCAAGCTTCACTTGATCAAGAATGAAGATGAAGCAAACACTCCACACTAGTGGGCTAGACTAAAGTGGAATGGTGATGTGAGTTTGGATCTCACTACAAAACCTTTTCTTTTTTAATTCCTTCTCTTTCTTTTAAAACCCTAGAGAGCTTTGAGGAGAGAGAGGAAGGAGGAGATGGCTCAAACTAAACTCAAGAGAATAATATGATTACTCTTTCTAAACTCAAGAGAGTAAGTGAAGTCATCCATGCTAAACTATGGTTACAAAATATCTAGATATTTTGTAACTTGAGGTTAAGCAAAACCATGGGTTACAAAACCATTGACTATTGTCAACTCAAGAGAGTTGAATAGTCAACCATGATCATGTTGCCATTTTCCTTTTCTCGAATAAACAAAATATCTAAATATGTTACCATGTGAGTCTTGCATTGCCACCACCAATGTATCATCAACCATGACACATGTATGCTTGCATGTGTGCATCCATATCAACATATGCATACACTCATGCATGAATCATAAAGAAATAGGTTTTAATAAATGAGCTAATGCACTTAATATTAAACCAACACTTGATTTAATAACCCGGTAATATCTCATACGACTCGTCTAATAGTAAACACCCGATTAAAATACGGTATCCAATACACGCATTTAATCGAGCTCCCGGGCATATCACATATGCACCCCACATCCTTTCGCCTGAGCTAGGAGACCCCTTTGTGGGACTCTAAGACTCGTCAATACGCTAGCAATAGGAAGTGATCACATCACATGCCCACAAACCGTCAGTGGAACAAGCTGTATGTAACGGCTCCCAGGTATTGAGCGATCAGAAGAAACACAAGCAAACCTGCTAAAACTCCCGTCGAGCCAACTGGTAACACTTACCGTAAAGTCCGGTCTCTTCGTGAAATATGCTGCATATGTGAGTCTAGGGATGGTATCGTCGACCCCAACAACCCAATAAGTCATGCCGGTATATGGCTCATAACAGATCGAGAAACTACTGATAACACTTATCAGTAAATCTCAGCAGCCCTGGACAGGACTTCCTGTTATTGCCAATCGTCCATAGTGCAACATCAACCCCCAATACTGAGAGAGACGAAACCCCTCATATCGCTCATTGCCTCTATGTGCCTCGGGACTGTACCCAAAATCCACCTATTTGCACGACTCAGTAGAGCCGTGGTAGGGTGAAGATCAAAGTACAGTGGGAGGCACACAAGACTCTATGACGATCTCGAGTCTACAGACTAACCTGTACCAGTGTCACGTGAGAACAGCTATCCGACAATTGGTATAATACCATATAGGAGTTCTCAGCGAGTCCGTTCAGTGTACCCAGTCTCACTGAGCACCCGTATACGGTCTTTGGGGTCACCACACCAATGGATATGGGATCATCCATCGCCCATCATATGGGACAAGCAATGTATACGCTAGTCTACACTGGTAATATCGATGCCCAGTCTCGATACACCCACGACTAGGAACATTTCAAGGATATGCTCATAAACTACACATATCTCACTAGTATAATCCGCATCATAATCTCAGTAGTCCTGCATATCCTAAGGGCTATATCAACATGTACCAAATGAATGAAAGCATGATCAAATGAACATGTCAAGATAAAAAGTGCAACCAGATAGCCTACTATCATATCGAGCAAGAATGTCCCCTGAATATATATATACATATATATGTATATACATACACACACATACCGGTACATACACTATCATATAATGGCCTCTAGGGCATACATATATCCAACACTTGTGTGATAGGAAGAGTTTGGCCTAGTGCAGCATAGGAACATCATTTCCTATCAAGAGTATGTCATCAACGTACAATACAAGGAAGACAGCCTTCCTCTCTACAATTTTTTTTGTATATACAAGGTTCATCTACATTTTTAATGAAGTCAAACTCTTTGACTGCCACATCAAAACAGATGTTCTAGCTCCGCGATGCCTGCTTTAATCCGTAGATTGAATTAAGAAGCTTGCACACCTTTCCGCTGCTCCCACTGTCTACGAATCCCTCTGGCTCTGTCATATACACGCTCTCTTCTAAATCACCATTTAGAAAAGTGGTCTTGACGTCCATCTGTCATATTTCATAGTCATGGTATGCAGCAATGGAAAGTTAGATTTTGATAGACATAAGCATAGCCACTGAAGAAAAGGTTTCATCATAGTCAACACCAAACCTTTTGCTACAAGTCTAGCTTTGTAGGTCTCAACCTTTCCATCTACACTAAGTTTCTTCTTAAAGATCCACTTGCTCCCAATGGATTTTACCCCTTCACGAGCAACTTCCAAAGTCCCATACTTTGTTGGTGTACATGGATTCCATCTCAGATCGCATAGCATCCAGCCATTTCACAGAATCCCTACTTGTGATGGCCTGCTCGAAACTAGGTGGGTCATCATCTTCCATGATGCAATCCTCGCTCCCACCGTCTATGAAAAAACTGTAGTATCTCTCAGGTGGATGAGGAACCCTACTAGATCTGTGGAGTGGTTGAGGTACATCGGGGACTATTGAATCCTCCGGTTCTACCAAATCATCAGTTGTAGTTTGTGTATCTGGAACTTCTTCCAGTTCTACTTCATTACCACTAATTTCTTTTACGAGAAATTCCTTTTCTAAAAAGGTGGCATGTTAAGCAAAAAACACCTTTTGTTCCTCTGTGTGTTAGAATAGATATCCATGTGAATTCATTGGATATCCCACAAACTTGCAAAGAACTGATCGTGCTTCGAGTTTGTCTGGAATCTATTTTTTAACATAGGCCGGACAACCCCATATCTTAACTCGTTTAAGATATGGTCTCTTTCCACTCCATATCTCATATGGTGTTTTAAGCATAGATTTTGATGGAACTTGATTCAATAGGTATGCAAGCTTTCTTAAGTGCATAACTCCAAAAGAAAATAGGTAACTCTGTAGTACTCATCATATAGCACACTATTCTAATTGGGTGCGATTCCTCCGCTCCGATACTCCATTGTGCTATGGTGTATACGGAGGAGTAAGCTGAGAGAGAATCTTATTCTCTTTAGATAATCTCGGAATTCCATGCTTAAGTATTCACCTCCTCGATCAGATCAAAGGATTTTAATACTTTTACCCATCTGGTTCTCTACTTCGCACTTATATTCCAGGAATTTCTCAAAAGCTTCAGATTTGTGTTTTCAACAGGAACACATGTACGAATCTTGAGAGATCATCGGTGAATGTAATGAAGTACGAGAAACCATTCCTATCATGTGTAGACATAGGACCGCATACATCACTATGTATCAGCCCCAAGAGTTCAATAGCTCTTTCTCCGTGTCCTGTAAACGGAGTTTTGGTCATCTTGCCTTTGAGACATGACTTTCAAGTTTCATAAGATGTAAAGTCAAACAGATTCAAATATCCATCTTTTTGCAACTTCGCTAGTCTTGTCGCATTGATATAACCAAGTCTACAATGCCACAAGATGGCTTTGGTCATTTCTGAACTTTTCCTTTTGTGTGAGTTCTGTATATTTAGAACTGTATTTTGATTTAGAATGTATATACCATTACACGATATACCAAACCCAATCAACTCTTGATTTAGTAAAATGTTCATAAAATTTTCCTCCAATGCAAAGTTATATCCTTCTTTATGTAATAAAGAAACTGATATTATATTGCACATCATCTTTGGTACGAAATAACAGTTGTTCAGAATCAATGTATTACCCTTTGGTAATACTAGATAATATTCGCCAACTGCTTTGGCTGCAACAATTGCTCCATTCCCTATTCTGAGAGACATATCACCCTTTCCCAGTTCTCTACTTCTCATTAACCCATATAACAGATTACAAATGTGGAATCCTGATCCGGTATCCAATACCCAAGATGTTGAGTAGACTGAGAAACAGTTCTCAATAACAAACACCACCCGAAGAAGATGCATCAGAATGCACTTTCTTCGATCGGGTTGCATGGAAATCCTTGCATTCCCCTCTCCCTTGCTCAGACCTATGACAGTCATAAGATAGAGCGGAAACCAATGTTCCCCAGCCCAGTATAATAAGCAGGTTCGGTCAATACATCCATATTATTATCTTGATTAAGGCGTGTCATGGTCGCTACCTGTAGAGAGAGAGAAGAAAACACTTTAGCGTGCACTCTTGCAAGATTAGATTTGGTTATTATCTTATCTAATTAGGATGGCTCCCACTGTTTTTATCAAATCTTCCTTCAAACAATAAAAGGTAAGATTAGCCGGATTAATTACAACCTACAAGTTCGCCAATCGGTCAGCCAGGTAAGTATTGGTACTCCGAGAGAGTCTCCCCGTGCTTTTGCATGGAACTAATTAAATAACCTTGTTTCCGTAGGGGCATAACCCCGTTAACCACCTTTCTTAGAGACCTACTGGATTTACTAATTGCAAAGTGGAAAACTCTCCAGGAGTAACACTTACTTCGCAGCGGGTATCGGGATCCAACTTGTAAGTCCACGTTGCCCACCCCGGTACTTGCGGGGAGGCGGAAAACATAATAAAAATTGGATTTTTAATGACTTAGGCAACATGGACCTTCCTTGTGAGGATCTTTGCTAAACTAAAAACTAGCTAAAGAAAACTAACAACTAGTTAGGTTGTAGAAAGGTTATACCTTGAGCTCGAACTCCTTCTCTCCTTGCTCGTCGGAATGGTTGAAAGGCCTCACCTTGCTTGTCTTCTTCCGTCAAAGAAGGATCCACCCGAAAGCCTCGACCTTTAGCTTCAACTCCAAGCTAGGAGTAACTAGAGTGCAAGAAATGCTAAGACTTGAACCCTAGAAGTGAGTAGAGAAGATCAAGTGAAGGTTTTTCTCAAGCTTTTTATGTTTCTCAACACATGAGAGGGAGAGAGCTTGAGCGAGAGGATGAGCAAGAGAGAGAAAAGATATGAGAGAATGAATTATTAGTGAGCCATTCTCACTAATATGTGTGTGTTATTTTAATTAATTAATTAGCAAGAAAATTGTCATGGTTTAATCAAGAGGTGACCATTATCATTTCACTTTTAATGCAAATTGCATGGATCAAAGAGCATCTTCCAAATGAAATGATCATGGTCAAATTGTCAACTTGGTCAACAAGTCAATGAAGTCAAAAGGTCAACAACAACAACCATGCACAATAATTAAGCTAATTATTAATTAACAATAATACACACAAAAGCAATAGGGTTAATAAAATGACAATAGTCATTAACCCTAAACAAGGTCCTCTCCCTCAATCTCAAGCAACTGTGCATACGCACCCGCATTCGTGATCCGAGGAACACGAACACAATGAGAAAAACCAATCTCAAAACATATACTAGGATCCGGCTTAAACCAAAGCCCGCTAGTATAAACTGTCCGGACAGCAAACGTGCACAAGTGCGCGGATGCGAACGAACCCTGTCGCAAAACCATGCGACCTCTACTCGTTTTGCCTAAAGGCGAATAGCTCTCTGTGTGGGACTCTAAAGACTCGACACTACGCTGGCAGTGGGTTTAACCACAGACCGCAAGCGGCACTAGCTGTACGTAACGGTCCCCAGGTAGATGTCGATAAGAAGACTGACGAGGTGAACCCCATCTGCACTCCTACTGAGCCTGTATGTGACAGTCTCCGTACAGTCCGGTCTGTTCGTCTGATACATCGCATGGCGGGCCTAGGGGGGCGGTGAACGTCAGTCCCCTAATAGCGGTACAAGTCGTGTCGGAGTGAAGCCCAGAACACCCTGAGATAACACTGGAAGCCTACCAGTATATCTCGCTTGCCCTGGCCAGGGACTACTCGTGTAATGGCTCTCCTGGACACAGCGCGATGTCAACCCCCAATACCGGGAGAGACGAATCCTGTCTAACCGTCACTGCCTCCAAGTGCTTCGGGACTGCACCCAAAAACTACCTGTTTGCACGACTCCTCTGAGCCGTGGTAGGGTAGTAATCAAAGTGCAGTGGGAACACACTCGAGGCGAAGTGACAGTGTCAAGTCAGCGGACTAAGCTGTACTCATGTCACCTGGGAACTGATAACTGACGATAGGTATATTACCAACCAACAGTTCCCGACGAGTCCTGTCCAGTGTACTCGTAACCTAACGAGCACCCGCATACTATCCCAAGTACGACGTACTAACGGCTGTGGGACAGATCGTCTCCCACACTGGGATGAGAAGCGCATACGCTAGTCTACTCCGGAGTATCGATGCCCTGTCTCGATAGTCCAACGACCAGGGACCTGTATAAGGATGTGCTTATAGATTACCCAGCTCCCACGAGTGCGAGCGCCATCACAACGCTGGTAATCAAGCAAAGATCCTAAGGGCTCTACTAATATGTATACCTGCAATATGCTAAAAGAAACACATGCACATATTAAAGCAGAGACAAACCAAGTAGCGTACTACCATTTCGAGCAAGATTGTATATACAACTGTGAATATCCCAAGCTTCCATTAAGTAATATACAAACTAGTATGATACAGTAATGGCCTCTAGGGCATATACACTAACAATCTCCCACTTGCACTAAGGCCATGTACTGGCGTATCGAAGACCTATCATCTCGATCAGCCGCTCGAACTGAGTCTGGGGCAAGGCCTTGGTGAATGGATCTGCTGTGTTATCCTCTGATGCAACTCTCGGGACCTCGATCTCCTGGCGATCCACAATCTCCCTGATCAGGTGATACCGCCTCAAGATGTGTCTGGATTTCTGATGGGACCTGGGTTCCTTCGCTAAAGCTATAGCCCCGTTGTTGTCGCAATACAGAGGTATTGGGTCAACAATGGACGGAACCACCTGAAGTTCTTTCAAGAACTTCCTCATCCAGACGGCTTCTTTTGCGGCATCAGATGCAGCGATATATTCCGCTTCCATAGTCGAGTCAGCAACGGTTTCCTGTTTGGAGCTCTTCCAACACACCGCCCCTCCATTGAGGGTAAAGACAAAACCCGACATGGACTTGGAATCATCCTTGTCACTCTGGAAGCTGGAGTCAGCAAAGGCCTCAATCTGCAGGTCTTTTCCGCCATACACCAAGAACATCTCCTTAGTCCTTCTCAGGTACTTAAGAATGTTCTTTACTGCTATCCAATGTTTCTCCCCAGGGTTTGACTGATACCTGCTTACCACACTCAGTGCATAAGCCACATCCGGTCTGGTACACAACATCGCATACATTATAGAGCCTACCGCAGAAGCGTAGGGTATAATAGACATGCGATCCCTCTCCAAATCAGTCTTGGGAGACATCTCTTTGGAGAGGGTGATCCCGTGACAAGCCGGTAGATTACCGCGCTTGGAATCTTCCATACTGAATCTCTTCAGTATGGTGTCGATGTACCAGGACAGTGAGAGTCCTAATATCCTCTTGGATCTGTCACGGTAGATCCGGATACCCAGAATGTATGAGGCATCACCCAGGTCTTTCATGGAGAACCTGTGTGACAAGAACCCCTTGACAGATTGTAGCATAGGAATGTCATTTCCTATTAAGAGAATGTCATCCACGTATAAAACGAGGAATACTACAGTTCTCGCTACAAATCTACAATAGATGCATGGTTCATCTGGATTTTTGATAAAGCCAAATTCTTTGACCGTCTCATCAAAACAGATGTTCCAACTCCGCGATGCCTGCTTGAGTCCATAAATGGACTTGAGCAACTTGCACACCTTTCCGCTGCTCCCACCCTGAATGAAACCTTCTGGCTGGTCCATATAGACACACTCCTCTAAATGACCATTTAGAAAAGCTGTCTTTACGTCCATCTGCCAAATCTCATAATCGTGGAAAGCAGCGATGGCAAGAAGGATCCGAATGGATTTCAGCATAGCTACTGGAGAAAAGGTTTCGTCATAGTCCAAACCAGGTCGCTGACGAAAACCCTTTGCTACCAGTCTAGCTTTATAGGTCTCAACCTGTCCATCTACACCAATCTTCCTTTTGAAGATCCACTTGCATCCTACGGGTTTTACCCCGTCTGGAGCAATGTCCAACGTCCATACTTTGTTGGTGTACATGGACTCCATCTCGGTCCGCATTGCATCCAGCCATTTTACCGAGTCGACGCTCTGAATGGCTTGCTGGAAGCTAGTAGGCTCATCACAATCTAGGATGCAGTCCTCTCTATCCCCGTCAATGAGAAAACCGTAGTACCTCTCGGGCGGATGAGACTGCCTACTACTCCTGCGGAGTGGCGTAGGAATGTCCTGTTCTTTTGAACCTTCTGGTTCCACTAAGCTTTCAGTAATAGTTTGTGGTTCTGGAATTTCTTCCAGTTCTATTGCGCTCCCACTTATTTCTTTTTCTAAAAACTGATGTTCCAGAAAATGGGCATTACGAGAAACAAGGACTTTTTGTTCCTCTGCGTAATAGAAAAGATACCCCCTGGAGTTCTTTGGGTATCCCACAAACTTGCACAGTACTGAGCGTGCCTCGAGCTTGTCCGTATGCTGCTTTTTGACATAAGCTGGACATCCCCAAATCTTCAAGTATTGAAGATAGGGTTTCTTCCCACTCCATAACTCATATGGTGTGGTAGGCACAGTCTTAGTGGGAACACGGTTCAAAAGATATGCAGCTGTTTCTAGCGCATATCCCCAGAACGATCGCGGCAACTCAGCGTTACTCATCATGGACCGTACCATATCCAATAGGGTCCGGTTCCGTCTCTCCGATACACCGTTATGTTGCGGAGTGTATGGAGGAGTAAGCTGAGAGAGAATTCCATTCTCTTTTAAGTAATTCAGGAATTCGGCACTTAAGTATTCTCCTCCTCGATCCGATCTTAGGATCTTGATACTTTTGCCGGTCTGTTTTTCTACTTCGTTCTTATATTCCTGGAACTTATCAAAAGCTTCGGATTTATGCTTCATTAAGAAGATGTGTCCGAATCTTGAGAAATCATCCGTAAAAGTAATGAAGTAAGAAAAACCGCTTCGCGCATGTGTAGACATTGGACCGCACACGTCGCTGTGTACGAGTCCCAAGAGCTCGCTCGCTCTTTCTCCGTGTCCAGAAAACGGAGCCTTTGTCATCTTTCCTTTGAGACAGGATTGACAAGTTGCATACGATTGATATTCGAACGGATCCAAATATCCTTCAGTATGTAACTTAGTCAATCTTCTCTCATTGATGTGACCCAGTCTACAATGCCATAAGAAAGTTTTATTAATTTCTGGAGACTTTCTTTTGTGTGTATTCTGGATATTGAAAACCTGTGGCTGGTTTAAAACGTAAATACCGTTGTTTAATGTACCTGACCCAATCAAAACTTGATTAAGGTGAATGTTCACTACATTACTTACAAATGCAAATTCATAACCTTCTTTAGATAATAAAGATACAGAAATGATATTACAGGTTGCATTTGGCACATAATAACAACTACGCAAAACCAAAAAGTGTCCATCTGATAATCCCAGGTGATAGTCCCCCACGGCCTCTGCATCCATGCTAGCACCGTTCGCAACTCTGAGGGTCATGTCACCTGCCTTCAAAACTCTACGCTTTCTCAACGCCTGCAAAGAATTACAGATATGAGATCCTGATCCGGTATCCAATACCCAGGATGTAGAGTTTATTGATAGACAGTTTTCAATAACATACACACCTGAAGCTGAAGCTGCAACTCGCTTCAAATCCTGTGTTCTGGCTTTCCAAGCCTTGCAATCTTGTTTCCAGTGACCACTTTTGTGACAATAGAAGCATTCTTCCTTCCCCACCATCTTCCCCGCTACTTTTGTTGCTTTACCCTTTCCCTTCGTATCCACTTTACCGACACCGCCTCTTGGTTTGGCGGGGGCTTTCTTCTTCTTGCCCTTGGCTTTCGCCCTGGACCTAGAAGAGGAAGATCCTCCTACAAACAAAGTGGATGTCTCCCTACCCTTCTGTAGGGTGCCCTCAGCAGTCCTCAACATGTTCAGAAGTTCGGCAAGTTCAACCTCCTTTCCTTGCATGTTGAAGTTAAGAACGAACTGGGCGTAAGTGGAAGGAAGGGACTGGAGAATCAAATCGGTATAGAGTTCATTCTCCAACGTGGTCCCAAGGTCCGCGAGCTCCTCTATGTAGCCGATCATCTTAAGCACGTGGTCCGCTACCGATGATCCGACGGCCAACCTTGCCGAAAAAAGCTTCTTCGACACTTCGTATCTAGCGATACGAGACTGCTCTCCATACAGTTCTTTTGTATGGAGAAATATGGACTCTAGGTCCATATTCTCATGCCTCCTCTGATGTTCGTTGTCCATCGAGGCTAGTACGAGGCATCTGGCCCTCGCGCAATCTATCTCCCATGTCTTACGGATTTCTACATCCGCGACGCTGGAGGTGGGACCTGGGACAGGGGGAGCTTTGGTGGTAAGTATATACCCCAGCTTGTCATAAGTGATCGCCATCTTGACATTCCTGAGCCAATCTTTGTAGTTTGGCCCTGTCAATATATTTTTATCTAACAATAACTTAAGTCCGGTCATGTTGAATGGTCGCTGCAATTAGGAGAGAGAAAAGAAACACTTTAGCATGATGCTCTTGCAAGTTTAGAGTGGTTTTTAGTTTGTCTAAACTGGATGGCTCCCACTGTTTCTCGAATCCCTTCTCAAACCATAAAGAAAAGGATTAGCCGGGATTATTCTCACCGTACAATACTTGCTTAACCGTTCAGCCAGGCCAGTGTCGGTACTTCGAGGGAGGTTTTCCAACGCTTTCGCGAAGTTCCTTAATTAAATAACCTCTTTTCCCTGTGGGCGTAGCCCCGCTAACACCTTTCTAGGCACCTACTAGGTTTATAGCATTGATCGTTAAGTGAGAGTTTTCCTGAGAAGTAGCATATACTCACAGTAGGATCGGGATCCAAATATCATCGCGTGATAAAACCGAAGGAATCCTACCAGAATCATCACACTCCAAATGGTATGCAACGCTAGCAAGTTTCAGTACATATGAAACTCCCGATGTGGATTTTTGCCCCATGCTCTTATGACCTTGGCGTGAGGTCAAAATGTCATAAGTCACATGTCAAGTTCTTCCCATCATTATCCTGGTTAATTTGAACCCACCCGTACCTACCCTTGACGTAGGCCAAAATGGCAGTACGACTGTCTCAAATCAACGCATTCTATCTATGCAACGGATAAATATCCGGCAGCTACCAATCACTATGCCTTGGCGTGAGGTCAAAATACATAGCTTGAATACTACCGAATATTTAACCGAAATGATGGAGGGCTACGGATGGTTTTGGCAAAACCGTGAACGTAGTGAACTTGATATAATCGATGGAACGAGATAGCTTTTAAAAGGAGTGGTTCAAGCTCCGCGTTTAAAAGTTTAGTTTTGAAAAGAACCGAGTGGTTTTCAAAGTGTTCCAATCGACTTTTACTTGGTTTATTTCTTGCATTAGTTCTTTTAACGCGTCCCATCATTTAATCCTACCATTGCAGAAAACAACCAAAATATGACGTACGCTTATGCCATTCGCATTCGCCACGGGGCCCCGTCATCACCCGTTAGGTTACTTAACTAACGACAGAACGGGGGCTGGGCTAGCGCGGCTGTAAAACATAAGCAACGCCTAAATAGTTATTATATATAAATATATAGCAATGATAGACATTACAGATCACAGATGAATACATTGGATATACTAGGAATCCGCAATGCGTTCGAGCCTGCAACGCAAAGCGGATTACACGGTCGCGGTGAATAGCCAATACCCCACCCAAGACCCCTACGGGTGCGGCAAACTACCTGCCAAGCACCCGAAGCGAAGCAACCTCCCTCACCACCGTGAGTAGGCCACTCGGCACTTCGAGATACCCGGTAGTTTGTGCACCCCCTCCGTGGGTCTATCCTAGGAGCAAAAACAGTAAAAAGAATTATACAATGACGGCTACAACCCCGACCCGGTTGTGCGGCCATACAAAGAATATTATTACATCAATTTACATGGTACAAATGAATGAAAGAAAAACAACGCTCATCTCACATCCACCCCGGCCATTCACCCGCGACAATCCAATCCATTCATATCCACAAACCAATAACAATCACAGATCATGTATAACCCCGACTAATCGTCTTATAGCGATTAGCCGACGTTCAATACATGCAAGCATTACAGATATAACCGATGTAGTTAAAGTGTAGTGAAGTTCCGAAAAATACGGATTTATAGGCCCCTAAAAGTAAATTTTAGTTCTGGAAAATCTGGGCATATATAATATATCCTAAAAATCCCAAAATCAACACAGAAAGACACTGCACGAAAAACGATGCAGAGAAGACGACAAACCGTGGCGCTTCCGCGGCACATGCCTACCTCGTGCCGCGGAAGGGCGGCGGTTTGAACGAATCACTGTACCGTATTTCATGGGTGTCCATAAAAACCCTGAGATGAATTTACAAATATAAAGTTTTCCATTTTGAGCAGAAAAAATTTCAACAGAAACTAGGGTTTTTCAAAAGTTCGGTTTTTGGATTTTCGGTTTCGAAACTTCGTTACACTTCACTACCTAGCTAGTTTGAGTTTAGTTAGGCTCTGATACCACTGTAAGTCCACGTTGCCCACCCCGGTACTTGCGGGGAGGCGGAAAACATAATAAAAATTGGATTTTTAATGACTTAGGCAACATGGACCTTCCTTGTGAGGATCTTTGCTAAACTAAAACTAGCTAAAGAAAACTAACAACTAGTTAAGTTGTAGAAAGGTTATACCTTGAGCTCGAACTCCTTCTCTCCTTGCTCGTCGGAATGGTTGAAAGGCCTCACCTTGCTTGTCTTCTTCCGTCAAAGAAGGATCCACCCGAAAGCCTCGACCTTTAGCTTCAACTCTAAGCTAGGAGTAACTAGAGTGCAAGAAATGCTAAGACTTGAACCCTAGAAGTGAGTAGAGAAGATCAAGTTTTTCTCAAGCTTTTTATGTTTCTCAACACATGAGAGGGAGAGAGCTTGAGGGAGAGGATGAGCAAGAGAGAGAAAAGATATGAGAGAATGAATTATTAGTGAGCCATTCTCACTAATATGTGTGTGTTATTTTAATTAATTAATTAGCAAGAAAATTGTCATGGTTTAATCAAGAGGTGACCATTATCATTTCACTTTTAATGCAAATTGCAAGGATCAAAGAGCATCTTCCAAATGAAATGATCATGGTCAAATTGTCAACTTGGTCAACAAGTCAATGAAGTCAAAAGGTCAACAACAACAACCATGCACAATAATTAAGCTAATTATTAATTAACAATAATACACACAAAAGCAATAGGGTTAATAAAATGACAATAGTCATTAACCCTAAACAAGGTCCTCTCCCTCAATCTCAAGCAACTGTGCATACGCACCCGCATTCGTGATCCGAGGAACACGAACACAATGAGAAAAACCAATCTCAAAACATATACTAGGATCCGGCTTAAACCAAAGCCCGCTAGTATAAACTGTCCGGACAGCAAACGTGCACAAGTGCGCGGATGCGAACGAACCCTGTCGCAAAACCATGCGACCTCTACTCGTTTTGCCTAAAGGCGAATAGCTCTCTGTGTGGGACTCTAAAGACTCGACACTACGCTGGCAGTGGGTTTAACCACAGACCGCAAGCGACACTAGCTGTACGTAACGGTCCCCAGGTAGATGTCGATAAGAAGACTGACGAGGTGAACCCCATCTGCACTCCTACTGAGCCTGTATGTGACAGTCTCCGTACAGTCCGGTCTGTTCGTCTGATACATCGCATGGCGGGCCTAGGGGGGCGGTGAACGTCAGTCCCCTAATAGCGGTACAAGTCGTGTCGGAGTGAAGCCCAGAACACCCTGAGATAACACTGGAAGCCTACCAGTATATCTCGCTTGCCCTGGCCAGGGACTACTCGTGTAATGGCTCTC
The DNA here is from genome assembly GCA_030015575.1 of Agapanthus africanus. Classification (NCBI taxonomy): domain Eukaryota; kingdom Viridiplantae; phylum Streptophyta; class Magnoliopsida; order Asparagales; family Amaryllidaceae; genus Agapanthus; species Agapanthus africanus. Next base: position 422,429,059 of record JASDDO010000031.1, read on the forward strand.
CTGGACACAGCGCGATGTCAACCCCCAATACCGGGAGAGACGAATCCTGTCTAACCGTCACTGCCTCCAAGTGCTTCGGGACTGCACCCAAAAACTACCTGTTTGCACGACTCCTCTAAGCCGTGGTAGGGTAGTAATCAAAGTGCAGTGGGAACACACTCGAGGCGAAGTGACAGTGTCAAGTCAGCGGACTAAGCTGTACTCATGTCACCTGGGAACTGATAACTGACGATAGGTATATTACCAACCAACAGTTCCCGACGAGTCCTGTCCAGTGTACTCGTAACCTAACGAGCACCCGCATACTATCCCAAGTACGACGTACTAACGGCTGTGGGACAGACCGTCTCCCACACTGGGATGAGAAGCGCATACGCTAGTCTACTCCGGAGTATCGATGCCCTGTCTCGATAGTCCAACGACCAGGGACCTGTATAAGGATGTGCTTATAGATTACCCAGCTCCCACGAGTGCGAGCGCCATCACAACGCTGGTAATCAAGCAAAGATCCTAAGGGCTCTACTAATATGTATACCTGCAATATGCTAAAAGAAACACATGCACATATTAAAGCAGAGACAAACCAAGTAGCATACTACCATTTCGAGCAAGATTGTATATACAACTGTGAATATCCCAAGCTTCCATTAAGTAATATACAAACTAGTATGATACAGTAATGGCCTCTAGGGCATATACACTAACACAACTATCATATAGAAGGTATGCAATCTCATTGCAAATTTTGATATTTGAGACTCCCAATATCTGTTTTTCCCCCATGCTGTATATGACCTTGATAAGGTTAACAAACCATAAACCACAAGTCAAGTTCAACCCGTCATTTCGTGATTGAATTAAACCCACCCGCACGACCCTTGACAAGGTCAATAAGGCCATATGACTACCCTAATCCAATTGCATCATATGCGGCAGATAAGCACTACTCAGCTACCGCACACTACGTCTTGAAAAGGTCAACAAACGCAGCATGAATACTAAATAGTACTTATCTGAAATGACGGAGGGCTACGACGGGTTTTGAAGAAAACCTTTAGCGTAATGAACCTGATATCGTTGTAGAATCTAGTGATTTGAAAAGGAGTAGTTTAAGCTCCGCTTTAAAATCGAGTAGTTTTCAAAACAAACCGAGTGGGTTGTAGCATTTGCTAGTTTTGCTAAAGAGGTTATTCCCGGTGAAGGGATCTAAGCCCTTTCCTCATCGAATGAGGTGCTGGATATTCATAATGGTATACTGCTATGCAAACTTAGAACTAGAGCTACCTTTTTGAAAAATTTGATTCTACAACATCTTTAGGTTTCTTTTCTTTTCATTAATATCATTAATGACATTCTATCATTTATGTTTCATAAATATCACAGAAGAAACGAAAATAAAACACATATATATGCCATCTGCATTCACCACAGGGACCCGGGTCTTCACCGTAAGGTTACTTAACTTACGGCAGGGCGGGATCAGAACTAGCATAGATGCAAAACATATATAGTTTCTACTAGTATATCATATATATAAGTAGCATTTGTCTCATGCAGTTTATATGATCACATCATACACAGAATCAGCAAAAGCAAGATATATAGGATATACTAGGAGGTCCGTGTTTTAGATTAAGTCAGTAATGAAAAACAAGGATTTCCACGATCGTGATGAATAGCCAAACCTACATACCTAGACACCTACGAGAGAGGCAAGCAACCCTGCAAATTCTAAAGTTAGGCGACCCGGTCTCGACTTCTTGAGATGGCCTCCTACTGGACTCTAGAACTCGGTTACTTGTGCTCCCCGCCTTGGGTCTAGCCTAATGCAGAAAAGTAAATAATATACAACAATGGAGACAACAACCTCAACCCGGAAGTGTCCCAATAAAAGAATATTACATACAAATTATAACATGAATGAGAAATGAAAAACTCTCATCTCACGCAAAACCCCTAGCTATTCAATCACGACGATCTAATATAACATATCAACCAGCAACACAATAACATCACATGTCATCAACGTAAGTAAATATGCGTATCCCTAATGTCGTTGATATATGGCAACAAGATCGGGGATACCCCACATATTACACTTACGGTCGCAGAAAAGAAATAAAAACTACAATAATTAGAATCCGCATCATTCTCAGACATCATAAACCCGGATTATCACATATTTCGGATTTCATGCCTAACCCTTATAAACCATGCATTTAAGTCTAAAATTGAAAACACTTTTCAAAAACAAGTCGAGTAATTCAACAAGATTCCCGATTAAATGATCGAATACTCATCGGGAACTTTAGTAGATTGCCGCACCCCCGATGCCGTCAACGAAGTGTACTTGGACAGAACACCACGGCCGCGGGCACCCGAGTGGATGCTTTTGGCCATGGGGTTCTCCTACAGTCACATGGTAGGGGCTATGGGGCGTGGCTATCTAGTAGTGTTTCCGGTGTGTGTTCACGTACAATACGAGATTGCGACGGAGTTTTGATCCGAATCGAAACTCCGTGGCAATCCATCAAATGAGACTAAAATGCTAGATTTATAAAACTCTAACTAGTTTTCACAAAATTAATCAATGTGGATTCCAAAAATTGTATCACATATCCCAACTATCTAGACAATGTTAAACATTTCGATCGATATTTCAAACACCAGAAAATCATAGAGACCTCAACAACTTGAGCCTCACTAAAAATACCCAGAAAGTCCAAAATGACACAATAGAGCAGCTGAAGAATGACGGGTCCACAACTCCTCAAATCAGCGGCGGAACCGCGGCCAAACCAAGATTTAGGTGGCGGTTCCACGACTATTTGATAGAGTTAGGCACTCGTTCTTCTTAGGGCTCCATAAAATTACCCGCTTGATTTTCTGAGAATTTTTAATCTGAAAATTTTTGACTTTTGAAAAAATGGACAGAAACTAAGAAAATCGGGTTTCGAAACTTCGATCGAACACTTTAACGTCGTCTAGACTACGCCTAAGTCTCTAGCTTTGCTCTGATACCATGAAAGTATGTCTTAGCACCTCTACTAGGTTTAAAAGAGTATCAAGTCCACAATTTTAAAAAATCTAGAGGTCTAAGTATACTAACCTAGAGTCGAACTAGAGAATTTGGGTTATGAATGTAAAGCTAACAAGTTCTACACTAAGTGAAGAGGGTTACAACCTTTGTAGACCGTTCCTTCACTTCTAAACCTCCAAGTAGTAGTCCGTAGAACTCTTCTTTGACTCCACTTGGTGAAAGGAACGAGCTTGCTTATAGTCTTCGAGGCCGAAGACGATCCACCTTGAAGTCTCTCTCGCTCAAGCTCACTCTTCACTAATCAAGGTATTAGTGAAGCAAAAAACCTAAAGTAATAAGCTAGATTATTTTAGGTTGATGAAGTAGGAATTTTGCTCACATATTTTTCTTCTTTTTCTTTTTTACCTCAAGAAAACTCTAGAGAGGAAGTGGAAGAAGAAGAGATGAACTTGGCTGATAGAGAAAATGAACCATGAGGTGAGTGATAAGATGAGCATGAAAATATCTATGAATAAAAATGATGATTCATGGCCTCTCAAGTCTTCTACAAGCATCTCCAAGTAATGACTCATTTCCATTTTCTTAATTCATAAATCATACAACTGTCTAATCATCACTAATCCTCATGTGTGATTCTCATACATCCTAGTTCTATGTATCATCAACCATGATACACAAATTAATACATATATATTTAAATGTATAAAGAGAAGAAAATCTTTAGTGAGCTAAAATATTAGTTTATATATATATATATATATATATCAAATATATAAATACATATCAAATTATTAAATCAACACTTGATTCAATAATCCGGTTATATCATATATAACCGACTAATATTATTTATATTTGTATATCAAATTATTAAATCAACACTTGATTCAATAATCCGGTTATATCAAATATAATTTGGCTAATATCAAATATAAACAACATATACATATATCATTGAATCAACACTTGATTCAATAATCTGGTCATATCACATATGACCTAACTGATATCAAATATCGATCGATTAGAATACGGTATCACATACTTGTAATTAATCAAGCTCCCGCACATATCACCATATGTGCCCTACTTCATTTTGCTTGAGCTAGGAAACCTCTGTGTGGGACACTAAAGACTCATCAATACGCCAACAGTAGGTAATGATCACATCAGATACCCACAAGCCGTCAGCGGTACTAGCTGGACGTAACAGCTATCCAGGTATTGAATGAATAGATGATCAACAAGCCAACTTGTCCAAACTCCCGTAGAGCCTATAAGAAACACTTACCATACAGTCCGGTCTTTTCGTCTGATATGTTGCATATCGAGTCTGGGGGTGGAATCATCAGACCCCAGTAACTTGATAAGTCATACCAATGTGTGGCCTATAACCATTCGAGAAACTATTGATAACACTTACCAGTAAATCTCATCATCCCTGGCCATGGAATTGCTGTTATAGCCAATCAAGTATAGCGCAACATCAACTCCCAATACCGAGAGAGACAAAACCCCTCTTATCGCTCACTCCCTCCATATGACTCGGGACTGTACCGAAAATACACCTGATCAGTCGAAAATATTGCATTTTTAACACGACAATTTCCCTACCATTTGCACTCATCTATAAGTGTTCGGTATTAATATAGCACATATTAGCAAACAGCCGTAAAATACCAAATTACTTGTGTTATACTTTAAAACCGACATTTTGAGGGAAATTGAGTGTTTATCATTGCATCGTATAATCCTTGTATAGCGCAACACTTGTTTCAAGAATCTGTGCAGGAAATTCCAGGAGAAAAGCCAAAATTGTCAAAGTGCTGATAAAAGATGCGCCAAGTCTAAGATTTTTGATCTGGCATTGATACTGAAAGAAATATAAAATTCAACATATCAGCAAAATACCATTAAGTCAAGTGGAAGCATCACACAGAAATTCAATTACTAAAGCTCTCACGTGACCGCGGATCCGCGGCTGGAGCAGGCACGTGCCGCGGATCCGCGGTGGAACTGCCACTTCATCACTTCTTCTGAGCTGCAGAATACTTCTCTCAGTACCTACACCTCAGCAAGCTATGACAATTTCCAGAATTCTCCAAAGTCTTCTGCCAGATCAGCAAGCTCCTTGTTCAAACTAAACTTCCAAGCTTCCAAAGCAAGCTTCCCCCTTAACTACCTTAAAGCCTAGAAGCATCTCCCTAACCTCCAAGCTTAAGAAGGAAGCTAAAGCCTAACTAACTACTTCTAGAGGCTTCTACCTAACTACCTAGCTTACAAGGGAAGCTAACCTAAACCAAGCTTACAAAGGAAGCTAATCATTCTTAAGGCTATAAAAGGAACCCTAAGGCTTGACTTCTAAGGTTGTTCAACAATTGGTTGTTCTCCAAATTCAATACAAGTTGAGTGACACGACTTGTAAACCCTAATCCCCAATTCAAAATCCAAAGCCAAAATCAAGAACTCCGAGTACCAAATCAAGTATGAAGCCTTCGATCCTTTAGAAAGCAACGCCGGACTTCATCGGAGCAAGTGATCCAAGGAGATCCGCGACTCAAGGAGACGAGCGAAGCCGAAATCGACGATCGAGTTCTTTCCTTTTGTAGATTTTGAGAGAATTGTAACGAAATTGTTGATAAATAAAGGTGAAATTCTTTTATCTTGCTTTCTTTAAAATTCTTGCATCATGATCCGATATCAATTTGTGATTGTGTTTGTTATTGTGATGTTTGAGTAAAACTCCGCTCGTAAAGGAGTCGAGACGATCAATAGATGATGATGTGACAAATCTTGAAACGATTCTTAAGTCCTATGAGTTTGTAAACCCTAGCAAATTGAACAATCGATGACCTAGTTTCGATGCGATACTTTCTTGATTGTGTTCGCTCGAAATTAGGGATCGATGATCGATTCTTGAATTTACTACAGGCTAGAATACGAATGAAATCAACGAAAGGACAAGGGATAGAAGAAGAAACCCTAGTTTCACAAGAAATCCCCAATTCTCGTTGATCATCATCGATCTAATATCAATTCATCGATGGATAAGAATATGTAATCAATAGATTTCATCACATCTATAGATCCGATCGATTCCTACGAGCCTCAATTCGACTCTTGATTCTTGGATTGGATATCATCACTTCTCAATTCTTGATTTTAATGTTTTCTTGATTTGAGATTAGATCTAGATGATTCTTGAATTCATTTTACAAATCTTGAATTGAATTGTCTTTTCTCTTTTCTTTAATTTTCAATTCATCTAATTCGAATTACGAACGGATTACACTTTCCCTTTGGACGATCCGCACTCGCTAATGCGCTACAATCGACACCGTTATTGATTGCGGTCAAAATATTTTTGGTTGTGATATCTATACATTTTCTACCGACACGAACCGAAGAATCATCCAATCAAATGGCGCCGTTGCCGGGGATAGTGCGCTAATTCGTTCGTTTTTGAAATTTGAGTTGAAAAGTTTATTCCATCTATATTTTTAGATCTTAATTCGCGCAAACACTAAACGATTCGTTGTGATTTGTTGCGAGAAAATCTGGAATCTGTGGAGCTTGGGAAATTTTTTTCTGAATATTCCAGAGAGCCTAGAAGGTGAACAATAGCATCTGTAAAAATTTTGTGCAGAGATCGTTTCTTCCTGCGGCGTTTCCGCGGCATTAGACCATCATCGCGGCGGATCCGCGGCAGCCTTGTTTCATCTCTGCACGAAAATTCTCAGGTGAACTTCTATCTTTCTTATCTCCTCCTCAATCTGCTCCAATTAACAATTTACTGCAGGTTTCTTTGCAAATAAATCGCAGCGCCGCAAAAATTAAAAGTGTGCTTGTTTTGATCTTGGTTGTTTGCATATTAATACGGAAATTAAGGGGCACGGCCAAATTCAGATTAGGTGGGGAGTTCATTACCCTTCCTAAGCCCCGAAAATCACAAACTTGCATCCGCATTACCCTCATTAACTAAAAGAAATCTAGACATGACTCTAAGGACCGTCGCGCTCACTTAGGACAGGAGAAGGCCGTGGGTAATCTATTGTTTATCCGCGTTTCTTTTGTTGTGTCTAAGGCAAGTGTGTTTAAGGCAAGCGGTTACTTAATTAGGCCCACTACTTACGTAGTGGAGAACCTCCCACTTACCTGGCACTTACCTGGCCACAGGAGAGACAAAGAGGCAGTGGAGGATTGATCCTGCGACTTGTCTTTTGGCAGTTAGGAGAGGTCTAGAGCCTTGACCTAGGTGACCACTAGACTTAGGCTTTTGCTTGTGCATTTGTTGTGATTTGCATCATTTTTTCAAAAATCCGTATATTTTTCAAAACAAACACCACATTCATTCATTTCCCCTAATTATATCTACGCTGCCACTTGTACTAACCCTTTTTAGTGCAAGATAGGCTGGACACGGGATTCTAGTGCCCGTTTAGTCCGCATTCCTTCTATCGACCCTAAAGTCGGTATTTCTACATTTACTTCTTCTTTACCCACCACCACACCCACTTCGATGGATCCTTCTCCATCGAACTTCTTTACCACTACTCTGCCGCCGTCCGTAGGTGCGCAGAATCCACCCTGCATCTCTCTCCAAGAGAGGTGCTATCCTATGCGAGGTCCTCTTTCGACCTGCTTATCCATTCCACCAGCCAACGGGGACAATTTTGAAATAAAACCCCAATACATCAACCTTCTATCAAAATATCACGGTCTCGAGACTAAAGACGTATATGCCTTTATCACCAAATTTGAAAATGTATGCGCAATGATAGGTACTTCACAGCTTTCTGTGGATGCTATGCGTCTTCGTCCTCTCCCATTTACCTTGTGCGATATAGCCGAGAAGTGGCTGTATAACACAACCGCACATTCCATTTCAAATTGGGAAGAATTCGTCAAAGCATTCCTTAAGAAATTCTACCCAAATCATAAAACAGCTCGAGTCCGTAGCGAAATCAATCAATTCACCCAGCTTCCAAATGAAACATTCTCAAAATGTCTTAAACGCTTTAAGGATCTGTTAGTTCAATGTCCACATCACGGAATCCCCAGATGGGATCTGTGCCGAATCATTTATGAGGGCATTAATCCTAACACAAAACAGACCCTTGAATTAATGTGTCAAGGCAACTTCATGACCAAAGATGATGGGGAAGCTTAGAAATTCCTAGAATATTTCGCTGAAAAATCGTTACAGTGGGAGGGTGTGAGTCAATCGTCTAGGGGGGCAATAACCAATCGGATGTTTTCATAGGAGTTAGAGCTGACATTTCAGCCCTACATAAGAAACTCGAGACTATGGAAAACAAATTTTTAGCTGCCGCCCTAAGTCAAATGTCACTCTCCAAAACTGTATGTGGATGCTGTTCTGATCCTTCTCATTTGACGAAAGAATGTCCACTAAATTCTCCGTTTCAAGGTCACGAGCATACCAATGCTTCTTTTCAAAGACCTAGAAACGATCCATTTTCTTCCACATATAATCAGGATAGGAGGAATCACCCTAACTTTGCTTGGAACCAATCACAATCTCAAAACACGGTTCCAACCCAAAACAATTTCCAAAGGGTCCCTCCACCACAACAGCAACCACTTCAATTGAGTCAGCACCCCTACCAAGCACAAAACTTCCAAAATCCGGCCAACACTTTTGCACCACATGAAAACTTTTTGCAATTAGCCTGTAATTCCTCTGCACTAGCACAAACCTTGGATACTTTCATGAAACAATCCATCCAAGGGAAGGCAAAAATGCAATCTTCCTTCGATAATGTGATGAAGATCGTTGTCTCTCAAAATGAAAATATTAAATCGATGGAAGAACAAATTACACAATTAAAATCCGAAATGAGTGCGAGAGAAAAAGGGAAACTTCTGTCTCAATCCCTACCGAATCCTGGGCATTACAATGTAAATGCCATCACAACATTGAGATCTGGAAGTGTGCTTGACAATCACGTTGGGAAAGAGATTGATGAAACTGAAAAATCTATCAATGATACCCCAGCTGAGACCTTTCCTTCCTCTTCTACTTCTAATTCTGACCTCAGTTCTTCTACCCCACCACCTTCTTGCGAGCCTATTCTTCGTTTTCTATAAGGCTCGCCACCTCAGCCCATTTCTTCTAGTCTACCACCGACGATCCCCACTTCTATTCTGGGATCGGTTCCACACACACTTCCTTCTCCTATGATGGACCCAGCGCTTATTGCTAAAGCACCTTATCCTAATCGGTTAAGGGCTAACAAATCGAGTCCACATATGGAGAAGATTATGGACATGTTTAAGCAAGTTAACATCAACATCCCCCTCCTAGATGCTATCCAACAAGTTTCGTCCTATGCGAAAACTCTTAAGAACTTGTGCACTAGGAAGAGGAAGACTCAAGTGCCCAAGAAGATATTCATGGCAAAGACTGTAGATACGGCTTTCCCCCAACAAATACCGAGGAAACGTAAGGACCCTGGCTGTCCTACTATTTCTATTTCTATTGGGGAAAAACACATCAACCGTGCTCTACTAGACCTTGGCGCTAGTGTTAACTTGCTTCCATACTCGGTTTATGAGCAATTAGGTATCGGAGTGTTAAAGCCCTCGAGCATAACCCTCCAGATGGCTGACCGATCAATCACCAAACCTAGGTGTGAACTGGAGGATGTGTTAATAAAAATCGGGGAATTTGTATTCCCTGTGGATTTTATTGTACTTAATACACAGCCTGTAGCGAACCCACGGAATCAAATTCCGGTGATTTTAGGTCGCCCCTTTTGGCCACTTCCAATGCTATCATCAACTGTCGTAATGGTTCTATGACCCTTTCTTTCGGGAATAGGTCAATAGAGCTGAACATTTACAGGTTAGGAAGTGTACCCTCCGAACCTACTGCTCAGGTCTGTTCTGTCGACTTAATGGATGTCGACAGCAGCGAATTTGATGATCCTCATGATACTGATCTTGACTCTTTTCATATGTTGTTGTTCGACCCAACTATGTATCATACACATACGGACTCTTCCACCGAGTTGTCCGGGTCAACAACTAATACCGATTATGAACTGCTTTTAGAGTCTGAAGATCACCCCGCACTTTGTGATGACATTATTCTTCGGGGTATTGATGAAACTTTTGAGGAAATCTTCGCTGAAGAACTCGCATTTTTAAATGATACGGGTGTTGAGATGAATCCTCATCAAAACATTGAAATTGAACCTCCACCCTTTCTTCTGAACTGTTAAAAGGATGTGAGTAATCCATCACAATCACTGCAACGTCTCTCCAAAATGAGACGCACACACATTCTATTCCGCCACTTACCTTTTCCCAACTTCTTCTTCCACCAACCTGAGCACTGCATTGATAAAATTTTCGAATGGTTGGTGTTAACTTTCGGTCTTTCCAAAGCTTGGCATCGACCAATGATTCTTGACCCTTTCTTGTGATTTTCAAAGCATAACATTGCTTAACTCAAGTTTGGGGGGGTATAATCTGGCTCCTGAAAAGAAAACTTTTTACACAAAAATTTGAGCCAAAAATAAGTTTGGGGGAGGATCTTCACTTAAAGATTTTGCCCCCATTAATAAATTTCCTCCCAGGTTTACAGGTTTTTGAGATTTAGCTGATGGCAACAGTGAGGACACTGTTGAAAACAAGTTTGGGGGAGGTTTGTGCTTATTTTCGCATCATTTGCATATCACTTTGCATAAGCACAAAACATTTTGAAAAACCTATAAAAATTTAAAAAAATTCAAAAATAAAATTTTTTTTGTACATAAATAAGATAATAAAAGATTAGAGAGTGAAAAATTACATCCAAAAGATTGGAAAAATTTAAGAAAACCAAGAAAATTAGAAGTTTTCTTATACGAACTAGTAATAAGTAGTTATGAGCCGTTGTCCCAAGGGTTAGTAAGATGAAGGAGGTCACTAATCTGAGGATAAAAATAAGTCTGAAAAATAGTTCCTATTCTGGAAGCCAAACATTTTGAACGTTGATACCCTACTATATGCACTTACACACGTCTTGAAACTCGGGATAGTAGAGGATACGTTGAAATGCTCTTGTCTAGAAGCCAAAGTATGAAGGAAATAAAAAAAATGAAGAAAATATAAAATGGTGAGAAAAATGGACACTGGTTTTGTTATCGCCAAGGCAGCAATAAAAAAATATAGCGAGGGTGCCTCATCACCTAGTGCCTTAGACCAACTGGTCTGGGAGTCACTTCTAAGCCTTAGGTGGTGCAAGACGAGGAAAAACACCAAATAAGCAAGCACAGGAGTAATCGGTCGGTTAGTACCTCAAGAAGTATTAACGGTCGCATGAAAGTGTATGAGCAATCTCATCTAAATATTCATTAATTAAAAAGTACTGAGGCAGATGGACAAGAGTATGATAGCTTGAATTGAATTCTCTGGGTGTAGGGATGTTCTTTACACACACGTAGGGTTATATGATCGATGTTTGGAAGAAAGATAGGAATGATGAATAAAGACGATGTTTTATTGAGGGATGATGTGACTTCTAACATCTTTTCATGACAATTAAGATAGGGCTCATGACAACCGAAAAGCTAGCATAGTTGGAAACCCTAATTTTCAAAGTCTTTCTTTTAAAATTCTTATCTTTAAATGTAATCTTCACGGTCTTCCATTTATTATTGGATTTTGTGGGTGGAATCCGCTGAAAACCCTCAGGAGACAACACTCCTCCTACCAGGGACACCTAGAGGTTTAAAGGCTTGTTGCACGTGCTCAGTGCAATCGTGTTGCCTACGAAAGTGTGCTAGTTAGTTTTTCTCTTTCTTTATTTTCTCCTTCTCTGTTTAATAAAACAATTTGCTCGAGACGACCGAAAATAAGTTTGGGGGAATTTGATCAGTCGAAAATATTGCATTTTTAACACGACAATTTCCCTACCATTTGCACTAATATATAAGTGTTCGGTATTAATATAGCACATATTAGCAAAACAGCCGTAAAATACCAAATTACTTGTGTTATATTTTAAAACCGACATTTTGAGGGAAATTGAGTGTTTATCATTGCATCGCATAATCCTTGTATAGCGCGACACTTGTTTCGAGAATCTGTGCAGGAAATTCCAGGAGAAAAGCCAAAATTGTCAAAGTGCTGATAAAAGATGCGCCAAGTCTAAGATTTTTTATCTGACATTGATACTGAAAGAAATATAAAATTCAACATATCAGCAAAACACTATTAAGTCAAGAGGAAGCATCACACAGAAATTCAATTACTGAAGCTCTCACGTGACCGCGGATCTGCGGCTGGAGCAGGCACGTGCCGCGGATCCACGGTGGAACTGCCACTTCATCACTTCTTCTGAGCTGCAGAATACTTCTCTCAGTACCTACACCTCAGCAAGCTATGATAATTTCCAGAATTCTCCAGAGTCTTCTGCCAGATCAGCAAGCTCCTTGTTCAAACTAAACTTCCAAGCTTCCAAAGCAAGCTTCCCCCTTAACTACCTTAAAGCCTAGAAGCATCTCCCTAGCCTCCAAGCTTAAGAAGGAAGCTAAAGCCTAACTAACTACTTCTAGAGGCTTCTACCTAACTACCCAGCTTACAAGGGAAGCTAACCTGAACCAAGCTTACAAAGGAAGCTAATCATTCTTAAGGCTATAAAAGGAACCCTAAGGCTTGACTTCTAGGGTTGTTCAATAATTGGTTGTTCTCCAAATTCAATACAAGTTGAGTGACACGACTTGTAAACCCTAATCCCCAATTCAAAATCCAAAGCCAAAATCAAGAACTCCGAGTACCAAATCAAGCATGAAGCCTTCGATCCTTTAGAAAGCAACGCCGGACTTCATCGGAGCAAGTGATCCAAGGAGATCCGCGACTCAAGGAGACGAGCGAAGACGAAATCGACGATCGAGTTCTTTCCTTTTGTAGATCTTGAGAGAATTGTAACGAAATTGTTGATAAATAAAGGTGAAATTCTTTTATCTTGCTTTCTTTAAAATTCTTGCATCATGATCCGATCTCAATTTGTGATTGTGTTTGTTATTGTGATGTTTGAGTAAAACTCCGCTCGTAAAGGAGTCGAGACGATCAATAGATGATGATGTGACAAATCTTGAAACGATTCTTAAGTCCTATGAGTTTGTAAACCCTAGCAAATTGAAGAATCAACGACCTAGTTTCGATGCGATGCTTTCTTGATTGTGTTCGCTCGAAATTAGGGATTGACGATCGATTCTTGAATTTACTAGAGGCTAGAATATGAATGAAATCAACGAAAGGACAAGGGATAGAAGATGAAACCCTAGTTTCGCAAGAAATCCCCAATTCTCGTTGATCATCATCGATCTAGGATCAATTCATCGATGCATAAGAATATGTAATCAATAGATTTCATCACATCTATAGATCCAATCGATTCCTACGAGCCTCACTTCGACTCTTGATTCTTGGATTGGATATCATCACTTCTCAATTCTTGATTTTAATGTTTTCTTGATTTGAGATTAGATCTAGATGATTCTTGAATTCATTTTACAAATCTTGAATTGAATTGTCTTTTCTCTTTTCTTTAATTTTCAATTCATCTAATTCGAATTACGAACGGATTACACTTTCCCTGTGGACGATCCGCACTCGCTAACGCGCTATAATCGACACCGTTATTGATTGCGGTCAAAATATTTTTGGTTGTGATTTCTATACATTTTCTACCGACACGAACCGAAGAATCATCCCATCAACACCTGTTTATACAAATCCTTTGAGTCGTGGTAGGGAGGAAATCAAAGCACAGTGGGAACCACACAAGACACTATGACGATCTCGGGTCTACAGGCTAACATGTACAAGTGTCACTAGAGAACTGCTATCTGAGGATAGGTATGGTACCATCTAGGAGTACTCTGCGAGTCATGTTCGGTGTACCTATTCTCTAATGAGCACCTGTGCACAATCTTTGATATCAAACACCAATGGTTGTGGGATCAACCATCGCCCCATACAGGGTCAAGAAATGTACACACTAGTCTACTGTGGAATATCGATTCCCTGTCTCGATACTCCCTCGACTAGGTACTGTTAACGGATGAGTCAAATGATGTTGTCGGAATATCAGTTTTAAAAACAATAGTCGTAATCTTTTACTTTGCATAGCGGTATTCATTTAGGAATATCCCGCACCTCATTCGATGAGAAAAGAGCATAGATCCCTTCACAGGGAATGACCTCTTTAGCAAAATTTTGCGGTACTATTACCCACTTGGTTTTCTTCAAAACCAGCATTTTAAATGCAGAGCCTAAACCACTCCTTTTCAAAACTACACGGTTCTTTCAACGAGGTCAAGTTCATGTTAAAGGTTTTTTCGCCAAAAACCAACCATAGCCCTCCATCATTTCAGATTAGTATTACTTAGTATTCATGCTACATATGTTGTGATCAGCCGAGGCATAGTGTTCGGTAGCTATGCATTGCTTTTCTGTTGTGTGGTGACACGATTAGTTAGGAGAGTCGTACGGTCATTTTGGCTCAGTCAAGGGCTAGTACGGGTAGGTTTAATGCAATTAAGATAATGACGGGTTGAACTTGACTAGGATCCTTTGATATATTGGCTCAGTCAAGCTCACTTGGGGTCCAGGGGCAAAAACCATATCGGGAGTTTCAAATATAAAGGAAACTTGCCAAGTATGCGCATACCTTCTGGAGTGTAGTGACTTGAGTGGATTCTATCAAGTTTCTACGCGGTGATAGTTGGATCCCGATTCCCACTGATGAGTTGGGATTACTCCTGGGGTTATTTCGACTAGTTCTCCTTTTAGGGTTTGGAGGAGAATTCGAGAAAACAGCGGGAGCCATCCTGATTAGATAAAGTTATTAACCATTCTAATCTTGGTTGGATTGCACGCTAAGTGTTTCTTTTCTCTCTCTCTTTCTCTCTCTCTCTGGCTGCGACCTTGACCCACCTTAAACTAGAACTCATTACCAAGTTAAACCGAACCTTTTACCGTCAGGATTTTGGATCGTCTAGATTCACGACAAAGTAGCATATATCCATGCCCCTCCTACTTTACCCTTAGCTTTCTCTAGAACATTCTGTATCACTACAAAGATCTTAATAGAATGGATAAAACCATCTCGTATAGTTACATATGAACTCGCAGAAATTTATTTCAATTCGAGGATGGATTCCGATTCTCGAGAATTTGAATAGGATTATTCGGTTGTTTCTACCCTTTATCTTCTCTCAGGTCGCGAGAGCTCCTTGTATTAGGAGAGTACACCTATTATGCTTATTGGATAGTCTACTTCCAAACCTTAGGCAAGTTCCGAAAGATAGGGAAGGAAGAAAACCAATTAGCCTAAGTAAGGTGTACAGAAGGTAAGAAATAAAGACAAATGAAGGGATTGATGTGAGGGCAATGGAAATCGCAACTGGTGTCATGGATCTGAATAATGGAAGAGGCATTACTTGGAATATCCAGCCAACCCATCGAAACATTATCATGTTTCAGTTTTCCTGTGCAGTAGTTATTGAAAACTACATTCCCAATTACATTCCGACTCCTGAGGATGTATATACCGGTTGAGATTCTCATATCTGTATGGCGTTACAAATGATGAGTGGAAGTAGAATATTAGTAATTGGGTGATTAGGTCCTCAATATTAGAGTTCGTTGTAATTGTTGATGTTCGAGAAAACCACCTGGGTTGCCTATTGGCAATTTGTTGGTTTTGAATATCCGTTGTTATATACCAATTTCAAACCGATATATTTGTTCGTTTATTTCATAAAGTGAGATATAACTTTTAGAAATTATGTTTACAACATTTAACTTTATCAATTGATGATTAGGTAAGGTGTATTCAATAACGGTGTAATTCTTCTTAACCAAAATACAGTTTTCAACTTACGACACACAGAGTTTGAGTTAGTAAACCCAGGGGACTTATACAAAGTATTGTATGTTGTCCAGTGTCCAGTAAGACAAGGGGTTGGTACTCATACTATATTCCATTTACTTATAGTGTCACTTGTTCTGGACACGCATTTATCCAAGGTCCAAAAGTTAGAGAAATTTATAGGTATAAAAATAAAGTAGAGAACCACAAGTTCGAAGTATTAGGATTCTTCAAGGTAATCGAATCGATACTTATGCTAGGTGATACACAATAGTAATGTTGAGAGTATTGTCTCTCAGACAGGTAATTCATCTGTGGGTGCGCTCCTTGATGAGTAATGTTGTAAGGGCCCTCTCCCATTAAGTGGTTGTGCACTGAAAACAGCTGCATACTATTTGAATATGGTTCCATCTAAATTAGTGCCTCGGTTTCTATATGAATATAGAATGGTTCATATCATAACGATGTTAAGGTAAATGGAGTTGTCCAGCTTATGCTTAAAACCAGAATCAAGATAAACTCAAGGTATGTTTCAATAATGGCAGTTTGTGGGTTATCTCGGGCATAGACGAGGGTTAAAATTCTTCCATTTGCAAGATCAAACGTTGTTTTGATCTTGACTCGCCATAATTTTCAGTAAAATGTATTCTTTTTAAAAGACTTTGGTGGGAGTATGGTAGAACTGGAAGTGATTCCAGAACTACAAACGGTTATTGAAAATTTAGTTGAGCCTAAGGATTCAATTGATTTGACGATCCGTAAGTCACTCTATAGATTTAGTGGGTAATCTCAACCACCCGAGAGGTACTTCGGTTTCCTCATAGACGGTGACAGGGAGGTTTGCATCATGGTATGATGACCCAAGTTTGCCACTACTGCCTTTGACTATGAGACCTGGCAGGTGTATAATTGTAACGTCTTTCTAAATGGACTTTTAAAAGTGCACGTGTATATGACTCTTTCAGAGGGTTGTTATAGTCAGTGGGAGCAGCAGAAGCATGGTGGGCATCTTGTTTATGTCTATTTTTAGACTAAAGAAGGTATATAGGAGATGGATCATTTGTTTTGATGTGACAATCATAGTGTTTGACTTCATCAAAACAACAGATAAACCTGGTAAAAATATAGTAGGGAGCACTGTCTAGAGATTTGGATGACATACTCCGGATTCGAAGCGAGGTTCCTATACTATAATCGGTTAAACTGTGGATATCACAGGAGTTTCTTCACACAAGACATGGATAATATTGCTTTTGCACTAACTGTAGTAAGCAGATATTAATTCAATCCTGGAGAAACAAAGGGAAGCAGTTATGAACATAAGAGAATGTTCTTGGTATATGGTAATGTCAGCCTCCTACACGAGGCGGTTACCGGTTATGGCTTCCAAGGTAACCTGGATGACAGAGTGACTGTCAGAGTTACAACCCTTTTCTAAGAGATAGTAAGTTGGACAGGGTTCCAAGCTAATTCTGAGGTAGGCATGGCACATGATACTGATTAAATTTAGTAGATGATATACTCAAAAAAATTTGTTGGATTTGGTGTTCATGTTATAAACTTGGTCCTATCATATATCCAGACTGGTTCTAAGACAGATATCGCTCATTTCGGGAGATAGACGTTCTCCGCAAAGTTGAGATGTAGAGATATAAAGATAGAAATATTGGAGCGGATCCACTTACTAAGGCTATTTCTCAAACAAGGATGATTCACAAACATGGTTTATGAAACTGATTAGTAGAGAAGTTGGATATTCGGAAGCACAAGGGCTATGGGTATGCAATACCACAATAATTAGCGTTATGTGCAAGTAGGAGATTGTTATCTATATTTCACTTAAGGAAATTATTGTAATCGTAGGAAGACGATTATGATGATTGAGGGGGGACATATACAGTTAGAACGGTCTTACTCAAGATGATAGTATACCGTCTGGTTTGACTTTATCATTATGTACATATCTCGTGTGGTATAGCATATCACTTTTATATATTGATAGAGCCCATATGATTCATGATTGACTACCAGGGTTATGATGCTGATCACACTTGTGAGAACTAGGTAATCTATAAGCACATCCTTAGATGTCCCTAGTCATAGGAATATCGAGACTGGGTATCGATATTCCAGAGTAGACTGGTATATACGTTTCTTGACCACGACGAGGGGCGATGGCCGGTTTCACAGCCATTGGTGTCAGTCAGTCATCAAAGATTGTAACCAGGTGCTCATTGGGTTATGAGTTACACTGTACGGACTCGTTGAGAAGATACTAGATGGTATTATACCTATTTTCATATAGCAGTTCTCAAGTGACATCAGTACAGCGTAGTCTGTTGACCCAAAATCATCATTTGTCTCGAGTGTGTTCCCACTGTACTTTGATTGCTATCCTACCATGACTTTAAAGGGTCATGCAAACAGGTTGTTTTTGGGTGTAGTCCCGAAGCACTTGGAGGCAGTCAGCGATTGAGGAGATTTGACTCTCCCGGCTTTGGGGGTTGATGTCGTGCAGTGTATAGTTAGCCATCATCAAAAGATCTAGGCCTAGGCGGATGGGATTTACTAATTGCGGTCAATAGTTTCTCGATTGGTGATAGGTCTTGACACCGGTATGACTTATCAGGTTATTAGAGGTCTGACATTATCCACCTCCTAGACCGGATATGCGATACTCTCAGACGAATAGATCGGACTGTATGGTACATGTCGCTGATAGGCTCAGTTGGGTTTTCGGATGAGTTTGCTTGTTGATCTCCTTTTCGACAATACCTGGGTAGCCGTTACATACAGCTAGTGCCACTGACGTGCATGTGGATAAACCCACTGCCACTGTATTGTCGAGTCTGTAGAATCCCACACAGAGGGTTTCCAGCTTTGGCAATATGTTGTAGTTGCGGTACATTTGTACGCGCTTGGGTTCGATTAAAACTAGTGTATTATATACAATGACGGTAATCAAACGGTTGTAATATTAGCTAGGTCTTTTGGAAAAGACGGATATTAAATCTAGTTTAGATTTAATATTACATATATTTAATATATGTATTTACTAGTATTTTGTCACTAATTATTTGTCTCTCTTTTATGTATTTTAAATACCTTGGATAACAATTACAAGTATATATATTTAATATGTTTTATTACATATAAATATATATATATATATATTGTTTTTTGTTTATTCTTTTTCCTTTTGTTTTCTCATTTTGCATATTTTGTTACATGGGAACAACATATCCTAAACCTCATGCTAAAAGGTGACATGTGGAGAGGAGAGAAGATGGACTTAGTTTCTGTCTTCCTCCATAACAAAGATTTATATGGAAAGCAATCTCGTATCGCAAGATATGAGACCTCGAACGAATTGCTTCAAGCGAGGTTGGCTGTTGGGTCATCTGCAGGGGACAACGTCTTTACAGAGACTAGCTATTTTGATGAGCTCACGGACCTGAAGACCACGTTGAAAAACGGGTCAAGTACTGACTTGATTCTACAGTCTCTGCCCTCTACTTACACCCTGAAGGAAACCAGGGAAGTAGAAGGAAAAGGAAGGGCAAAAGTTTTGGGACTAGATATAGGGAAGGAGGGACGTCCCTATTGTTACGGGAAAGGACATTGGCAGAGGGATTGCAGGGCTAGCAAAGCCAGTAGCCAGGATTCGAAGCATATTGTGGCTTCGGGTGTTTGTAATAGAAAACTGTATGTCAATTAACTCTACTTCCTTGGTACTAGATACCGGATCAGGATCTCACATCTGTAATTCATTACAGGCTTTGAGAAACCGTAGAGTTATCAGGTTAGGTGATATGACTCTCAGGGTTGCTAACGGAATGAGCGTGGACGCTGAATCCGTAGGGGAATATCACCTTGGATTGACAAGTGGGCAGATATTGATTCTACGTAACTGTTTGTATGTACCTAGTCTAGCTTGTAATATCATATCTGTATCCTTACTTTCTAAAGAAAGATATGATTTTACTTTTGTAAGAGATGTGGTCCACATCCACCTAAATCAAGTTCTGATTGGGTCAGGTATATTAGATAACGGTATATATGTATTAAATCAAGCTCAGGTTTTCAGTGTCCATAACACACTTAAAAGAAAGTCTCCGGAAACAAATCAAGCTTTCTTATGGCATTGTAGACTGGGTCACATCAATGAGATACGGTTAACGAAGTTACATAAAGAGGGATATTTGAATCCGTTCGAATATCAGTCTTATGCTGCTTGTGAATCTTGTCTCATGGGAAAGATGACAAAGACTCCGTTCACTAGACACAGAGTAAGAGCGAGCGAGCTCTTGGGACTCATACACAGTGACGTGTGTGGTCCAATGTCTACACATGCGCGAAGTGGTTATTCATACTTCATTACTTTTACGGATGATTTCTCTAGGTATGGACATATCTTCTTGATGAAGCATAAATCCGAGGCCTTTGAAAAATTCAAGGAATACAAGAATGAAGTAGAAAAACAAACAGGCAAAAGTATCAAGACACTGAGATCTGATCGAGGTGGTGAATACTTGAGTGCCGAGTTTCTGGGCTACTTAAAAGAGAATGGAATTCTCTCTCAGCTTACTCCTCCATACACACCACAACACAATGGTGTATCGGAAAGGCGGAATCGAACCCTATTAGATATGGTTCGTTCCATGATGAGTAAAGCTGAGTTATCGCGATCTTTCTGGGGTTATGCACTAGAAACAACAGCATATCTTTTGAACCGGGTTCCTCCTAAGTCAGTGCCTACCACACCATATCAGATGTGGAGTGGGAAGAAACCCTATCTTAAACACATTAAGACGTGGGGATGTCCAGCTTTTATCAAAAAGCAGCATACGGAAAAACTCGAGGGACGCTCAGCACAGTGCAAGTTTGTGGGATATCCAAAGAACTCTATGGGATATTTCTTCTATTACGCAGAGGAACAAAAGGTACTTGTTTCTCATCATGCCTGCTTCTTGGAAACTGAATTTTTAGAAAATCAGATAAGTGGGAGCGCAATAGAACTGGAAGAAATTCCATAACCATAAGTTATTACTGAAAGCTTGGTAGAACCAGAAGTTTCAGGAGAACCGGACATCCCAGCGCCACTCCGCAAGAGTAGTAGGCAGTCCCATCCGCCCGAGAGGTACTACGATTTTCTCATAGATGGGGATCGAGAGGATTGCATTATTGAAAATGATGAGCCTACTAGCTTCCAGCAAGCCATTCAGAGCGGTGACTCAGCAAAATGGATGGATGCAATGCGGACCGAGATGGAGTCCATGTACACCAACAAAGTTTGGACTTTGGACATTGCTCCAGAAGGGGTAAAACCCGTAGGCTGCAAATGGATCTTCAGAAAGAAGATTGGTGTAGATGGGCAGCTTGAAACCTATAATGCTAGACTTGTTGCAAAGGGTTGTCGTCAAAGACCTGGTTTGGACTATGACGAAACCTTTTCTCCAGTGGCTATGCTCAAATCCATTCGGATCCTTCTTGCCATTGCTGCCTTCCACGATTATGAGATCTGGCAGATGGACGTAAAGACGGCTTTTCTAAATGGAAATTTGGAACAGTGCGTCTATATGGATCAGCCGGAGGGTTTCATTCAGAGTGGGAGCAGCGGTAAAGTGTGCAAGTTTCTTAAGTCCATTTATGGACTAAAGCAGGCATCGCGGAGTTGGAACATCTGCTTTGATGATACTGTCAAAGAATTCGACTTTATCAAAAATCCAGATGAACCATGCATTTACAGTAAGATTGTAGGGAGAACTGTCGTATTCCTCGTCTTGTACATGGATGATATTCTCTTAATAAGAAATGACATTCCTATGCTACAGTCAGTCAAAGGATTCTTGTCACAGAGGTTCTCCATGAGGGACCTGGGCGATGCCAACTACATTCTAGGGATCCAGATCTATCGTGATAGATCTAAGAGGATGTTGGGACTTTCGCAGTCCAGGTACATCGACCCCATACTAAAGAGATTCAGTATAGAAGATTCAAAGCGCGGTAATCTACCGGATTGTCACGGAATCACCCTCTCCATAAAGATGTCTCACAAGACTGATTTAGAAAGGGCTCGCATGTCATCTATACCCTACGCATCTGCGGTAGGCTCTATAATGTATGCGATGTTGTGTACCAGACCAGATGTAGCATACGCATTGAGCGTTGTAAGCCGGTATCAGTCGGACCCAGGAGAGAAACACTGGATAGCAGTAAAGAGCATTCTCAAGTACCTGAGAAGGAGTAAGGAGATGTTCTTGGTGTATGGCGGAAAAGACCTCCATATCGAGGCCTTTGCTGACTCCAGCTTCCAGAGTGACAAGGATGACTCCAAGTCCATTTCGGGTTATGTCTTTACCCTCAATGGAGGGGCGGTTTGCTGGAAGAGCTCCAAGCAAGAAACCGTTGTTGACTTAACTATGGAAGCGGAGTACATAGCTTCTTGCGATGCCGCAAAGAAAGCTGTCTGGATGAAGAAGTTCCTCACGGAGCTTCAGGTGGTTCCTACCATTGTTGATCCAATACCGCTGTATTGCGACAACAATGGCGCTATAGCTTTAGCGAAGGAACCCAGGTCCCATCAGAAGTCCAGGCACATTTTGAGGCGGTACCACCTGATCAGGGAGATCGTAGATCGCCGGGAGATCGAGGTGAAGAGAGTAGATTCGGAGAATAACACTGCAGATCCTCTCACGAAGGCCATACCCCAGACTCAGTTCGAGCGGCTGATCGAGATGATAGGTCTTCGATACCCTAGTACATGGCCCTAGTGCAAGTGGGAGATTGTTAGTGTATATGCCCTAGAGGCCATTACTGTATCATACTAGTTTGTATATTACTTAATGGAAGCTTGGGATATTAACAGTTGTATAGACAGTCTTGCTCAAAATGTTAGTATGCTACTTGGTTTGTTTCCACTTCAATAAGTGCATGTGTTTCTTTTGGCATATCGCTTATACATATTAGTGGAGCCCTTAGGATCTTTGCTTGATTACCAGTGTTGCGATGGCAGTCACACTAGTGGGGGTTGGGTAATCTATAAGCACATCCTTATATAGGTCCCTAGTCGTAGGATTTTCGAGACAGGGCATCGATACTCCATAGTAGACTAGCGTATACGCTTCTCATCTTAGAAGGGAAGATGGTCTGTCCCACAACCATTAGTACGTCGTATTGGAGATAGTATGCGGGTGCTCGTTAGGTTACGAGTACACTGGACATGACTCTTCGGGAACTGTTGGTTGGTACTATACCTATCATCAGATAACAGTTCCCAGGTGACAGGAGTACAGCTTAGTGCGTCGACTTGACACTCCTACTTCGCCTCGAGTGTGTTCCTACTGTACTTTGATTACTACCCTACCACGGCTCAAAGGAGTCGTCCAAACAGGTAGTAGTTGGGTGCAGTCCCAAAGCACTTGGAGGAAGTAGCGGTTAGATAGGATTCGTCTCTCCCGATATTGGGGGTTGATATCGCGCTGTGTCTAGGAGAGCCATTACACAAAGTCCCTGGCCAGGGCAAGCGAGAATTACCGGTAGTGTTTCCAGTAGTTTCTCAGGGTGTTCTAGGCTACACTCCGGCACGACTTGTACCGCTATTAAGGGTCTGACGTTTACCGCCCCCTAGGCCTGACATGCAATACTCTTAAACGAACAGACTGGACTGTACGGAGATTATCACATTCAGGCTCAGTAGGAGTTCGGATGGGTTTACCTCATCGGCCTTCTTATCGACATCTACCTGGGGACCGTTACGTACAGCTAGTGCCGCTTGCTGTCTGTGGTTAAACCCACTGCCAGCGTAGTGTCGATTCTTTAGAGTCTCACACAGAGAGTTTCCCTGCACTGGGCAAAAGGTGTAGAGGCCGTATGGTTTTACGGCAGGGCTACGATCACTTACGTGCACTTGTGCGCGTATGATGTTCAGGCAGACAATACTAGTGGGCTTTGGTTTAAGCCGGATCCTAGTATTGTACAGATGGATTAGTTTTTTCTTCCGTGTATTCGTGTTCTACGGAATGCGGATGCGGGTGGTATGCACGGTTGCGAGGAGTGAAGAAGGAGGTGCCACATTAGGGTTTTGGCCATTGACTTGGTCAAAACCATTATGAGGTGGAGGAAAATATTTACTAATCTTTTTAATGATAATTGTGTTATGGCTAATTGCTTTGACCATTTGACCATGCTTGACTATTTGACCTAGTTGACTATATTGACTTAGATATTTTGTGAAGCACTAGACTCTTCTTATTCTTTTGGATTTATCTTTGAGATGATAATGGTCAAATCAAGGTAGCCATCACAATTTATCATAATAAAAGATGGGTAATTATTTTTTCTTGTGCATCATTATTTCCTTCTCATTCTCTCTCATAAAAAGAGAGCTCCTATGGTTCTTCTTCTTTCTCCTCACTAGAAATTTCTATAGCTCTCATGTGTTGAGAAAAATAGAAACCAAATAGACAAACAAATCCATCTTCTTCCTCTACATCACCTAGGACATCAAGAGTAGCAAACTTTTTGCCCTAGTTACCTCGGCTTGAGGTGGAGCTCGGACTATAGACTCTCGAGTGGATCGTCTTCGACTCTAGGAGGCCGCGGTGGTGACCAAGATCCGGATCGATCTTCGGAGCTCACATGGACGAGGAGGACAGTGGAAGGAAGAACCGAAGGACCGTTTTCTTGAGGTATAATCTCTACAACACAGTAGATTAAACCTCCGTAGTTCGTTAGTAATGGCTTGGCAAAGATCCTTTAGCTTTAGTCTATGTTGCTATGTAAGAAAGTTTCGATTTTTACTTGTTCCGCCTCCTCTCTAGCTTGCGGGGTGAGCGACATAGACTTACGTTTTCTAAGGTAATACAGTTTTAAAAAGTTCAAGCATGTTGAAATGAAACATAAGGGTATTTTAATGTAATAGTGGAATAAAACTTGCTACGGTTATTATTTTAATGTCAAACTTGTTCTATTGCCTTTGTTAATGTTTAATAATCATGACATAAGAGTTTGGTATTATTGTGTTTAAGAAAAATAGAACTATTTAAGGAAAAACTAAATCGGAAGTCGGATTAACTCCGCTTCCGTCGGGTTTTAGTTTTGAATGTTTTTTAAATAGAGAAAATATGAAGAAGTAGGGAATTATAGGTTATTAGACTAGAAGAGTGAAGGAGGAAGAGGTAGGAGGTGCCGGTGCGTCGTTTCGTCGTCGGAATCTTCTCGGATCGTCGTCGGAGTTTCGCCCTTTGCTAACTCCAATTGCACACAAAAAGTCTTGGGAATTTTCTTGAGAGTTTGAGCAGGGATTTGTGAGTGAAGGGGGTGATTTGAGGGGTGGTAATTATAGGAAAAATCTAGGGTTTGAGGTAGTGAAAGCGTGTGATAAAAATTGTATTTAAATTTGCATTAAAAAGGATTAAAAGGGGGTATTTTAATTTTCTGGTTAATTGCGGAGAATTTAAATAGTGCAGGGGGTGTGGTGTAGTCCAAAGGGTGCATGGGGTTCAAGAAAAAGTGGGATCGGACCGAATTGACCCAGCGGCACCGGCCGAGTCAGTCGAGTCGCCTGCCCGAGTTGGGCAAGTCAGGGCGCGTCTTGATGCCATGTGTCCCTGACGCTTGGTCTACCCTCGTGGTCACGTTTATTTATTCTGTAACTTATCCTATTACGTGTAGTGCACGTGTAGACTCTTGGGCTTAAAAAAATTAAAAGAATTTTAAATAAAAATAATCTGTGGCTGATGGGATTTGAACTCTGTTGCTTTGGTTTAGCAGTGCAAGGTCTTACCAGTGAGCTACAATCTCTTTCTTGCTGTTCAAAATTGAATCAAATACTTATAGTACTCATAGGAAATGTAAATACCCCAAGTATACATTAACTTTAAATCAATTTTATGTACACAACAATTGGAGTTGTTACAGTCTACCCTCCTTACAAAAATTTCGTCCTCGAAATTTACAATTTATTTTAAGGACTACTTTACAAATAAGTGGGGATATCTTGCACGCATCTCATCTTTCCTTTCCCATGTCGATTCTCCTGGAGTGTCTTTTCTCCACATCACTTGAACCAAGTTGACTTCCTTGTTCTGAAGTGACTTCACTTTCCTTTCCAGGATCTCCACAGGTTATTGCTCACAAGATAAGTCGGGCTGTACAGTGAGCTCGGAATGATCGAGAATATGGCTGGGGTCACTCACATACCTTCTGAGTTAGGATATGTGGAACACTTTATGCACCCCTTCCAATGAAGTTGGAAGTGCCAAGCGGTATGCTACTTCGCCGACTCGTTCGAGTATGTCGAACGGTCCAATTTATCTCGAACTTAGCTTACCCCGTCTTCCAAATCGGATCACTCCACGAGATATCTTCATAAATACGTGATCTCCCGGCTGGAACTCCAAATGACGGTGCTTTGCATTAGCCCAGTGCTTCTGTCGATCTTGGGTTATGCACATTCTTTCTCTGATAGTACGAACCAGATCAACAGTTTCTACAATCATCTGAGGTCCAAGGAGTTCCCTATCATTGATGTTGTCCCAACTTAATGGTGATCGACACTTCCTTCCATAAACTGCTGCAAAAAGTGTTATCCTATGCTTGCTTAGTAGCTGTTGTTGTATGAAAACTCAACAAGATGTGGGTGATCTTCCCACGATCCTCCGAAGTCTAACATACATGCTCTGAGCATATCTTCCAAGATCTAAATAGTTCGCTCAGACTGACCATCTGTTTGTGGATGATAAGCTGTGCTGAAGTTCAGACTTGTTCCCAAGTTTGCTTGCAGACTCTGCCAAAATTGTGATCGGAATCTTGTGTCACGATCGGAGACAATGCAGACTGGTACTCCATGAAGTCTCACGATTTCACATATGAGTTCACCGGTATCAGAGATAGTACACTATGAAGTATTTAAATCTTAAGTAGATTCTTACCTCCATGTATTTCTTTGTTAATGTCTTAGTAGATTGGCCAACTCAAAATAGGATGAAGTGAGCCGACTTTGTGAGTTGATCCACAATAACCCATACCGCATCATTACCCTTTGTGCTGCGAGGGAGCGCAGTCACAAAATCCATTGTGATGTGTTGCCACTTCCATTCTGGGATAGGTGACAGTTGAAGTAATCCATCTGTCCTATGATGTTCAGCCTTTACTTGCTGACACACCAAGCATTTAGCGACGCTTCTGGCTACTTCACGCTTCATTCCATGCCACCAGTAATTCTGACGTAGATCTTTATACATCTTTGTACATCCAGGGTGTACTGAGTAGGGAGAGCTATGAGCTTCTTTCATTAACTCTTCCCGAACAGAACCTTTTGGTACACATAATCTACTGTCGTATCTCAAGGATCTGTCTTCATGGATGATGAAGTCTTTTGTGAGTCCATTCTCTACTTGTTCTCTGATCTTTTGCAACTTAGGATCACTTGATTGAGCTACTTTGTTCTGATTGACAATAGTAGATTGAACTTGTAAATTCATCAAGCTTGAGGCGTTACCTGGCATGACTACTTCAATCTCCATCTGATGCAATCCCTATTGAAGCTTCCACTGGGTGGTGAGATTCATTGCTAATGGTTGGCGACTAAGGGCATCAGGTGCCACATTCACCTTCCCTGGATGATATTGCAGGTTGATGTCGAAGTCCGCCATGAGTTCTAACCATCGTCTCTGCAGCATATTAAGCTCTTTCTGAGTAAACGCATATTTCAGACTTTTGTGATCTGTGTATATGTTCACTCGTTCACCAAGAAGATAATGGCGCCAAATCTTAAAAGCAAAGATAACGGCTTCCAATTCCAAATCATGCGTCGGATAATTGCGCTCATGAATCTTCAGCTGTCTGGAAGCATAAGCCACAACTTTACCGTGCTGATGTAGAACACATTCTAATCCCTTACCGGATGCATCAATGCACTTCAAAACCTCCAGATTGGTCCAGTATAACGAGAATAGGCGCTGATGTCAACCTTGACTTGAGTTCTACGAAAGCTTGCTCGCATGCTTCTGACCACACAAAGTCTTCATCTTTACATGTGAGATTGGTCAGGGGTGTTGCTATCTTCGAAAAGCCTTCAATGAACCTTCTGTAATATCCAGCTAGACCCAAGAAATTTCGAATGTCCTACACTGACTTTGGTGTCGGCCATTCGCTTACTGCTGAAACATTCGCTTGATCCACCGAGATTCCTTCGCCTGATACAATATGTCCAAGAAAACCAACTTGATCTAGCCAAAACTCACACTTGATGTACTTGGCGTAGAGTTGATGTTGTCGTAGGGTTTCCAGGACAATTCATACGTGCTCAGCATGTTCTTTCCGACTCTTAGAATACATCAGGATGTCGTCGATGAAGATGACAACGAACCAGTCTAAGTACTCCCGGAAAACTTGATTCATCAGGTTCATGAATATTGCTGGTGCGTTGGTCACTCCAAATGGCATCACAAGAAATTCGTAATGACCATAGCAAGTTCTGAAAGCCGTTTTGTGGATATCAGATTCATTGACCTTCACCTGATGATAACATGAGCGAAGATCTAATTTGGAGAAAACAGAAGATCCACTTAGCTGATCGCATAAAACGTCGATACGTGGTAGTGGATACTTGTTTCGTTCAAGGCTCTATAATCGATGCACATTCTATATGAACCTTCCTTCTTCTTCACAAGTAGAACTGGAGATCCCCAATTTGAAGTGCTGGGACGAATCCATCCTTTTGCCAATAATTCGTCCAACTGAGTTCGGACTTCTTTCAAACCTTCAGGACTTAATCGATAAGGTGCTTTGATCACCGGTTGTGCTCCTGGTACTAAATCAATGCTGAATTCAAGAGCTCGATCGGGAGGCAAGCCTGATATATCATCAGGAAACACATCGTCGAACTCTCGAACCACTTCTAGCTTTGATCCTTCCTCCGCTTGAATTGCTGCAATCACTGCAATCTTTGGTTTCGCCTTGTAAGTACTTGGTTCCAGGGTACGGTCTCCACTTTTGAAATAGAAAACCGGATGCTCTGGAATCTCGAATACTACCCTCCTTTGACGATAGTCAATGGTAGCATAAAACGTTCCGAGCCAATCCATACATAGAACCACATCGAAGTTCGGTATGTCCAGCACCTTGAAGTCAGCATAGAATTCTCTGCTGCAGACGACTACTGGACACAAGCTGTATCCCATTGTTGCCTTTAGAACGCCGTTACCTGAACTGATATTCCAACTGGATAAAATCGGTGTGGCTGGAATCTCATGAGTTTGGACGAACCATTGCGACATAAAGCAATGAGATGCTCCAGTATCGAATAGTGCTAGTGCTGGAAGTGAGGCTACTAAGATTATACCTAAGATATGTGGGATATGTTTTAAGTATAGGAAAAATATGTAGGTAGGTGTTAGGACTGAAAGAAAAACTTGAGAAGAAAGGGTTACCGGTGATGACTTGGCCAGTGGCCTCAGCTGTTTCCCCCCAATAAGAGAGCAAGGCTCTGTACAAAATTTGAACTGAGGCAGCGCCTCACGTGCAAAGCACGAGAGCACCATCGCCCAGAGTTAAAAACTCTGAGGTAGCGCCAAGAATTAAAAACTCTGAGGCAGCGCTTCACTTGCAAAGCACGGGAGCGCCAGCGCCAAAACTAAAAGTTATGCATCCTTGGATCAAAGATCCAACGAAGATGATAAATCATCAAATTACAGAATTAAATTCTGTTGAGAAAATTTTCCTCGAATCTTCCTAAAACAAGAAAGATTAATCTCTGTAAACTGAGCACCATTGGATTAAAGATCCAATGGTGATTAAAAATCACCAAGATAAAGAATAAGCTCTGTACGGGAAAATATTTTCCCAATCTTGTTGAGAACAAGAAAAATATCTTCTGTAAAATAGAAGGCCTAGGATCAAAGATCCAACGGTGGATAAAATCCCCAGATCAATTAAGGATCTCTCAATAAGAGATTTCCTTAACTAAATCAACAAATCGGCCTCCACTATATAAAGGACCCACGACTTCAAGTCTTGTAGAGAAGAAACCCCCCATAAACTTCAAAGACGAGAATAATTTCTCCTCCAAGTAAATAAAAATAAGAGAGATCATAGCGTCTCCTTTATATCTAAGAGTTTAACTCTCACATCAGAAGAACTTAGTTCTTTTTCCAGATCTTAGATCTATAAGGCAAAGTCTTTCACAAGTGAGAATCTAATTCTCAAAGAATTGAATTGAGTAGAACAGAAAACTCGGTACTTAGCATTCGAAGTCTGGCACTCAGCGCCGAGCGCTCCATGTGCTCCTCATGTGGGCGCTATTTAATAAGAAGCGCTTAGCACTCAAAACCTGATGCTCAGCGCCGAGCGCTCCTCGTGCTCCTTACGTAAGCGCTATTAAAGAAGAAGCGCTTAGCACTCGAAGTCTGGCGCTCAGCACCGAGCGCTCCACGTGCTCCTCACGTGGGCGCTATTTAAGAAGAAGCGCTTAGCCCTCAAAGTCTGACGCTCAGCGCCAAGCGCTCCACATGCTCCTCACGTGGGCGCTATTTAATAAAAGGGGTTTAGCACTCAGTGTTTGGCCCTCAGTGTTTGGCGCTCAGCACCGAGCGCCTCACGCGTTGTGCACGTGGGCGCCATAGATTGTTTAACACTCCATATAAAAGAATATAAATAAAACAAAAAGAAAAAGGGTGTCAGAACCCGAATCAATGCTCAGCAGTGCTGATACAGAAAGAGGAGCAAGCCCAAATAAGTAATCAAGTGGGCTGAGCCTAAGGTTGGCCAAACCCCAGATCGACCGAGCCCATATGTCTTCTTCTAAATTGGCCTTAGTCCCAAACAGGACTACCAAGTCCCTGAAGAACATTCATTGGTTTAAGGGTACATCTCCCCACATCTCTGATACATGTCGTTGTAATTCTTCAACGTCTTCAGAGAGGTGGCAGGTCCCGACAATCAGCAACTGTGGACCGCAACGTCCTTAAACTAATAACGGAACGCAACGTCCTTAAACTAATAACGGACCGCAACGTCCTTAAACTAATGTGGACCGCAACGTCCTTAAACTAAAACCTCACCTTAAACTAATAATGGACCGCAACGTCCTTAAACTAATAATGGACCGCAACGTCCTTAAACTAAAATAATAGAGCCCAAATGCTCTTTCGTCGGATCTAAATGATCCTAAAACCTTATTAAGTTGATCTTAGTCTAAAATTAGACTAGTGTATCCTTAACAAACATTTAAGTTTGATCTTAATCTCAAACGAGGTTAACGATCCTTAAATCAAAAAAACCCAAATCTAAGAAAATACGGATTTGGACTAATCCACGCCCTACGGGCGACAACACGAATCAGTCTCCGTATACAATCCACGGGCAACCAAAGATATAACAAATGCACATGACACGAAGTGACCTTCTGGAGCAGGAGAAAGTGGTTATCTCTACGCGGTAACGTAATTAACTGCAGGGCTTACGCCTGCAGGGAAGAGCATCCCCACAATAAAAAAAACCTCTCGCAAACGAGGGGGAATCTGACGAAGTCTACTACGTCGGCCGCATCTGTTTAAACCTCTGATATACGGTGCCATAAATCAACTTGGCATCTTCGGAGGGGTAGACAGATAAACCCAAATAGCACCTGCCCCTAAAATTTCAGGCCGGATGTCCTAACATCCCGGTCGCGTCTTTCAGCGGTAAACAGATTCTGGCACGCCCGGTGGAACCTTTTCCTCTTTCCACTCAACACTTCGTGTGTCGTGTTCGCGAACAAATCATGGTTTAATATGGTTGCCCTTGGATTCGAGGTACTAAGATTTGGTGTCTTTCTCCATGCAGAAGAGAAGATGACGTCGATGGCTTCCAACTGCACCAATTGCAACAGCAACTCTTGCTCCGTCCCATCTGGAGGAGTAACTTACAGGCCCCAAGCGGTCTCCTTCTTCGCAATGTCGATGGAACAGGTGACATAGGCCACCGCTGGGTTGTTCTTCAGGACCATGATCCTGCCAACAAGCTACACTGTCCTGATGCCATCACAGAAAGCTCCGAAAAAGTCGGTCTTCGATCGGCTTGCAACTATCGCGGCCCCTCTTAACGGGTCGCCCAAATCTACAACCTCAGTCTTCGACAGGCTAAGTCTAAACTCAAATAGGCCCGCGAAGAGGCTCACAATACCGGAGAAGGCTATCCCAACTCCTGCTGTAGGTGAAATCGTCCAAACTACTTCCCCTACTCGAAAATCGGCCTTCGACAGGTTGACCATTCCTTCCCAGCGGATGTCAGTCTTTGACAGGTTGGCGCTAATAACAGCCTCTTCTTAAAGCAGGGGTATGACGAAGATACTCCGACGATAGAGGTTATCCCGGCTACACGACATGCTCGGCCTCGTCACTTGCGCCGAGTGAGGAAAGCTGGGGGCAGTTCCCCTTCTGGACTTACCCCACCAGCACCATTGGTGGAAGTTGACGCTGCTGTTCCAACTGGGAAAAGCTTTGAGCCGCTCAGGAGGGTGCGCAAGAACTCTCCAATTGTCATACTAAAAAGGTCTCCTCCGCCCGCTGAAAATGTTACTAAAGCGAAGCCTGAGCAGCCCCCTCAGCAGCTGTCCTCCAAAATCCACAGGGTCTGGCGAAGAGTCCAAGACTCTGTGATCGACAAAGACTACTCCCGCCAACAGAAGAAAATGAAGGTCCGGCATGAGGAGTATCATCCCACTTTCGTACCATGCAAAGTATCGTCTGCAACAGCCCCCTGAACTTTCAATCGCCTATAAAACGAGAAGGCCGGAGAAGATCCCCGTGCTTGCGACAAATCTCAAGGGCACTGAACCTAAACGCCCCAAGTCTGGGGGCATGATAGTGCACACCATCTACATGGGTTCCGGAAAAGAGGAAAGTCATGCTTCTGGGGGTTATCGACCAACGCGGTCCGTAACAAAGGCTCAGGAGCAACAACAGGAACTCCAAGAGATGCTGACGAAGATGGCCGCACTCACTGGACAGAAGGAAAGCCCGGAAGCGTCGTCGGATCAACGCCAGGAGCAGGAAATTGATGCCGAGTTCCTTTGAAGAATGCTCGAAAAGAAAGATAAAGAATCCGCAGAACAAGCGGCTAACATAAAACAAATGACGCACCTGTTCCAAGACATGGTAGGAATGATGATCCAGCCGGACCCTCCAGCCGAAGATCCCCCAATAATCATTGAAGATGACAAAGGGGAGACATCAAACTCTCTTTCGGCTTTATCAACAGCCAGGGAGGAGACAATCTCGAAAGCTGCGCTTGATAACTACATAGCTCAACAAATACGGGCTCATCAGGCAAGCGAAACCGCTAGCCAAGTTGTCAGAACTGGGTATCCAAGCTGGTACGATCGAATTAAGCACCTGCCAGGATACACGATCCTTAAATTTCAAGTGTATAGGGGGACAGGAAATCCCCATCGGCACGTCACTCAGTTCAGGGCTCTATGCGGCAATACTGGAGGTGACGACAAACTGCTGCTTCACCAATTCGTCGGCAGCTTAGCGGAGACGGCATTTGAATGGTACTCGGAGCTTCCGAATGACTCCATCAAAACATTCACAGAAATGGAGTTGCTATTCACCCAGCATTTCGCAAGCGCCAGCGAACGCACCCTGATCACGGCATTGATCAATACCAGGGTGAAGCCAGGAAAGACATGGGTTCAGTATGCAATTCGGTGGCAAAATCTATGGTCGAAATGCGAATAACGCATAGAAGAAGCTCCTGCCGTGGGCATATTCATAGGGAACCTTGACCCGCAAGCGACTATATTCCAATTTATGATATTCTTCAAGCCGACCACTTTCCAGGCCTTGATCAACAAGCTGGCCCAAATGGACCAGATGGGCCATAGACCATCCTCCTCGAAAATGGAGCTTCGAAATAAAAAGGGCAAAGGGAAAGCGACCTTCGTCGCCAACGCTCAGCAACAGCCGAGTGATCCGAAACCAGCTGCTCGCCAAAACGATAAACAGCGATCACTCGGAGAAAAGATGAGACGTCCTTACTCATTCCCTCGGGATAAAACGAGAAGGCTGTTCGAACTGGTGGTGCGCAACAGGCTTATCATTCTACCAGATCCGAGACGCCCACTGCAACCAGGTGACATCAACAATCCCAATTACTGCCCCTACCACCGAATAGTGGGCCACCCAATCGAAGATTGCTTCGTCTTCAAAACCTGGATTGAGGAGCAGTACCAATAAGGCAGGTTCGTGTTGTCTGAAAACTGGAGGTAAACCCGCCACAACCGCACGCTCCTAAAAAGGTGGACACACCGGGGGCATCATGCTCATTTATAGAAGAAGCTCCATGGGAAGTTATTCTTTCGGACAAGACTAAGAGAGTGCTGAAGGATCTTCAAGCATGTCCGGCAATTAGATGGAAAAGCCCGCTGGAGCCAGAGATCATTG
This sequence comes from Agapanthus africanus, assembly GCA_030015575.1. Taxonomy (NCBI): domain Eukaryota; kingdom Viridiplantae; phylum Streptophyta; class Magnoliopsida; order Asparagales; family Amaryllidaceae; genus Agapanthus; species Agapanthus africanus. Next base: position 422,463,416 of record JASDDO010000031.1, read on the forward strand.
AGGGGATGCTGAAACCGTGCCCAACACCGAGAGTTGGTAGCGATTGGAAAAATACGTAGGCCCGGCCGTCAAAGTCTTCAAAGAAAAAAAGAAGACCAAGAAGCCCGCGCAGCCTGATGACGCAAGCACACGGATCTGCAAAGGCATATTGACGCACTGGAGGAATATAACCAGATGGCGCGAACCCCGGTCACACTCCAAGAGTTTCTCAACCATATCCTTGAGGGCGGAGGTAATGACAATGATGATGGAGAAGACTCATCAGAAGAACCCAAGGATTATGTGCCAAGTTGTCACATGATCTCTCATTCACCAATAAATGATGAAGAAGCTCACTCGGCATCAGAAGATAATATAGAGGAGCTGGGGGCAGGATCGGTGCCAAAATCCTTGGAACCGTCAGACAAGATGATTGACATGCTGCTGAATGAAGCCCGTCAGATGAGCAAAAGTGATCAAGAGCTTGAAATGGCCATATTCGAAAGGGCCAAGCGTCGGCATCAAGTTAAAAAGTTCATGGTAGGGATAAGCCACAAAGCATTCCAACCAGATCGAAGCACACCCGTGGCAGACAAAAGCAAGCCTAAGACAAGGAAATGGTTCGCTAAAGCTCTGTCGATGGGAATGAAGCTGCCACCTTTCAAAGAAAATACTCCCTAGGATACGTACCTTGACAAAGCGGACGTTCATCTGAGCTACCGCTTGTACCTTCGGAAGGTTACACATCCCACTGAAAAATGCAATTCATTCAAGAAATGGTGGTAAGGATACGTTGCTCACCAACAACATTTCAAGCGGTTGAAACGGAAAACCCGTCGGGAGCAGAGAAATATGACAGATGAGCACAAAAGAACTGCTGGCAACTGTCACATGGTTGATACCAGGGGATCGTAGGCACTCACCTTCGGAAGCGATTCTGACGAAAAAGTAGCCCTCGGCCCTCTCTTCAAAGAATCCACCTCAGGAAAAGAGGAAGAGATAAAGAACTGTGAAAACATTCAGCTGCGTAATCGTACGTTGCCCGAAAAGAATCTCGGACCTACAAATACGGGATCGAACAAAATGGATAAGGGGAACGAAAAAGTTCCTGAGAATATCGCCTTCAATGACCGAGTCGTCGAAGAGCTTGCAGCCAAGGGCCCGCCTAAGAAAAACAAAGTGGATTACAATGTCCTGGCACACCTAAAGAAGATACCCTTACAGCTAAGCATTTTGAATGCCCTTTCTGTTGTCTAAAGAGGTACGAGATTCTCTGATCAGGGCATTACAAGAGCCCGAGCAGTTTCAAGCTTTCCTTGCCGAAGAAAAGATGAAGGACGAGCTCGAAGAAGTGCATACAGCTGACATCACTTTCGGCGATGAAGATCTTCTCCTCGGAACGTGCGAGCACAACCGTCCCCTGTATGTCATCGGGTACTTCCATGACATCAAGATAGGAAAGATCATAGTTGACAACGGGTTCTCTGTCAACCTCCTAAATATGAGGGTGCTAAAGAAAATCTACATGAGCGTTCCGCACCCCGCTCGGGATAAAATCACTATCTCCGGGTTCGACTCCCAGTCATCACGGACACTCGGGTCTGTAATACTGACATTACGCTTCAGGCTGCTCATCACTGACATCAAATTTTATGTCATTGACGCCAAGACCTGCTACAACGCTTTGCTCGGCAGGCCTTGGTTACACGAGTACAACATCATCCCTTCTACACAACATCAGTGTATGAAGTATTTTAAAGATGGTCTCGAGTACACCGTGACAGGGGAACTAAACCCATTCTCCATAAACGAAGTCCGCAAATACGAAGATGCCAAGTACTTCCTACCAAATTTCGAAGGCACGGAAAGATGTTATAAACCGGAGAACAATCAAAAAGCTATCGCCACTATCCCGGTCTCCGGGAGCGATACTAAGGAGGAAGAAGAGATAGTCTATTCGGGGTCGCCCCAATGCAACAGGCCGGGACCATCGACCTTTATTCTGGTCTTTGGCAGTGACTCTGAAGACGAAGTCTATGCAATGTTCTCGGTCCGTCCATCAATACTGGCCCTCTCTGGAGATGATCAGAGTTTGAAAATCGCTATGGTTCCGTAGCAGCATTACAGAGGGCATGATGCGCTTGAGACATATAGTGTGCAAGAGCTGTAAACATTCTACGTCCCTCCCAGGCGAACAAGTGAAAAGGCGATCATATTCTATCGATCCGGGGAGACTAAAGTCGAAAGAGAAGTCTGGCATGATGCCGATTTTGCGCTCGACACGCTCCAACCTATCCGTATGCCCAGATACTACATGGAGGGATTAAGAAGATTATTAAGATGCCAAGGCGTACCTTTTAAACAGACTGTTCGACAATCTCAGTTCTACAACAGGATTTGGAACGTCCCCAGAACTCAGTGAAAATTGCCCAACGGAAAAATGGAAACGATTGGGCTTGGATATGTCCAGTCCAAGAAACGGGAGCAATTCCATGGCTGCCATGTCATAAATAACCTCGATGAAGAAGGGGATGTTTTTTTAAAAGACGCTGACGTTGAACCAAAACGAAACCCTGCAATAAAAATGCCGAGTCCGTCGTTTGAAGAACAGATGGACAAGCTAGTAAGGGAAGCAAGTCAAAAGGTTCAGAACGACCACAACCACAAAATGGTCATTTAAGAGAAAGCCAAGATGCAGCGCCTCCTTCAGCAGGCTACGGAGGATAACAATGCCCTTCACCGTCAGCCCGACATGCATTTCTAAGATAAGAAAAAGGTACGACGCGAAGGCAAAAACAAGTTAAAGAACGGAAAAAATGTTCGACAATGGCAAAACGGATCCAAAAGGCCATGCGATCGAGAAAAGGTCAGTCGGAATCCATCTCTTATGAAAAAGATGGATCGAGCATATTCTTTCCCTCGAGACAAGACATGGTGAATCTTTGACCTTGTCATGAAACATCAAATGATGACACTCCCGGAGTCTCGGCACCCGATCAAGCAAACGAGGTTCATCACCCGAATTATTTCTCCTATCACCGAGCAATAGGACATCCTCTTGAAGACTGCTTCACCTTCAAAAACTGGGTCGAAAACCAATACCGGCTCGGCTGGTTCGCTCTATCCAACAGTTGGAGGGTAGCCCCAAAGGCATGTGCCAAAAGCAACATATATGGCGAGAGTAGAACCAGATCAATATCGGTCTTAGAAACGATCTCGTACCTGTCACGTGATAACGCTGTCGGAAGCAGGAGTGCGCAAGAATATGGATGACCTTTCCTGGTGCTTCGAAAATGAGGATGAAGATGAGTTAATCTCAGAATTTCCACCGGCGCTAAATGAATTGGAAGATGGGATACACACCACGGCGGACAACCTGAAAAAAATCGACTTAGGAATGGCAAACGACCCGCGACCAACGTTCGTCGGTGAGCTGTTGTCTAAAGAGTAGGCAGCTATGCTAAAAGATGTGCTCATGCAGTATAAAGACTGCTTCGCATGGAACTATTCCGAGATACCGGGATTAGATCCATAAATAGTTGTGCATAAATTGGCGATATCTCCAGAAGTCAAGCCAGTCAAACAAGCACCAAGAAGAATGCGACTCGAAATTAAAATGAGTATCAACGCTGAAGTCAAGAAGCTAATCGACTCTGGCTTCATCCAAGAAGTTCAATACCCCGACTGGATTGCCAACATTGTCCCGGTGATGAAGAAAAATGGGACGGTACGCATCTGCGTAGATTTTCGGGATCTCAACAAAGTTTGTCCGAAAGATGACTTCCCAGTACCTGTTACCGAGTTGATGATCGATAACACATCCACCCATGAAGTCTTCTCCTTCATGAACGGATCCTCAGGGTATAACTAAATCAAGATGCATCCTGAAGACCAAAAGCACACTGCTTTCCGGACTCTAGTGGGCATATTCTGCTACAAAGTGATGTCATTCGGTCTGAAGAACGCTGGCGCCACCTACCAGAAGGCCATGACAAAGATCTTCGATGACCTCATACACGAGATTGTCGAATGTTATATCGACGATCTCATGGTGAAAAGCAAATCATATGAGGGGCACTGGGAGCATTTGAAAATAGTATTCCAGCGTCTTCGGAAGTACAAACTAAAGATGAACCTTCTGAAATGCGCATTCGGAGTCTCCTCAGGCAAATTTCTATGGTTCATCATACGACATCGGGGCATCGAAATAGATCCCTCGAAGATCAAGGCGATTATAGAAATGCCCACTCCAAGAACTTTAAAACAATTGTGGTCTCTGCAAGGGAAACTCGTGTATATCCGGCGGTACATAGCTAACCTCTCTGAAAAATACCGCCCTTACAGTCATCTAATGAAAAAGGGGACCCTGTTCGTTTGGGATCGTAAATTACATAGTGCATTAGACGAAATCAAGAAATACTTGCAGAATCCGCCGGTACTGACCGCTTCGGTCAAGGGAAAGCCTCTCATCCTGTACACAACCGCCCTTGAAGGTTCTTTAGGCGCACTATGGGCACAGGAGAATGACCAAGGGAAGGAGAGAGCCCTCTTTTATTTGAGTCGAGTTCTCCTGGGGGCAGAAAATAACTACTTCCCCATCGAAAAGCATTGCCTGGCACTAATCTTCGCGATAACGAAGCTTCGGCATTATGCTTTGGCGCATGAGGTCCATCTCATATCAAAAGTGGATCCTCTCTAATATTTGATGTCAAGAGCCATACTAACGGGATGGCTCGCTAAATGGGACATACTCTTAATGGAATTCTCGATAACATACTGACCTCTTAAGGCGGCAAAAGGCCAGGCCATCGCCGACTTCCTCGCTAAGCATCCGATACCTGCCGATTCACACCTAAATTGCGAACTGCCAGATGAGCACACGTTTGACACGATCGATGGGGGAAGAGGAGGGAGTGATACCCGATGGGAACTCTACTTCGATGGGGCATCTTCCTTGAAGAAGCGAAAGCACAGCTCCCCCATAATCTAATCTGGGGTAGGCCTCATCTTCGTGAATCCACAAGGAGGGATAATGCGCTTTGCCTTTTCCTTAACAGAGCCGAGGACAAACAATGAAGCAGAATATGAGGCTTTGATAGCAGGTCTTGAGATGGCTGTCGACATGGGAATCAAAAACCTCCTCATATACGGAGACTCCCAGCTGGTCGTTAGCCAAGTAAACGGTGACTATCAGACGTGCAAGCCAGAATCGGTAAAATATGGCAAAAGAGTGCAACAGTTTCTAACTCAAATTCCCTCCTACGTCCTTGAAAACATGTCGCATACAGAAAATAGCAATGCGGACACATTAGCCAAACTCGCTAAAGAACTGGCTGACGAAACGTATGGATCATTGTACAAAGCCATCGGGTTCTTGCACCAGCAGAATTATCTCCGGAGTCGTCTGAAGAAAAGAAAGCGACCAACCAAACAGCCCTATAAATAGAGGACCAAGAAAAGGCTAAGGATTGGAGAGAAGTATTTATAGACCACTTCAAATCCCATCAAACACCGGAAGATGCATCCTCAAGACATTAGCTCATGAAACGAGCTCTGTCTTTCGCCTTCGTCAATGATTCTCTATGTAAGAGGTCGTTCGACTCTCTGTGGCTGAGGTGCCTGGGACCGGAAGAAGCAAGGAGAGTCGTATAAGAAACTCACGACGGACTCTGCGGTTCTCATCAAGACGGGCCAAAGATGAAGCAGAAGATCAAAAGAATGGGCTACTATTGTCCCACGATGATTCAGGACTGCCTCGAATACGCGAAGCAGTGCCACTCGTGCTAAATTCATGGAGACTTCATCCACCAGCATCCAAACCCGCTACACCCAACAGTGGCTAGCTGGCCATTCGAAATGTGGAGAAGCGACATAATTGGGCCTATCGAACCAGCGTCATCCAAAGGACATCGGATCATATTGGCGACAATTGATTACTTCTCTAAGTGGGCAGAAGCCATACCGCTAAGAGAAGTGAAGACGGAGAACATCCTCCATTTCTTCAAGACACATGTCATCTATCGGTTCGGCACTCCGCGACGGATTATCTCCGATAATGGGCCGGCCTACAGAAGCCATAAGATAAGCTGCTTCGCACAGCAGCATAAAATAGATTGGAGAAACTCTTGGGTCTATAATCCCTGAGCTAAAGGTCTAGCTGAGGCTTTCAACAAAACCTTAACAAAGATCATAAAGAAGACGGTGTCCAAAAATAAAAAGGACTGGCATGAGACACTGCATGAAGCTTTCTGGGCATATCGAACTATGTTCAAAAACAGCTACGAATACAACGCCGTATGCATTGGTATTCGGCACGGAAGCAATACTCCCCTTGGAGATAAAGCTACCCTTTCTACGAGTGGCGGTTCATTATGAACTAACAGATGAAGAGAATGCTCATCTTCGGCTTGAGGAGCTCGATGCCCTCGATGAAACTCGTATCATGGCGCAACAAAACTTGGAGGCTTACAAATCAAAGATGATACGCTCATACGAAAGATTAACTATGCCGGGAATATTCCGTCAAGGCGAACTCGTGCTAGTTGTCAAAAGACCTATGATCCCTAATCGTGCCAAACGGAGGAAATTCGAGCCAAATTATATAAGCCTGTACGTCATAGACAAAGTCTACCAAGGTGGGGCTTACTTGCTCATGGATATGCATGGCGAAAGACCCTTTCGGCCAATAAACGGCCGATTCCTGAAGAAATACTATGCCTGACGAGTCACAGCCCAGGTTAATGATAGATGACGATGCTTGTGTCTGCTCGCTGTCTTCCTGAGTACCAAACTCTGTAAGTTCTATCCGGCAAAATTTCGCCGCAGAAAACTAACAATGGACCGCAATGTCCTGAAACTAGCTACGGACCGAAACGTCCCTAAACTAACAACGGACCGTAACTTCCTTAAACTAGCTACGGACCGAAACGTCCCTAAACTAACAATGGACCGCAATGTCCTGAAACCAGCTACGGACCGAAATGTCCCTAAACTACTACGAACCGCAGCATCCTTAGTCTAACTCGGCAAAAAAAAAAAGAAACGGTATGTCCATAAGCGAAATGTGCACGGATGAAAACCCGAAAGGGCTCTGTGAGTAAAAACAGCAGGGCTACCGGCGAGTTTGTGAAAACCCGAAAGGGCACAGACTTGTAAAAATTTCCTGTGCACTTGCAGGGTCCTCTCGACCTTGTAAGGAGAAAATACTCGCGTGAGATTCTTACGACTCTCAAGAGAGCAAAACACTTAGGAATCCTCACGATCCCTAAAGGAGAAATTACACTTACGAGATCCTCACGACTTGTAAGGAGAATGTTCCCACTATGAGACCCTCACGGCTCACAGAATTCAAAACTCTAAAGATACAGGGACCTGAACCTGTTCTTAAGCCATCATATCCCCCAAACTGCCCTACTAGCGGTTCAATATTGACCCTTGTATACAATCCACGGGCACAAATAAACGTTCCCTCACCAAGTCCCACCAACGACGAGGAACGTCCTCATGTGGTGAACAACACTTGTAAGTCCTCTCGACTTATAAGGAGAAAACACTCTTGTAAGATCCTTACAACTTATAAGAGAACATACACTTAGGAATCCTCACGACTCCTAAAGAGAAAACACACCTACGAGATCCTCATGACTCGTAGAGATAAACATCTTTATGAGACCCTTATAGCTCATGAAGTCAAAATCCTTAGTCAACAGGATCCTAACCCTGATTGCTAAGCCACCTTTGTTCGAACCGACATAGGCAAATGATGATTCGCTCCTGGCAATATCCCAGTTGTAGCGATACTGATGCCCAAATCGGTATCAAATTCCAAGTCCTTTCACGGCAAATGATGATTTGCTCCTGGCAATATTCCAGTCGCAGCGATGCTGATGCTAAGATTGGTATCGGATCTCAAGTCCATACTCGCAACAAAATCAGCAAACCAAAAATACATATAAAAATAGCCGAAATGATTGGGCAACTCGAACTAAAAAACAGCGAGTAAAAAGAAAAATAGACGAAATGATTGGACAACTCGCAATAAAAAAACAGCGAGTAAAAAGAAAAATAGCCGAATTGATTGGGCAACTTGCAATAAAAAAACAGTGAGTAGCCGAAATGATTGGGCAACTCGCAATAAAAAAAATAACGAGTAAAAAGAAAAATAGCCAAAATGAAAAAACAGCAAGTAAAAAGAAAAATAGCCGAAATGATTGGGCAACTCGCAATAAAAAAACAGCGAGTAAAAAGAAAAATAGCCGAAATGATTAGGCGCTGCGAAATAAAAAAAACAGCGAGTAAAAAGAAAAATAGCCGAAATGATTAGGCGCTGCGAAAAATAGCCGAAATGATTGGGCAATCATGACTTTCGCGATATAAAAAGCTGAAATGATAGAGCATCACGGAAAGAAATTAAAAAAATGAAAGAATGAAACTTTTGCCCTACAGGCGAGTCCATACTGACCCCTGTATATAATCTATGGGCATAAACGAAAAGGGAACCACATTTCCCAACAGACTCTGTCAAAAAGAGAGTAAGATATCGACTGCAATATCTACATCCCAGAAGATCAACACGGCATTCCTTCTTGACACCGTAGAAAGCGGAAACAAGACAACAAATGACCTCCCCGCCGGAACAACGCTCCGTCTCGGAAACAACTCAGCCAATGACCTCCCTGCCGGAAAACGCTCCATCTTGGAAACAAGTCTGCCAATGACCTCCCCGCCGGAACAACGCTCCGTCTCGGAAATAAGTCAGCCAATGACCTCCCCGCCGGAACAAGGCTCCGTCTCGGAAACAAGTCATCCAATAACCTCCCCGCCGGAACAACGCTCCGTCTCGAAAACAAGTCAGCCAATGACCTCCCCGCCGGAGCAACGCTCCGTCTCGGAAACAAGTTAGCCAATGACCTCCCCGCCGGAACAACGCTCCGTCTCGGAAAAAGTCAACCAATGACCTCCCCGCCGGAACAACACTCCGTCTCGGAAACAAGTCAGCCAATGACCTCCCCGCCGGAACAACGCTCAGTCTCGGAAACAAGTCATCCAATGACCTCCCCGCCGGAACAACGCTCCGTCTCGGAAACAAGTCAACCAATGACCTTCCCGCCGGAGCAACGCTCCGTCTCGGAAAAAAGTCACCCAATGACCACCCCGCCAGAGCAACGCTCAATCTTGGAAACAAAGTCAGCCAATGACCTCCCCGCCGGAACAACGCTCCGTCTCAGAAACAAGTCAGCCAATGACCTCCCCGCCAGAACAACGCTCCGTCTCGGAAACAAGTCAGCCAATGACCTCCCCGCCAGAGCAATGCTCCTTCTCGGAATCAAGTCAACCAATAATCTCTCGATTCTTCTCGACCCCCAGGGAAATCGGTGTCCCTGCGCAAACCTCCTAACCCGTAAAAAGAAAACTCTCTTGTAAGATCCTTACTACTCTCAAGAGAAAATACACACTTAGGAATCCTCACGATTTTTAAGGAGAAAATACACCTACGGGATCCTCTCGACTCGTAGGGAGAAAAGTCTTTATGAGAACCTCACGGCTCATAAAGTTGAAAAGTCTTGGGCGGCAGATATGAACATGTTTCCTAAGCCATCGCTACCCTACAAGGAGTTCAAGATGAACCGTTATCTACCATCTACAGGCCACATTTGCTAAAGTCACATGCCAATGACACGATAAAGAAAAGAAAGCGATAGTATGAGATAAAATATGCCTTTTACTCAGGAATTCAAGTGAATACAGGATACATCACATAAAAGAATCAGAAATAAATCCATGTTATTCACCAATTACAAATTTTCAGTCAAAAAAATACAGAAACGGCTGCTAAGAAGGAGGCATCTTCAATAAGTCAGCAAGCCGCTCATGCAATCCTCTCAATCCCTTCTCGTGGTCAGCCACCGCGGCCAACTCCGCTTCAATTTGAGTTCGCCGCTGCGAACAGGACGAAAGCTTTTCGGCAGTTTCTAGCATGGCAGCTTCGCAGTCCTGCACGACCCGCTCAGTAGAATCATGCGACCGCCTCAGCGTCAACCCATCCGAAATGCATCGCTGGAGATTGTCGAAGACAGCTTTTAACTGCGCAGCATTTGCTTCAATCTGGGCGCGCAATCGGATAGACTCGTTGGAAGACACCTCGCATTCCTTTCATCTCAGGGTAGCCTCTTGTTCAAAATGACGGAGGAAAGGAACACTATGCTCAACCCATGCAGCTCGCTGGGAATTCAAAGCCAAAACCTCACGAGCAAGATGCTTGAGCTCAATCTCGTGCAAGAAAGCCTTGATCTTTCTGCAATAATTAACCCAAGACTCGACGACACCTTCATCATAGAAGTTCACGAGTGTCGCCAGCATAGGATTAACCTCAGCAGCAAAATCTGCAGCGGATATGAGGTCCTCGGTGTCAAGATCCTCGATGAATTCGCTCAACATTCTCCAGCTATTCGCAGCGCCCCTGGAAGATGGGCATTTAACAAAGGGCCCTGCCGGCATTGGGATGCGAGACTCAAAGGGAGCTGGAGCCGGTGCAATTGCTGCAAAATAAATTATGGTCAAATGTCGACTCGGGAGGTAAAGAAAATACACGAGCGATGGAGTCTACTATACCGGCTGTGGCAGGTGGCAAAATTGGGAGTACCGGAGGCGCGGCTATTTTATCGTCCCCTCCTTCGATCCGTGACGTTGCGATCGATATAAAGAAGACTTAGCAACAATACGGCTATTCATAAAAGAAAGAAGGAGACAATAGCTAAAGGATATACTAACCAGTACCAGGAGGCGGAATGACTTCCGACTGGAAGGAGAAATGTAGATTCAGCACCTAATATAGATGGTCAAAAAGGGCTCCTGCAAAGTTATGACAATATACTGTCAATACAAGGAGAATGGTACCCACGGCGAAACCGATAAATCGCAAACTTATACCTTCCAGCATTTCAGAGGACATAGGAGAAGGCGAAGGAACAACAGCCGTCATGGCGGCGACCGGAGATGCTTCAGATTGCACAATCTCAGCGTTCACTACACCTACAAACAAAATATCGTCAGTGGGAGCTGAACGGGATTGAGAAATAAAAAGAGAACAGTGACCCAAGAACTACCTAATGGGCAACCAAAACCACGACGGAAGCATCACCAGGCATAGCGGCTTCTTCGCTCTCCCTCAGAGGAGGAGTTTCTGCACCCGTGGCTTCATCCCTTGATTTGACGAGGGCCGTCGTGACGCTTACGACGCCCGCCGATACCAGAGAGCCACACGGGAAAAGGGCGGCGGTGTGGACAGTCCCAGATTCCAGAGAGAGGATAGCAACATCGGGCACGGTAACCGCCAGGGTTTCACCCGTCATCCCATCGCTAAGACTTGGCCCTGTAGAAAATGCATATGTCAAAATTCGAAGATCAAGCTCTAGTAAAAGACTCAGCGTTACATTACCTTGGAGCAGCTTTTCGGTTTCTTCCAAAGCTACGCGCGCAACCTGTCTAAGGGCGGTAGACAACGCAGAGGGAACATCCACCGAAGGAGTATCAACAAGCGGAATGATGCTCGAGCCTGCACCCATGGCCAAACTGGTATCGTGTTCCCTCGCCGCGTGGTTCCTACGCTTGCTTTCGGCCTGAGCAGTGAGAAGCGATCTCCTCAAGACCTCTGATAAGGGGACGTCGTCGTCCGAACCAAGCTCTGCCTTCGTCCGAACCAAGCTCTGCCTCTGGAGCCGTTACGGCATCCTTCATCGGCTGCTTCAGCAAAGCCTCCTACGAGGATGTTGGGAGAGCTGGGGCCGCAACAGCTAGTTTCGGAAGTTTTGCCACATCGCTGCTCAAGATCGGCATTACACTTAGAAGAACCTGAATCAAGGTAGTCCCTGCAACAAGATGAAAGAAAAGGTCAGAGCACGAATAAAGAAAGGAATAAAGGCATAATGAACGGAATTTTACCAAGGCCCAAAGAAGCGCGGAGCCTTTCTTCTTCTTCAAATGTCTTGAGGGAAGCCACAAGAACCTCTTCGGCAGAAATACCTGTTGAAGAAGAAAGTGTCAGTAGAAACATAATAAAAAATGATAGCCACGGAAGAATGTAACTGAAGTATATCTGACTTCGCGATAGTGATCTGTGCCTCTTCATCGCGAGCCAGTCGCTCGGAAGCCACAACGGCAGCCTGGAGATCAGTATCATCCGCAGGCACGATGAATAAACCCTCATTGGTCCCATACTTGCACAAACCCTCGCTGTAAGGAGCATGTGGCTCCTGGCCAAATATGGCATCGGAAGAAAACAGCAACTTCTTCTTCTTTTGCGAGCGAGCACCGGCAGCCGATGACAAGAACTTGCGCTTAACGTGCATTTTTGGGCGGCGGGTCCAGATTTCTACACCAACGCCAGACTCCGGGGACGTTGCAGCTACCGTTTCTACAGGAACACGGGGTAGAGGTTTCTCAGGAAAGGCGCGCGGGACCGCAACCACAGCAGCTTCTCTTAAGGGAGGACCAACAGTGGTCCATCGCTTTACGGGGACAGCTGGATTACCGATAGGGACCGCACCCTTGCGATCAAGCGGTAACCACCTTTCTTCCCTAATAACAGCACTCGTCATATGCAGGTACCACGAAATGTATGCGTTCAAGGCTTTCGGAACGTAGCTCGGCTCACTGATGAGAAAGTTGGACCCGGTATTTAGCCGCATGAAATGGTGCAGCACGCTGCAGATACCCTCTTCCATAGCAACCGGCTCAGCTAAAAAAGCCTCAAGCGGGACACCCTGATCATAACCCGACTGTTGAGCAAAACGGTGTGGGTTGTACCTCATGAACAGCGCCGAGTCGTTCTTCCTGAACACTAAAAAGCCCGGCCTGATTGAATACAAATGCAGAATCTTTCGAGCCTTCAATGTAGGAGCCCCGTCTTTGAAGGTATCGCGCAATGGCTGCACCGTTTTAGTGGATTCCTTTCCTGTAGTTAAGATCTTATCGATGAAAGTCATGCTATCCCCAACCATACGCGGGCGAAGGACAAGACCCCGAGCCTCTCGCTGTGATGGATCTAAAGCAAAAGCATTAACTAGAAACATAACCCGGGGAAATTATAACTGTCATAGAAATGGGGCCGTTTGTGGACTCCAAAATCGCCGAGCACTTGCAGCTCGATCCACGACATGAAATAGTGCAGCGGGAGATGTACGGGTTATACCCCCGGCTTAGCGGTGTCTGCCGCTAAGCTTAGACCATGATACAGGTGAGCCATCCCTGCGATCACGACGGCCACTCGTGTCCCGACAACCATTCGGTGAGCCGATAGAAGACGGATGGCCTCATATAGCGAGGGTGCATTGGGAGCACAAACCAGCTTAACCATAGCCCGAGGAACCCCAAAAAGAACGTCTCTTCGTCGACATCTGGAGCAGCGAGCTCTGCAAAAGGGACGACCGGGGTGTCTGGGATGAAGAAATTCTTTTGATCCGCTTCCGCTGTCGGCTGATTGTCCAAGCCAAAACCAAAAGGATCGTCAAGCTTATTGAATTTTGCGGCTTGTTTTGACAAGACTTTCGGGCGAAGAAAGCGGGCGATGAAATCCGTGAAGCTGACTCCGTGCCCTCCAGACTCGAGAAACAGACTCTCATAAATGTTCAACACCTTGATTAGACTCGGGAATCGATGTTGAATAGCATTCTCCGGTGTGAAACCCATCACCACTGATTTGTTGGCGAAGATGTACTCGTCAGGGGGAAGTATTTCCTCGTAATGTTCCCCTCTGATGGGTAAGCCTGAAATTTCTGCAAATTCCTCCAAGGAAATCAAAACCTCCCGATCCGATAAAAGAAAGGTGTGGGTCGGGGTATTCCACTGTTCCAGGAAAGCCTTGACTCACCATACGTGAGGCGCGGGATACTGGAAAAGAGACGCGTAGATAGCAGGGTACAACCCGAGCTTCAGCAGCAGCGACTTTTTGGCCGACAAGATGTATCGAGCCCACTCAAAGTATTGTAGGGTTACTAGGCACTCTAACAAGGGTTAAGGAAGCATCAAACATGCATGTTTAAAATTTTAGCCGTGCCGAATAACCCTAAGCAAGATCGTTACTAGAAAATGAGGGTTTCATATGCAAGTAAACTATGTTTACAATTAAGTGAATACGATATACAACCTTTATAGATCGGTCCTTCACTTCTTTAGCTCCTTGTTGAAGTCCCTTCACTGCGATCGTGGTTCCCCCGAACCCATGCATGGCTTCACGAGGCGAAAGACGCGTCCATTCTTGAAGTCTTCGAGGCCGAAGATGATCTACGTCGAGGGGATGCCAACTCAAGCTTCTACTTCACTAACTTGAGAATTAGTGAAGCAAACACCCTAAACTAAAGTGCTAGTCTAGTAGAGGATGGAGAAATAGGAAGTGGGTTCTCTTTAGTATTTTGTTTCTCACAATCTATCTCACTTTTGATCAAACCCTAGCAAGCTTTTTCCTTTTAGCAATGATGAAGAAGAAGAAATGAAAGAGATGAGGATAATGATCAAGTGAGAAGGCTAACCATGGTGAGTGAGTATCATATACTAACTCTTGTAGAGCCATAACCATAGCTAATTCAAAATGTTTAGGTTAATAAAAATCTAAAGTAAAACAAATTTAGTGGACTTTGTCAAAGCATCTCCAAGCTTCTACAAGCTTCATGCTTATGACCTAAGCACCACTAATTTGTAATTAATTAAAATAAATATTAACCACCATCTTATATAGTATGGTGTATGTCTTACACACCCATGTTTAGTGTATCATCAACCATGATACAAAAGAAAACACTTCTAATATATATATCACATATATATATATATATATATTCAAGTGTTCATGTGAGAAAAACCTAAAGTGAACAAGTGTTAGTAAATGTAAACTAGTATATCTAATATACAATTATACACTTAATTATTAAATCAACACTTGACTTAATAATCCAGTCATATCTCATATAACCGACTAACATCCAATGTATCGACTTATCGAATCAACACTTGATTCGATAACCCGGCACTATCATATATAACCAACCGATACATATAGTCATAAGAATAGAATACAGTATCACATACACGCATTATTCTCGGTCCTGCATATATCACATATGCGCTCCTATTTCGTTTTGCCTGAGCCAGTAAAACCTCTATGTAGGACTCTAAAAACTCGTCAATACGCGGGAAGTAGGTGATGATCACATCAAGCACCCACAAGCCGTCAGTGGTACTAGCTGGACGTAACGGCTACCCGGGTATTCAGTGATCAGAAGATCAGAAAGTAAGCCCGCTCCAACTCCTGTAAAAGCCTGCCGGTAACACTTCCCGTACAGTCCGGTCTTCTCGTCTGATATGTCGCATATCAAGTCTAGGGGTGGTTAACGTCAGACCCCAATAACCGATAAGTCATGCCGATGTGAGACTCATAACGGGTCGAGAAACTACTGGTAACACTTACCAGTAAATCTCTAAATCAGCCCTGGCCAGGGAATTCCCTGTTACGGCCAATCGAGCACAGCGCAACATCAACCCCCAATACCGGGAGAGACGAAACCCCTCCTATCGCTCATTGCCTCCATGTGACTCGGGACTGTACCCAAAAACCACCATTTTGCACGCCCTCATGGACGCGGTAAGGTGGAAATCAAAGCACAGTGGGAATCACACAAGATTCTATAACGATCTCGGGTCTACAGACTAACCTGCACAAGTGTCACCAGAGAACTGCCATCTGACGTGAGGTATAATACCATCTGGGAGTTCTCGGCGAGTCCGTCCAGTGTACCCAGTCTCCACTGAGCACCCGTATACCATCTCTGATGTCAAACACCAATGGATATGGGATCATCCATCGCCCATCTCATGGGTCGAGAAGCGTATACGCTAGTCTACAATGGTATATCGATGCCCCGTCTCGATACACCCATGACTAGGGACTTGAAGGATGTACTTATGGACTACCATGTCCCCACTAGTATGATCCGCATCATAGTCTGTCACGACCCGCAATTCGGCCCGTAACCGGCACTTAAACTACGTAACGTCAACAGGCGTACGTAACATAAGTAAGCCGAAAACCCAGAAATCTAAACCACCCAAAACTGGATCAACGGAGAAAACATAATTTAAAAGTATTAGAAGTCGCCATTTAAAAATTTCTAACTCTAGTTTTCTTTCATAAAAAATTTCGGCAGCACCTCCTTTGTAAAACTGGCCCCGTAAACGGGTACAACACAGATAATATATAAAACGTCCCAAGTGGGAGAAAAATCACGCCCACCGGCGGAGACAATCACCACAACAAGTATACAACGCCAAAGCGAAGAAATATCAAAGAGAACGACTATATCAAGAAGTAAACATTTCCAAAATAACCTGCTTCTACGAGCACGGTTCCCAAAACCAATATACAACACTGATATCTCACAAGTCGTCTCTAAGTCATATACAACAAGGGTAGATGGAGAATACTAGATCCAACCAAAAATATACAATGTACAACGGATAACCGCAAACCCACCTATAATGCAACGGCCTCACTGCCGAAGGTAGCGGTATCCCCAAAAGTAGTGATGATAAGCTGCCCTGCCGCGACTACTCAGAGGGTAAGTCCTGCAAAACACTGTGGCACAACGGGGGTGAGTTGCCAACTCGTGAATAGTAATTAACATCATACAGTAATCGCAAGTATGCACTAACAGCAATGATCAATAACATGTGAACTGATAGCATGAGTATGACAATATGAATATGCAACTATCATGATATCCATATCAATTTTACACTGAGTGCGGGATAGTAAATAATCTCATGCACAAATCATAAGTATAGAAAACACGGTGTAACTCAGCAACACCCAAATCCCAAAATACTCAGATCGGCCCTCAGATCGGCCCTCAAATCCTGTACATCTCAATGAAACCTGAGTGTCAAACATCGACACTCAAAAACATCATAAAAACCAGTGCCTATCATCGACACATAAATACTGATATCCATACGTTCCTCGAAACCCAAGTATCCCACCTCGACACTTGTATTTCCACGTATCGGTCATTCTGATATCCATACGTTCCTCGAAACCCAAGTATCCCACCTCGACACTTGTATTTCCACGTATCGGTCTGTCAAATCCCATATATCTCTCGGAAAGTAAGTGCCCAAGATCGACACTTTAATTTCCCATATCGCATCTCAAATGCATAAATCCATATAAAGTAGCATGTGCAACATAAAACATCAATATGAGCATATCACGGAACGATTCGCCAAATAATGAATCAAGTCATTAAATGTATCTCGCGGTTCCCAAAAATCCAAATCCAGAATACATATATATACAGCGTCCCATACCACCGATATATATGCAATACATTTCATGTAAATCCAAATCCAAAATACATATATATACGGCGTCCCATACCACCGATATATATGCAATAAAAACTGATCATATAACAATAGCAAGGTATATGTACGAACGAGTAATATAACATGGCATACATATGAGCATGTAGGTATACAGGTATGTTCTATGTAATATGCATTGTCGCACAAGTATAACAGTTTAATGTCGCTAACTAATAGCAAGGTATACAATAAGCATTTGTATTGTGCGTGTCATGGCAATTACCGACAGGGTGTGTGTAGCATATCATTGGTGCTCGTGCAACATGGACTGTCGATAATAGTGCAGTGTACAACAGGTACAGTACTAAGCATAAGTAACTATATGCAACATGAACCATGCACTGTTTCTATATAAGCAAATAAGCGTACGGCTAATATTATATCATATCTAGCCCCGACGCGTAGCGCCATACGGGCGATTCCCCGTAGATGTTAAATCTACTCACACTGTGGTCTCCAGCTATGAAGATCCGACCACCTGCTTCCCTTTGTTCGCAGCGTCAGAAGTCCCCGCTTGCGACGCTATAATATCACAAACACCAGAAATAAAGCGAACATCTCAGAAGAAATCACAATAACGCAAAACTAAGTATTATAAAACGTAACAACGCACTAAACCACATCACGAATACACGTCTAGTGCAACCACACGAAACGATACCTAAACCCAAACTGAGCACGTCGCAGCACGACACACGACTCGTGTCGCAACACGTATCACGCGAACTCAAAACACACGATTATAGGTAATCGATCCCAGATTTTGCATACTGCATCTACTAAGTAAATCAACAGTACCAAACAACCCCAAATAACAGCAGACAACTACCCACAGAAACCCCACCCCAAAATTCCCCAAGTCGGCCGGCGTCGCCGGCCCCCTCCTTAAGGCTCGCCGGCCCAAACCGGTGAGTTGGGCTCCGTATTTTTGGTGGTGTCTCAGGTCAACCTGCACATCTCTCTGAAGTTGTTTAAACAGACACTAAATCTCCCAGGTCACAGCAGATACTAATATCTCTAAAAAGTCACTAAAAACCCGATATCGCCTCAAACGATATAAACTACGTTCTACGCAGAAATTAACGATCAAAACCACACAAAAACTACAAATTAACAGTAGAGGGGATATACCTAACAACTTTGCTCTCAAGTTCCAAGCTTTTCCTATCTCCAAGTGATCAAGATCAAGAAATCCCAAGTTTTTGCTAATTTTGTGATAGGTTTCAGAATTTTTGAGAGTTTTGTGAGATAGAATGAATTAAAATGAGAAACAAAGGATTAAGTGCAGTAGAGGGAGAGGGAAATTCGGCCAAGGGGTGAGGAGGTGGACTTGGTGAGGCTTTCCTAGCAATTTCCTTCATTAAAGCCTAGTTAATGCACTTGCACACATACACACACATGCATGCATCTAATCCCTTCTCTTTTCTTTTCTTTTTGATTTAAATCCTAACTTAAATCCTAGGCCACACATAAAACCCTAGGGTGAAGTGAGAAGGATTCTTAACTTAGAAGTTTTAAAGAAAAGATTGCAAACGGAAATTTTCCCAAAATTTGAATACCGCATTAAAATAATATTAAAAATTGGGAAAAAATCAAATTGAACCAAAACGTCCCATATACTCCCAAAGCTCGCGCACTAGCTTTATTTTAGCTAATCTAGGTGCTGGCAAGTCTATATGGGCGTTTGTTCACAGTCGGGTAAAAACGGAAAATACCGACAAACTTACCCTAAAACGGACGAAATCGCATAACGATTTCCAAAACGTTACAATCTCCCCCCTTATAGAAATTCGGTCCCCGAATTACAATTTCATACTAAAACGTACCTTCAAAAAGATAAGGGAATTTCTTCCGCATCTCGCTCTCGATCTCCCAAGTGATCTCCTCACCAGTCGGACTACGCCACAGAATCTTCACAGAAGGCAAGTCCCTAGACCGAAGTTTCTTCACCTGCCGATCCAAAATAACTATCGGCTGCTCGGTGAAAGAAAGATCATGCTCAAGCTGAATGGTCTCGTGCTGAATCATATGAGAAGGATCATGAAGGTATCTACGAAGCATCGACACATGTAAAACGGGGTGAACATCTGGAAAACTAGGCGGGAGCGCTAAACGATAAGCAACCGAACCCACTCGCTCGAGGATCTCGAAAGGACCTACAAATCTGGGACTGAGCTTCCCTCTCTTCCCAAATCTCATAACGCCCTTCATCGGAGAAATCTTCAGGAATACATGATCTCCCACTGCGAACTTAAGTCTGCGACGACGACGGTCGGCATAAGACTTCTGCCTGCACTGGGCTGCTCTTATCCTGTCCTGAATCAGCTGGATCTTCTCCGTAGTCTCCTGAACAAGCTGGGGTCCCAACACCAAACTCTCACTAAGCTCGGTCCAACAGACTGGCGATCGACACTTCCTACCATATAAAGCCTCAAAAGGTGCCATCTGAATAGTCTCCTGAAAGCTGTTGTTATAGGAGAACTCAATCAACGGCAAGTGACGATCCCAACTGCCCCCAAAATCAAGCACACATGCACGGAGCATATCCTCCAGAGTCTGAATAGTCCGCTCCGTCTGACCATCTGTCTGCGGATGAAAAGCGGTGCTAAAACTCAATCTGGTACCCAAAGCTTCCTGAAGCTTCTGCCATAGACGGCTAGTAAACTGGGTACCTCTGTCGGATACTATGCATGTGGGAACACCGTGCAAACGCACAATCTCATCTATATAAAGCTGAGCGTACTGAGCATAGCCGAAAGTGGTCTTCACTGGAAGGAAGTGAGCCGCTTTCGTCAACCGGTCTACAACAACCCAAATGGAGTCATACCCTCTACTGGTCCTGGCTAGACCCACAATGAAATCCATGTAAATCTGCTCCCATTTCCACTCCGGAATGGGTAAAGGCTGCAACTCTCCAGCCGGTCTCTGATGCTCAGCCTTGACTTGCTGACAAGTCA
Organism: Agapanthus africanus; assembly: GCA_030015575.1. Lineage (NCBI taxonomy): Eukaryota > Viridiplantae > Streptophyta > Magnoliopsida > Asparagales > Amaryllidaceae > Agapanthus > Agapanthus africanus. The sequence continues at coordinate 422,483,764 of JASDDO010000031.1, forward strand.
GGCACCTCGAAACGAAGTCCGAAATATCGCGCTTCATCCCTTCCCACCAGTAGTAGTCTCTCAAGTCTCGGTACATCTTGGTGGAACCTGGATGAACGCTAAAAGCCGACTGATGTGCCTGCTCTAGGATCTCGCGTCTCAACCCATCAACATCCGGTACACACAAGCGAGTCCCGCATCGTAGCACATCCTGGTCATCAATCGTGAACTCCGAAACTGTACCCTGTCGAACAAGCTCAAGAATCTCAGACAAGCGAACATCACTGGGTTGCGCCTCACGAATACGATCAACAAGTAGAGGACGGGCGCGGACATGAGCAAACTGTCCCCCAGTGGAGGTGAACTCGAACTGAACTCTATTATCACACAAGAGTTGCCAATCTGCAGAAGACTGACACCGAACGGCGCTCAACTGGGACAAGCTACCCACGGGCCTACGACTCAAAGCATCGGCTACCACATTCGCCCTGCCCGGGTGATAAAGGATCTCACAATCATAATCCTTCACTAGCTCCATCCATCGGCGCTGTCTCAGGTTCAGATCTCTCTGCTGGAAGATGTACTTCAGACTCTTGTGATCCGTGAAGATCCGACACGACTCTCCATACAAGTAGTGTCTCCAGATCTTCAACGCAAAAACTACCGCAGCCATCTCAAGATCGTGAGTGGGGTAATTCTGCTCGTGCTTCTTCAGCTGCCTGGAAGCATATGCAATCACCCTATCATGCTGCATCAAAACACAGCCGAGCCCCACTCGAGAAGCATCACAATACACAACGTAGCCTCCCGATCCAGAAGGTAAAGAAAGAACTGGTGCTGTCGTCAACCGAGTCTTCAACTGCTGAAAACTCTGCTCGCACGCATCAGTCCAGAGAAAAGAAACCCCCTTCCGGGTCAGTCCAGTCAGCGGTGCAGCGATACTCGAAAAATCCTGCACAAAACGGCGATAATAACCAGCTAAGCCCAAAAAGCTGCGGACCTCAGTCACCGATACAGGTCTGGGCCAAAGCTGTACAGCCTCGATCTTCCTCGGGTCCACAAGAATACCATCACTTGTCACCACATGACCCAGGAAGTCCACTCGATCAAGCCAAAACGCGCACTTTGAGAATTTAGCATACAGCTGGTGCTCTCTCAATATCTGCAAAGTAATCCCCAAGTGCTGCTCATGCTCCTCTCGACTCCTAGAGTAAACCAGTATGTCATCAATAAACACGATAATGAACTGGTCGAGGAACGGCCTGAAAATCCGGTTCATCAGATCCATGAACGCTGCAGGCGCATTGGTGAGTCCGAACGACATCACCAAAAACTCATAATGCCCATAGCGTGTACGAAAAGCAGTCTTCGGAATGTCATCATCCCGAACCCGCAACTGATGATAACCCGAACGCAAATCAATCTTCGAAAAATGTTTCGCACCCTGGAGCTGATCGAATAAATCGTCAATGCGGGGTAAAGGATACTTGTTCCGCACCGTAACACGGTTCAACTGACGATAATCCACACATAACCTCAAACTGCCGTCCTTCTTCTTGACGAACAGAACAGGAGCTCCCCACGGCGAAACACTCGGACGCACAAGTCTCAAGTCAAGCAACTCTTGCAATTGATCTTTAAGCTCTCTAAGCTCTGCCGGAGCCATCCGATAAGGCGGTATAGAAATAGGCTCCGTGCCAGGAATCAGATCAATGCAGAACTCAATATCGCGCTCTGGCGGCAACCCAGGTAACTCATCGGGAAAAACATCGGGAAACTCTCGCACGGTAGAAACCTGGTCCAACAACTCCACTGTGGCTCCAGTATCATGAATGAACGCCAAGAATCCCCGACATCCCCTCCTCAAAAGCCGACTAGCGCACAAAACAGAAATCAAGCTGTGAGGGGCGGCACTACGGTCCCCCTGCACAACAAACACCGACTCGCCGGGAAAACAAAATCTAACTGTCTTCTCGCGGTAGTCCACGGACGCATAGCAAGTAGCTAGCCAATCCATGCCCAACAAAACGTCGAAGTCCAACATCTCCAGAAGGATCAATTCGACGGGCAGATCTCTGTCACCAATACGGACGACACAAGATCGAAACACATAACGCGCAACAAACGACTCTCCCACCGGAGTAGTCACGACCAGCGGCTGATCCAGCAAACACGACTCTCGGCCTAACCTCGGCACGAAGTGCGTAGAAACATACGAATGCGTGGATCCCGGATCAAAAAGAACATGCGCATCATAAGAACATACAGAAAGAGTACCTGAAACCACGGCATTGGACGCCTGAGCGTCCTGGTGAGTCAAGGCAAAAACCCTCGCGTGACCTCTACCGGCTACTGGCTGTCCTCTGCCTCTGCCACCTCGTCCTCTCGGTACAAAACCTCCGCGACCACGACCTCGCTGAACAGGAGTCTGACGCGGCGCAACTACAGGAACAAGAGGCAACGCTCTCTGAGGTGGAGAAGGTGGTAAGGTAACCTGCGGTACAGCTGGCTCGTTCACACGCGGCTCTATACAATCTCGAACCCGATGACCCAAACTACCGCACCGGTAACATCCCGAAGCAAACTGCCGATCATCCTGAGGGTAAGAACCATAAAGCCTACCTCGTCCCGAACCGCCACTATCAGAATGGAAACTGTCTCGACGTCTAAACGCCTGCCTCGCTGCCAGATCACCTATACGAACTCTCTTCGGTCCCGGAACAACTGATAACTCAGCTAGACGCTCCTCTACCGAAAGAGCTGCATCCACCGCTGCTGCATACGTGTCACAATGCTGAATGCTGATGGCTAAGAATATCTGGGTAAGTAGGCCTCGAACAAACCTCTTCACCCTCATCTCCTCATTCGCCACCAGGTATGGAGCATATATCGACAGCTCAGTAAACAATACATCATAATCCGACACCGTCATCCCCGGCGTCTGACGTAAAGACTCAAATATGCGCGCTCGCGCATCCCTGACGCTCAGTGGAAGAAAACGAACGAGAAAAGACGTCACAAACTCAGCCCAGGTCATAGGAGCAAGACCAGCGGCTCTGCCCCTCTCCAACGACTCACACCACTTCTGGGCCATGCCCTCCAGACGAAAACTGGCAAACTCTACCCATCTCTCGTCGGAACATCGGAGTGAGCGACAAATCCTGGCCATCCGGTCGATTAACGACTGCGGATCCTCGGTAACATCTGTGCCCGTAAAAACCGGAGGTCTCAGCCTCATGAAATCCGTCAACGACACAGCAATAACCTCCGGAGCTGCAACTGCAACTACCGGAACCGTAGGTACCATCGTAGCCTCTGCAGCGGGTGGAACAACTGCCTGCCCCTGCGCTCGGATGGTCTCTACCAAAGTCCCCACAATCTGGCGCAGATCCTGCATACCAGCTCCAATCATAGCAATATACTCCGGTACAACAGGCGTACCATCCTGGTCAGTCCTCGCCTCCGGCGAGTCAACTCTGACCTCGGCCCTCGCGGCCGCTCTCTGAGCCCTCGTAGTCTTCGGCGGCATATGGGCTGAAATTGAAACAAGATTCGATAAGAAAACGGAAATCGAATCACAAGATGTATATCAATCACGGAAGGAATATCAATCAACAAGTCCTAAGGTCACTTAGGCGGAGTACCGTGTCGTAAGTATGCCGCGGAACATACACACGCTACGTCACTCTGCTTAAGCTACCTACTCCATCATACCAAGGTCATCCTAGACTCCGAAAGGTAAAACCTAACGCTCTGATACCAACTTTGTCACGACCCGCAATTCGGCCCGTAACCGGCACTTAAACTACGTAACGTCAACAGGCGTACGTAACTTAAGTAAGCCGAAAACCCAGAAATCTAAACCACCCAAAACTGGATCAACGGAGAAAACATAATTTAAAAGTATTAGAAGTCGCCATTTAAAAATTTCTAACTCTAGTTTTCTTTCATAAAAAATTTCGGCAGCACCTCCTTTGTAAAACTGGCCCCGTAAACGGGTACAACACAGATAATATATAAAACGTCCCAAGTGGGAGAAAAATCACGCCCACCGGCGGAGACAATCACCACAACAAGTATACGACGCCAAAGCGAAGAAATATCAAAGAGAACGACTATATCAAGAAGTAAACATTTCCAAAATAACCTGCTTCTACGAGCACGGTTCCCAAAACCAATATACAACACTGATATCTCACAAGTCGTCTCTAAGTCATATACAACAAGGGTAGATGGAGAATACTAGATCCAACCAAAAATATACAATGTACAACGGATAACCGCAAACCCACCTATAATGCAACGGCCTCACTGCCAAAGGTAGCGGTATCCCCAAAAGTAGTGATGATAAGCTGCCCTGCCGCGACTACTCAGAGGGTAAGTCCTGCAAAACACTGTGGCACAACGGGGGTGAGTTGCCAACTCGTGAATAGTAATTAACATCATACAGTAATCGCAAGTATGCACTAACAGCAATGATCAATAACATGTGAACTGATAGCATGAGTATGACAATATGAATATGCAACTATCATGATATCCATATCAATTTTACACTGAGTGCGGGATAGTAAATAATCTCATGCACAAATCATAAGCATAGAAAACACGGTGTAACTCAGCAACTCCCAAATCCCAAAATACTCAGATCGGCCCTCAGATCGGCCCTCAAATCCTGTACATCTCAATGAAACCTGAGTGTCAAACATCGACACTCAAAAACATCATAAAAACCAGTGCCTATCATCGACACATAAATACTGATATCCATACGTTCCTCGAAACCCAAGTATCCCACCTCGACACTTGTATTTCCACGTATCGGTCTTTCTGATATCCATACGTTCCTCGAAACCCAAGTATCCCACCTCGACACTTGTATTTCCACGTATCGGTCTGTCAAATCCCATATATCTCTCGGAAAGTAAGTGCCCAAGATCGACACTTTAATTTCCCATATCGCATCTCAAATGCATAAATCCATATAAAGTAGCATGTGCAACATAAAACATCAATATGAGCATATCACGGAACGATTCGCCAAATAATGAATCAAGTCATTAAATGTATCTCGCGGTTCCCAAAAATCCCAATCCAGAATACATATATATACAGCGTCCCATACCACCGATATATATGCAATACATTTCATGTAAATCCAAATCCAAAATACATATATATACGGCGTCCCATACCACCGATATATATGCAATAAAAACTGATCATATAACAATAGCAAGGTATATGTGCGAACGAGTAATATAACATGGCATACATATGAGCATGTAGGTATACAGGTATGTTCTATGTAATATGCATTGTCGCACAAGTATAACAGTTTAATGTCGCTAACTAATAGCAAGGTATACAATAAGCATTTGTATTGTGCGTGTCATGGCAATTACCGACAGGGTGTGTGTAGCATATCATTGGTGCTCGTGCAACATGGACTGTCGATAATAGTGCAGTGTACAACAGGTACAGTACTAAGCATAAGTAACTATATGCAACATGAACCATGCACTGTTTCTATATAAGCAAATAAGCGTACGGCTAATATTATATCATATCTAGCCCCGACGCGTAGCGCCATACGGGCGATTCCCCGTAGATGTTAAATCTACTCACACTGTGGTCTCCAGCTATGAAGATCCGACCACCTGCTTCCCTTTATTCGCAGCGTCAGAAGTCCCCGCTTGCGACGCTATAATATCACAAGCACCAGAAATAAAGAGAACATCTCAGAAGCAATCACAATAACGCAAAACTAAGTATTATAAAACGTAACAACGCACTAAACCACATCACGAATACACGTCTAGTGCAACCACATGAAACGATACCTAAACCCAAACTGAGCACGTCGCAGCACGACACACGACTCGTGTCGCAACACGTATCACGCGAACTCAAAACACACGATTATAGGTAATCGATCCCAGATTTTGCATACTGCATCTACTAAGTAAATCAACAGTACCAAACAACCCCAAATAACAGCAGACAACTACCCACAGAAACCCCACCCCAAAATTCCCCAAGTCGGCCGGCGTCGCCAGCCCCCTCCTTAAGGCTCGCCGGCCCAAACCGGTGGGTTGGGCTCCGTATTTTTGGTGGTGTCTGTTGCGCCACGGCAGCGCCCCGGCCTCTTGCTCGAGGCCAAAATGCGGAATAAAAATTTTCCTTACTCGGAAACCGGCGCTACCGCGGACAATGAAAAACCCGGATCGTTTACCATTAACCTAACGCTAGCAATCAAGAGATAGGGTGAGAAGTATACCGAGTGATCCGAGTCCTCCGGTCTTCTCGTCATCGTCCCGATCTCCCGCGGAAAGTGTAGTCTCCATATCGTCGCCTCCTCGCCGGAAAGGGCACCACAACGCCTTCTTCTTTTACGGGCTCCCGCCTCAATACCGAGGCAACTCGGGCATGAAGCCGGCAACTCGACATGCTCAAGATATGCTGTAGAATGTAGTGTAGATGATGCTAGTCTCATTTGGGGTTTGTAGTTGCCTTGATGGAGGAATGGGGTTAGGAAAAATGGTGCTTTCATTTTTCCGAAACAAGAAGAAGAAGGAGATGAAGAATTCCTCACAAATCAAAGATGAACTCTCTCATTCTTTTCTTTTTCTCTCAAATGTTTTTCAACCATCTCTTAGAATGAGAATGGTGGAGGAAGAATACTAATACAAAGGGAGGTGAGTGTAGGAGAATAGAAGAGGTGACCATATCCAAGACAAAGAAACATCAACCATGCTTAACACAATTAAACCCATACCCTCTCATGTCTTAATTAATGCAAGTGATGGATTAAAGATATCATAATCCCACAATTGCAAGAAACCCCTCCACAAATGTTATTTGCACAATTGCAAATAACCCCCTCCATCGGAAAAGTCCGGCCGGGAAAGAACAAACGAAAACCGGCCGGAACGGAATGTAAACTGGCAACTCCAGAAAACTGGTCCCGTAATAAATTACGGGAAAACCCCGATACTGTGCATACACACCCGCATCTGTATTCCGTCCGGATACAAATGCAATGAGACAAAATCTACACTGTACTAAACTAAGACCGGCTTAAACCAAAGCCGGCTAGTAATATCCGTCCGATCCTGATCCGTGCAATACCGCACGTACCTGATCGAACCCTGCCATATATCCATACGGCCACTAGTACAAACTGTCCGATCCTGATCCGTGCAATACCGCACGTATCTGATCGGACCCTGCCATATCTCCATACGGCCTCTACAGCGTTTCGCCCGAAAGCTTGAGTAACTGTAAGTGTGGTGGACTCTAAAGACACGTCAATACTATGGCTGTGGATTTAACCACTAGCACGTCAGAGGTATTAGCCAATACGTGACGGGCCACCAGCTATTGACCAAAAGGGATGTCGATGAGCGAACTCATCCTGATACCCTACTGAGCCTGTCAGTGACAATATCCGTACAGTCCGGTCCGTTCGTCTATGAGTATCGCATGTCGGGCCTAGGGGGTTGGTAAAAGTCAGACCCCCAAAAGCGGTACAAGTCGTGTCGGAGCGTAGCCCAGAACACCCTGAGATACTACTGGAATACCTACCAGTAAATCTCCTGCCTCGGCCGAGGGCTTTGTGTAATGGCTCTCCTAGACACAGCGCGACCTCACCCCCAATACCGGGAGAGACGAACCCCTGCAGATCCGCTCACCGCCTCCATGTGGCTCGGGACTGTACCCAACTAAAACCTGTTTGCACGACTCCTTTGAGCCGTGGTAGGGTAGTAATCAAAGCACAGTGGGAACTCACACAAGACAAATGACGATCTCAGGTCGATGAACTAACCTGTACACATGTCACCAGGGAACTGCTATCTGACGTCTGGTATAAGACCAACTAGCAGGTTCCCGGCGAGTCCTGTCCGGTGTACTCATAACCCAATGAGCACCTGTATACATCTTAGGTGAACCAACTGACACCAGTGGCTTGTGAGACCGGCCACCGCCCCTCGTCGGGGTCTCGACTGTATACACTAGTCTACTAATGGAGTATCGATGCCCTGTCTCGAAACTCCTACGACTAGGGACCTTTTAAGGATGTGCTTATAGACTACCAGCTCCCACGTATATGATCGCCATCATACTGTTGGTAGTCAAGCAAGAATCCTAGGGGCTCTATCAACGTGTAATAGCGACATGTCAGGTCACCTAAAGCAGTACACGATGATAAAGGTAAACCAGATAGCATACTATCATCTCGAGTAAGACTGTCCTACCGGGATAGGTCCTCCCTCAATCATTGCAATCACGTGCCTGTGATCCAATAATTGACTCTGAGGGCACTATCTCCAACAATCTCCCACTTGCACTCAAGGCTAATTATTGCGATGCCGCATACTCACAGCCCGTGTGATACCGAACACCCAACTCCTCTACTAGTCAGTCTCACAAAGCTCGTTTGCGAAACTATTGCGTTCGAGGAATAGCCTCAGTGAGTGGATCCGCTGTGATGTTTCTTTCTATGTCTCTCTATATCTCAAGTTCGCGGAGAAAGCCATCTCCTGAAATGAGCAATACCTGTCTTAGAACGTCTGGATGTCTGATGGGACCTAGCTCATAAATGAACTCCAAATCCAAACTTCTTAGACTGTATAGTCAACTGAACTTAATCAGTATCCTGCGCCATGCCTCCCTCAGTATTGCCTTGGACTATCTTTCCAAAATACTGCCCCTCGTCAGAGGGAAAAATATAACTCTGACAACCTCCTTGTCGTCCATGTTACCTTGGAAGCCTGGAATGATAACTGTCTCCCAAATAAGGCTGTCGTTATCATATCCCTAGAACATTCACTTATGTTCTAAGACTGCTTCCGACTGTTTCTCCAGGATTGGATCAATGTCAACTTATTGCATCTAGTGCAAGAACAACATCTGGTGTGGTACTTGACATCTCATGATCGACTCAATTGCCTAAGCAAGTGATCTGCCAATCATGCACATCCCTTTCCTCTAGTCTATAAGACACCTTTAGAGAGGGTGACTCCATTAACTGCAGGTGCACTACCGTGCCAGGAGTCGTCCATTCTAAATACTCATAGAATGCTGTCAAGGTACCCAGATTGGGAAACCACCCAAATCTAGATCTAAAACCATAGATCTAGTGACCAGTGTGTCTGATATAATGTCCAAGTCCTTTGTGGAGAAACCACTGTGTGACGACCAAAGTATAACCGATCGTAGTATAGGAATATCACTTCCTACTGCCTTCTCAACAGATCCACCCCTATTCTGATGACGTCAAACCTATGACTGTCACATCAGAAACAGATGATCTATCTCTGCTACATCTGCTTTAGTCTATAAATAGACATAAGCCTGATGTCCACCAATGCTTCCGCTGCTCCCACTGACTACGACAACCCTCTGGCAGAGTCATATAGACGTGCACTTCCAAAGCTAGTTTAGAACGACGCTATACTCATCCTCCTGCTGGGTCTCGCAGTCTGGAACAACAGCAATGGCAAGTGTGGGTAAACAAGAACTTCCCTGTCACCGTCCTTGAGGCTACCGGAGTACCTCTCGGGTGCCTGAAGTTACCCATCATATCTGCGGAGTGGCCAATGGAATGTCAAACCAGATTGAATCTTTAGGTTCCTTATCAAATCTTCAGTAATCGTTTGTGGTTCTGGAATTACTTCCAGTTCTACCATACTCCCACTACTGTTTTCTGAAAAAAAAATTCCATTTTTAATAAAACTGTGGCGAGTCTAGAACAATATTTCTATTGATCTGCCAGATGGTAGAAAGTCAACCCTCGTCATAGCCTGGGTCAACCCACAAACAGCCATTACAGAAACATGCCTTGAGTTGTCCAGTGTCTGGTTTTAAGCATAAGCCGGACAACTCCCCGTACCTTAACATAGTTAAGATATGAACTGTTCTACATCCAATATAGAACCAGAGGCACTGATTTAATTTAACCAGATTCAAATCATGCAGCTGTCTCCAGTGCATGTCAACTAAATGGAGAAAGGCCGATCAGCGTTACTCAACTTAGGAATGCTTCCAATTATGAGTAACCTGAAAGAGAAGCAATTTCTCTTTATCATTACTATCAACTGAATACCATACACAGGTATCTACATCTTCGATCACTATGAAGAATCCCGATACTTGCAATACCTGGTTCTCTACTTTATTCAAATACCTATAACTTCTCAAAATTCGGACCCTGTGTTTCCACGAAACACTTGTCTAAAAACTAGAGAAGTCATAAGTAAACCGAATATAGTACGAGGACCAACCCCTCTGTCCTAATGGACACTGGACAACATACAATACTCTGTATAAGTCCGCTGAGTCTAACAACTCTTTCACTGTATGTCGTAGGTTGAAAACTGTACTTATGGTTAAGAAGAATTACACCGCTGTTTAATGCTCCTTACCTAACCATCCACTGATATAGGTAAATGTCATCGACATAATATCAAAAGGTATATCTCACTCTATGAAAATAGACGTACACATATATCAATTTGAAATTGGTGCATAACCGCGGATATTCAAAACCAAATAATTGCCGTCCGGCAAACAACCCAGGTGACTTCCTCAAATAATGAGGATGATCACCTAATTTCCAATAACTTACTCCCACTCATCATCTGTAAAACCATACAGATGTGAGAATCATACCTGGTAAATACATACCCTGGAGTAAGTGTCTAATCGGGAAATCAGTTTTCCATTAACAGTACACAGTGAAACTGAAACATTGAAATGTTTCGTTGGGGTATCCTGGTATTCCTAGTAATGCCTCTTCCATTATCCAGATTCACAACTGTAACCGTATAATTCTTTGCCACTTCACCAAATCCCTTTATATGTCTTTAGTCATTACCTTCTGTACACCCTATTAGGCCAAATGGTTTTCTTCCTTCCCTACCGTTCGGCACCAGCCTATGGTTTGGAAGAAGACTATCCAATAAGCATAATGGGTGTACTGTCCCAATCCTAGGAACACTCGCAATGCGAGAGAAGGTGAAGATAAAAGACACCTGAATGTACTTTATTCCTATTTCTCCTGAACCAGAATCCATCCCCGAACTGAACAAGTTCCTTTCGAGTTCGTATATAACCATACGATGGAGTATCCAAATAAACTGTGGATCTTCATAGTGATACGGAGTGTCCTGGAGAAAAACAAAGGTGATTTAGGATTGGCGAAGAAATACTTGGTTTGGTCGTGAATAGCAGTCGCAACTTACTTTGCCCTCTTACTAATCCCTTGCTTTGTCTTAACTTAATACCTTCTGCACACCATCGTTATGCTAATTGGTTTTCTTTATTCCCTACCGGTCGGCACCAGCCTAAGGTTTGGAAGAAGACTATCCAATTTGCGTAATAGGTGTACTATCTCCTAAACCAAGGAGTACACGTAATGAGAGAAGGTGAAAAGAAAAGACAACTGAATAATCCTATCCGTTTTCTCCAGAACCAGAAACCATCCTCGAAGTACTTCGAGTTCGTATATAACCATACGATGGTTTTGTCCAATGGAAGTGGACGTTCGCAGTAATACGGGGTGTCCTGGAGAAAAGGGTAAAAGTAGGAGTGGCAATGAGGTCTGCAACTCTGACAATCCAAAAGCCAGTGTTAAGAAGGTTCGGTCAACTGGGTCACTGAGTCATAGTCCAGGGTCGGGTCAATGGTCGCTGCCAAAGAGAGAGAGAAAAGAAACACTCAGCGTGCACTCTAACCTAGATCAGAATGGTTACCAATTTATCTAATCTGGAAAACTCCCACTGTACCTCAAATTCTCCTCTAAACCTGAAAGAAGAATTAGTCGGGATCACCCAAGGAGTAAACCAACTCATCAGTGGAAACGGGATCCAACTATCATCGCATGATAACTTGACGGAATCCACTCAAGTCACCACACTCCAGAAGGTATGCGCATGCCTGGCAAGTTTCAGTTCTTTTGAAACTCCCGATGTGATTTTTACCCCTAGGACCCAAGTGACCTTGACGAATAATCAACAAATCAAAAGGTCCTAGTCAAGTTCAACCCGTCATTATCTTGATTGCGTTAAACCCACCCGCATGACCCTTGACGAATAATCAACAAAGTCGCACGACTGTCCTAACCAATCCACTTATCCATGCGACAGAAAGCATTACAGAGCTACCGCACACTACGCCTCGGCGAATAGCAACGACAAACGTAGCGCGAATACTATGCAATACTAATCCGAAATGACGGAAGGCTACGAATGGTTTTTGGCGAAAAACCTTTAACGTAATGAACTTGATATCGTTGAAGGAACTGGATAACTTTTTATAAAATATAGTGACGAAAACCTTTACTAAAGAGGTCACTCCCGGTGAAGGGATCTCGGCTCTTTCCCCGTAGAATGAGGTGCAGGATATTCCAACTGAATACCACGATGCAAAGCAAAAGTAATCGGCTATAGTGAAGTTATTGCCCTGACGCAAACTTCTGTCCAAGGGGTCACTCCCGATGAAGGGATCTCGGCCCTTGCCTCGTCGACTGAGGAGCAGGATATTCCAAATGAATACCACGATGCAAAACAAAAGTGGACGTCCTTGCAATAACAGCTTTTTGAAAAAATGTTCCAACAACATCAGATTAGGTTTGTTTATCTTGCATTGATCCGAATCAACGCAGTCCCATCAGTTAATCACACCACAAAGAACGAAAATATACTGACGTACGTATATGCCATCCGCATTCGCCACTGGGTCCCGTCATCACTCGTTAGGTTAGCTTACTAACGACAGAGCGGGGACTGGACTAGCGCGGATGAAAAACATATACAACATCTACTAATATATATACCAATATATTATATTTCGCTCAAGGCGTGATAAGAAATGCAACATCACAGAAATGTACAGCATCACAGAACAATACAGATATCTGGAAGCCTCGGGTTTCACAGAGCCGCTGCTGAAATCCGACGTTCCCCTGGTCGTGTGGATAGCCTGTGCAATGAAAACCTAGACCCCTACGGGCGCGGCAAGTCACCCGCCAAAACCTGAAGCGAGGCAGCCCCTTCCAGCACCGTGAATGGACCACCCAGCACTTCACGGAATCCGGTAACTTGGGCACCCCTCCTGGGTCAACCTGTACCCCCTACGAGTGCGGCGAATAGCCCGCCAATCCTAGAGTGAAGCCCCCTCCGTCTCAATGCCATGAGATGCGGGCCCGTTGCCCCCTAGAACCCGGCTATCCGTGCACTCCACCGCGGGGTAATCCTAGTACAGAAAGTAAAATATACATACACCGGGTACATCGACCGCAACCAGGTCGTGCCCCAAAATAATAATACAAACAGGCAGTGACGGCAGTCCACATGTTGGACGCTCGCCCCGCAATATCAAATGTACATAATACTACAAAACTGTACTAGCATTGCATCCAGGCTATCCCCCACGACCGATCCGCAACAACACAGCATAAACATAGAACATCAACGTGAAAGTCACGTTCGCAAATCCGTCTAACCGGGCTATAGCAGTTAGACCGGATTTACCGATCGAGTGACATTCACGGTCGCAGATATAATGTAAATACTGTGAAAAAATGTGTTTAAAATTTTCCGATTGACCAAAAATTAACAAGTGGGCCCCCAATCAAAACTGTAGCACTCACAGAAAACCTGGGCCCAATTTTAATATTCCAAAACCCCTAATATAAGCCCAGAAGCCCACTACAAAAAAATGATCACACGAACCCCCAAACCTGCGGCGGAAGCGCGGCCAAAAGGGGGTGTTGGCCGCCCTTCCGCGGTCGTACGGAGGAATCATGTTACCAAATTTTTCCAGTGTTCTTATAACTCCCTGCACATCATTCTAAGACCACCTGAAAAAATTTTAGACTCCAAAAAATTTCGACAGAAACTGATGTGCTAGAAAAATACGGTTTTTGGAAATTTCGGTCGATCGGAAACGCAAACACATCAAACGAAGCTAGGTAAGGTTAATGGCGTGGCTCTGATACCATGTTGCGCCACGGCAGCGCCCCGGCCTCTTGCTCGAGGCCAAAATGCGGAATAAAAATTTTCCTTACTCGGAAACCGGCGCTACCGCGGACAATGAAAAACCCGGATCGTTTACCATTAACCTAACACTAGCAATCAAGAGATAGGGTGAGAAGTATACCGAGTGATCCGAGTCCTCCGGTCTTCTCGTCATCGTCCCGATCTCCCGCGGAAAGTGTAGTCTCCATATCGTCGCCTCCTCGCCGGAAAGGGCACCACACCGCCTTCTTCTTTTACGGGCTCCCGCCTCAATACCGAGGCAACTCGGGCATGAAGCCGGCAACTCGACATGCTCAAGATATGCTGTAGAATGTAGTGTAGATGATGCTAGTCTCATTTGGGGTTTGTAGTTGCCTTGATGGAGGAATGGGGTTAGGAAAAATGGTGCTTTCATTTTTCCGAAACAAGAAGAAGAAGGAGATGAAGAATTCCTCACAAATCAAAGATGAACTCTCTCATTCTTTTCTTTTTCTCTCAAATGTTTTTCAACCATCTCTTAGAATGTGAATGGTGGAGGAAGAATACTAATACAAAGGGAGGTGAGTGTAGGAGAATAGAAGAGGTGACCATATCCAAGACAAAGAAACATCAACCATGCTTAACACTATTAAACCCATACCCTCTCATGTCTTAATTAATGCAAGTGATGGATGAAAGATATCATAATCCCATAATTGCAAGAAACCCCTCCACAAATGTTATTTGCACAATTGCAAATAACCCCCTCCATCGGAAAAGTCCGGCCGGGAAAGAACAAACGAAAACCGGCCGGAACGGAATGTAAACTGGCAACTCCAGAAAACTGGTCCCGTAATAAATTACGGGAAAACCCCGATACTGTGCATACACACCCGCATCTGTATCCGTCCGGATACAAATGCAATGAGACAAAATCTACACTGTACTAAACTAGGACCGGCTTAAACCAAAGCCGGCTAGTAATATCCGTCCGATCCTGATCCGTGCAATACCGCACGTACCTGATCGAACCCTGCCATATATCCATACGGCCACTAGTACAAACTGTCCGATCCTGATCCGTGCAATACCGCACGTATCTGATCGGACCCTGCCATATCTCCATACGGCCTCTACAGCGTTTCGCCCGAAAGCTTGAGTAACTGTAAGTGTGGTGGACTCTAAAGACTCGTCAATACTATGGCTGTAGATTTAACCACTAGCACGTCAGAGGTATTAGCCAATACGTGACGGGCCACCAGCTATTGACCAAAAGGGACGTCGATAAGCGAACTCATCCTGACACCCTACTGAGCCTGTCAGTGACAATATCCGTACAGTCCGGTCCGTTCGTCTATGAGTATCGCATGTCGGGCCTAGGGGGTTGGTAAAAGTCAGACCCCCAAAAGCGGTACAAGTCGTGTCGGAGCGTAGCCCAGAACACCCTGAGATACTACTGGAATACCTACCAGTAAATCTCCTGCCTCGGCCGAGGGCTTTGTGTAATGGCTCTCCTAGACACAGCGCGACCTCACCCCCAATACCGGGAGAGACGCACCCCTGCAGATCCGCTCACCGTCTCCATGTGGCTCGGGACTGTACCCAACTAAAACCTGTTTGCACGACTCCTTTGAGCCGTGGTAGGGTAGTAATCAAAGCACAGTGGGAACTCACACAAGACAAATGACGATCTCAGGTCGATGAACTAACCTGTACACATGTCACCAGGGAACTGCTATCTGACGTCTGGTATAAGACCAACTAGCAGGTTCCCGGCGAGTCCTGTCCGGTGTACTCATAACCCAATGAGCACCTGTATACATCTTAGGTGAACCAACTGACACCAGTGGCTTGTGAGACCGGCCACCTCCCCTCGTCGGGGTCTCGACTGTATACACTAGTCTACTAATGGAGTATCGATGCCCTGTCTCGAAACTCCTACGACTAGGGACCTTTTAAGGATGTGCTTATAGACTACCAGCTCCCACGTATATGATCGCCATCATACTGTTGGTAGTCAAGCAAGAATCCTAGGGGCTCTATCAACGTGTAATAGCGACATGTCAGGTCACCTAAAGCAGTACACGATGATAAAGGTAAACCAGATAGCATACTATCATCTCGGGTAAGACTGTCCTACCGGGATAGGTCCTCCCTCAATCATTGCAATCACGTGCCTGTGATCCAATAATTGACTCTGAGGGCACTATCTCCAACAGTGTCTCAGGTCAACCTGCACATCTCTCTGAAGTTGTTTAAACAGACACTAAATCTCCCAGGTCACAGCAGATACTAATATCTCTAAAAAGTCACTAAAAACCCGATATCGCCTCAAACGATATAAACTACGTTCTACGCAGAAATTAACGATCAAAACCACACAAAAACTACAAATTAACAGTAGAGGGGATATACCTAACAACTTTGCTCTCAAGTTCCAAGCTTTTCCTATCTCCAAGTGATCAAGATCAAGAAATCCCAAGTTTTTGCTAATTTTGTGATAGGTTTCAGAATTTTTTAGAGTTTTGTGAGATAGAATGAATTAAAATGAGAAACAAAGGATTAAGTGCAGTAGAGGGAGAGGGAAATTCGGCCAAGGGGTGAGGAGGTGGACTTGGTGAGGCTTTCCTAGCAATTTCCTTCATTAAAGCCTAGTTAATGCACTTGCACACATACACACACATGCATGCATCTAATCCCTTCTCTTTTCTTTTCTTTTTGATTTAAATCCTAACTTAAATCCTAGGCCACACATAAAACCCTAGGGTGAAGTGAGAAGGATTCTTAACTTAGAAGTTTTAAAGAAAAGATTGCAAACGGAAATTTTCCCAAAATTTGAATACCGCATTAAAATAATATTAAAAATTGGGAAAAAATCAAATTGAACCAAAACGTCCCATATACTCCCAAAGCTCGCGCACTAGCTTTATTTTAGCTAATCTAGGTGCTGGCAAGTCTATATGGGCGTTTGTTCACAGTCGGGTAAAAACGGAAAATACCGACAAACTTACCCTAAAACGGACGAAATCGCATAACGATTTCCAAAACGTTACATAGTCCAAGTAGTCAAGTACTCATCCTAAGGGCTTTACCAACATGTAACTATAAGACAATATAAAGAGACAAGTATACATGTTAATGTAAATAGCAACCAGATAGCATACTATCATGTCGAGCAAGAAAGTCCTCTCTATATATGTCCAAGCATCCAATATAATATACATCATCTGTACAATACTGGCCTCTAGGGCATACATACAACTAACAATCTCCCACTTGCACTAGGGCCAGCTGCTGTAGTATCGCATACCAAGCATCCCGAAGAGTCTCTCAAACTGTATCTGGGGAATGGCCTTCGTGAGTGGATCCGCAGTGTTGTTCTTCGTGTCAACCCTCCTGATCTCGATCTCCCGTCGATCAACTATCTCCCGGATCAGGTGATACCGCCTCAGAATATGCCTGGATCGCTGATGGGACCTGGGTTCCTTGGCCAAAACCATCGCTCCATTGTTATCACAATACAAAGGTATTGGATGCTCAATGGATGGAATCACACCAAGTTCAGTAATGAACTTCTTGATCCAGACAGCCTCTTTGGCAGCATCGTTGGCAGCGATGTATTCAGCCTCCATCGTCGAGTCTGCCACGGTTTCCTGCTTGGAACTCTTCCAGATAACCGTCCCTCCGTAAAGGGTAAAGACAAATCCTGACTGCGACTTAGAGTCGTCCTTATCACTCTGGAAGCTCGAATCGGTAAAGGACTCCACTTGGAGTTCTTTGTTACCATACACCAAGAGCATCTCTTTAGTCCTTCGTAAGTACTTGAGAATGCTCTTCACAGCTGTCCAGTGACTCTCTCCAGGATCAGCTTGATACCTACTCACTACACTTAGTGAGTATGCTACATCGGGTCTGGTACATAGCATCGCGTACATGATAGAGCCTACAGCCGAAGCATAGGGTATCCCTTGCATGCGAGCTCTCTCCAAATCAGTCTTGGGAGACATCTCTTTGGAGAGAGTAAGCCCTGAGATGGTGGGTAAAAACCCACGTTTGGAATCTTCCATACTAAACCTCTTTAGTATGGTGTCAATGTACCTGGATTGGGACAATCCCAATATCCTTTTAGATCTATCTCTATAGATCATAATTCCCAACATGCAGGAGGCATCACCAAGATCTTTCATTGAGAATCTTTGTGATAAGAAGAGCTAGACCGATTGCAGCATAGGAATGTCATTTCCTATCAAGAGTATGTCATCCACGTACAATACGAGGAAGACAACCTTACTCTCTGCCACCTTCTTGTATATACAAGGTTCATCTACATTTTTGATGAAATCAAACTCTTTGATAACGACGTCAAAGTAGATGTTCCAACTCCGCGATGCTTGCTTTAATCCATAAATAGATTTAAGCAGCTTGCACACCTTCCCGCTGCTCCCACTATCTACAAAGCCCTCTGGCTGAGTCATGTACACGCACTCTTCTAAATCACCGTTTAGAAAGGCGGTCTTAACATCCATTTGCCAGATTTCGTAGTCATGAAATGCAGCGATGGCAAGCATGATCCGGATGGATTTAAGCATAGCCACTGGAGAAAAGGTTTCGTCATAGTCCACACCTGGTCTTTGACGAAAACCCTTTGCAACAAGTCTAGCTTTGAAAGTCTTCACTTTCCCATCTACACCAAGTTTTTTCTTGAATATCCACTTGCTCCAAATGGGTTTTAACCCTTCAGGAGCATCTTCCAAAGTCCATACTTTGTTGGTGTACATGGATTCCATCTCGGACCGCATTGCATCCAGCTATTTCACTGAGTCTCCACTCGTGATGGCCTGCTCGAAGCTAGTTGGGTCATCATCAACCATGATGCAATCCTCACTCCGAACATCCATGAGAAAACCGTAGTATCTCTCAGGTGGGTGAGGAACCCTACTAGATCGGCAGAGAGGCTGAGGTTCGTTGGGAACTACCGAATCCTCTGGTTCAACCAAATCTTCTGTCGTAGTCTGTATTGTTGGAACCTCTTCCAGTTCTACCTCCATGCCACTAATCTCTTTTTCAAGAAATTCCTTTTCTAAAAAGGTGGCATGTCGAGAAACAAACACTTTTTGTTCCTCGGTTTGGTAGAAGATATACCCGCGCAAATGTTTGGGATATCCAATAAACTTACACAGAATGGACCTTGCCGCGAGTTTGTCCGGATTTTGTGTTTTTACATAGGCCGGACAACCCCATATCTTAATATAATTAAGACATGGTCTCTTTCCTTTCCATATCTCATATGGAGTGGTTGGCACAGATTTGGTGGGAACCATATTCAATAGGTCTGCAGATGTTTCCAGTGCATACCCCCAGAAGGAAATAGGTAACTCAGCTGTGCTCATCATAGAGCGCACCATATCTAATAGGGTGCGGTTCCTCCGTTCCGATACACCGTTGTGCTGTGGTGTATATGGAGGAGTTAGCTGAGAGAGAATCCCTCTCTTTTAGGAAGTCCAGGAATTCATTGCTCTAGTATTCACCTCCTCGATCAGATCGAAGGATTTTAATACTTTTCCCAGTTTGGTTCTCGACTTCTTGTTTATATTCTCTAAATTTCTCAAAAGCTTCTGATTTGTGTTTCATCAAGAACACATATCCGAATCTAGAGAGATCGTCAGTGAATGTAATGAAGTACGCAGAACCATTCCTGGCATGTGTAGACATAGGGCCGCATACATCACTATGTACTTGTCCCAAGAGTTCCGTAACTCTCTCTCCGTGTCCCGTAAACGGAGTTTTGGTCATCTTTCCTTTGAGACATGACTGGAAAGTGTCATAAGATGAAAATTCAAACGGATTCAAATATCCATCCTTATGCAACTTAGCTAGTCGTGTCGCATTGATGTGACCCAGTCTACAATGCCACAAGAAGGATTCGTTCATTTCTGAACTCTTCCTCTTGTGTGTGTTTGTTATGCTCAGAACTGTTGATTGATTTAGAACATAAATGCCATTGCACAACGTGCCTGATCCAACCAACCTTTGGTTCAGAAAAATGTTCATAACATTATCCTGTAATACAAAATTATATCCCTCTTTACTTAGTAAAGAAACCGATATAATGTTGCATATCAGGTTCGGCATGTAATAGCATTCGTTCAGAACCAATGTATTACCAGTTGGCAATACAAGGTGATATTCCCCGACGGTTTTAGCTGCAACAATTGCACCATTTCCAACCCTTATGTATTTATCACATTTTCCAAGTTCTCTACCTTTCTTAAGCCCATGTAACTGATTACATATATGGGATCCTGACCCGGTATCTAATACCCAGGACGTAGAGCAAATGGAGAAACAGTTCTCTGTAACGAACACACCCGAAGAAAATGCATCAAAATGTACTTTCCTCATTCGGGTGGCATGGGAATCCTGGTATTCCCCTATATCCTGTTCAGTCTAATAACTCTTATAAGAAAGAACGGAACCAACGTTCCCCAGCACAGTATAACATGCGGATTCGGTCAATACATCCATATTATTATCTTGATTAAGGCATGATATGGTCGCTACCTGGAGAGAGAGAGAAGAAAACACTTTAGCGTATGCTCTTGCAAGATCAGATTGGTTATTATTTTGTCTAATCAGGATGGCTCCCACTGTTTTTATCAAATCTTCCTTCAAACCCTAAAAGGAAAGACTAGCCGTGATTAATTACACCCTACAATTTCGCCAATCTTTCAGCCAGGCCAGTGTCGGTACTTTGAGGAAGGTTCCCCGTGCTTTCGCACGGACCTAATTAAAGTAAACCTCGTTTTCCCAGAGGCGTAACCCCGTTGACACCTTTCTAGACACCTACTTGATCGGCTAATTGTCCTGTGTAAAACTCTCCCGGGAGTAACAATTACTCGCAGTGGGTATCGGGATCCAACTATCTCATAGAAGGTATGCAATCTCATTGCAGATTTCAACACTTGAAATTCCCGATAATATTTTGCCCCTAGCGTCCCATGACCTTGACGCAGGCCAACAAACCATAGTGCGCTAGTTAAGTTCAACCCATCATTTCTTGATTGAATTAAACCCACCCGTACGACCCTTGACGCAGGCCAACAAAGTCGCACGACTACCCTAATCCAATCTGCATCATATGCATAAGCAGATAAATACTAGTTAGCTACCGAACACTACGCCATGACGCAGGCCAACAAACGTAGCACGAATACTAAGCAGGACTTATCTGAAATGACGGAAGGCTACGACAGGTTTTTCTGAAAACCTATTGCGTAATGAACTTGATATCGTTGTAGAATTGAGTGAATTTTTGAAATGGAGTGATTTTGAGGCTTTCATTAGTTTTGCTAAAGAGGTCACTCCCGGTGAAGGGATCTCGGCTCTTTCCTCATCGAATAAGGTGCGGGATATATCATATACATCACTATGCAAAGCAAAACTCCAAAAGCAATCAAAAAACAAACCGCGTGTTGTAGCATCTGCCAGTTTTGCAAAATAGGTCACTCCCGGTGAAGGGATCTCGGCTCTTTCCTCATCGAATAAGGTGCAGCGTATATCATATATACCGCTATGCAAAGCAAAACTGTAGCTACCCTTTTTTTTAAAAAATTTGATTCTACAACATCATTTAGGTTTCTTTTCTTTCATTAATCACATTAATGAAGTCCCATCTTTTAAGTCAGCTAAACATTACAGATAAATACGACGTACACTTATGCCATCCGCATTCGCCTCGATGTCCCCTCATGCACCGTTAGGTTAGGTAACTAACGGCTGAGCGGGGCAGGGCTAGCGCGGGTGTAAAACATAAGTAACGCCTATATAATATATCATATATACTATATACAGTATCTATCACAGCACATCAAATGATCACATCACAGATATCGCAGCAGAAGAAATATATGAAACATTGGATATTCTAGGACGTCCGTGTTTTATTTTGAGTCTCTATAAAACACGGATTCCACGGTCGCGATGAATAGCCAAACCCATACCCCTAGACCCCTACGAGAGCTGCAAGCAACCCTACCAATTCTAGAGTTAGGAGACCCGGACTCGACTCCTCGAGTTGGTCTCCCACTGGACTCCAGAACCCGGTTACTTGTGCTCTCCTCCTTGGGTCTATCCTAGTGCGGAAAAGTAAATAATATACAAAAGGTGACATCAACCTCATCCCGGAAGTGCCCCAATAAAAGAATATTACATACATTTTATTTTACATGAATGAAAATAAAAACTCTCATCTCACATAAAACCCCCCGTCTATTCAAAACGCGACGATCCAATATAACATATCCAGCAACACATAACATCACATGTCATCAACGTAAGTGAATATACGCATCCTAATTGTCGTTGACATATAGCAACGAAATCGGCGATATCGCATATTACACTTACGGTCACAGAAAAAAAAGTGTAAAACTACAACATTTGGAATCCACAATCTCTTTAGACATCGTAAATCCGAAATATCACATACTTCGCATTTCATGTCTAACTGTATGAATTCCACATATTGTATCACATTCCAAATAAATAGACAGTATTAAACTTTCCGATCGAATAATCAAACACCCAAGATTTCCATAATAGCTCAACACTTGAGCGGAGTTCAAAAATTCCAGAATACGTCACAGCAGCAACGGTCCAGCCGTAGAAGGGTCAAGCCAACGCCTCACATGTGACACGTTGTACTGCCCCAAACCCTAAGGTTCAAAAGGCAGTTCAAGACGGTCACATAATCGAGTTAAGGTTTGTTGTCTTCTAGAGGGTCCATCGCATCACATGTACGTATTTCCGAAAGATTTAAACCAGAGAAAAATTCAACACTTGAATGTTTTTCGTGCCGGGAAAAATTGAGTTAATGATATCCGTTCGAACATTTTAATACTTTCTAAATTATCCGGAATAACAATACGAAATTAAATCTTCCGATCAAATTAACGAATACAAAAGGATCCCCAGAATACACAACACTTGAGTCAGTTTAAAAATACCCATAAAATAGCACTATCAGATAAAAGTATTACTGTGCAAACCCCAGGTCAAACACTTACTGTACGGCCGCGGATCCGCGGCACAAGCAGTCTATCGCTCTCCCTCAGAGGAGGAGTTTCTGCGCCCGTGGCTTCATCCCCTGATTTGAAGAGGGCCGTCGTGATGCTTACGATGCCCGCCGATACCAGAGAGCTACACAGGAAAAGGGCGGCGGTCTGGACAGTCCCAGATTCCAGAGAGAGGATAGCAACTTCGGGCACGGTAACCGCCAGGGTTTCACCCGTCATCCCATCGCTAAGACTTGGCCTTGTAGAAAATGCATATGTCAAAATTCGAAGATCAAGTTCTAGTAAAAGACTCAGCGTTAAGTTACCTTGGAGCAGCTTTTTGGTTTCTTCCCGAGATACGCGCGCAACCTGTCTAAGGGCGGTAGACAACGCAGAGGGAACATCCACCGAAGGAGTATCAGCAAGCGGAATGATGCTCGAGCCTGCACCCACGGCCAAACTGGTATCGCGTTCCCTCACCGCGTGCTTCCTACGCTTCCTTTCGGTCTGAGCAGTGAGAAGCGATCTCCTCAAGACCTCTGATAAGGGGACGTCGTCGTCCGAACCAAGCCCTGCCTCTGGAGCCGTTACGGCATCCTTCATCGGCTGCTTCAGCAAAGCCTCCTACGAGGATGTTGGGAGAGGTGGGGCCGCAACAGCTGGTTTCGGAAGTTTTGCCACATCGCTGCTCAAGATCGGCACTACACTTAGAATAACCCGAGTCAAGGTAGTCACTGCAACAAGATGAAAGAAAAGATCAGAGCACGAATAAAGAAAGGAATAAAGGCATAATGAACGGAATTTTACCAAGGTACAAAGAAGCGCGGAGCCTCTCTTCTTCTTCAAATGTCTTGAGGGAAGCCACAAGAGCCTCTTCGGCAGAAATACCTGTTGAAGAAGAAAGCGTCAGTAGAAACATAATAAAAAAAGATAGCCGCGGAAGAATGTAACTGAAGTATATCTGACTTCGTGATAGTGATCTGTGCCTCTTCATCGCGAGCCAGTAACTCGGAAGCCACAACGGCAGCCTGGAGATCAGTATCATCCGCAGGCGCGATGAATAAACCCTCATTGGTCCCATACTTGCACAAACCCTCGCTGTAAGGAGCATGTGGCTCCTGGCCAAATATGACATCGGAAGAAAACAGCGACTTCTTCTTCTTTTGCGAGCGAGCACCGGCAGCCGATGACATGAACTTGCGCTTAACGGGCATTTTTGGGCGGCGGGTCCAGATTTCTACACCAACGCCAGACTCCGGGGACGCTGCAGCTACCGTTTCTACAGGAACACGGGGTAGAGGTTTCTCAGGAAAGGCGCGCGGCACCGCAACCACAGTAGCTTCTCTTAAGGGATGACCAACAGTGGTCCGTCGCTTTAAGGGGACAGCTGGATTACCGATAGGGACCGCACCCTTGCGATCAAGCAGTAAACACCTTTCTTCCCTAATAACAGCACTCGTCACATGCTTGTACCACGACATGTATGCGTTCGAGGCTTTCGGAACGTAGCTCGGCTCACTGATGAGAAAGTTGGACCCGGTATTTAGCCGCATGAAATGGTGCAGCACGCAGCGGATACCCTCTTCCATAGCAACCGGCTCAGCTAAAAAAGCCTCAAGCGGGACACCCTGATCGTAACCCGACTGTTGAGCAAAACGGTGTGGGTTGTACCTCATGAACAGCGCCGAGTCGTTCTTCCTGCACACTAAAAAGCCCGGCCTGATTGAATACAAATGCATAATCTTCCGAGCCTTCAATGTAGGAGCCCCGTCTTTGAAGGTATCACGCAATGGCTGCACCGTTTTAGTGGATTCCTTGCCTGTAGTTAAGATCTTATCGATGAAAGTCATGCTATCCCCGACCATACGCGGGCGAAGGACCAGACCCCGAGCCTCTCGCTGTGATGGATCTAAAGCAGAAGCATTAACTAGAAACATAACCCGGGGAAATTATAACTGTCATAGAAATGGGGCCGTTTGTGGACTCCAAAATCGCCGAGCACATGCAGCTCGATCCACGACATGAAATAGTGCAGCGGGAGATGTACGGGCTGTACCCCTGGCTGAGTGGTGTCTGCCGCTAAGCTTAGGCCATGATACAGGTGAGCCATCCCTGCGATCACGACGGCCACTCGTGTCCCGACAACCATTCGGTGAGCCGGATAGAAGACGGATGGCCTCATATAGCGAGGGTGCATTGGGAGCACAAACCAGCTTAACCATAGCCCGAGGAACCCCAAAAAGAACGTCTCTTCGTCGACATCTGGAGCAGCGAGCTCTGCAAAGGGGACGACCGTGGTATCTGGGATGAAGAAATACCTTTGATCCGCTTCCGCTGTCGGCTGATTGTCCAAGCCAAAACCAAAAGGATCGTCAAGCTTATCGAATTTCGCGGCTTGTTTTGACAAGACTTTCGGGCGAAGAAAGCGGACGATGAAATCCGTGAAGCTGACTCCGTGCCCTCCAGATTCGAGAAACAGACTCTCGTAAATGTTCAACACCTTGATTAGACTCGGGAATCGATGTTGAATAGAATTCTCCGGTGTGAAACCCATCACCACTGATTTGTTGGCGAAGATGTACTCGTCAGGGGGAAGTATTTCCTCGTAATGTTCCCCTCTGATGGGTAAGCCCGAAATTTCTGCAAATTCCTCCAAGGAAATCAAAACCTCCTGGTCTGATAAAAGAAAGGTGTGGGTCGGGGTATTCCACTGTTCCAGGAAAGCCTTGACCCACCATACGTGAGGCGCGGGATACTGGAAAAGAGACGCGTAGATAGCAGGGTACAACCCGAGCTTCAGCAGCAGCGACTTTTTGGCCGACAAGATGTATTGAGCCCACTCAAAGTATTGTAGGGTTACTAGGCACTCTAACAAGGGTTAAGGAAGCATCAAACATGCCTGTTTAAAATTTTAGCCGTGCCGAATAACCCTAAGCAAGATCGTTACTAGAAAATGAGGGTTTCATATGCAAGTAAACTATGTTTACAATTAAGTGAATACGATATACAACCTTTATAGATCGGTCCTTCACTTCTTTAGCTCCTTGTTGAAGTCCCTTCGCTGCGATCGTGGTTCCCCCGAACCCATGCATGGCTTCACGAGGCGAAAGACGCGTCCTTTCTTGAAGTCTTCGAGGCCGAAGATGATCTACGTCGAGGGGATGCCAACTCAAGCTTCTACTTCACTAACTTGAGAATTAGTGAAGCAAACACCCTAAACTAAAGTGCTAGTCTAGTAGAGGATGGAGAAATAGGAAGTGGGTTCTCTTTAGTATTTTGTTTCTCACAATCTATCTCACTTTTGATCAAACCCTAGCAAGCTTTTTCCTTTTAGCAATGATGAAGAAGAAGAAATGAAAGAGATGAGGATAATGATCAAGTGAGAAGGCTAACCATGGTGAGTGAGTATCATATACTAACTCTTGTAGAGCCATAACCATAGCTAATTCAAAATGTTTAGGTTAATAAAAATCTAAAGTAAAACAAATTTAGTGGACTTTGTCAAAGCATCTCCAAGCTTCTACAAGCTTCATGCTTATGACCTAAGCACCACTAATTTGTAATTACTTTAAATAAATATTAACCACCATCTTATATAGTATGGTGTATGTCTTACACACCAATGTTTAGTGTATCATCAACCATGATACAAAAGAAAACACTTTTAATATATATATCACATATATATATATATATATATATATATATATATATTTATTCAAGTGTTCATGTGAGAAAAAGCTAAAGTGAACAAGTGTTAGTAAATGTAAACTAGTATATCTAATATACAATTATACACTTAATTATTAAATCAACACTTGACTTAATAATCCGGTCATATCTCATATAACCGACTAACATCCAATGTATCGACTTATCGAATCAACACTTGATTCGATAACCCGGCTATATCATATATAACCAACCGATACATAAAGTCGCGAGAATAGAATACGGTATCACATACACGCATTATTCTCGGTCCTGCACATATCACATATGCGCTCCTATTTCGTTTTGCCTGAGCCTGTAAAACCTCTATGTAGGACTCTAAAGACCCGTCAATACACGGGCAGTAGGTGATGATCACATCAAGCACCCACAAGCCGTCAGCGGTACTAGCTGGACGTAACGGCTACCCGGGTATTGAGCAATCAGAAGATCAGCAAGCAAGCCCGCTCCAACTCCTGTAAAAGCCTTCCGGTAACACTTTCCGTACAGTCCGGTCTCCTCGTCTGATATGTCGTATATCAAGTCTAGGGGTGGTAAACGTCAGACCCCAATAACCGATAAGTCGTGCCGATGTGAGGCTCATAACGGGTCGAGAAACTACTGGTAACACTTACCAGTAAATCTCTAAATCAGCCCTGGCCAGGGACTTCCCTGTTACGGCCAATCGAGCACAGCGCAACATCAACCCCCAATACCGGGAGAGACGAAACCCCTCCTATCGCTCATTGCCTCCATGTGACTCGGGACTGTACCCAAAAACCACCGTTTTGCACGCCCTCATGGACGTGGTAAGGTGGAAATCAAAGCACAGTGGGAATCACACAAGGCTCTATGACGATCTCGGGTCTACATACTAACCTGCACAAGTGTCACCAGAGAACTGCCATCTGACGTGAGGTATAATACCATCTGGGAGTTCTCGGCGAGTCCGTCCAGTGTACCCAGTCTCCACTGAGCACCCGTATACCATCTCTGATGTCAAACACCAATGGATATGGGATCATCCATTGCCCATCTCATGGGTCGAGAAGCGTATACGCTAGTCTACACTGGTATATCGTTGCCCCGTCTCGATACACCTTCGACTAGGGACCTTGAAGGATGTACTTGTGGACTACCATGTCCCCACTAGTATGATCCGCATCATAGTCCAGGTAGTCAAGTACTCATCCTAAGGGCTTTACCAACATGTAACTATAAGACAGTATAAAGAGACAAGTATACATGTTAAAGTAAAGAGCAACCAGATAGCATACTATCATGTCGAGCAAGAAAGTACTCTCTATATATGTCCAAGCATCCAATATAATATACATCATCTGTAAAATACTGGCCTCTAGGGCATACATACAACTAACAAGTATCCGGCTGAATGGCGAGGAGTCAAGCCTATCATATATGCATGTCCCCAAGGGCGCGACTCGCATTGACATATGCGCCGCCCCAGATTATCTAAAGCCATCGACGGCTGTACAGGTATCGAGCCTATAGAAGGCTGGAGGCATCCCTCCGTAGTCCAGTTAACCTCCTCCACAGCGTAATTCAACTGGGGCGAGTCAGCATAATGAATGGCGGAAATTGGCTCTGAAGGCACCGCACAAGAGAAACTGCGCCGACCCTGAATAATTTGCTTGTTGCACAACCCCCATAATTGAAGAGACTTCTGCTCCGGATCGTGATCTTTAATCAGTGTGAGAACTTCCCGATCCACGGGCGCGTCAGTGTATGCACTCTCTGGGCGAAAAAATAAGAAAGAAGAGTCAAAAGACATTGTACCTGCGCGAAAAGAAACGAGGGTTAGATGTCAATACTATATTACAAATTCTGACATTTGGTACTTTAAATTTGTACCACACTGCAATGTAGGAAAAAGGGACCGATTGGGACCCACAAAATCAAAATGACGGCTCATCATTGATGAGACAGTCAATCATTAAAGAGGAAATCCTAAAAAGATTCTCATTTAATAAGAAATTTATTGGGCCAAGGAATTAAACCCCCTCGAGAGCAGTGCTCTGCAAACAGGAATTACATCTGTCAACTTTAATTATGAAGCGAATAAAAATTTCCCAAAATTTCTATGAGCCATGCTCTGTGAAAACGATGGAGTAATCCATAACCCTAAAAAGCAAAGTTTTTTGCAGAGTAAAAACCCCAAGACCTTTAAGATCTACAAAACGAACTCTAAGAGTTCTTCATAAAGAGGAACAGTGTTCTAATTAATGGCTTAACTAACGCAAAAAAATCCATTTTAAGATCTACGATCTGAGAAGAGCAAAGCTCTATTAATAGGTTTGATCCTTACCAAATTTGGGCAGAATTCTAACTCTAAAAGGAATTTCCGTGGGTAGAGATCTAAGCTCTGAAGGGAGAATTAAATTCAAAGAAACAAGTAAGGAAGAAGATAAACAGAAGTCATCTCAAGGGCCAAAGGACCTACTTATAGGCGCTGGGAGACGATCCAACTTCCAAAATGATCCAACGGTGGAAATGTTGCCACCGCTGCACTCACGTGTGAGCCACGTAAGCGCAAAGGTGGGGGGCATTTATTTTCCCCCAATAAGAGAGAAAGGCTCTGTTCAAAATTTGAACTGAGGCAGCGCCTTACGTGCAAAGCACGAGAGCACCAGCGCCCAGAGTTAAAAACTCTGAGGCAGCGCCAAGAGTTAAAAACTCTGAGGCAGCGCCTCACGTGCAAGGCAGCGCCTCACGTGCAAGGCACGAGAGCGCCAGTGCCAGAACTAAAAGTTCTCCACCCTTGGATCATATCCAACGAAGATGATAAATCATTAAATTACATAATTAAATTCTGTTGAGGAAATATTCCTCAAATCTTCCTAAAACAAGAAAGATTAATCTCTGTAAAACGGAGCACCGTTGGATTAAAAATCCAATGGTGATTAAAAATCACCAAGATATAGAATAAGCTCTGTACAGGAAAATATTTTCCCAATCTTGTTAAGAACAAGAAAAATATCTTCTGTAAAACAGAAGGACTAGGATCAAAGATCCAACGGTAAATAAAATCCCCAGATCAATTAGGGATCTCTCAATGAGAGATTTGCTTAACTAAATCAACAAATTGCCCTCCATTATATAAAGGACCCAAAACTTCAAGTCTTGTAGAGAAGAAACCCCCCATAAACTTCAAACTTCAAAGACGAGAACGATTTCTCCTCAAGTTAAATAAAAATAAGAGAGATCATAGCGTCTCCTTCATATCTAAGAGTTTAACTCTCACTGTAAGTCCATATCACGCACCCCACAGTTCATGGGGAGGTGGAATATGTGAAAAACGATCATCAAAGCATCGCAACACGGACTCGAGCTCACGGATCAGGACTAAACCTTAACTAACAAACTACACGAGGTTTAACTACTCGGATTCGAAGTTATACCTCACGATACAAGTCCTTCGGGTCTTCATCGCTGTCCTCCTCGTCATCGTAGGCTCTAAGGATCATAACGGAACGCAGCTACCTCGACGGCCTCCTCGAGTCAAAGACGATCCACCCGAGAGTCTATTTTCCGAGCTTCTATCTCGAATCTGAGATAACTATGGCTTCTAATTTTCTAAGCTAGAAGTCCTAGATGGTGTAGAGTATTTAGATGGATTACTTTGTCTCTTTAAACCCTAGGATTCTCAACACATGAGAGCTTTTAGGGTTTTGAGGAAGAAGAAGATGACTTGAGGAGAGAGAAGGTGTTTGTGATAATGTTAATGAATAATCACTCATCCTTGAATAATATGAAGCATACAAATATCTCTTGATAAATATCTAGAAAATATCAAGCATGCTTCATTTAATTCAAATGGTGAATCACCTCATGAGTCATGGTTCATTTAATGAAAAGCTACACCTTATCTCCTCCACCTCATTTAGGTTTAATCAAAAATGAAATAAAACCTAATGAGTCAACTCCTTCTAGAAGCTTTCCCGATAAATTACGAAAATACCCCTCAACCATATATACATGTTAGTTATATGTATGCCTTAGAGGCCATTACTATACATAGGATGTATTTAGTAGTGGATGCTTGGACGTATATAGTGAGGACTTTCTTGCTCGACATGATAGTATGCTATCT
This sequence comes from Agapanthus africanus, assembly GCA_030015575.1. Classification (NCBI taxonomy): domain Eukaryota; kingdom Viridiplantae; phylum Streptophyta; class Magnoliopsida; order Asparagales; family Amaryllidaceae; genus Agapanthus; species Agapanthus africanus. The sequence continues at coordinate 422,514,618 of JASDDO010000031.1, forward strand.
GGTTACTCTTTAGCTTAACGTGTATACTGATTGACTCTCTGTTACATGTTGGTAAAGCCCTTAGGATGTGTACTTGACTACCTGGACTATGATGCAGATCATACTAGTGGGGACATGGGAGTCCATAAGTACATCCTTCAAGGTCCGTAGTCGTGGGTGTATCGAGACAGGGCATCGATATACCAGAGTAGACTAGCGTATACCTTCTCGACCCATACAGATGGGCGATGGATGATCCCATATCCATTGGTTTTTGACATCAAAGATGATATACGGGTGCTCAGTAGAGACTGGGTACACTGGACAGACTCGCCGAGAACTCCCAGATGGTATTATACCTTACGTCAGATGGCAGTTCTCTGGTGACACCGGTACAGGTTAGTCTGTAGACCCGAGATCGTCATAGAGTCTTGTGTGATTCCCACTGTGCTTTGATTTCCACCTTACCACGTCCAAGAGGGCGTGCAAAATGGTGGTTTTTGTGTACAGTCCCGAATCACATGGAGGCAATGAGCGATAGGAGGGGATTCGTCTCTCCCGGTATAGGGAGTTGATGTTGCGCTGTGTTCGATTGGCTATAACCGGAAATCCCTGGTTAGGGTTGCTGAGATTTACTGGTAAGTGTTATCAGTAGTTTCTCGAACTGTTATAGACCTCATATCGACACGACTTATCGAGCTACTGGGGTCTGACGTTTACCACCCCTAGGCGAGATATGGGACATATCAGACGAACAGACCGGACTGTACGGTAAGTGTTACTGGTTGGATTCACAGGAGTGTGAGCGGGCTTGCTCGTAGATCTTCTGATCGCTCAATTCCCGGGTGGCCGTTACGTTTAGCAGACCGCTTGCGGCTTGTGGGTGTTTGATATGATCATCACCTGCTGCCGGCGTATTGACGAGTCTTTAGAGTCCTACACAGAGGTTTCCTGGCTCAAGAGAAACGAAATATGAGCGCATATGAGATATGTGCGGGACCAAGAATAATGCGTGTATGTGATACCGTATTCTATTCTCGCGTTGAATGTATCGATTGGTTGTATGCGATATAACCTGGTTATCGAATCGAGGATTGATAAGTCGATACATTGGATATTAGTCGGTTATATGCGATGTGACCAGATCATTAAATAAAGGGTTGATTTAATGTATAATTATATATTTGATATATTACTTTACATTAACTAATATTGGTTCATTTAAGATTACTTTCTCAGTTGAATGTGCACATTGTATATATGATATAGTTTTGTGCACTAGTTTGTATCATGTTTGATGATACATGCAAACTTGGATGTGTATGATTAAACCATGATTAAGTTAATGGTTAGGGTTTGATTTACTTATTTATTTATTTCTTTTCATTTATATTTGGACAAGAAATGAAATGGTTGCTACTTTTGTTTTTTTGTTGAAGCTTCATGAAGCTTTGAAAGCTTGACCATTTTGTTTCTTTCCTTAACCCTAACCATTCACCTAACCCTAGTTTATTCTCTACACTTAACCATGGTTGCATTATGATAACCATCACTTGTTTTTCTATTATTGATAATTCTTTTTCTTTCTTCTTCTTCATCTTCTTCATGAAGAGAAGAAACCATGGCTAGAAAATTCTAAGTGATGATTCCAAGTGAGAAATCCAAATCCAAAGTGAACCCACTTCCTATTTCTTCATACTCTACCACTTTCCATGTAGTATAGGGTGTTTTCTTCACAAGTTTCATGACTTGGTGAAGTTGGAGCTTGATCTTGAGTTGCCTCGACGTAGATCATCTTCGGCATCGAAGTCGACGACCTAGCCTGATCATTTCTCCGATGGAATCAACACTAGAGTCCGAGATCCGATGATCGCAGCGAAGGGACATCATCACGGAGCAATGGAGGTGGAGGACCGGATCTACAAAGGTTGTATTTTCCGTTCACTCTTAGTTAAGTTGTTAACTAGTTGCATGTTTCGCCTTAAACTCTAGTCAACGATCGCATTAGGGTTTCTCGGCACCGGAAAAATTTGAATTTGGCATCATAGATTCCTTGTGAGACCTCTTGAGTGTGCCTAGGAACCCTACAGTGGTATCAGAGCCTAGCTAGGGCCTTAGGCGATGCGTAAACGATGTTAGAAACCCGATCGAATCTGAAACCCTAATCCAAAACCCTTCTCTGTACATTTTTTCAAAACTGGGATTTTTGTGAATTAAAAATATGCAGAAAAATAAGCAGGGTTTTATAAGAATTACTGTACAAAACGGGACCCCTAAATCGTTCAAAGCGTCGTGGAAACAAGCACGAGCATGGCTCGTGCCGCGGTTCCGCGGCCGTACGGTCGCTTCCTTCAGATCTGCTTGCACAGTAATTCCTAACTTTGATTCCTGTATTTTCTGTGTATTTTTATTTTCTACTCAAGAGTTGAGTATTCTGGGTTGTATTGGGGACTCCGTGTTTCGATCGGGAAGTTTATCTTCGTCTGTGTTTTTCCGGATAATTTTAGAAAATGTTGAAAAGTTTGACCGGATATAAATACCCACTTTTTCCCCTGCCGGGAAATTTCCAAGTGTTGGATTTTTCCGTGGTTTAAAGACGTTCTAAGTAGTGCAAGTAACGCGATGGACCCTCTAGAAGACAACAAACCTTAACTCGATTATGTGACCGTCTTGAACTGCCCTTTGAACCTTAGGGTTTGGGGCAGTACGGCGTGCCACATGTGAGGCGTTGGCTTGACCCTTCTACGGCTGGACCGTTGGTACCGAGGCATGAAGAGAATGTTCTTAGACTTATTTCATGTGTTGAGCTGTTTCGGGAAAACTTGGGTGTTTGACTGTTCGATCGGAAAGTTTAACATTTTCTATTTATCTGGAATGTGATACAATATTTGGAATCCACATATAGTTATGAGATAACTGATATGAATGTTATAAACATAGCACTTTAGTCTCACTTGATCGGTTGCCACGGAATTTTGATGTGATCAAAAGTCCGTCGCAATCACGTAGTGTACGCGGATACTCGCCGGGTAAACTTAATAGACAGCTACACCCCATAGCCCCGACCAAGTGACTGTAGGAGAACCCCGTCGCCGAAAGCATCCGTTCGGGTGCTCGCGGCAGCGGTGTTCCGCCTTGGTGCACTTCGTCGACGGTATCGGGGGAGCGGCCGTCTACTGAAGTTTGCGACGAGCATTCGATCAGGATGTCGGGAATCTTGTTGAATTGCCCGACTTGGTATTGAAAAGTGTTTTCGATTTTGAGACTAAAATGCGGGGTTTATAATTGTTAGGCATGTGATGTCTAAAGAATTCATTTGGTCAGGCATGCGATGTCTGAGGAGGTTGCGGATTCCAACTGTTGTAGTTTTATACTTTCTTTTCTGCGACCGTAAGTGTAATATGTGATATCGCCGGTTTCGTTGCTATATGCCAACGACAATTGGGATACACATGTTTACTTACGTTGATGACATGTGGTGTTATGTGTTGCTGGATATGTTATATTGGATCGTCATGTTTGAATAGCAGGGGGGTTTTTATGTGAGATGAGTGTTTTTCATTTTCATTCATGTAAAAACTTGTATGTAATATTCTTTTATTGGGGCACTTCCAAGTAGCGGAAGATGTCACCATTTGTATATTATTTACTTTTCCGCACTAGGATAGACCCAAGGAGGAGGGCACAAGTAACCGGGTTCTGGAGTCCAGTGGGAGACCAACTCGAGGAGTCGAGTCCGGGTCTCCTAACTCTAGAATTGGTAGGGTTGCTTGTCGCTCTCGTAGGGGTCTAGGGGTGTGGGTTTGGCTATTCATCACGACCGTGGAATCCGTGTTTTATACTGGCTCGTATTGAAAACACGGACGTCCTAGTATATCCAATGTTTCATATGTTTGTTCTGCTGTGATATCTGTGATGTGATCATTTGATGTTCTGTGATAAATACTGTATATAGTATATATGATATATTATATAGACGTTACTTATGTTTTACACCCGTGCTAGCCCTGCCCCGCTCTGCCGTTAGTTACCTAACCTAACGGTGCACGAGGGGACATCGAGGAGAATGCGGATGGCATAAGTGTACGTCGTATTTATCTGTGATGTTTAGGTGAATTAAATGATGGGACTTCATTAATGTGATTAATGAAAGAAAAAGAAACCTAAAGATGTTGTGGAATCGAATTTTCAAAAACAGGTAGCTACAGTTCTTGCTTTGCATCGCGGTGTTCCTTGTAGAACATCCTGCACCTTATTTGATAAGGAAATGGCCGAGATCCCTTCACCAGGAGTGACCCCTTTAGCAATAACTGGCAGATGCTACAACCCTTGGTTTGTCTTTTGATTGCTTCTATAGTTTCTGCTTTGCACAGTGATATATATGATATATCCCGCACCTCATTCGACGAGGAAAGGACCGACGATCCCTTCACCGGGAGTGACTCCTTTAGCAAAACTAGAAAAGCATCAAAAACACTCCATTTTAAAATCATTCGATCCTACAACGATATCAAGTTCATTACGCAATAGGTTTTCAGAAAAACCTGTCGTAGCCCTCCGTCATTTCAGATAAGTCCTACTTAGTATTCGTGCTGCGTTTGTTGACCTTGTCAAGGCGCAGTGTGCGGTAGCTAACCAGTATTTATCTGCTTATGCATATGATGCATATTGGGTTAGGGTAGTCGTGCGGCCTTGTTGACCTTGTCAAGGGTCGTGCGGGTGGGTTTGATTCAATCAAGAAATGAAGGGTTGAACTAGACTTGCGGTCTATGGTTTGTTGACCTTGTCAAGGTCATAGATCGTTCGGGGCAAAATTATCTGGAATTTCAAGTGTTGAAATTTGCAATAAGATTGCATACCTTCTATGAGATAGTTGGATCCCGATACCCACTGCGAGTAAGAGTTGCTCCTGGGAGAGTTTTACACATTACAATTAGCCGATCAAGTAGGTGTCTAGAAAGGTGTCAACGGGGTTATGCCTCTAGGAAAACGAGGTTTACTGTAATTAGGTCCGTGCGAAAGCACGGGAAACCTCCCTCAAAGTACCGACACTGGCCTGGCTGAAAGATTGGCGAACTTGTAGGGTGTAATTAATCCCGGCTAAACTTTCCTTTTAGGGTTTGAATGAAGATTTGATTAAAACAGTGGGAGCCATCCTGATTAGATAAAATAATAACCAATTTGATCTTGCAAGAGCATACGCTGAGTGTTTTCTTCTCTCTCTCTCCAGGTAGCGACCATGTCACGCCTTAATCAAGATAATAAAACGGATATATTGACCGAACCCGCTTGTTATACTGAGCTGGGGAACGTTGGTCCCGCTCCAACTTATAATTGTTATAAGACAGAGCAGGAAGTTGGGGAATACCTGATTTCCCGTGCCGCCCAAACGAAGAAAGTGCATGATGATGCATCTTCTTCGGGTGTGTTCATTACAAAGAACTGTTTCTCTGTATCCTCTGCGTCCTGGGTATTTGATACCGGATCAGGATCCCAGATATGTAATCTGTTACATAGGGCTACAGAAAGGTAGAGAACTGAGAACGGGTGATAAGTTTCATGAGGCAGAAAACGGGGCAAGTGTTGCAGCCAAGTCTGTTGGTCACTGTCACCCTGTATTACAAATACATTGATTCTGAACGAATGTTATTAGATACCGAACCTGATATACAAAATCATATCATTCTCTTTATAAGTAAAGAAATGATAACATTTTGTATTGTTGGATAATGTTTTGAACATTTCCTGTATCAAAAGTTGATCGGTTCAGGCACGTTATCTAAAAGCATTGATGTTCTAAATCAAACTACTGTTCTTGGTATATAGAACACACACAAGAGGAAGAGTTCAGAAATGAACGAATCCTTCTTGAGGCATTGTAGACTAAGTCAGATCAATGTGACCCAACTAGCTAAAGTTACATTTAGATGCATATTTAAATCAGTTTGAATTTACATCTTATGAAACTTGCCAGTCATGTCACAAAGATAAAATGACCATAGCTCTGTTTACTGGAAGCAGAGAAAGAGTTAGTGAACTCTTGGGATGATACATGTTGATGTATGTAGGTCCCCTGTCTACACATGCCAAGACCGGTTCTTTATACTTCATTATATTCTCTGATAATCTCTCAAGATTCAGATATATGTTCCTGTTGAAACACAAGTCTGAACCTTTTGAGATATTCACAGAATATAAGTTAGAAGTAAAGAACCAAAATACGGGTATAAGTATTATGTCCTATGATAAGATCAGGGAGGAGAATACTTGTGCATAGAATTCCTGGACTATTCTAAAGGAGAATGAGATTCTCTCTCAGCATTACTCCTCCATATATACCACAGCACAACGGTGTGTTGGGGCGGAGCAGATACACCCTATTTGATATGGTGTGCTCTATGATGAGTACTACTGAGTTACCTTTTTCCTTTTGGGGGTTATGCACTTGAGAAGTTGCATACCTATTGAATATGGTTCAAATCAAACAGTTGCCTACCACTTCATATGTGATATGGAAAGGGAAGAGCCCATATCTTAAGTTTGTTGAGATGTTGGGGTTGTCCGGCCTATGTCTAAAAGGCAAAATCCGGACAAGCTCGAGGCAAGGTCTGTTATGTAGAACTGGAAATGTTCCAGCTATACAAACTGCAACTGATGACTTAGTAGAACCAAAGGATTCAATAGTAACCAACGAACCTCAGCCTCTCCGCCGATCTAGTAGGGTTCCTCACCCACCTGAGAGATACTTCTGTTTCTCTATGACAGTGGGAGCGAGGATTGCATCATGAGATGATGACCCAACTAGTTTCGAGCTGGCCATCAGGAATGGGACTTTGTAAGAATGGCTGGATGTTTATCGATCTGAGATGGAATCCTTATACACCAACAAAGTATGGACTTTGGTTGCTATATATGAAGGGTTAAATCCCCATCAGGAGCAAGTATATCTTGAGAAGATTACTTGGTGTACATGGAAAAGTTGAGACTTTCAAAGCTAGACTTGTTAAAGGTTTTCGTCATCGACCAGGCGTGGATAATGATGAAACCTTTTTCAGTGCCTATGCTTAAGTCCATCCAGATCCTACTTGCTACGGCTACATACCATAACTACGATATCTGGCGGTTGGGTGTCTTGACTGCTTTTCTAAATGATGATTTGGAAGAAAGCGTCTATAAGTACACAGCCAGAGGGCTTCATAGACAGTGGGAGCAGCGGAAACGTGTGCAAGATGTTTTATATGATAAAGCAGGCATCGCGGAGTTGGAACGTCTGTTTTGATGTAGTAGTCAAAGAGTTTGACTTCATCAAAATAGTAGATGAACCTTGTATAAACAAAAGGGTAGTAGGGAGTATGGTGGTGATCCTCGTAGAGTACGTGGATGACATACTCTTGATAAGAAAGGAGTTTCCTATGCTACGCTCGGTCAATCTCCGCTTATCACAAATGATTCTCCACATAGGATCAAAGTGATACCTACTAAATCCTGGGTTTTGGATCTATGAGATAGATCTAATTGGATGTTAGAATACTCACTAGTATAGAGTGAGATGGTATAAATTGATCCCGGGGAGAATCATTGAAAAGGTTCCAGGGTGATAAGGACGACTGAAAATCAGTCGTAGGCATTGTCTTTACCCTCAGTAAAGGGACGGTATGTTGGAAGAGTTCCAAGCTAGATACCGTGGCATACTAGACGATAAAGGCTGGATACATCGCTACTTAAGATGCTACCAAAGAGGCAGTCTGGATGTATATTTGTTCATGAGATGAGCTTAGTTCCTCCCATTGTGTGACAATGGAGTTGTGGCTTATGCCAAGGAACGTACGTCCCATCAGTGATCCAGACATATTCTAAGGCAGTATCACCTGACCATGGAGATGGTTGATCTCCAGGGGATCGAGGTTAGGAGAGCAGACTCAGAGGACAACACGGCGGATCCACTCACAAAGGCCTTTTCCCAGAGAGAGACTTTTATGGGATGGTTGAGTATGAGATACTACAACCACTGCTACAGATGGCCCTAGTGCAAGTGGGAGATTGTTAGTTATATGCATGCCCTAGAGGACATTACTATACATAGGATGTATATAGTAGTGGATGCTTGGACGTATATAGTGAGGACTTTCTTGCTCGACATGATAGTATGCTATCTGGTAACTCTTTACCTTAACGTGTATACTGATTGACTCTCTGTTACATGTTGGTAAAGCCCTTAGGATGTGTACTTGACAACCTGTACTATGATGCGGATCATACTAGTGGGGACATGGTAGTCCATAAGTACATCCTTCAAGGTCCCTAGTAGTGGGTGTATCGAGACGGGGCATCGATATACCAGAGTAGACTAGCGTATACCTTCTCGACCCATACAGATGGGCGATGGATGATCCCATATCCATTGGTGTTTGACATCAGAGATGATATACGGGTGCTCAGTAGAGACTGGGTACACTGGACGGACTCGCCGAGAACTCCCAGATGGTATTATACCTTACATCAGATGGCAGTTCTCTGGTGACACTGGTACAGGTTAGTCTGTAGACCCGAGATCGTCATAGAGGCTTGTGTGATTCCCACTGTGCTTTGATTTCCACCTTACCACGTCCAAGAGGGCGTGCAAAATGGTGGTTTTTGGGTACAGTCCCGAATCACATGGAGGCAATGAGCGATAGGAGGGGATTCGTCTCTCCCGGTATAGGGAGTTGATGTTGCGCTGTGTTCGATTGGCTATAACCGGAAATCCCTGTCCAGGGTTGCTGAGATTTACTGGTAAGTGTTATCAGTAGTTTCTCGAACTGTTATAGACCTCATATCGACATGACTTACCGAGCTACTGGAGTCTGACGTTTACCACCCCTAGGCGAAATATGCGACATATCAGACGAACAGACCGGACTGTACGGTAAGTGTTACTGGTTGGATTCACAGGAGTGTGAGCGGGATTGCTCGTCGATCTTCTGATCGCTCAATATCCGGGTGGCCGTTACGTTTAGCAGACCGCTTGCGGCTTGTGGGTGTTTGATATGATCATCACCTGCTTCCGGCGTATTGACGAGTCTTTAGAGTCCTACACAGAGGTTTCCTGGCTCAAGCAAAACGAAATAGGAGCGCATATGAGATATGTGCGGGACCGAGAATAATGCGTGTATGTGATACCGTATTCTATTCTCGTGATGAATGTATTGATTGGTTGTATGCGATATAACCTGGTTATCGAATCGAGGATTGATAAGTCGATACATTGGATATTAGTCGGTCATATGCGATGTGACCGGATCGTTAAATCAAGTGTTGATTTAATGATTTAATGTATAATTATATATTTGATATATTACTTTACATTAACTAATATTGGTTCACTTAAGATTACTTTCTCAGTTGAATGTGCACATTGTATATATGATATAGTTTTGTGCACTAGTTTGTATCATGTTTGATGATACATGCAAACTTGGGTGTGTATGATTAAACCATGATTAAGTTAATGGTTAGGGTTTGATTTACTTATTTATTTATTTCTTTTCATTTATATTTGGACAAGAAATAAAATGGTTGCTACTTTTGTTTTTTTGTTGAAGCTTCATGAAGCTTTGAAAACTTGACCATTTTGTTTCTTTCCTTAACCCTAACCATTCACCTAACCCTAGTTTATTCTCTACACTTAACCATGGTTGCATTATGATAACCATCACTTGTTTTTCTATTATTGATCATTCTTTTTGTTTCTTCTTCTTCATCTTCTTCATGAAGAGAAGAAACCATGGCCAGAAAATTCTAAGTGATGATTCCAAGTGAGAAATCCAAATACAAAGTGAACCCACTTCCTATTTCTTCATCCTCTACCACTTTCCATGTAGTATAGGGTGTTTTCTTCACAAGTTTCATGACTTGGTGAAGTTGGAGCTTGATCTTGAGTTTCCTCGACGTAGATCATCTTCGGCATCGAAGTCGACGACCTAGCCCGATCATTTCTCCGATGGAATCAACACTAGAGTCCGAGATCCGATGATCGCAGCGAAGGGACATCATCACGGAGCTATGGAGGTGGAGGACCGGATCTACAAAGGTTGTATTTTCCGTTCACTCTTAGTTAAGTTCTTAACTAGTTGCATGTTTCGCCTTAAACTCTAGTCAACGATCGCATTAGGGTTTCTCGGCACCGGAAAAAATTTGAATTTGGCATGGTAGATGCCTTGTGAGACCTCTTGAGTGTGCCTAGGAACCCTACAATACATACCCGTATCCGTATTCCAAGGAATAAGAATACAAAGAGACTAACTAAATCCATCAGTATAATACTAGGATCCGGCTTAAACCAAAGCCCACTAGTATTATCCGCCCGACCACCGTACATGCATAAGTGTACGTAAGTGATCGAAGCCCAGCCGTAAAACCATACGGACTCTATACCTTTTGCCCTGTGCAGGGAAACCCTCTGTGTGGGACTCTAAAGACTCGACACTACGCTGGCAGTGGGTTTAATCACAGGCCGCAAGCAGTACTAGCTGTACGTAATGGTCCCCAAGTAGATGTCGATAAGAAGGCCGATGAGGTACTCATCCGAACTCCTACTGAGTCTGAATGTGACAATCTCCGTACAGTCCGGTCTATTCATCTAAGAGTATCTCATATTGTGCCTAGGGGGATGGTAAATGTCAAACCCCTAACAGCGGTATAAGTCATGTTGGAGTGTAGCCCAGAACACCCTGAGAAACTACTGGAACACATACCAGTAAATCTCACTTGCTGTGGCCACGGACTTTGTGTAATGGCTCTCCAACACAGCGCGATATCAATCCCCAATACCGGGAGAGACGAATCCTTTCTAACTGCCACTGCCTCCAAGTGCTTCGGGACTGCACCCAACTACTACCTGTTTGCATGACTCCGTTGAGACGTGGTAGGATAGTAATCAAAGTATAGTGGGAACACACTCGAGGAGAAGTAGCAGTGTCAAGTCGACGTACTAAGTTGTACTCATGTCACCTGGGAACTGCTACCTGACGACAGGTAAAATAACCATCAGCAGTTCCCGACGAGTCTTGTCCAGTGTACTCGTAACCTAACGAGCACCTACATACTATCTCCAGTACGACGTACTAATGGCTGTGGGACAGACCATCTCCCCTCCTAGGATGAGAAATGTATACACCAGTCTACTCCGGAGTATCGATGCCCCGTCTCGATAATCCTACGACCAGGGACCTGTATAAGGATGTGCTTGTAAATTACCCAGCCCCCACTAGTGCGACTGCCATCACAACGCTGGTAATCAAGCAAAGATCCTAAGGGCTCTACTAATATGTATAAGCGATATGCTAAAAGAAACATACGCACATATCAGAGTAGAAACAAACCAAGTAGCATACTACCATCTTGAGCAAGATTGTCAATACAACTGTGAATATCCCAAGCTTCCATTAGTAATATATAAGTCAGTATGATACAATAATGGCCTCTAGGGCATATACACTAACAATCTCCCCCTTGTACTAGGGCCATGTACTGGCGTATCGCAGACCTAACATCTCGATTAGACGCTCGAACTGTGTCTGAGGGATGACATTCATGAGTGGATCAGCAGTGTGATCCTCTGTATCTACTCTCTTCACCTCGATCTCCTGGCGATCTACGATCTCCCTGATCAGGTGATACCGCCTTAAGATGTGTCTGGACTTCTGATGGGACCTGGGTTCCTTCGCTAAAACTATAGCGCCGTTGTTGTCACAATACAGCGGTATTGGATCAACAATGGTTGGAACCACCGGAAGTTCAGTTAAGAACTTCCTCACCCAGAAAGCTTATTTTGCGGCATCGCAAGCAGCTATGTACTCCGCTCCCATTGTCAAGTCAGCAACGGTGTCCTGCTTGGAGCTCTTCCAACAGACCGACCCTCCATTGAGGGTAAAGACATAACCCGACATGGACTTGGAGTCATCCTTGTCACTCTGGAAACTGGAGTCGGAAAAAGTCTCGATCTGGAGGTCTTTTCCGCCATACACCAAGAACATCTCCTTAGTCCTTCTCAGGTACTTGAAAATGTTCTTTACTGCTATCCAGTGCTTCTCCCCTGGATTTGACTGATACCGGCTTACAACGCTTAATGCGTAAGCTACATCTGGTCTGGTACATAACATCACATACATTATAGAGCCTACCACAGATGCGTAGGGTATAGATGTCATGCGAGCCCTTTCCAAATCAGTCTTTGGAGACATTTCTTTGAAGAGGGTGATTCCGTGACAAGCCGGTACATTACCGCTCTTAGAATCTTCTACACTGAATCTTTTCAGTATGGTGTCTATGTACCTTGACTGTGAAAATCCAACTATCCGTTTAGATCTATCACGATAGATCTGGATCCCCAGAATATAGGAGGTATCACCCAGGTCCTTCATGGAGAACTTCTGTGACAAGAATCCTTTGACTGACTGTAGCATAGGAATGTCATTTTCTATTAAGAGAATGTCATCCACGTACAAGACGAGGAATACTACAATTCTCCCTATAATCTTACTATAAATGCATGGTTCATCCGTATTTTTGATAAAGTTGAATTCTTTAACAGTATCATCAAAACAGATGTTCTAACTCGGCGATGCCTGCTTTAGTCCATAAATGGACTTAAGCAGCTTGCACACATTCCCACTGCTCCCACTCTGAATGAAACCTTCTGGCTGATCCATATAGACGCACTCATCCAAATTACCATTTAGAAAAGTCGTCTTTACGTCCATTGCCAGATCTCATAATCGTGGGAGGCGGCAATGGCAAGAAGGATCCGAATGGATTTGAGCATAGCCACTGGAGAAAACGTTTCGTCATAGTCCAAACCAGGACTTTGACGAAAACCCTTTGCAACAAGTCTAGCCTTATAGGTTTCAACCTTTCCATCTACACCAATCTTCTTTCTGAAGATCCATTTGCAACCTATGGGTTTTACCCTTTCTGGAGCAATGTCCAAAGTCCATACATTGTTGGTGTATATGGACTACATCCCGTTCCGCATTGCATCCAGTCATTTTACCGAGTCGCCGCTCTGAATGGCTTGCTGGAAGCTAGTAGGCTCATCATTGTTAATGATGCAATCCTCTCGATCCCCGTCTATGAGAAAACCGTAGTATCTCTCGGGCGGATGAGACTGCCTACTACTTCTGCGGATTGGCGCTGGGATGTCCGGCTCTTCTGAACTTCTGGTTCTACCAAGCTTTTAGTAATAGATTGTGGTTCTGGAATTTCTTCCAGTTCTACTGCGCTCTCACTAGTCTGATTTTCTAAAAATTCAGCTTCCAAGAAGTGGGGATGCTGAGAAACAAAAACTTTTTGTTCCTCTGCGTAATAGAAAAGATACCCCTGGAGTTCTTTGGGTATCCCACAAACTTACACAGTACTGAGCGTGCCTCGAGTTTGTCCGTATGCTGCTTTTTTTTACAAAAGCTGGACATCCCCATATATTAAGGTACTTAAGACAGGGTTTCTTCCTACTCCACATCTGATATGGTGTGGTAGGCACAGTCTTGGTTGGAACCTTATTCAAAATATATGCAGCAGATTCTAGTGCATAACCCCAGAAGGATCACGGCAACTCAGCCTTACTCATCATGGAACGAACCATATCCAATAGGTTTCGATTCCGCCTTTCCGATACACCGTTGTGTTGTGGTGTGTATGGAGGAGTAAGCTGAGAGAAAATTCCATTCTTTTTTAGGTAACCCAGGAACTCGGCACTTAAGTATTCACCACCTCGATCAGATCTTAGTGTCTTGATACTTTTTCCTGTTTGTTTTTCAACTTCATTCTTGTATTCCCGGAATTTCTCAAAGGCCTCGGATTTATACTTCATCAAAAAGACATGTTCGTACCGAGAGAAATCATCCGAAAAAGTAATGAAATAGGAATATCCACTTCGCTCATGTGTAGACATTGGACTGCATACATCGCAGTGTATGAGTCCTAAGAGCTCGCTCTCTCTTACTCCGTGTCCAGTGAACGGAGTCTTTGTCATCTTTCCTATGAGACAAGATTGACAAGTGGCATAAGACTGATATTCGAACGGATCCAAATATCCCTCTCTATGTAACTTCATCAACCGCGTTTCATTGATGTGACGCAGTCTACAATGCCAAAAGAAAGCCTGATTTGTTTCCGGAGACTTTCTTTTAAGTGTGTTCTGGACACTGAAAACCTGAGCTTGATTTAATACGTATATACCGTCATCTAATGTACCTGACCCAATCAAAGCTTGATTTAGGTGGATGTGGACGACATCGATTACAAATGTAAAATCATATCCTTCCTTAGAAAGTAGGGATACAGATATGATATTACAAGCTAGAATATGTACATACAAACAATTACGTAGAATCAATATCTGCCCACTTGTCAATCCTAGATGATATTCCCCTACGGATTCAGCATCTACGCTCATTCCGTTCGCAACTCTGAGAGTCATATCACCTACCCTGATAACTCTACGGTTTCTCAAAGCCTGAATGAATTACAGATATGAGATCCCGATCCGGTATCTAGTACACAGGAAGTAGAGTTAATTGACATACAGTTTTGAATTACAAACACACCCGAAGTCGAAGCCACAACATGCTTCGGATCCTGGATTCTGGCTTTCCAAGCCCTGCAATCCCTCTGCCAATGCCCTTTCCCATAATAACAGGAACATCCCTCCTTCCCTACTGTTAACCCCGAAACTTTTTCCTTTCCCTGCCCTTCTACCTTACTGACACCGCATATCAGCCTTGTGGAGGTCTTCTTCTTCTCATCCTTGGCTTCCGCCTTGGATCCAGAAGAGGAAGATTCTCCAATAAACAGAGTGGGTGTCCCCCTGGTTTCCTTCAGGGTGCCATCAACTGAAAGTATAACTTTCTTCCCCTGGGCATAAGTAGGAGGTAGGGACTGTAGAATCAAGTCAGCATATGAGTCGTTTCTCAACGTGGTCTCCAGGTCCGTGAGCTCATCAATATAGTTAGTCATTGTAAGGACGTTGTCCTCTACAGATGACCCGAAAGCCAACCTCGCTTGAAGCAATTCCTTCAAGGTCTTATATCTTGCGATATGAGATTGCTCACCATATAAAACTTTGATATGGAGGAAGATAGAAACTAAGTCCATCTTCTCGTGCTGCCTCTGGTTTACACCATCAACTGAGGCTATCACGAGACACTTGGTATTTGCACAGTCTTTTTCCCTTGTCTTACGGATATGCTTATCCACGACGGTGGAAACTGGTCCTGGGACGGCGGGGGCTTGAGTAGTAATGAGGTGGACCAATTTTTCATAGGCAATGGACATCTGGAAAAAACTTTGCCAGTCATTATAGTCAGATTCAGCCATTTTATTATCTAGATATAACCTAGTCTTGGTCACAGGGTCGCTGCAATTAAGAGAGAGAGAGAGAAGAAAACACTTAGCACGATGCTCTAGCAAGTTTAGATTGGTTTTTAATTTATCTAAACAGGATGGCTCCCACTGTTTCTCGAATCCTTCCTCAAACCATAAAAGAAAAACTAGTCAGGATTAATCTCACCATACAATACTTGCTTAACCGTTCTGCCAGGCTAGTGTTGGTACTTCGAGTGAGGTTTTACGACGCTTTCGCGAAGTTCCTTAATTAAATAACATCTTTTCCCTGGAGGCGTAGCCCCCCTAACACTGTTCTAGACACCTACTTGGTTTATAGCATTGATCGTTAAGTGAAAAAATCTCCCGAGGAGTAGCATATACTCACAGTAAGATCGGGACCCAAATATCATTGTATGATAATGCTGAAGGAATCCTACCAACATTATCAAACTCCAAATGGTATGCAGCATTAGCAAGTTTCAGTTTCTTTAGAAACTCCCGATATGGATTTTTGCCCCATGCTCTTATGACCTTGACGAAGGTCAACAAATCATAAGTCACATGTCAAGTTCTACCCATCATTGTCCAGGTTAATTTGAACCCACCCGTATATACCCTTGACGAAGGTCAACAAGGTAATACGACTGTCCCAAACCAATGCATCTATCTATGCTACATATGAACACCAGCAACTACCAATCACTATGCCTTGACGAAGGTCAATAAACATAGCTTGAATACTATTGAATATTCATATGAAATGACGGAGGGCTACGAAAGGTTTTGGCGAAACCATGAACGTAGTGAAGATGATATAATCGAAGGAACCTGATATCTTTTAAAAGGAGTGGTTTAAGATCCGCAATTAAAAGTCTGCTTTTTGAAATAACCGAGTGGTTTTTAAACTTTGTTCCAACGATTCAGCTTTGGTTTGTTTGCTTTGCATTAATATAATGCATTCCCATCATAAACCTATCATTGCAGAAAACAACGAAAATACAACGTATGCTTATGCCATCCGCATTCGCCACTGGACCCCGTCATCACCCGTTAGGTTAATTAACTAACGACAGAGCGGGAGCTGGACTAGCGCGGATGCAAAACATAAGCAACACCTACTAGATATCATATATAGATATGTACATTCATCTGACACAATAATCGGCATTCCATATCACAGATGAACACATTGGATATATTAGGAAGTCCGCGTTTCGTTTGATCCTGCAACAAAAGACGGTTTCCACGGTCGTGATGAATAGCCAAACCCCATCCTAGACCCGTACGGGTGCGGCAAACTACCCGCAAAGTACCCGAAGTGAAGCAGTCTCCCTCAACAACGTGAGTAGGCCACTTAGCACTTCAAAGTACCCGGTAGTTTGTGCACCCCATCTTGGGTCTATCCTAGGAGAAATAAACAATAAATGAAATAATACAACGGTTGATATAACCTCAACCCGGATGTGCCCTGCGAAAAAATATTACAACAATTTACAATTTACAATTGAATGAAAGAATATAAAACCTCACATCCCCGGCTATTCATTCACAACAAGCCAACAAGTCCATATACACAAACTAGTAGAATAGATCACAGATATGTGCAACCCCTAACTAACCGATATATAGCAATTAGCGGAAGTTTACGAACACATATAAAACCCGATTGGCAAATAACTTAGAATTTCGATCGAAAACTATTTTCCGTGCCTACCCCAAATACAAACCAGCACTCAAAATTTTCTGGGTAGATACCAAATATGTAAGAAGACAGAACACCAAAAATAAGACAATATTGTGGGAAAACGAGCTAACTCGGCGTTGACTCGGCCGCGGATCCGCGGCGAATCGCATAGATTCGCCGCGCTTCCGCGGTTGTCTAACCGAGTTAGGGACTCGTTTTCTCCAGTGTTCTGATAACTCCTTGCAGTGAATTTTCATGCCTCTGAAATAAATTTTTCGACAGTTTTAAAATCGACAGAAACTGCAGGGATTCGGAGTTTTGTTTTCGTGTTTTTCCGACGATCGAAATTCTAATAAGTTGCTAACAAGCTAGTACTAGTTTAATAGGCTCTGATACCATTATAAGTCCATGTCACGCACCCCACGGTTCATGGGGAGGCAGAATATGTGAAAAACGATCATCAAATCATCGCAACGCGGACTCGAGCTCACGGATCGGGACTGAACCTTAACTAGCAAACTACATTAGGTTTAACTACTCGGATTCGAAGTTATACCTCACGATACAAGTCCTTCGGGTCTTCATCGTTGTCCTCCTCATCATCGTAGGCTCCAAGGATCGTAACGGATCGCGGCTACCTCGACGGCCTCCTCGAGGCAAAGACGATCCACCCGAGAGTCTATAGTCTGAGCTTCTATCTCGAATCTGAGATAACTTCGACTTCTAGTTCTCTAAGATAGAAGTCCTAGATGGTGTAGAGTATTTAGATGGATTACTTTGTCTCTTTAAACCCTAGGATTCTCAACACATGAGAGCTTTTAGGGTTTTGAGGAAGAAGAAGATGACTTGAGGAGAGAGAAGGTGTTTGTGATAATGTTAATGAATAATCACTCATCCTTGAATAATATGAAGCATACAAATATCTCTTGATAAATATCTAGAAAATATCAAGCATGCTTCATTTAATTCAAATGGTAAATCACCTCATGAGTCATGGTTCATTTAATGAAAAGCTACACCTTATCTCCTCCACCTCATTTAGGTTTAATCAAAAATGAAATAAACCCTAATGAGACATCTCCTTCTAGAAGCTTTCCTGATAAATTACGAGAATGCCCCTCAACCATATATACATACCCATATCCGTATTCCGAGGAATACGAATACAAAGAGATGAAATAAATCCATCAGTATAATACTAGGATCCGGCTTAAACCAAAGCCCACTAGAATTATCCGCCCGACCACCGTACGTGCATAAGTGTACGTAAGTGATTGAAGCCCTGCCGTAAAACCATACGGCCTCTACACCTTTTGCTCGGTGCAGGGAAACCCTCTGTGTGGGACTCTAAAGACTCGACACTATGCTGGCAGTGGGTTTAATTACAGGCCGCAAGCGGTACTGGCTGTATATAACGGTCCCCGGGTAGATGTCGATAAGAAGGCCGATGAGGTAAATCATCCGAACTCCTACTGAGCCTGAATGTGACAATCTCCGTACAGTCCGGTCTGTTCATCTAAGAGTATCGCATATCGGGCCTAGGAGGATGGTAAACGTCAGACCCCTAAAAGCGGTATAAGTCATGTCGGAGTGTAGCCCAGAACACCCTGAGAAACTACTGAAACACCTACCAGTAAATCTCACTTTCCGTGGCCATGGACTTTTTGTAATGGCTCTCCAACACAGCACGATTTCAATCCCAATACCGGGAGACACGAATCATTTCTAACTGCCACTGCCTCCAAGTGCTTCGGAACTGCACCTAACTACTACCTGTTTGCACGACTCCTTTGAGCCGTGCTAGGGTAGTAATCAAAGTATAGTGGGAACACACTCGAGACGAAGTAGCAGTGTCAAGTCGACGGACTAAGATGTACTCATGTCACCTGGGAACTGCAACCTGACGACAGGTAAAATAACCATCAGCAGTTCCCGACGAGTCCTGTCCAGTGTACTCGTAACCTAACGAGCACCTGCATACTATCTCCAGTACGACGTACTAATGGCTGTGGGACAGACCATCTCCCTTCCTGGGATGAGAAACGTATACACCAATCTACTCCGGGGTATCGATGCCCCGTCTCGATAATCCTACGACCAGGGACCTGTATAAAGATGTGCTTGTAGATTACCCAGCCCCCACTAGTGTGACTGCCATCACAACGCTGGTAATCAAGCAAAGATCCTAAGGGCTCTACTAATATGTATAAGCGATATGCTAAAAGAAACATACGCACATATATAAGTAGAAACAAACCAAGTAGAATACTACCATCTTGAGCAAGACTGTCAATACAACTGTGAGTATCCCAAGCTTCCATTAGTAATATACAAACTAGTATGATACAATAATGGCCTCTAGGGCATATACACTAACACTCATATCAGAAGAACTTAGTTCTTTTTCCAGATCTCAGATCTATAAGCCAAAGTCTTTCAAAAGTGAGAATCTAATTCTCAAAGAATTGAATTGAGCAGAACAGAAACTCAGTGCTTAGCACTCGAAGCCTAGCACTCAGCGCCGAGCACTCCATGTGCCCCTCACGTCGGCGCTATTTAATAGGAAGCGCTTAGCACTCAAAGCCTGGCTCTCTGCGCCGAGCGCTCCACGTGCTCCTCACATGGGTGCTATTTAAGAAGAAGCGCTTAGCACTCGAAGTCTGGCGCTCAGCACCGAGCGCTCTATGTGCTCCTCATGTGGGCGCTATTTAAGAAGAAGTGCTTAGCACTCAAAGTCTGACGCTCAGCGTCGAGCGCTCCACGTGCTCCTCGCGTGTATTTAATAAAAGGTGTTTAGCACTCAGTGTTTGGCGCTCAGCACCGAGCGCCTCACGCGCTCAGCACGTGGGCACCATAGATTGTTTAACACTCCATATAAAAGAATATAAATAAAACAAAAAGAAAAAGGAAGTCAGAACCCGAATCAATGCTCGACAGTGCTAATACAGAAATGGGAGCAAGTCCAAATAAGTAATCGAGTGGGCTAAGCCCAAGGTTGGCAAAACCCCAGATCGATCGAGCCCATATGTCTTCTTCTTAATTAGCCTCAGTCCCAAACCGGACTACCAAGTTTATGATGAACATTTACTGGTTCAAGGGTACATCTCTCCACACCTCTGATACATGTCGTTGTAATTCTTCAATGTCTTCAGAGAGGTGGCGGGTCCCGACAACCAGCAACTGTGGACTGCAACGTCCTTAAACTAATAACGGACCACAACGTCCTTAAATTAATAACGGACCGCAACGTCCATAAACTACTATGGACCGCAACGTCCTTAAACTAATAACGGACCGCAACGTCCTTAAACTACTGTGGACCGCAACGTCCTTAAACTAAAACCTCACCTTAAAAATGGTGATCCGTGGACCGCAACGTCCCTAAACTAATAACGGACCGCAACGTCCTTAAACTAAAATAATAGAGCTCAAATGCTCTTCGTCGGATCTAAATGATCCTAAAACCATGTTAAGTAGATCTTAGTCTAAATTAGACAAACGTACCGTTAACAAACATTTAAGTTTGATCTTAATCTCAAACAAGGTTAATGATCTTTAAATCAAACAAACCCAAATCTAAGAAAATACGGATTTAGACTAATCCACGCCCTACGGCCGACAACACGAATTAGTCTCCGTATACAATCCACGGGCAACCAAAGATAAAACAAATGCAGATGACACGAAGTGACCTTCTGGAGCAGGAGAAAGTGGTTATCTCTACGCAGTAATGTAATTAACTGCAGGGGCTTTCGCCTGCAGGGAAGAGCGTCCCCACAATAAAAAAAAAACCCTCGCAAACAAGGGAGAATCTGAAAAAGTCTGCCACGTCGGCCGCATCTGTTTAAACCTCCGATATACGGTGCCATAAATCAACTTGGCATCTTTGGAGAGGTAGACAGATAAACCCAAATAGCATCTGCCCCCAAAAATTTAGGCAGGACGTCCTAACGTCCCGGTCGCATCTTTCGGCGGTAAACATCAGCTTCTTCCACGGTCATCATGAAAGCCTGTCGTTGTGGTACATTCCTCCTGGTTGGAGGAGCATTCCTCGGAACGTTCTGTTCAGCTTGATGGAACTGACGAGGAGGAGATGCAGTCGGTGGTCCTCTAGGTGGTAGAGCATGGAGAGCGAGTCTTGGAGCAGGTGCCTAAAGGGCCGGTCTCTGCTGGTAAGTGATTGCTGGCCTGGGTGCAGCAATTGGGTTGTGTCTTCGAGGATAAGACCCAATATCAAGAGTAGCTAAACCGCAGACTAACCAAAGATGGTTGGCTCGCCGGCAGTCTTTCGCCAAATTTCCATCTCTCTTGCAGTAGGTACAAAAGGCTGGGCTGGGCCGGTTGATTGGTACTCCTAGTCTCCTAGGCACAAACGGTTGCCTTGATAAGGCTCCTCCTGCCATCTGGGTGGCAGGGCGCTTAACTCCAGCAGATTGAGATCTTCCCCTCATATTTACCACTGCCTCATAACGGCGGGCAGCTTTCAGAGCCGATTCATGGGTCAAAAATTCTCCAGTGGCTAATGTAGCCTGGATCTCCGAATCTAACCCTTGTTGAAATCGACGGGCTCTGATCTCATCCGTCGGTATCAAGTGTGCCGCAAATTTGTTAAAGTATTTTGTTAGCTGTGTAGTATGTGATTTATTGAAAAATCAAATTATTGAGACATATCTTACCGACTGAGCATGGAGAACTCAGCATCGTATTCATCCACTGATTTGGTCCACATCGAACCCTGTTGTAAGTGGATGAACTGCCGTTCCATGTCGAACCTGGCAGTCTCTGGGAAGTACTTTACGTCGAATATGTCACGGAAAGTCTTCCATTCGATGGGTTGAACAAGACGGCTTTCTTCCGCCTTCCACCAAACCCATGCATTGTCCGTGAGCTGCAGCTTTGCAACACAAACCCAAGCTATCTCTGGCACTTGTGCTGCTACCAGATCATCTTCAATGCCTTAAGCCCATTCCTCAGCTTCTAGAGCTCTCTTTTCCTGAGAATTGTTTTGGGTGCAAAGCACTGAATTGCTTCACCCCAAGTGCTTTTGCCTCTGGTCAGTTCATTAGGATAGCAGTCTGCTACTGTTGTCCTTCCAGGAGGTTGCGGATTGCCTCAAGTAGAACCGTCTGTTCATTGATCGGAGCAGTGACGACAAGTGTGAGTGGTAGTGGTAGGGGAGTGTTGTTGACATTCGTGCTGGTGTTGTTTGGGGAATCCATAACCTTGAAAGAAAATTTGGGTTAGGACAGATTCAAAGTATATGAAATGATAAGATTCAAAGAATATGAATTGTAAAGAATGTTTTAATTGCTGGTTCTTGTGTCATATTACTTAGGTTGTCCACACAGAACTGAACTGCATGGTAGGGTTCCATACAGCTCTGACTTGCATGGGCCACCAACAAAACCTGTCACGCCCCGCTTCCCGGTGTACAGCGAAAGGGACGCGACTGGCCGCTACGTATTTACTCTGAAGTAAACAAGCTAAGTGTATCTAAGTAATATAAGTAAAATGCACAAAAGACAATAACAATAGATATATATTAAACAGCAACTTTATTTATTAACATTCTTCTTACAATACAACTGAAAAGTAAATACATGGAATGGAAAGCATTGCCTAAACAGTGGCATAACAGAAATGGAAATACTGAAATGAAATGTACAAGTAACTAGAGTTCTGGGTCGAAGGCTAGCAGGTCCAAATCCTCACTGGTGGGCTCAATCTCCAGTGAGTCCGAATCACCCGACGACATTCCAAAGAAGAAGAAAGAGAATGTCATCAGCGAACAAATCGCTCGGTAAGTCCCGTAAATAAACAAGAATGAAATAGACAGAATAGAGAGTATATTGTTATAATGTTGTATTTAATGTTAACGCTATTGTTTGTAGCTTGGTACAGAAGAATGCCAGTGTATACGAGAGGAGTCCCACTATTCCAGAGACTAAGGTATACGGAGCACAAGGATCCGTTCAGCCACGGTACAACAGCAATTGAATTCAGGTTAGATGTATTATAGTTACAGTCTCGTGCCACTTTTAACACCTTCCGTACCAGTCTACCCCTTATAAACCCCGTGATGTCTTGATTGTATTGATGTATTGTTTGTAGTGTATATTGTATATAGATGGATGACTTGCCGAAACCATGCTATCAGAAAATGGATGTAACTGGAGAATCATATAGATGGATGTATAACCATGGTTCGGTTCAGTCAATATAGATTGATTAGATTGAATAGACGGATTCATAGATCCATGTTGTATTGAAGTTTGATACTTGAATCATATTCAAGTCAGATTGATTATATTGAGACTCAGTCCAATTCAGACAATTAGAAAAGAAATTGAATTTTTGTTAGTTATATGTATGCCCTAGAGGCCATTACTGTACATGGGATGTATATGTAGTGGATGCTTGGACATATATAGGGAGGGCTTTCTCGCTCGACATTATAGTATGCTATCTGGTTGCACTTTGTCTTAACATGTTGACTTGTATACGTGACGTTGTCTTGCTCTCACATGTTGACAAAGCCCTTTAGGATGTGTAGTTGACACCCAGGACTATGATGGAGATCATACTAGTGGGACCAGGGGTAGTCCACAAGTACACCCTATAATTGTTCCTAGTCGATGGAGTATCGAGACAGGGCATCGATGCTCCAGAGTAGACTAGCGTATACGCATCTTGACCCATATGATGGACGATGGATGATCCCACATCCATTGGTGTTTGACATCAAAGAAGGTGTACGGGTGCTCAGTGGAGACTGGATACACTGAACGGACTCGCCGAGAACTCCTAGATGGTATTATACCTATCGTCAGATAGCAGTTCTCTGGTGACACTTGTACAGATTAGTTTGTCGACCCGAGATCGTCATAGAGTTTCGTGTGATTCCCACTGTGCTTTGATTTCCAGCTTACTACGGTCAAGAGATCATGCAAAACGGTGGTTTTTGGATACAGTACCGAGTCACATGGAGGCAATGAGCGATAGGAGGGGATTCGTCTCTCCCGGTATTAGGAGTTGATGTTGCGCTATGCTCGATTGGCCATAACATGAAATCCCTGGCCAGGGTTGTTGAGATTTACTGGTAAGTGTTATCAGTTGTTTCTCGAATCGTTATATACCTTGCATCGGCATGACTTATCAGGCTATTGGGGTCTGACGTTTTACCATCCCCCAGGCGATGATATGTGATGTAACATTTCAAAAATATATATATATTATTTTTTGGGAATTTCTATAATTTAATATTATTTTAATGAATATTTTAATATTTCGGTATAATTAAATACCGATAAATGGGGAAAATTTTGGAAAAATTATGGAAAATGGTAAAATAGGGTATTTTATGGAATTATGCCATTTTTAAGTTTTTATTGTTAGTTATATGCTAATTTAGTGCTAATCGCGATTAAAAATCGCTAATCGGATTTTTAGCCTTTTGGTGCAAAAATGTGCACATATCATTTTTCCACACTTGTTACATTTTCTTACATGTTGTGGGTAGATGGTGGCCTAGGGTAACCATTGTGTGAGGAGAATAAAGGAAAAAAAAAGAAAAGAAAACGTAAAGAATGATTAGGAGAGAGAAAGGTAGGTATGGGGTTTACTTTTTGACTTGTAGAACCATTCCCCATCATTTCTTCACACCATTTTCTCTCCCCTCCTTCCCCTTGCTGCTGCTTCCCTCTCCCTCTTCTTCCTCCTCCCTCTTCAACTTAGATCCACCATTAAAACCTAACCAAAACCCTATTCCCATTTCACAAAAATTGTTCCCGAGCTCACTAGCTACACATTAGACCAAGAAAGTCTTCATTTTGGCGCTGTTGAGGATTCATGAGGGTCTTATGAGATAATTCCTTCACAATTAGAGTTGTATTTCTTGTGCTTAAGCCTCAATTCAAGTTTGAAATCGATGTCGGGTAGTTTAGTGAACTTTGGGCATTACTAGAGAAGGTTAGGGTTTAAGTTGAGAAGGGTGATGAACTTGAGTTTGTTTGGTGACCTTAAGCCCCCTACAATGTTTTAAACCCAGACCAAACGCATATACATAACCTGAAACCCAAAAATACGGAATTACGGAACTTCATTTAGGTTTGTGAGTGATTAGGGTGTGCAGGGAAATCTGGATTGTACTGGGACTTTTACGGGAGAAATAAACAAGTCCAGAGACCAAATTGAGACCCTAGGAACACCCTGTAGCAAAACGAGCACCATTGGGGTACCTAGGGCAGGCCGGGTCGGTTTTGCCTGTAGAGGGGCTCGGCCACTTGGTGAGGAGATGGGTCCGGGTTTCTACTGTAGATCACATAGACCTTATACATCACTCTAGACCTGTTTGCTTGCCTTGATTTTGCCTGAGACGAAATCTGGGATCACTTTTATAAGTTGCTGCTTTGAATTTAGTTATGGTTTTCCGTATTTCGATTTCCAGATTTTGACATTTGTGCGTTATCTCGATCGCGTGACGTTTGTACGTCTATATCGAGTGATTTCGGGTTGTTTTGCGAAGGCTAACCATAGGTTTTAACCTATAGGCCTTTTAGCGTATCGTGTTGGTTTTCGTATGTCGTTTTAGTTTCGATTTGTTTTTAATGCGATGCGATACGTGTGTTATGTAGGTACCTCCACGGTGATCCGAGGCGATGAAGACGATGGAGGCGACATCTACACCGATACGCAGGATTCAAGGTGAGTAGATTTATATCTACGGGGAGAAGTCGGGTGGATGGCGTATAGCACCCCCACAGTCCGTGGTGATGTATAAGAATACGTATACACAAATATATATATTGATTTTATATTGTTGAGTTTATTGATGATAAAGATAGATTTTAGGTGTGATTGGATAGGTTTAGTGTTGCGAGACCCTAGAGTAGAGGTTGCACCACATTTACACACACACACCCATACTTGCATACATTCTTCTTTCATATGTGCTTATATGGGGTTATATTGTTATGTGTTAACATGGGTATGAGACTATGTGTTCACATACTGGATTTGAGGATAGTATTTGGGATTTGAGATGAGTCGATAAGATTTGATTGAGACCGCGAGAACGGTGATATTGCAGGATTCGTACTTGAGATACGTCCTGATGTTATAGCGGATCTTGGAACGACGATAAATGTGAATAGTGTTATACATTGAATGGTTGACATGCGATCGTGATATGAGATAAGTTATGTTAAGATATTCATCATAGGTCGCATTAGGCGATGTATACCTCTTTATGACGATATATGATGATGATATCGGTTTGTATGAGGCTGTAGATCAGCAGTCAGATCATGATTAGATTGATGATATTAGTATTGTACTAGACGTAGATCAGTACCCTGGATTGTGATCTTTGATAAAGAGGATATCAGATGAATAAAATGATGAATGTGATATTGACCCGTACCCAGATTTGGGATGACGTACGACGGATTTACGTACGAGCTATATTGATGTTTGAGCCACACTCTTGACCTGGGAATATCTGATTATAGATATGGTATCGGATGTGATATTATCGAGGCGGGATCACCGACTAATATATATGTATATATGTATCGACTCAGATGTTAGGCGGTTTCCTTACCTTCAGTTAGTCTGTTAGCTCAGCCCTATAGTTTAGTGCAGCTGTATGACTCATAGGGTATTAAATGCTGATTAGTTATCATTGTGTCTAGTATTCAGCTCCCGCTCATTATTGCTGTTCGCTCCGCATCGCATACTTATATTGTGATTTCATATGGCTTGTTGATATCATGTTGTTAGGACACCAGCACCATTACCGATGATGCGTATGTACCACGTACACTTACTTGCCGGCTCACACACATCTTCATTGGTAATTTCCATGTCACGTACACTTAGAAAATATTATTGCTTGATTTAGCTTGTTAGCTAGTAGTTTTGACATGATATTAGTGTACTTGCCTTATATGCCAGCTTAGATATTGTAGTTATTACTTGTCACTTCATGCATACTGTTATTCATTGTTATGCCGTATTCATGGATTCTCATGCCTATATTCATGGTTTTACATGCTATTGATGATTTGGATTCAGACTTCCATCAGATTTCTGGATTTGGGAACCGTGGGTATTTCAAAGGAGAATATGTAATTGTTTTTAAAAAACCCGGTTACCCTTGATATGATATTTCAGTGCGTCCACCATGTGTTTTCTCGGTGCTGAGAGCGACATGTAAGACCCGAGTTCGAGGAGTGGAGGAACCGTTTCGGGTACATGGTGGGCTCGGTAAGGTACCCCGGGGCGAGAAGGTCGCAGATGATGGCGTTGAGCCTGGCAGGGGAGCACTACCGACCAGTGATTTTACCCGACGCGTCGGATATCCGGAGGATACCGTCGTGGTCTTGAGATTGATGGTAGGGGCCGGTCTGGACTGACGGCTCCCTAGATAGTGAGATTGATACTGAGATTTTGAGATATTGAGGTACTGAGATTTGATGATACAGGCCAGTCCGGATAGCCGGAGCCTGAGATTTTGAGACATTGAGATTTATGTTTTGTGTCGATGCTAGACACTGTTTATGCTGATTTCATTTATGATACCTCATTTTAAAAATACAAAGGAAATCTCACTAAATTATGAAAGCAGTTTCTTAGTACATGTATTCTGTTTTCATGCATTCATACATCATCCATATGATATATTACTACCTGAGGCACTAACACGGGCACATGGGATTACACTTGGGTTAGACATTTACCCTAGCCATTGTTATAGGCTGCTAGTTATATATTTGAGGATATATTATGATCGTATGACCTAGGATTGCGCCATACATGCGATTCCTGTTTGTAGATGTATTCTATTCACGAGTTGGCAACTCACCCCCGTTGTGCCACAGTTTCTTGCAGGTTTTGCCGTACAGGTTTCATTACGGCTTTGCTGGCACTACTCCCTTTTTCCGGGTGATTTGCTAGTAGGTGGGTTCACTTGTATCGTGACCATCAGTATATTTGTATATTATTATTCAGTTGTATCTAGAAGTTCCATCAACCAAACAGGTATTTATTTGAGATAGAGACCAGTGATGTTTTTTCTTTCGACCTTAGAGTCGCGCGTTGTATTTCTATGAATTTCATGTTGTTTTGAGTTTCCTTTTCTGTTGTGATCCTCGCCTTTCGGCGTTGTATATTATATTGCTTGTGTGGTTGTGACCGTCGTTTTACGAAGAGCTAGCTCCCGCTTGGGGATTCCTTTATTCGTTATATATGCTTTATCAGGTTTTGTACCCGTTTGGGGTCAGTTTTTACAAAGGAAACTCTACCGAAATTTTTAGAAAAGACTTGTGATTTTAAAATGCATATTTCGGCGTATTTTGCAAAACTATTTGATTTAAATGGTTCTTCCTTCACTCTACTACTTTTCTTGGTTTGGATTTCTGGGTTTCGGCTTACTTAGATTACGTGCGCCTCAAGACGTTTCGTAGTTTAAGTGTCGGTCATGTTCCGTACTTTCGGGTCGTGACATGCGACATATCAGACGAAGAGACCGGACTGTACGGTAGTGTTACTGTTAGGCTTTTGCAGGAGTTAGAGCGGGTTTGCTTGCTGATCTTCTGATCATTCAATACCCGGGTAGCCGTTACGTCCAGCTAGTACCGCTGACGGCTTGTGGGTGCTTGATGTGATCATCACCTACTGCCGGCGTATTGATGAGTCTTTAGAGTCCTACACAGAGGTTTCACTGGCTCAGGCAAAACGAAGTAGGAGCACATATGTGATATGCGCGGGACCGAGATTAATACGTATATGTGATACCGTATTCTATTCTCGCGATATAAAGTATTGATCGGTTATATGTGATATAGCCGGATTATCGAATCAAATGTTGATTCGATAAGTCGATACTGTATCGGTCGGTTATATGCGATATAGCCGGGTTATCGAATCAAGTGTTGATTCGATATGATGATACAAATAATATTAGTCGGTCATATGAGATATAACCAGATTATTAAATCAAGTGTTGATTTAATAATTTAATGTATAATTATATATTTGATATATTAATTTACATTAACTAATATTAGCTCACTTAAACATTTATTTTTCTCACATGTGCACACTTAATATATATGTGATATATATTAATTGTGTTTTATTTTGTGTCATGGTTGATGATACAAGATACATGGGTGTATGAGACTTACACCATGATAAAGATAATGTAGGGTTTATTTATTTAGTGTAAATCAATTATTAGTTGGATAATGGTCACATGGCATGAAGCTCTGAGAAGCTTGGAGACCCATTGACTGGTCTACTAGTTTTGTTTTATACTAGATATTTTGTTAACCCAACCATTATCTTAACTCATGGTTAAGTCTCTACATGAGACATAATAGATATTTTCTCGCCCATGGTTGCCATACTCACTCACAACATTATCTCTCTTCAAAGCTCAAGAGCTCTCTAGCTCTTGATCAAGTGAGAAACCCTAGTGAGAAAATTAATTCCAAAGTGAGCAAAAATCCTTCTTCATTATCCTCTACTAGATTAGCACTTTAGTATAGGGAGTTAGCTTCACTAATCCCACATTAGTGAAGAGAGTAACTTGGGTTAGTGTCTCCTCGATGTAGATCATCTTCGGCCTCGAAGACTTCAAGCAAGATCGTTGCTTTCTTCTCATGGAGCTATTCAAGAGTCCACAAGATCATTTCATCGCAGCGAAGGGACTACTACACATAGCTATTGAAGTGAAGAACTGGTCTACAAAGGTTGTATTCCTCATTCACTTAGATGTTAAGTTGTTAACATTGCTTGCTTGTTTAAATTTCTAGTTAAAGATTCTAGGTTAGAGTTATTTAGAACGGCAAAAGTTTAAAAACGGCATGGACGATACCTGTCACGACCCGAAAGGTGCGGAATGCGACTGGCACTTAAATTACGAAGCGTCTCAAGGCGTACGCAATCTAAGTAAGCCAAAGCCCAGAAATCAAAACCCATTTAAGCCATAGAGTGAAGGAAAAACCAATCTATTGGAAGCAATTTTTTAATCCAATAAGTCACATCAAGCTTTTTAAAAGCAACATCCATTTTTCCGAAAATTCGACAGAGTCTCCTTTGTAAAAACTGGCCCCAAAACGGGTACAAAACAGAAATATATAAATGGATAACATGAAATAAGGCATCCCCAAGCGGGAGCTAGCTCTTCGCCGAAGCGGACTCAAATCCCACGCAATGTAAATCAGCAATGTGCAAAATAAGTATAAAAAGGCACCAGCAATAAGCATCTTGTCGTCTCAAGTGGGCTCGACCCCAAAATACATCATAAAAGTCCACAAATCTCACTGCCTCGTCTAGGTCAATATACATCAACACAATAACAAGTACAGTAGATACAGTAGATGGAGTACTCTAGATATGATGAATATACAAGGTGGAAACCAAAATGATATCACAACCCACCTACGAGCAAAAGCCTCAAGTCCAGGAAAAAGGAGCAAAAGGAGCAAGTGCGTCCGCCGCTACTGTACTGACGGAGCGGATCTGCAAAAAGGCTGTGGCACAACGGGGGTGAGTTGCCAACTCGTGAGTAATAAATAACATCTATAGAGGCTGTCGTAAGCATGGACGCAAGTGTCATAATATCAACAATACTGATATGGCATGATATACTAGCAGATATGTATGCAACATGAATCAATGCATAATACTATCCGGCATGATGTACTAGCAGGTATGTATGCAACATGAATCAACTCGTGATCTGAATATGAGGATATAAGAAATCATTATTTTCTTCTTAGAAATCTCTTTTGAAATATCAGCATAATATCAATGAAATCAACAGAAATCCGTGTCCAGCATCGACACCTCAATAACTATCTCAAATCTCATGTATCCATATCACGGTATCTCTGGCCCCAGCCGTCCGGCTGACCCATCTCAAGTATCAATATCTCAACATCTCACGGTGGTATTCTCTGAATATCAGCCGCGCCAACAATCACCGGTAGGTAGTCTGCCCCTGCCAGGCTCATCGTCTACACCTCGATCTTCTTGCCCCGGGGTACCTTACCGGGCCCACCATGCACCCGAGACGGTTCATCCAACTCCTCGAAACGGGTCTCGAAAAACCAACAGAAAACTCATGGTGGACGACACATGTATCATATCACGAGAAAAGCCGCAATTTTTAACGTTTAAAATAATATCAGGTTTATTAAATCCTTGCGGCTTTTCCCCAAAAACTCATAAATCTCAAGTGCTGAAATCCTCAAGAAAATCATCATAAGTGCATATGTCAATGATAATGAATGCCTATATTATCAACAAGTCGAACTGCAATGTATGACTAATAGGCTAGGCATGAACGAATGATGTAATTAGGTACATGCATATGACTAGCAATCCTACATGTTCATCCTGAGAAATTTAAATGCATTAGAACAGATTTAAGCATCATATATGGTGAAATTGCTCTAGATTTCAGGTTATACAAGTTATCTAGTGTTGTGGCATAGCAATTACCAAGGCGTGTGTGTCCGTATGAATAGTTCTCGTGCTGCATAAAACCCTGGCAATGTTGCAAGTGTCCTATGAAATGAGTCTGCACATGTATGTGAATATATAGGATCATGAATGCAGCAAGATGTTCAAGTAGGCACTATACTCATAAATACTATTACCACTAGAAGTCTTTTAAATTATTCAAACTATCAGGCGTCTTGCGCCATCCAAACGATTTTCCCCCATAGATGTTACATCTACTCGCCCGTTGTTCCCCTCCGAACGGCGGCCGAGACGTTAGGACGTCCTGTGCCTGGGGTTCGGGGCAGATGCTATTTGGTTTTACCCGTCTACCTCTCCGAAGATGCCAAGTTGATTTATGGCACCGTGTATCGAAGGTTTAGACGGATGCGGCCGATGTAGCAGACTTTGTCAGATTCCCCCTCGCTTGAGGGGTTTTTGATTGTGGGGACGCTCTTCCCTGCAGGCGTAAGCCCCTGCAGTTAATTACGCTACCGCATCGCGGTAACAACTTTCTCCTTCTCCAGAATTTCACTTCGTGTCGTGTGTGTTTGTTTTGTTTGTGGTTGCCCGTGGATTGTATACGGAGACTGAGTAATGCCGTCGCCCGTAGGACGTGGATTAGTCCAAATCCGTATTTAGTTAGATTTGGGTTTGGTGTTTTTAGTTTAAGGATGCATTAGTCGCGTTGCGGCTAAGACCAACTTAAACGTTCGTCAAGGATACGTTAGTCCTGTTTTGGACTACGATCGACCTGACGTAGTAATTGATTTAATTATCTGGTTGTCGAGACTCTTCACCTCTCTGACGTCGTTGAGGAATTACAACGACAGGCGTCAGAGAAGTTCAGAGGTGTACCCTTGAACCAAAATTGATTTGGGGTTTTATCGTTTGTTTAAAGATCTAAGGACACATTAACCGTATTTAGGGCTAAGATCAACTTAGACGGGACCGTTTAGATCCAGCAAAAGAGCATTTGGGCTCCATTGCGCCAGTTTAGGGACGTGACGGTCCGTCGCCAGTTTTAAGGACGTGGTGGTCCATTATTAGTTTAGGGACGTTTCAGTCCGTCGCCAGTTTAAGGACGTAGTGGTCCAATATTAGTTTAGGGACGTTTCGGTCCGACATTAGTTTAAGGACGTCTCGGTCCAATATTAGTTTAAGGACGTTTCGGTCCAACATTCTCATTTTGGAGTGAATATTAGTTTAGGGACGTTTCGGTCCATTATTAGATGAGTGGTCGTTGGGACTCGTCACCTCTTTGACGTCGTTGAGGAATTACAACGACGGATGTCAAAGGAGTTCGGAGATGTACCCTCGAACCGGATATAAGTTGATTTAGGAGAGCCATTTTGCTCAGTCAATTTAATTTAAGGACTTATGGCCACGATTGGGCTAAGTCCAGTTCAACATCTTTATTAAGTAATGCATTGCATTTAGGCTCTGCAGAGCATCAATTTATTCTGAGCTCTGCTCATTTATGAATGATGCAATGCATCTGTTTTGATTTGGGCTCTGTCCCTTGTAAAGTGCACAGCATTCTGGAGATTCTGTTTGGGCTCTGCCCATTTATAAATGATGCAAAACATCTGTTTTGATTTGGGCTCTGCCCCTTAAAATAATGCATTTGCGCTTTATTGAGCCTGTTAGGCCTTCTCTTAATTGGGCTTGGCCCTTTTGAATGCATTTGCGCTTTGCGCTAAGTAATGAGCGCAAGTCCATACGGTGACGACACGTGTCGTGCTTTGATGAGTGCAAGCGCACTAGCGCAGCGCGTTGCGCTGCGCAATTGCGCTGCTGACACGTGGCGCGCTCTCAGCGAGTTGCGCTAATTCCAGAGAGCAAAGCTCTATCTTAAGAGCGCTTAGCGCAAATGGTTTTCTAGCCGACACGTGGCGCTCTCTCAGCGAGTTGCGCTAATTCCAGAGAGCAAAGCTCTATCTTAAGAGCGCTTAGCGCAAATGGTTTTATAGCCGACACGTGGCGCTCTCTCAGCGAGTTGCGCTAATTCCAGAGAGCAAAGCTCTATCTTAAGAGCGCTTAGCGCAAATGGTTTTATAGCCGACACGTGGCGCTCTCTTAAGAGCGCAACGGCGCAACTTGGAAGTGCAAAGCACTAAGAATCTTTTAGATTCAAGAAGGAAAGTGCAAAGCACTGTTTAATTTCTTCGTCTAAATTGGATCAAAGAAAAATAAATTTTTCTTTATTCGAAGAACCAAAGGTTCTTAAAAGTGCAAAGCACTAGTCTTTTATTATTTTATTATTTTTATTGTTTTTACAGAACCGAAGGTTCACAAGAAGTGCAAAGCACTGTTTTTTTTTTTTTATAAAGATCATTGATCTTATTTTTAGATCAATGATCTATTAGAAGGCCCCTTTTTTTTCTACCTCATGAAGGTTCTTTACCTTTTTCTTCTCGGAGTTTCTCTGTTTAGGGTTCTTGATTTTTCGAGAAAATTCTTGATGCCTTTTGAATGAGGTCTGGGGTCCTATTTATAGTGCCCCATAAATTTGTTGAATTTGTTAACGGGATCTTTCTTGAATGATTTTTGGGAGTTTTCCCACCGTTGGATCTTTGATCCAGAGGCCGAAGAAAGTCTTCTAGTTCTGGAAAGAACAGAAAAGATTTCATGAAATCTTAATTCAGTTTGGCGCAGATGCCCCAGCGCACGACACGTGTCGCGCAGCGCAGAGCGCAGCGCAAGTGCGCTAGCGCATCTGCGCTGACACGCGTCGCACAGCGCAGAGCGCAGCGCAACTGCGCTAGCGCATCTGCGCTGACACGCGTCACGCAGCGCAGAGCGCAGCGCAACTGCGCTAGCGCATCTGCGCTGACACGTGTCACTCAGCGCAGAGCGCAGCGTAGCTGAAGCGTTGCTTCCTTTAAACAGAGCTTTGCTCTGATTGGGCGCGCCTTCTTGGGCGCTGCGCTCGGCGCGTTGCGCCTGACACGTGGCGCGTTGCGCCCAACACAAAGAATCTGAAGCGTTGCTTCAGTTATTAAAGCTTAAATTTCCACAGCAGAGCTTTGCTCTGATTGGGGGAAGATGAAGCGTTGCTTCATCTCCCGCTTCGGAATTTGAACAGAGCTTTGCTCTGATTGGGGTAAACAAAATGCCCCCCGCACCGTTGCGCTTACGTGGCCCCAAACGTGAGCGCAACGGTGGCGAGATTCCAACCGCCATGACGACTTTGGAAGTCGAAGAGGCACTTGGTGCCTATAAATAGGACCTCTGGTCCCCTACAGATGCTTATCATCTTTCCGGTTTTTATTTTCAACAGCTTCAGAGCTTTGCTCTTGCCTTCAAGAACTCTAGAGCTTTGCTCTTCTTTCCAAAGTTCTTTAGAGAAAATTTTAGGTAAAATTAATATAAATCAAATTAACTTAAATTAATCTTAATCAAAGAGCCCTGCTCTTGCAGATCTTTTGATCTAAAGAGGTCCCCATTGGGGTTTCACTAGCAGAGCTTTGCTTAATTCCAAAATTGGAAACTTTAGGTAAATTTAATGTAAATCAAATTAATTTAAATTAATCTCAGTCAAAGAGCTTTGCTCTCACAGATCTTTTGATCTAAAGAAATCCCCATTGGGGTTTCATTAAGCTTTTGTTCGTGGGTTTTAATCCTTGAATAGAGCTTTGCCCTCCAAAAGATTTGTAATTTCTTGATTCATTAATGGAGCTTCGCTCCTTTTAAATTATATAACATAGCTTTTAAGGGTTACTGATTGTTGTCGATCTTCTTCTATAGGAACAATGGACGCCCATATGTATGCTCTTAACGAGATCATCTCCTACGGGGACATCCGCCGACTTGGCCGCTCTCAAAATCGAGAGTTCACAAACGCGGAGTGTGCTGAAATCATGAGCCGCTTCGACGCATACAATGGTCCACTGCTTCCCCGGCGTTCTTCTCTTCTCAAGCTTATAGTGGGAGCCATCTGGGAGGCGCTTCCCCTCTTCTGTTCCGGCGTACCGCTTAGGGCGTTGGATGCTGCTGAGGACAAGGTGCACTCGGTGTACCTGTTGAATTTTATCTCAAAGAGGCGACGAGACAGCCTTATCGATCTCCTGCATGAGGTCTTTCAACAGTCCGCCATACTCGCCGCTTATCGAAGGGTGGAAGACATCAGGGGGGACCCTGACGCTTGTGCTCGTGAAAGGAAGCATACCAGGATGGTCCGCGCGGCCTGGAAAGTCATAGATAGGGTGGCTTTCGAGTTCCTCAATCCATGCCCTGGGTTCGAGGTTATTCCGTTGTAATAACATTTTTAATTTATCGCTTTATGATTGTAAGAACTTTGGGCGATATTAATGAAAATTTTGTCTTTCCTATCTTGTCTTATCTTCTGCTCTGAATCTTTCACCTGACTGAATGCGTCTCATATGCCCGATCAAGTGTAAATCATATGCTTTTTTTTTTTGTTGCTTCTCCTCTTTTTCAGCATGTCGTCACAATTAGCAGGTAGTAGAGTAAGCTTCTTGATTTCTTCGAGATATAACGATGGCTTAGGCCGCAGTTTCAGGTCTGCCGCCTAGGACTTTTCAACTCCATGAGCCGTGAGGGTCTCATGGAGACTTTTCTCCCTACGGATCGAGAGGATCTCGTAGGTGGGTTTTCTCCTTAGGAATCGTGAGGATTCCTAAGTGTGGTTTTCTCTTTATAAGTCGTAAGGATCCTATAAGAGAATTTTCCCTCTTACGAGTCGAGGGGATTCGTAAGTGGTTGTTTCCCTCTTTGTCGAAAATTGACTTCAGAGAGTGAGACCCGTGAATAGTATGCAAGAGACCATTTAGGATTGACTTGCAGGGTCCCATTACCCTCTTACGAGTCGAGAAGGCTCGTAAGCGGTTGTTTCCCTCTTTGTCGAGAATCGACTTCAGAGAGTGAGACCCGTGAATAGTATGCAAGAGACCATTTAGGATTAACTTGCAGGGTCCCATTGTTCAGGAAGCAAGTTTTTGAATCCTTACTGCCCGAGATGTGAGTCAAAGAAGCTCTCGTCACGGAGCGTTTGTATCCGTGAGTTGAGAAGTTTTGCGAGGGATTATTTGTTTCCCAAGCGCCGAGGATTATTTGTGTCCTTGGGGTTTGAAACGAGTCGAGGGTTCCTACGGAGGCACTGGTGGCTCTGCGGGTCGACGCGGATCAGAAGGCTCTCGTCAAGGAGTGTTTGTATCCGTGAGTTGAGGAGTTTTGCGAGGGATTATTTGTTTCCCAAGCGCCAAGGATTATTTGTGTCCTTGGGGTTTGAAACGAGTCGAGGGTTCCTACGGAGACACTGATGGCTCTGCGGGTCGACGCGGATCAGAAGGCTCTCGTCAAGGAGTGTTTGTATTCGTGAGTTGAGGAGTTTGTCGGGATTATTTGTTTCCCGAGCGCCAAGGATTATTTGTGTCCTTGGGGTTTGAAACGAGTCGAGGGTTCCTACGGAGACACTGATGGCTCTGCGGGTCGACGCGGATCAGAAGGCTCTCGTCAAGGAGTGTTTGTATCCGTGAGTTGAGGAGTTTGCCGGGATTATTTGTTTCCCGAGCGCCAAGGATTATTTGTGTCCTTGGGGTTTGAAACGAGTCGAGGGTTCCTACGGAGACACTGATGGCTCTGCGGGTCGACGCGGATCAGAAGGCTCTCGTCAAGGAGTGTTTGTATCCGTGAGTTGAGAAGTTTGCCGGGATTATTTGTTTCCCGAGCGCCAAGGATTATTTGTGTCCTTGGGGTTTGAAACGAGTCGAGGGTTCCTACGGAGACACTGATGGCTCTGCGGGTCGACGCGGATCAGAAGGCTCTCGTCAAGGAGTGTTTGTATCCGTGAGTTGAGAAGTTTGCCGGGATTATTTGTTTCCCGAGCGCCAAGGATTATTTGTGTCCTTGGGGTTTGAAACGAGTCGAGGGCTCCTACGGAGACACTGATGGCTCTGCGGGTCGACGCGGATCAGAAGGCTCTCGTCAAGGAGTGTTTGTATCCGTGAGTTGAGGAGTTTGCCGGGATTATTTGTTTCCCGAGCGCCA
Organism: Agapanthus africanus; assembly: GCA_030015575.1. NCBI lineage: Eukaryota > Viridiplantae > Streptophyta > Magnoliopsida > Asparagales > Amaryllidaceae > Agapanthus > Agapanthus africanus. The sequence goes on from JASDDO010000031.1 coordinate 422,552,164, forward strand.
AGGATTATTTGTGTCCTTGGGGTTTGAAACGAGTCGAGGGTTCCTACGGAGACACTGATGGCTCTGCGGGTCGACGCGGATCAGAAGGCTCTCGTCAAGGAGTGTTTGTATCCGTGAGTTGAGGAGTTTGCCGGGATTATTTGTTTCCCGAGCGCCAAGGATTATTTGTGTCCTTGGGGTTTGAAACGAGTCGAGGGTTCCTACGGAGACACTGGTGGCTCTGCGGGTCGACGCGGATCAGAAGGCTCTCGTCAAGGAGTGTTTGTATCCGTGAGTTGAGGAGTTTGCCGGGATTATTTGTTTCCCGAGCGCCAAGGATTATTTGTGTCCTTGGGGTTTGAAACGAGTCGAGGGTTCCTACGGAGACACTGATGGCTCTGCGGGTCGACGCGGATCAGAAGGCTCTCGTCAAGGAGTGTTTGTATCCGTGAGTTGAGAAGTTTGCCGGGATTATTTGTTTCCCGAGCGCCAAGGATTATTTGTGTCCTTGGGGTTTGAAACGAGTCGAGGGTTCCTACGGAGACACTGATGGCTCTGCGGGTCGACGCGGATCAGAAGGCTCTCGTCAAGGAGTGTTTGTATCCGTGAGTTGAGAAGTTTGCCTGGATTATTTGTTTCCCGAGCGCCAAGGATTATTTGTGTCCTTGGGGTTTGAAACGAGTCGAGGGTTCCTACGGAGACACTGATGGCTCTGCGGGTCGACGCGGTTCAGAAGGCTCTCGTCAAGGAGTGTTTGTATCCGTGAGTTAAGGAATTTGTCGTTGAAGTCACTGGCTTCTTCGGTTGAAATGAACCGTTGAAGCTTGGTTTCGTCGTTTGACGGAATCCGCTGGGGAGGTATGGTTTCTTCTTTGTTTACGCCCTTGGATTGTGTACAGGGATCGATATGATCTTAACTGTAGGGCCGAAGTTTTATCATTTCTTATTTTTTTTGTTTTATTTTATTTCCGCGATGCTCTATCATTTCAGCTTTTATATCGCGAAGGTCGCGATTGCCCAAACATTTCGGCTATTTTTCGCGGTGCCCAATCATTTCGGCTATATTTTTTTTATTTTTACTCGTTGCTTTTTATTACGAGTCGCCCAATCATTTCGGCTATTTTGCATGCATACGTTTTACTTGCTGCTTTTTATTGCGAGTTGCCCTATCATTTCGGCTATTTCGTATGCATGAGTGGTCTACTGGCTTTCGCCGTCAACCTGAAATTGAACACCGATTTCGGCATTAGCACCGCTGCAACTGGGATATTACCAGGAGCGAATCATCATCTGCTTCCGTCGATGTCGAACGAAGGTGGCTTAGCGAACAGGGTTAGGGTCCTGTCGACTAAGGCTTTGACTTCATGAGCCGTAAGGGTCTCCTGAAGGTGTTTCTCCCTACAAGTCGTGAGGATCTTGTAGGTGTATTTTCTCCTTAGGGGTCGTTAGGATCCCTAAGTGTTTGTTTTTCTGTAAGTCGTAAGGATCCTACAGGAGGGCTTTCTCCTTGTAAGTCGAGAGGATTTACAAGGGTTGTTTATCATGCAATCATATCCCTAGTTTCAGATGGGACTTAGTTAGGGAAATTTTTATTCACGCCCGTGGATTGTATACAAGGGTCAGTATTGAGCCACTTGTAGGGCAATATTGGAAGTTTGTGGGGGTTTGCTTAAGCACAGGTTTAGGTCTCTGTGACTTAAGACTTTCAAATCCTATGAGCCGTGAGGGTCTCATAAGAGAGTTCTCCTTACGAGTCGTGAGGATCTCGCAAGTGTATTTTCTCCTCAGGAATCGTGGGGATCCCTAAGTGTGTCGCTCCTTTGTGAGTCGTAAGGATCTCACGCGGGTGGTTTCTCCTTACAGGGTCGAGAGGACTCCATAAGGGTTCTTTAACGAAGTTGCGCCCTTTCGGGTTTTCACAACATCCGCCGGTAGTCCTGCTGTTTTTACTCACGGAGCCCTTTCGGGTTTTCATCCGTGCCCATTTTTTTTTTTTTTTTTTTTTTTGTTGTCAGCCTCAGGATGCCGCAGTATTAGTTTAAAGACGTTTTCAGTCTGCTATTAGTTTAAAGACATTCCGGTCCACCGTTGAGAGGGTTGGCTACTACTTATAAAGCTTGAGCTTAGGAAGATAGCGAGCGGACATAGTCGTCGTCATCTACCATTGACCTAGGCTGTGGCTTATTAAGCGTAGTATTTCTTTAGGAAGCGTCCGTTTATTGGCCTGAAAGACATTTCACCGTGCATGTCCATGAGTAGATAGGCCCCACCTTGGTAGACTTTATCAATGATATAAGGACCTTCATAGTTTGGCTCGAATTTTCCTCGCTTGGCGCGATTGGGGATCATGGGCCTTTTGACCACTAACACGAGTTCGCCTTGGTGGAATGTCCTCGGGCGGCTCAATCTTTCATATGAGCGCGTCATCTTTGCTTTATAGGCTTCCAGATTTTGTTGTGCTAGAAGCCGGATTTCATCAAGGGCGTCAAGCTCTTCAAACCGAAGGTGAGCATTTTCTTCGTCTGTCAGCTCGTAGTGGACTGCCACTCGTAGAGAGGGTAATTCTATCTCGAGAGGGAGTACTGCTTCCGTCCCAAATACCAACGCGTATGGCGTTGTGTTTGTGGCCATTTTAAACGTAGTCCGATACGCCCAAAGAGCCTCTTGCAATCTTTCGTGCCAATCTTTCTTATTTCGTGACACTGTTTTCTTCATGATCTTCGTCAAGGTCTTGTTGAAGGCCTCAGCTAGACCATTAGCTCGCGGGTTATAAACTGAGGAATATCTCCAGTCTATATTGTGCTGCTGTGCGAAACGGCTAATTTTATGACTTCGGTAGGCCGGCCCATTATCAGAGATGATTCTTCTCGGGGTTCCAAACCGGTAGATGACATGCGTTTTGAAGAAATGGAGGATGTTCTCCGTCTTTACTTCCCTTAACGGAACCGCCTCTGCCCATTTGGAAAAGTAATCAGTCGTCGCCAAGATGAAACGATGTCCCTTTGACGACGCTGGTTCGATGGGACCGACTATGTCAGTTCCCCACATTTCGAATGGCCAACTAGCCATTGTCGGATGTAGTGGATTGGGATGCTGATGGATGAAGTCCCCATGAATTTAGCATGAATGACATTGCTTCGCATATTCGAGGCAATCCTGCATCATCGTGGGCCAGTAGTAGCCCATCCGCTTTATCTTCAACTTCATCTTAGGGCCTGCTTGGTGGGAACCGCAGAGTCTGTCATGAACTTCTTGGACGACCCTTCTCGCTTCGTCAGGTCCTAAGCATCTCAACCACAGAGAGTCGAATGACCTCTTGTATAGAGTATCATTGACGAAGGCGAAAGACAGAGCTCGTTTCGTGAGCTGATGTCGCGTGGACGCCTCTTCAGGTATTCGGTGGAACTTGAAGTAATCTATGAAGACTTCTCTCCAATCCTCGGTATTTTCCCTGTCTTTTATTTGCAAGGTTGTCTCCTCTTTCGCTCCTTTTTCTTCAGACGATTTCGGAGATATTTCTGTTGGGGCGAGCACTCGGCGGCTTTGTATCACGATTCTAACGTCATCGAGGTTCTCGTCAGCCAATTCTTTAGCAAGTTTGGCCAGTGCGTCCGCTTTGCCGTTTTCCGCGCGCGGTATACTTTCCAAAGTGTAAGAGGGAATTTGGGTTAGCAGTTGTTGCACTTTTTCACCGTATTTTACCAATTCCGGTTTGCATGTTTGGTAGTCGCCGTTTACTTGACTAACGACCAGTTGGGAATCACCGTATATGAGGAGATCTTCAATTCCCATGTCAATGGCGATCTCGAGGCCTGCTATCAGAGCTTCATATTCGGCTTCATTGTTTGTTCTCGGCTCCGTTAGGGAGAACGCGTAGCGCATTATCCCTCCTTGTGGAGTTACAAAGATGAGTCCTACCCCTGATCTAATTATAGGGGTACTTTGTTTACGTTTCTTCATGGAAGATGCTCCATCGAAATAAAGCTCCCATCGGATATTATCACCGTCGATCGCATCGAACGCATGTTCGTCTGGAAGATCGCAATTCAGAGGAGAATCGGCGGGTATCGGATGCTCAGCGAGGAAGTCGGCGATGGCCTGGCCTTTCACTGCCTTGAGAGGTTGATACGTTATCGAGAATTCCATCAAGAGCAGGGCCCATTTAGCGAGTCTTCCCGTCAATATGGCCTTTGACATTAAATATTTAAGAGGGTCCACTTTTGAAATCAGACGGACCTCGTGTGCCAACGCGTAGTGCCTAAGCTTTGTTATTGCGAAGATCAACGCCAGGCAGTATTTTTCAATGGGAGAGTAGTTGCTTTCTGCCCCCAGCAGGACTCGACTTAAGTAGTAAAGTGCTCTTTCTTTCCCTTGATCGTTCTCTTGTGCCCATAATACGCCTAAAGAACCTTCGAGGGCGGTTGTATAAAGAATAAGAGGCTTCCCCTTAACTGGAGCAGCCAACACCGGAGGGTTCTGCAGGTATTGCTTGATCTCATCCAGCGCGCCTTGGCATTTTTGATCCCAAACGAATGGGGTTCCCTTCTTCATCAGGTGGCTGTAAGGACGGCACTTTCCTGAAAGGTTGGCTATGAATCGTCGTATATACGCGAGTTTCCCTTGGAGAGACCGCAACTGTTTGAGAATCCTCGGCGGAGGCATTTCCATGATCGCTTTGATCTTTGACGGATCTATTTCAATACCTCGGTGTCGAACGACGAATCCCAGGAATTTGCCCGAGGAAACCCCGAACGCACATTTAAGAGGATTCATCTTCAAGTTGTATTGCCGAAGGCGTTGAAATACAGTCTTCAGATGCTCGAGATGTTCCTCGTATGATTTGCTTTTAACCACGAGATCGTCGATATAGCATTCAACGATTTCGTGTATAAGGTCGTCGAAGATCTTCGTCATGGCCCTCTGATAAGTAGCACCGGCGTTCTTCAAACCGAAGGGCATCACTTTATAACAAAATATACCAAGAGGAGTCCTGAAGGCTGTGTGCTTCTGATCTTCCGGGTGCATTTTTATTTGATTATACCCCGATGAGCCGTCCATGAAGGAGAAAACCTCATGAGTGGATGTGTTGTCTATCATCAGCTCGGTGACTGGCACTGGGAAGTCATCTTTTGGGCAGGCTTTGTTGAGATCCCGGAAGTCTACGCATATGCGCACTGTCCCATTTTTCTTCATCACCGGGACAATGTTGGCGATCCATTCAGGGTATTGGACTTCCTGGATGAAGCCAGAGTCTATCAACTTTTTGACTTCGGCGTTGATACTCATCTCAAGCTCGAGTCGCATTCTCCTCGGCGCTTGTTTGACTGGCTTGATGTCCGGGGATATCGCCAACTTGTGTACTGCAATTTCTGGGTCTAATCCCGGCATTTCGGAATAGTTCCACGCGAAGCAATCTTTGTGCTGTAGAAGCACATCCTTTAACGCAGCCACCCTCCCTTCAGATAGCAGCTCGCTGATGAATGTCGGTCGCGGGTCATTTTCCGTCCCCAACTCAATTTTCTTGAGATTATCTGCAGTGGTATGTATTCCGTCCTCCAGTTCTTTCGGAGCTGGGGGAAATTCTGAGATTACCTCATCGCTGCCGCTTTCAAAACACCAAGGGAGGTTGTTCATATCTTCGGACCCTTCTTTCAATATTGTTATCACATGGCAGGTGCGAATTTTCTTCCAATCCCAATGCGGAGTTGGTTTTATTCTTGTGTTTTCGGGTTCGTGCTTTTGCGGCGGCGCTACCCTCCAACTGTCAGACAACGCGAATTTGCCAAGCTGATATTGGTCCTCAACCCAATTCTTAAAGGTGAAGCAATCTTCAAGCGGATGCCCTACTACTCGATGGTAAAAGCAATGCTTTGGGTTGGAGACTTCGCCTGCTTGTTCAGGGTGTTTAGACTCTGGCAACGTAAGCATTTGATGTTTTAGAGCGAGATCGAATATTTTCTTTGTTTTGTTCCGAGGAAAAGAGTATGCTCGACCCATTTTCTTCCCGAGGGCTAAGTCAATAACGCTCGATTCTCGGATGCGCGGCTTCTTAGCTCTGCTTTGTAGTTGTCGAGCGCCTCTCTTGCCTTTCGACCTGTTTTTGTTCTCGCGTCGCACCTTTTTTGTAGCAGGTTGACAAGGAGCGGCATCTTCGTTCTTTACTGCCCGTTGGTGGAGGCGCTGTGTCTTAGCTTTCTCATAGATTGCTATTTCACGATCGTGATCATCTTGGGCTTTTTGACTCACATCCCTTATAAGTTTGCTCATCTGGTCTCCGGACGATGGACTGGGCGGTTGTGTATCCGGAACTTTTGCTGGTTCAGGATTAGCGTCCTCCCATTGAGCGTCCGCCTCTTCATCGAAGTCACATATGGCATAACAGCTGTTTACTAGCTCTCGCTTCTTTGGCCGGATGTACCCAAGCCCTCTGGTTTCTACTTTCCCGTTAGGCAGTTTGCATTGGGTCCCGGGAATGTTCCAGACCTTGTCATAGAATTTGGTTTTTCTAACGGTCTGTGTGAAGGACATCCCCTGGCGTTTTAGCAGTTTTTTCAAACCTTCGGTATAATACCGGGGAAGACGGATAGGCTGAAGCCTGTCAAGCGTGGGATCCGCGCCATGCCAAACTTCTTTTTCCACTTTGTTCTCTTCAGAACGGTAGAATAAAATTGCCTTCTCACCCCTTCGTCTGGGAGGGATATAGAATGTCTGCAATTCTTCTACGCTGTTGGTGTCGAGTGCATCTAGTTCTTTGTAATGTTCAAGCGGCGCCATGGTTATCTGCAGACTTCGCTCTTCATCAGCGGAGATCTGTATCGAAGGCCGAGCAGGGAATACAGCATGAACTTCATCCTCTGAATCACTACCGAAGATCAACGAAGGAACGGATGGTCCTGGCCTGGTAGATTGGGATGGACCTGAATAAATTATATCCTCCTCCTCGGTATCACTGCCGAAGACAGGGATGGTGGCATTAGTTTTGTTCTCCGGTTTGTGACACCTTTCCGTGTCTTCGAAGCTCGGCAAGAAGTATTTGGCATCCTCATACTTGCGAACTTCGTTCACAGAAAACGGATTCAACTCTCCGGCCACAGTGTACTCGAGGCCATCCCTGGAATATTTCATACACTGATGCTGTGTAGAAGGGATGATATTGTACTCGTGTAGCCATGGTCGGCCGAGCAGAGCATTATAGCACGTCTTGGCATCTATAACATGGAATTTGATGTCTGTGACGAGCAACCCGAAGCGTAGCGTCAATATCACAGATCCAAGAGTCTTTGAAGATTGAGAGTCGAAACCGGAGATAGTGATCTTGTCCCGGGCAAGGTGTTGGACACTCATGCAAATCTCCTTTAACACTCGTACGTTGAGTAAATTGACGGACGATCCGTTATCGACCAAGATTTTACCTATCTTTATGTCATGGCAGTATCCTGAGACATAAAGAGGGCGATTGTGTTCACACGTCCCGAGAAGAAGGTCCTCATCACCAAAAGCAACGTCGGCTGTGTGCACTTCTTCCAATTCGTCTTTCATCTTTTCTTCGGCCAAGAAGGCTTGGAACTGGTCCGGATCTTGTAGCGCTTTAATCAAGGAGTCTCTCGCCTCCTTTGATAGTAACAAGGCATCAAGGATGCTGAGTTGTGAGGGTAGCTTCCTCAGATGTGCTAGGACATTGTAATCCACCTTACTCCTCTTTGGCGGATTTTTGGCGGTTAACTCTTCCGCGACTTGGTCATCCAAAGTGATGTCTTCAGAGACCTTCTCTTTCCCTTTATCTTTTCTATTCGAGGGTCCGAGGTTCTTTTCAGGCAGTGTCCGATTCCGCAGCTGTATATTTTCGCAAGACTTCGGTTCTTCTTCTTTTCCCGAAGTTGACTCTTTAAAGAGAGGGGCAATCTCTAGTTCCTCATCAGAGTCGCTCCCAAATGTGGGCACTTGTAACCTGGTAGTGTTAACCATGTGACAGTTGCCGGCAGTTCTTTCAAGCACTTTGGTCGTGTTTCTTTGCTCCCGACGAACCTTGCGCTTTTCCCGTTTAAAGCGTTGTTGATTAGCAACGTATCTTTGCCACCATTTATCGAACGCTTTGCACTCTTGGGTAGAATGTGAGACCTTCTGATGATATAAGCAATAAGAGGGATGCATTTCTGCCACGCTAGTAACTTTTTCTTCTGAGAGTGGTAGCTTCATGCCCATCGATATGGCCTTAGCGAACTTCTTTTTTAGCTTAAATTGGCTTTTGTCAGCGGTGGCGGCATTTTGCTCCAGTGGGATCATCTCAGCTCCTCCCTCAAGTCGCTGGCGTTTGGCCGTTTCGAATATCGCCGTCTCGCGTTCTTGATCAGCTTTACTTTTCAATCGAGCTTCACTAAGAAACGCATCAATCATTTCTATTGATAATTCCGGAACCATTGACTCAGTATTTGCCCCCGGCGTTTTGGTGCCAGAAGTCCCTTCATCGTTCGAGGTCGAGTGAGAGATCATATGACAGCTTGCCACATATCCGTCGGATTCATCCGATGAAGTTTCTTCCTCATCTTCTTTTTGAAAGACGTGATCAAGGAAATCTTGGAGCGTAATGGGAGTCCGCGCCTTTTGGTTATACTCATCCAGCGCGTCGATCTGCTTCTGTAAGTCCGTCCGCTTGTCGCTAGGCTTCGCGGGCTTCTTAGATTTCTTCTTCTTATTTTTCGAAGATTTTGACGGCTAATTATGAACGCTTGAACTACCGCCGTCGGTCTTCGGAGTCGGACGTGGTTTCAACATCCCCTCAATAACCTGCGGCTCCAAGGGGTTCTTCCACTTGACCGCTGGGCAGGTCTGCAGATCATTTAGCATTCTCCTCGTTTTGGCTGATAATACAACCTCCCAGGGAGCTTCTTCGATGACGGAGCATGTTGCCCCTGGCGTATTCGTTCCCTTATAGGTGTGGGGCTGCGGAGGATTCACCTTCCATTTGTCAGATAGCGCAAACTTGCCTTGACGGTACTGGTTTTCGAGCCAATTTTTGAACACGTAACAGTCTTCGATTGGATGTCCTAGCACTCGATGGTAAGGGCAATAATTAGGCTCGTTAACGTCACTTGGTTGTGACGGACGTTTTGGATCTGGCAGATTTATAAGCCTATTGCGCAATGCCAGCTCATATAACCTCCTTGTTTTATCACGGGGGAAGGAGTAAGCACGTCCCATCCTGTCCTCAAGGGGTACGTATGGGCGTGTATTATTTGGACGAGCAACCGGCTTCGAGTCGTTCGGTTGCTGTTGGGCATTAGCGACGATGATCGCTTTTCCCTTTCCTTTGTCGTTTCGAGAGTCGGGCTTCGGGAGAGGGGGTTTATGGCCCATCTGGTCCATCTGCGCCAATTTGTCGATCAAAGCCTGGAAAGAAGTCGGCTTGAAGAACATCATAAACTGCGAAATGGTTGCTTGTGGATCAAGGGTTCCAACAAACATTCCCACCGCAGGGGCTTCTTCTATACGCTGTTCACATTTAGACCATAAATTATGCCACCGTATAGCGTACTGGACCCATGTCTCGCCGGGCTTTACCCTGGCGTTAATCAGCGCCGTCATCGGAGTACGTTCGCTGGCGCTTGCAAAGCGTTGGGTGAAGAGCAGCTCCATCTCAGCGAAGGTTTTAATGGAGTCGTTGGGGAGCTCGGAATACCACTCGAAAGCCGTATCTGATAAACTTCCAACAAACTGGCGCAGCAAGAGCTTGTCGTCGCCTCCAGTGTTACCACAAAGCGCCCTGAATTGGGCAACATGTTGATGGGGATTGCCGGTCCCCTTGTAGACATGAAACTTTGGAATTGTGTAACCCGGCGGGTATTTGATTTGGTCATACCAGCCCGGATATGGCCGCCCCGTTTTTACAACGTGGCCGGCTGCTTCGGCCGCGTGATGAACTTTTATCTGCTGGGCTATATATTCGTCCAGATCTGTTTTAGAGATTGTGTCTTCTTTAGCCGTCGATAGAACGGGCTGAGGGTTTGATGTTTCCCCCCTATCATCCCCAAGGACGGTCGGGGGTTCTTCAGTCGGGGATTCTGGTTGTATCATCATCCCTATCATATCCTGGAAGAGAAGGCCCATGCGCTGTATATTGGCTGCTTGTTCGGCAGCCTCTTGGTCTCTTTTTTCGAGCATTCGGCGAAGGAACTCGGCGTCGGTCTCTTCTTCTTGACGTTCATCTAAGGACGTCTCAGGATTCTCTTTTGGCCCCGTGAGTGCAGCCATGGTAGTCATCATCTCCTGGAGTTTTTGTTGCTGCTCCTGAGACTTGGTCACTGACCGGGTAAGCGGTCGGTGACCCATAGAAGTACGACTTTCTTCTTTCCCCAAAGCCATATAGACTGTATGAACTGTGATGCCCCCTGACTTGGGGCGTTTAGGTTCACCGTTCTTAGACTTTGTCAGCGTCATGGGAGCTTTTTCTGGCCTCTTCCTTTTATGGGCCTTTGAGGTTGAAGGAGCCGCTGAATTGGGCATCCTAGCATTTTTTGCCCCCTGTTGTTTGGCGGGGCGATTTTTGTCTTTTTTCACCCTTGCCCTGTTCTGGCGACGGAAGTGGTCTGAGTCAATCACGGAGTCTTGAACCCTCCGCCAGACTTTATAAACTTTCGCTGACAGCCGTTGAGGGGGCTGTTCCTGTTTCATCTCCGGAGCTTTTTCCATGGGTGGAGGAGACCTTTTTAATGTGGCCACCGGGGAGTTCTTTCTCACCTTCCTCAGCATTTCGAAGCTGTTCCCAGTTGGAACAGCAGCATCGACTTCCACCGTTGGAGCAGGTGGGGTTAGCCCTGAGGGGGAGTTGCCCCTGCTTTCCTTACTCTCTGCCAATGGCGACGTCGCGCACGACGAGCCGCCGGGATTGGCTCGGAGATTGAGATGGTTTCTTGTTGCCCCTTGTTTGAGCGTGGGGTAATTGTTGATGTCAGCCTATCGAAGACCGACGCCTTCTGACCAGCTGGGGGAGGAGTAGGAACCGTCAATCTTGTGAAGACTGACTCTCTGATAGGAGAAGCCGCTTTAACGACTTCCAAAGCAGCGGCCGTTGCCCTCTTTGGGACAGCCACCTTATAGTTCTGGCCCAGCCTGGTGAAAACGGAGGCTGTTGGTCCAGTAGCAGGCGACCCGCTGACAGGGGTCGGAGTAGCAGTGAGCCGGTCGAACACCGACTTCTTGTTTGCTTCCATTGCTGGTATCGGTGCCGAGAAGCTTGTAGGTGGGACCATGGTCCCGAAGAACAAGCCGGTGGTGGCCTGAGTCAACTGGCCTACCGGCAGTGTCAGGAAGGAAGCCGCCTGGGGCCCATATGCTATACCTCTAGGTGAGGTGGAGCGTCCGTTGCAGTTGCACTTCGAGTAGTTGGTGCAGTTGGTGGCCATTGAATGCTTGAGTTCTGTACAAAACAAAAGACCAAATCTTAGCAACTTGAAATCCGAAGGCAATCATTTAACAAACCGCGATTGGTTCGCGAAGACGACACACGAAGTGTGGAGTGGAAAGAGGAAGAGGTCCCACCGGACGTGCCAGAATCTGTTCCCCTCCGAACGGCGGCCGAGACGTTAGGACGTCCTGTGCCTGGGGTTCGGGGCAGATGCTATTTGGTTTTACCCGTCTACCTCTCCGAAGATGCCAAGTTGATTTATGGCACCGTGTATCGAAGGTTTAGACGGATGCGGCCGATGTAGCAGACTTTGTCAGATTCCCCCTAGCTTGAGGGGTTTTTGATTGTGGGGACGCTCTTCCCTGCAGGCGCAAGCCCCTGCAGTTAATTACGCTACCGCATCGCGGTAACAACTTTCTCCTTCTCCAGAATTTCACTTCGTGTCGTGTGTGTTTGTTTTGTTTGTGGTTGCCCGTGGATTGTATACGGAGACTGAGTAATGCCGTCGCCCGTAGGACGTGGATTAGTCCAAATCCGTATTTAGTTAGATTTGGGTTTGGTGTTTTTAGTTTAAGGATGCATTAGCCGCGTTGCGGCTAAGACCAACTTAAACGTTCGTCAAGGATACGTTAGTCCTGTTTTGGACTACGATCGACCTGACGTAGTAATTGATTTAATTATCTGGTTGTCGAGACTCTTCACCTCTCTGACGTCGTTGAGGAATTACAACGAAAGGCGTCAGAGAAGTTCAGAGGTGTACCCTTGAACCAAAATTGATTTGGGTTTTATCGTTTGTTTAAAGATCTAAGGACACATTAACCGTATTTGGGGCTAAGATCAACTTAGACGGGACCGTTTAGATCCAGCAAAAGAGCATTTGGGCTCCATTGCGCCAGTTTTGGGACGTGACGGTCCGTCGCCAGTTTTAAGGACGTGGTGGTCCATTATTAGTTTAGGGACGTTTCAGTCCGTCGCCAGTTTAAGGACGTAGTGGTCCAATATTAGTTTAGGGACGTTTCGGTCCGACATTAGTTTAAGGACGTCTCGGTCCAATATTAGTTTAAGGACGTTTCGGTCCAACATTCTCATTTTGGAGTGAATATTAGTTTAGGGACGTTTCGGTCCATTATTAGATGAGTGGTCGTTGGGACTCGTCACCTCTTTGACGTCGTTGAGGAATTACAACGACGGATGTCAAAGGAGTTCGGAGATGTACCCTCGAACCGGATATAAGTTGATTTAGGAGAGCCATTTTGCTCAGTCAATTTAATTTAAGGACTTATGGCCACGATTGGGCTAAGTCCAGTTCAACATCTTTATTAAGTAATGCATTGCATTTAGGCTCTGCAGAGCATCAATTTATTCTGAGCTCTGCTCATTTATGAATGATGCAATGCATCTGTTTTGATTTGGGCTCTGTCCCTTGTAAAGTGCACAGCATTCTGGAGATTCTGTTTGGGCTCTGCCCATTTATAAATGATGCAAAGCATCTGTTTTGATTTGGGCTCTGCCCCTTAAAATAATGCATTTGCGCTTTATTGAGCCTGTTAGGCCTTCTCTTAATTGGGCTTGGCCCTTTTGAATGCATTTGCGCTTTGCGCTAAGTAATGAGCGCAAGTCCATACGGTGACGACACGTGTCGTGCTTTGATGAGTGCAAGCGCACTAGCGCAGCGCGTTGCGCTGTTGCGCTGCGCAATTGCGCTGCTGACACGTGGCGCGCTCTCAGCGAGTTGCGCTAATTCCAGAGAGCAAAGCTCTATCTTAAGAGCGCTTAGCGCAAATGGTTTTCTAGCCGACACGTGGCGCTCTCTCAGCGAGTTGCGCTAATTCCAGAGAGCAAAGCTCTATCTTAAGAGCGCTTAGCGCAAATGGTTTTATAGCCGACACGTGGCGCTCTCTCAGCGAGTTGCGTTAATTCCAGGGAGCAAAGCTCTATCTTAAGAGCGCTTAGCGCAAATGGTTTTATAGCCGACACGTGGCGCTCTCTTAAGAGCGCAACGGCGCAACTTGGAAGTGCAAAGCACTAAGAATCTTTTAGATTCAAGAAGGGAAGTGCAAAGCACTGTTTAATTTCTTCGTCTAAATTGGATCAAAGAAAAATAAATTTTTCTTTATTCGAAGAACCAGAGGTTCTTAAAAGTGCAAAGCACTAGTCTTTTATTATTTTATTATTTTTATTGTTTTTACAGAACCGAAGGTTCACAAGAAGTGCAAAGCACTGTTTTTTTTTTTTTATAAAGATCATTGATCTTATTTTTAGATCAATGATCTATTAGAAGGCCCCTTTTTTTTTCTACCTCATGAAGGTTCTTTACCTTTTTCTTCTCGGAGTTTTCTCTGTTTAGGGTTCTTGATTTTTCGAGAAAATTCTTGATGCCTTTTGAATGAGGTCTGGGGTCCTATTTATAGTGCCCCATAAATTTGTTGAATTTGTTAACGGGATCTTTCTTGAATGATTTTTGGGAGTTTTCCCACCGTTGGATCTTTGATCCAGAGGCCGAAGAAAGTCTTCTAGTTCTGGAAAGAACAGAAAAGATTTCATGAAATCTTAATTCAGTTTGGCGCAGATGCCCCAGCGCACGACACGTGTCGCGCAGCGCAGAGCGCAGCGCAGGTGCGCTAGCGCATCTGCGCTGACACGCGTCGCGCAGAGCGCAGCGCAACTGCGCTAGCGCATCTGCGCTGACACGTGTCGCGCAGCGCAGAGCGCAGCGCAACTGCGCTAGCGCATCTGCGCTGACACGTGTCACTCAGCGCAGAGCGCAGCGTAGTTGAAGCGTTGCTTCCTTTAAACAGAGCTTTGCTCTGATTGGGCGCGCCTTCTTGGGCGCTGCGCTCGGCGCGTTGCGCCTGACACGTGGCGCGTTGCGCCCAGCACAAAGAATCTGAAGCGTTGCTTCAGTTATTAAAGCTTAAATTTCCACAGCAGAGCTTTGCTCTGATTGGGGGAAGATGAAGCGTTGCTTCATCTCCCGCCTCGGAATTTGAACAGAGCTTTGCTCTGATTGGGGTAAACACCCGTGATCTCGTGCTAGCCGGGTCTAACCACCGCTTTTCCCTTCCGTGCTGCGTCCGACGTCTCCGCGATCGTCCCTAGAAACACACAAGCAATACACATAAGGCTAAATTCTGCCAAAAATGCGATATCACGATCAAAGGAAAAACTCGCGTTGGAAACTAAACGCGCGTGCACTCGATACGTTGAAACGTGTGTAACCTCACCAGAAACCACCCCGACTCGCTGTGTCGCGTAGTGTACCACAGATCCAACACACAAAACACACGTGTCGCACGAGTTAAAAAGTATCAAAAAAGGGTTTTAAGTTCCAGATTTTGACTCGAGTGAAAATATAAAATGTTGCATATACCAAAAACCCTAATTATACAGCAGACTCCCACAGACCCAACCACAACATCAGACTCCCCCATCTGGCCGCAAATTGCGCCAGAATGAATAAAATTGCGGCCATAAGGTGGGTAGGGGGTCCCGTGTTCTGTGTGTGTGATCAAGGTCTAAAGAGTATGCTCCAGTTAACTCAGATTTTGCCTGAAGCACTCGGGTCAACAGCAGATCTTAAAATGGCCAAAAATCTACATTAAAACGTTAAATTACACTAAATTGAAACCCTATGGTATTTTAATGAAATCTGGAGCAAAACTTAGTTTAAATGGCCTTATAAACACTTAGTTAAGCTACACTAACCATAAAAATCATCACTTGGCCAAGTCTCCACTTAAATCACAATAACTAGCACTAAAATCACATTAAACACTAATTAAAGCTTAACAACCATATTCTTTAGCAAAGCAAGAGGTTAAGTTTAAAGATTATACCTCACTTGATCCTAGGTGCAAGAAGAAGAAGAAGAAGAAGGAGAAGAGGGTGTGTGTTGCTGCTGCTGGTGATGCTGTTGTTGTTGCTGTTGTTTTTGCTGCTGCTGCTTTGCTGTTGTTGTTGTTGGTTGCTGCTGCTGTTGTTTCTGCTACAGCTGCTGCTAAGTGTGTGGGTGTGTAAGTGAGAGGGAGAAGGATGTGAGTATGAGTGAGAAAGAGAGTTTGAAGAAAGAGAAATGAGAGGTGAGAGTCAACCCTCTCTCTCTCTCCTCATTAATTATCAAGCATGCTCAAGCCATCATGCACTCTCTCTCTCTCTCTCCAACCCAAGTCAACTATCAAACAAAAATAATTATATTTAGAAAAAATAATACACTTAATTAAATCCTATTAACCTAATTAAATTGGTTAGTCCACCATGGTTATCTAAACATGGTTTTAACCCCAAACTTAACCCTTGTTAACATGCACATGTGTGTGCAGTCCAAATTAAATTCTAATAAAATATTCATAAATCCAGATAAAATATTTGAAAATCGTTTTGGTAAACTTTTTACTAAAACCCCCACATTAAAACATAATAAACCTTAATCACATTCTAAGGTGTTACAATGCCTCCCGAAATCTTGTTGCCGTCCTAGGTAACCCTAAAGTGGTATCAGAGCCAAGCTAGAAATTTAAACGATGTTTGTTGGATTACAAAACCGAAACTGCTCCGAAACTTGAAACTACAAAACTGCAGTTTCTGTCGATTTTTAATGTTGTCAAAAAAATTTCCAAACAACTGCAGAATGTTGTATGTGATATAACGTGAACACTGGCAAAATTTGAGGCATTTTGGAGAAAAAGTGACCGGCCACATACCCCCCCCCCCCATATTGGCCCAAAACCGAGCTCACCCCCTAAAATTTTGCCTGTGTTCCAGTCTCTGGGTTTTGATGTTTCAGGTGTTGTTTGTTTTTGCTAAATTTGCATATGATGTTAACTTTCTGCAAAAGCAACTCGGAGTGTTTCATAGTCGTAATTCTAACATGTGTTCGGGTTATTTAGACGATGTTAAAAAGTTTGAACGGATATCAATAACCCAGTTTTTTCCCGCTGGAAATTTTCCAAGTGTTGGACTTTTTCCAAGTTTAAAATTTTCAGAAAATCTTGCAAGCGATTCTGTGGACCCTCTAGAAGAACGAAATCTTAACTTGATTATGTGACCGTCAGAACCTCCATCAAACCCTAGGGTTTGTGATAGTTCAGCGGTGCCACATTTGAGGCATTGGTTGACCCTTCTACGGCTGGTTCATAGGAGCCGTGGCAGTTTCTGGGTACTTTTTGAACTCCGCTCAAGTGTTGAGCTTACTGGGAAATTTTGGGTTCTTGTTTATTTGATCGAAAAGTTTAACTTTGTCTAGCTATCTTTGATTGTGATACAATATTTGGAATCCACAATTAGTTATGAGATAACTAGTTTGAATTTCATAAATCTAGCAATTTAGTCTCATTTGATCGGTTGCCATGGGATTTTGATGTGATCAAAAGTCCGTCGCAATTACGTAGTGTATGCGGATACCCGTCGGGTAACCTTACTAGATAGCCACGCCTCATAGCTCCGACCAAGTGACTGTTGGAGAACCTCGTCGCCAAAAGCATCCGTTCGGGTGCTCGCGGCAGCGGTGTTCCGCCTTAGTGCACTTCGTCGACGGCATCGGGGGGTGTGGCCGTCTATTAAAGCTTCCGACGAGCATTCGATCATGTTGTCGGGAATCTTGTTGAATTACACGACAGGTTATTGAAAAGTGTTTTCAATATCGAGACTAAAATGCGGGGTTTATAATTGTTAGGCATGTGATGTCTAAGGAATTCATTTGTTGGGCATGAAATCCAAAGTATGTGATACATTAGGTTTATGATGTCTAAGGTGATTGCGGATTCCAACTGTTGTAGTTTTTCACTTTCTTTTCTGCGACCGTAAGTGTAATATGTGGTGTATCGCCGGTTTCGTTGCTACATGTTAATGACAATTGGGATACGCATATTTACTTACATTGATGACATGTGATGTTATGTGTTGCTGTGATATGATATATTGGATCGTCGTGTTTTGAATAGCCGGGGGTTTTTATGTGAGATGAGAGTTTTTCATTTTCATTCATGAAAAAGCTTGTATGTAATATTCTTTTATTGAGGCACTTCCGGGTTGAGGATGATGTCACCATTGATGTATATTATTTACTTTTCCGCATTAGGATTGACCTAAGGATGGGAGCACAAGTAACCGGGTTCTAGGGTCCAGTGGGAGACCATCTTGAGGAGTCGAGACCGGGTCTCCTAACTCTAGAATTGGTAGGGTTTCTTGCCGCTCTCGTAGGAGTCTAGGGATGTGGGTTTGGCTATTCATCGCGACCGTGGAATCCGTGTTTTATACTGGCTTAAATTAAAACACGGAATTCCTAGTATATCCAATATTTCATATATGTTCTTCTGCTGCTGATATCTGTGATGTGATCACTGCTTATTCTGAGACGAATGCTTATATTATATATATATATATATATATATGATATATATTATATATTGATACTTTCTTTTCATATGCGATGCTTAGGAAGAAAATTATTGGGACATCATTAATGAGATTAATGAAAGAAAAAGAAATCTAAAGATGTTGTAGAAACTTGTTTTAAAAACTGGTAACTCTAGTTCTTGCTTTGCATAGCGGTATTCCTTGTAGAATATCCTGCACCTTATTCAATAAGGAAAGATCCGAGATCCCTTCACCGGGAGTGACCACTTTAGCAAAACTAGCAAATACTATAAACTCGGTTTGTCTTTTGATTGCTTTTATAGTTTTTGCTTTACATAGTGGTATTTGTGAAATATCCTGCACCTCATTCGATGAGGAAAGAGCCGAGATCCCTTCATCGGGAGTGACCTCTTTAGCAAAACTAGTAAAAGCCTAAAAAATACTCCTTTTCAAAATCACTCGATTCTACAACGATATCAAGTTCATTACGCAAAAGGTTTTCATAAAAACCTGTCGTAGCCCTCCGTCATTTCAGATAAGTAGTATTTAGTATTCATGTTGCGTTTGTTGACCTTGTCAAGGCGTAGTGTGCGGTAGCTGATTAGTGCTTATCTACTAGCATATGATGCGATTGGATTAGGGTAGTCGTGTGGCCTTGTTGACCTTGTCAAGGGTCGTGCGGATGGGTTTAATTCAATCAAGAAATGACGGGTTGAACTTGACATGCGGTCTATGGTTTGTTGACCTTGTCAAGGTCATAGATCGCTTGGGGCAAAATATTATCGAGAATTTCAAGTGTTGAAATTTGCAATGAGATTGCATACCTTCTATGAGATAGTTGGATCCCGATACCCACTGCGAGTAAGAGTTGCTCCAGAGAGAATTTTACACATTACAATTAGCCGATCAAGTAGGTGTCTAGAAAGGTGTTAACGAGATTACGCCCCTAGGAAAACGAGGTTTATTTTAATTAGGTCTGTGCGAAAGCACGGGGAACCTCCCTCAAAGTACCGACACTGGCCTGGCTGAAAGATTGGCGAACTTGTAGGGTGTAATTAATCCCGGCTAAACTTACCTTTTAGGGTTTGAAGGAAGATTTGATAAAAACAGTGGGAGCCATCCAGATTAGATAAAATAATAACCGATCTATTCTTACAAAGAGCGCATGCAGAGTGTTTTCTTCTCTCTCTCCTGGTAGCGACCATGTCACGCCTTAATCAAGATAATAATATGGATGTATTGACCGAACCTGCTTATTATACTGTGCTAGGAAACGTTGGTTCCGCTCCATCTTATAATTGTTATAAGTTCGAGCCGGAAATAGGGGAATATCCGGATTCCCATGCCACCCAATATAAGAAAGTGCATGTTGATGCATCTTCTTCGGGTGTGTTCATTACCGAGAACTATTTCTCAGTATCCTCTGCGTCCTGGGTATGTGATACCGGATCAGAATCCCACATATGTAATCTGTTACATAGGCTACTGAAAGATAGAGAACTGAGATTGGGTGATATATCTCTAAGTGTTAGAGAATGGTGCAATTGTTGCAGCCAAGTCAGTTGGCAAATATCACCTTGTATTTATACATTGATTCTGAACGAATGTTATTACATACCGAACCTGATATACAACATTACATCAGTTTCTTTATTAAGTTAAAGAAAGATATAATTCTGTATTGGAGGATAATGTTGTCAACATTTTCCTGAATCAAGAGTTGATTGTGAACATTTTCCTGAATCAAGAGTTGATTCAATCCGGCACGATATATAATAGCATACACGTTCTAAATCAAACCACAGTTCAAAGTGTCTAGAACACACACTAGAGGAGTAGTTCAGAAATGAACGAATCCTTCTTGTGGCATTGTAGACTAGGTCATACCAATGCGACACGACCAGCTAAGTTACATAAGGATGAATATGAGAATCTGTTCAAATTTTTCATCTTATGCTACTTGTCGGTCTTGTCTCAAAGGTAAAATGACCTATACTCCGTTTATTGGAAACAGAGAAAGAGTTACTGAACTCTTGGGGCGCATAAATGATGATGTATATGGTCCTATGTCTACAAATGCCAAGGTTGGTTCTTTATACTTCGTTATATTCACTGATCATCTCTCAGGATTCAGACATATGTTCCTGTTGAAACACAAGTCTGAAACTTTTGAGAAATTCAAGGAATATAAGCTTGAAGTTGAAAAACCAAACAGGTAGAAGTATTCAAGTCCTTCAATGTGATCGAGGAGGAAAATACATGAGCATGGAATTTCTGGATTTTCTGAAAGGAGAATGGGATTCTCTCTCAACTTACTCCTTCGCATATACCACAGCACAACGGTGTATCAGGGCGGAGGTATCGCGTCCTATGAGATATGGCGCGCTCTATGATGAGTACTGCTGCGTTACCTATTTCCTTTTGGTGTTATGCACTTGAGAAGCTGCATACCTATTGAATGGGGTTCTATCCAAATCATTGCCTACCACTCCATATGAGATATGGAATGGGAAGAGACCATGTCTTAAACGAGTTAAGATATGGGGTTGTCCGGCCTATGTTGAAAAGCAAAATCCGGACAAGCTCGAGGCAGGCTCAGATCTGTATAAGTTTGTTAGGATATCCTAAACATTAGTGAGGGAATATCTTCTAACACTCTGGGGAGCAAAAGGTGTTTTGTTTCTCAGCATGGCACCTTTTGAGAAAAGGAATTTCTTGTGAAGAAATTAGTGGTCATGAGGTAGAACTAGAAGGAGTTCCAGCTAGACAAACTAACAGCTGATGATTTGGTAAAACCAAAGGATTCAATAGTGTATGGTTCCTAGGCACACTCAAGAGGTTCCACAAGGCATCTACCATGCCAAATTCAAAAATTTATGTGCCGAGAAACCCTAATGCAAGATCGTTAACAAGAGGATAGGCGAAACTAAATGCAAGTTAACAACTTAACTAACAAGTGAAAGGGATTACAAGCTTTGTAGATCCGGTCCTCCACTTCTTTAGCTCCGTATTGACGTCCCTCCGCTGCAATCATCTGAATCCCGGACTCTAGTGATGGTTTCGTCGGAGAAATAATCGGGCTAGGTCGTTGACTTCGATGCCGAAGATGATCTACGTTGAGGCGACTCAAACTCAAGCTCCATCTTCTCTTGGTCATGAACCTTGTGAATAAAACACCCTATAGAACATGGCAAGTGGTAGAGGATGAAGAAATAGGAAGTGGGTTCACTTTGGATTTGGATTTCTCACTTGATTTCAACACTTGAAATTTTTCAAGAAAGCTTTCTTCACTTCATGAAGAAGATGAACAAGATGAAGAAGAAGAAAGAAAATGAATTATATTGAAAATAATAAATCAAGTGAAGACTTATCATAATGCAACCAAGGGTAAGATTAACTCATGTAGAGAGAAAACCATAGTTTAGGTAATGGTTAGGTTTAAGAACAAAACAAAATGGCTAGACTTTTCAAAGATGCTAAAAGCTTCATGAAGCTTCAAGTATAATACAAGAAAAGGCACCATTTTGTTTAATCAAAATAAATAAAGAAAATAAAACCCTAACCATTAACTAAACATGGTGTAAATCATATACATACCCAAGTTTGCATGTATCATCCAACATGATACAAACTAGTGTACAAACAAATATCATATATACAATGTGCACAATCAAGTGAGAAAAACAATCTTAAGTGAACAAATACTAGTTAATGTAAAGTAATATATCAAATATATAATTATACATTAAATCATTAAATCAACACTTGATTTAATGATCCGGTCATATTGCATATAGCCGACTAATATCAAGTGTATCAATGTATCGAATCAACACTTGATTCGGTAACCCGGCTATATCTTATATAACCGTCCGATGATACAAATCACGAGAATAGAATTCAGTATCACATACTGGTATTATTCTCGGTCATGCACATATCTCATATGCGCTCCTATTTCGTTTTGCTTGAGCCAGGAAACCTTTGTGTAGGACTCTAAAGACTCGTCAATACGCCGGCAGTAGGCGATGATCATATCAAACACCCACAAGCCGCAAGCGGTCTGCTAAACGTAACGGCCACCCGGGTATTAAGCGATCAGAAGATCAACAAGCAAGCCCGCTCACACTCCTGTGAATCCAACCAGTAACACTTACCGTACAGTCCGGTCTCGTCGTCTGATATGTCGCATATCTCGCCTAAGGGTGGTAAACGTCAGACCCCAGTAGCTCGATAAGTCATGTCGATATGAGGTCTATAACAGTTCGAGAAACTACTGGTAACACTTACCAGTAAATCTCAGCAACCCTGGCCAGGGATTTCCGGTTATAGCCAATCGAACACAGCGCAACATCAACTCCCTATACCGAGAGAGACGAATCCCCTCCTATCGCTCATTGCCTCCATGTGATTCGGGACTGTACCCAAAAACCACAGTTTTGCATGCCCTCTTGGACATGGTAAGGTAGAAATCAAAGCACAGTGGGAATCACACAAGACTCTATGACGAACTCGGGTCAACAGACTACTCTGTACCAGTGTCACCAGAGAACTGCCATCTGACGTAAGGTATAATACCATCTGGGAGTTCTCGGCGAGTCCGTCCAGTGTACCCAGTCTCCACTGAGCACCCGTATATCATCTCTGATGTCAAACACCAATGGATATGGGATCATCCATCGCCCATCTGTATGGGTCGAGAAGGTATACGCTAGTCTACTCTGGTATATCGATGCCTCGTCTCGATACACCCACGACTAGGGACCTTGAAGGATGTACTTACGGACTACCATGTCCCCACTAGTATGATCCGCATCATAGTCCAGGTAGTCAAGTACACATCCTAAGGGCTTTACCAACATGTAACAGAGAGACAATCAGTGTACACGTTAAGGTAAAGAGCAACCAGATAGCCTACTATCTTGTCGAGCAAGAAAGTCCTCCCTATATATGTCCAAGCATCCACTACAATATACATCCTATGTATAGTAATGGCCTCTAGGGCATACATATAACTAACAATCTCCCACTTGCACTAGGGCCATCTGTAGCAGTGGTTGCAGTATCTAATACTCAACCATCCCTTATAAGTCTCTCTCTGGGAAAAAGCCTTTGTGAGTGGATCTGCCGTGTTGTCCTCTGAGTCTACTCTCCTAACCTCGATCTCCTTGGAGATCAACCATCTCCATGATCAGGTGATACTGCCTTAGAATATGTCTGGATCACTGATGGTACGGGCGTTCCTAGGCATAGGCCACAACTCCATTGTCACACAATGGTAGGAACGAAGTTCATCTCATGAACTAATATACACCCAGACATCCTCTTTGGTAGAATCTTTGGTAGCGATGTATCTAGTCTTTATCATCTAGTATGCCACGGTATCTAGCTTGGAACTCTTCCAACATACCATCCCTTTACTAAGGGTAAAGACAATACATGTGACTGACATTTAGTCGTCCTTATCACCCTGGAACCCTTCCAGTGATTCTCCCCAGGATCGATTGATACCATCTCACTTCAACTAGTGAGTATCCTAACATCCAACTAGATCTATCTCATAGATCAAAACTTTGGATTTAGGAGGTATCACTTTGATCCTATATGGAGAATCCTTGTGATAAGCGGAAATTGATCAATCGTAGCATAGGAAACTCCTTCACTATCAAGAGTATGTCATCCACGTACTTTACGAGGATCACCACCATACTCCCTACTACCTTTTTGTATATACAAGGTTCGTCTACCATTTTGATGAAGTCAAACTCTTTGACTACCATATCAAAACAGACGTTCCAACTCCGCGATGCCTGCTTTATCCTGTAAAGCAACTTGCACATGTTTCCGCTGCTCCCACTGTTTACGAAGCCCTCTGGCTGTGTACTTATAGACGTTCTCTTCTAAATCAGTATTTAGAAAAATAGTCATGACACCCAACCACCAGATATCGTAGTCATGGTATGTAGCAATGTTAAGTAGGATCCGGATGGACTTAAGCATAGCCACTGGAAAAAGGTTTCATCATTATCTACGCCTGGTCGATGATGAAAACCATTAACAAGTCTAGATTTGAAAGTCTCAACTTTTCCATCTACACCAAGTAATCTTCTCAAGATATACTTGCTCCTGATGGGGATTTAACCCTTCAGATAAAGCAACCAAAGTCCATACTTTATTGGTGTATAAGGATTCCATCTCAGATTGCTAACCATCCATCCATTCTTACAGAGTCCCACTCCTGATGGCCAGCTCGAAATTAGTTGGGTCATCATCTCATGATGCAATCCTCTCTCCCACTGTCATAGAGAAACCGAAGTAACTCTCAGGTGGGTGAGGAACCTTACTAGATCGGCGGAGAGGCTGAGGTTCGTTGGTTACTACTGAATCCTTTCGTTCTACCAAATCATCTGCTGCAGTTTGTATAGCTGGAACCTTTCCAGTTCTACATAACAGACCTTGCCTCGAGCTTGTCCGGATTTTGTTTTTAGACATAGTCCGGACAACCCCAAATCTTAACAAACTTAAGATATGGGTTCTTCCCTTTCCATATCACATATGAAGTGGTAGGCAACGATTTGATTGGAATCCAATTCAATAGGTATGCAGCTTCCCAAGTGCATAACCCCCAAAAAGGAAATAGGTGACTCAGTAGTACTCATCATAGAGCGCACCATATCATATAGGGTGTGATCGCTCCGCCCCGATACACCGTTGTGCTATGGTGTATTCAGAGGAGTAACACCGAGAGAGAATCTCATTCTCCTTTAGAACAGTCCAAGAATTCCATGCACAAGTATTCTCCTCCCTGATCTTATCATAGGACATAATACTTATACCTTTATTGGTTCTCTACTTCTGACTTATATTCTGTGAATTTCTCAAAAGCTTTAGACATGTATTTCAACAGGAACATGTGTCTGAATCTTGAGAGATCATCAGAGAATGTAAGGAAGTACAAAGAACCAGTCCTGGCAAATGTAGACTGGGGACCTTCATACATCACTATGTATCAGTCCCAAAAGTTCACTAACTCTTTCTCTGTTTCCAACAAACAGAGCTATGGTCATCTAATCTTTGTGACATGACCGGCAAGTTTTACAAGATGTAAATTCAAACAGATTTAAATATGCATCTAAATGTAACTTAGCTAGTCGTGTCGCATTGATATGACCTAGTCTACAATACCTCAAGAAGGATCCGTTCATTTCTGAACTCTTCCTCTTGTGTGTGTTCAGTATACTAAGAACTGTAGTTTGATTTAGAATGTCGATGCTTTTAGATAACGTGCCTGAACTGATCAACTCTTGATATAGGAAATGTTCAAAACATTATCCAACAATACAAAATTATATCCTTTCTTTACTAATAAAGAGAGTGATATGATGTTGTATATCAGGTTCGGTATCTAATAACATTTGTTCAGAATCAATGTATTCTGGTAATACAGGGTGACAGTGACCAACAGACTTGGCTGCAATACTTGCACCGTTTTCTGTCTCATGAAACTTATCACCCGTTCTCCGTTCTCTACCTATCTGTAGCCCATGTAACAGATTACATATGCGGGATCCTGATCCGGTATCACATACCCAGGATGTAAAGGATACTGAGAAACAGTTCTCTGTAATGAACACACCCGAAGAAGATGCATCATCATGCACTTTCTTCGTTTGGGCGGCATGGGAATCCTGGTATTACCCTATTTCCTGCTCTGTCTTATAACAATTATAACTTGGAGCGGGAACAACGTTCCCCAGCTCAGTATAACAAGCGGGTTCGGTCAATACATCCGTATTATTATCTTGATTAAGGCGTGATATGGTCGCTACCTGGAGAGAGAGAGAAGAAAACACTCAGTGTATGCTCTTGCAAGATCAGATTGGTTATTATTTTATCTAATCAGGATGGCTCCCACTGTTTTTATCAAATCTTCCTTCAAACCTTAAAGGAAAGACTAGCCGGGATTAATTACACCCTACAACTTCGCCAATCTTTCAGCCAGGCCAGTGTCGGTACTTTGAGGGAGGTCTCCCATGCTTTCGCACAGACCTAATTAATGTAAACCTCGTTTTCCCAGAGGCGTAACCCCGTTGACACCTTCCTAGACACCTACTTGATCGGCTAATTGTAATGTGTAAAACTCTCCCAGGAGTAACAATTACTCGCAGTGGGTATCGGGATCCAACTATCTTATAGAAGGTATGCAATCTCATTGCAAATTTCAACACTTGAAATTCCCGATAATATTTTGCCCCAAACGATCTATGACCTTGACAAGGTCAACAAACCATACACCGTAAGTCAAGTTCAACCCGTCATTTCTTGATTGAATCAAACCCACCCGCACGACCCTTGACAAGGTCAACAAGGCCGTACGACTACCCTAAAACAATCTGCATCATATGCATAAGCAGATAAATACTGGTTAGCTACCGCACACTGCGCCTTGACAAGGTCAACAAACACAGCACGAATACTAAGCAGGATTTATCTGAAATGACGGAGGGCTATGACAGGTTTTTCTAAAAACCTATTGCGTAATGAACTTGATATCGTTGTAGAATCAAATGATTTTAAAATGGAGTGTTTTTTAGGCTTTTCTAGTTTGGCTAAAGGGGTCACTCCCGGTGAAGGGATCGTCGGCCCTTTCCTCATCGAATAAGGTGCAGGATATATCATATATACCGCTGTGCAAAGCAAAAACTATAGAAGCAATCAAAATACAAACCGAGAGCTGTAGCATCTGCCAGTTATTGCTAAAGGGGTCACTCCCGGTGAAGGGATCTCGGCCCTTTCCTTATCGAATAAGGTGCAGGATGTTCTACAAGGAACACCGCGATGCAAAGCAAGAACTGTAGCTACCTGTTTCTGAAAATTCGATTCCATAACATCTTAGGTTTCTTTTCATTCATTAATCACATTAATGAAGTCTCATCATTTAAATCACCTAAACATCACAGATAAATACGACGTACACTTATGTCATCCGCATTCGCCTCGATGTCCCGTCTGCACCGTTAGGTTAGGTAACTAACGGCAGAGCAGGGCAGGGCTAGCGCGGGTGTAAAATATAAGTAACGCCTATATAATATATCACATATACTATATACAGCATTTATCATAGAACATTAAATGATCACATCACAGATATCGCAGCAGAAGAAACATATGAAACATTGGATATACTAGGACGTCCGTGTTTTCAATACGAGCCAGTATAAAACACGGATTCCACGGTCACAATGAATAGCCAAACCCACACCCCTAGACCCCTACGAGAGCGGCAAGCAACTCTACCAATTCTAGAGTTAGGATACCCGGACTCGACACCTCGAGTTGGTCTCCCAATGGTGACATCTTCCGCAACCTGGAAGTGCCCCAATAAAAGAATATTACATACAAGTTTTTACATGAATGAAAAAGAAAAACACTCATTTCACATAAAAAAAAAACCCGGCTATTCAAACACGACGATCCTATATAACATATCCAGCAACACATTACATCACATGTCATCAACGTAAGTAAATATGCCCATCCCAATTGTCGTTGACATATAGCAACGAAACCGGCGATATCACATATTACACTTACGGTCGCAGAAAAGAAAATGTAAAACTACAACAGTTGGAATCCGCAACCTCCTTAGACATCGCATGCCTAATCAAATGAATTCCTTAGACATCGCATGCCTAACGATTATAAACCCCGCATTTTAGTCTCTTTATCGAAAACTCTTTTCAATATCAAGTCGGCAATTCAACAAGATTCCTGACATACTGATCGAATGCTCGTCGCAAACTTTAGTAGAAGGCCGCACCCCCGGATGCCGTCGATGAAGTGCACTAAGGCGGAACACCGCTGCCGCGAGCACCCGAACGGATGCTTTTGGCTACGGGGTTCTCCTACAGTCACTTGGTCGGGGCTATGGGGCATGGCTGTCTATTAAGTTTACCGGCGAGTATCCGCGTACGCTACATGATTGTGACGGACTTTTGATCACATCAAAATTCCGTGGCAACCGATCAAATGAGACTAAAGTGCTATGTTTATAACATTCAAATTAGTTATTACATAACTACTTGTGGATTCCAATTATTGTATCACATTCCAGATAAATAGAAAATGTTAAACTTTCCGATCGAACAATCAAACGCCCAAGTTTTCCCGGAACAGCTCAACACATGAAATAAGTTTAAAAACATCCACTTCATGCCACAGTACCAACGGTCCAGCCGTAGAAGGGTCAAGCCAACACCTCACATGTGGCGCGCCGTACTGCCCCAAACCCTAAGGTTCAAAGGGCAGTTCAAGACGGTCACATAATCGAGTTAAGGTTTGTTGTCTTCTAGAGGGTCCATCGCATTACTTGCACTACTTAGAACGTTCTTAAACCACGGAAAAATCCAACACTTGGAAATTTTCCGGCAGGGGAAAAATTGGGTATTTATATATGTTCGAACTTTTTAACATGTTCTAAATTACCCGGAAAAACACATAGACGCAGTTAAAGTTTCCGATCGAATCATCGAATCCCCAAAACACCCCAGATTACTCAACTCTTGAGTGTATATTAAAAATTCCCAGAAAACACAGCACTTACAGAAAGAAATTACTGTGCAAAAAGTAAAGGATTACGTCATCATATGGCCGCGGAACCGCCGCAGAAGCCAAGCTTGTGCCGCGGTTCCGCGGCGACTTGGGCGCATCTTTTTGTCATTTTGCACTGTATTTCATAAAATTGTCTGCTGAATTTTTTAAGCATTTTTAATCTGGAAAAATCCACAGTTTCAGAAAATATACAGAGAGGGGTATTCGATTAGGGTTTCGGATTCGAACGGACTTCTAACTTCGTCTACGCATCGCCTAAAGCTATAGCTAGGCTCTGATACCACTGTAGGGTTCCTAGGCACACTCAAGAGGTTCCACAAGGCATCTACCATGCCAAATTCCAAAATTTATGTGCCGAGAAACCCTAATGCAAGATCGTTAACTAGAGGATAAGCGAAACTAAATGTAAGTTAACAACTTAACTAACAAGTGAAAGGGATTACAACCTTTGTAGATCCGGTCCTCCACTTCTTTAGCTCCGTGTTGACGTCCCTCGGCTGCGATCATCGGAATCCCGGACTCTAGTGATGGTTTCGTCGGAGAAATAATCGGGCTAGGTCATTGACTTCGATGCCGAAGATGATCTACGTCGAAGCGACTCAAACTCAAGCTCCATCTTCACTTGGTCATGAACCTTGTGAAGAAAACAACCTATACAACATGGCAAGTGGTAGAGGATGAAGAAATAGGAAGTGGGTTCACTTTGGATTTGGATTTCTCACTTGATTTCAACACTTGAAATTTTTCAAGAAAGCTTTCTTCACTTCATGAAGAAGATGAAGAAGAAGAAAGAAAATGAATTATATTGAAAATAATAAATCAAGTGAAGACTTATCATAATGCAACCATGGGTAAGTTTAACTCATGTAGAGAGAAAACCATAGTTTAGGTAATGGTTAGGTTTAAGAACAAAACAAAATGGCTAGACTTTTCAAAGATGCTAAAAGCTTCATGAAGCTTCAAGTATAATACAAGAAAAGCCACCATTTTGTTTAATCAAAATAAATAAAGAAAATAAAACCCTAACCATTAACTAAACATGGTGTAAATCATATACATACCCAAGTTTGCATGTATCATCCCACATGATACAAACTAGTGCACAAACATATATCATATATACAATGTGCACAATCAAGTGAGAAAAACAATCTTAAGTGAACAAATACTAGTTAATGTAAAGTAATATATCAAATATATAATTATACATTAAATCATTAAATCAACACTTGATTTAATGATCCGGTCATTGTAACACCCGAGCCCAATACTACAAATTTCTGTTACTGTTTGAACATTAGTGTGGTACTCAGTTCATTTAGCTTGCCTGTTTGTCACTTACTGTAAAATTTTATCTGGCAAAGTCATTTCTGCATATAACAAATTTTAGCATCTAAAATGAAATTAAAAATATCCATCTTGGCCTACTCGACACCCCTAGCCTCGTGGTAGCGTCCGTGCTTCGTGTTCTCGTCCCGTTCGGTGAAACGGGCGAGTTTGGACGGCTACGCGCGCGTACAGGTATCCGTCTTGGGGGTATACTTTTTAATCATAAAACACCTCATTTTAAAATTTGGAACCCGCTTAAAATCCTATTATTTAAATTTCGAATTTTTGGACCCAACCCGGGCGCAATTTGGAAATGTTTTATTCGGCCCCAAAATCCCAAATTTTAATAATATTTAAACTATATATATTCCTTAACGTATGTATATTTTATTGTTGCGCAAATCTTTTAATATATTTTAAAAACCTCTAAATATTGCTGCGGCCAATCAGTGAAGGTTTTACTCATGTGGGCCCCTCTCCTTTTTCTCTATTCCTCTCTCTCTCTCTAACTCTCTCTCTCTCTCCCTATATATATTTTTCCCCCTCACTTTTTTTTGCATCATGAGAACTGTAGCACCGCGAGGAACCCATCGCGAGCCCTCAACCCTAGCCACCTCCATCCTTGCCGCCGTAGCCCCGACGCCGGCGCCAGCGCCACCAGCACCCTCGCCTCGTCAGCCTCGCCTCGCCCACACCTCCTTTCTTCCACCCCCACGCACCCTGCGCAGCCGAGACCGCCTGCATAGATTCCTGCACTCCTCTGCACTGTCTGAGACGCCGCCGGTGACCACCTGCACCGCCCTGGTCATCGCCGACGATCACCAGACCCCCTAGTGATCTCCTCTGTAAGTGTTTCCCTTCTCTCCTCCTCTCCTTCTTTCCTCTCTTCATATCAAAACTGAAAATCAGCTGCTGGTTGTTTTCTGCAGATCGCCGGAGACGCCGTTCTCGCCGTCGTCGCTAGTGCCCTCTGGGACCAGTGAGTATCCCCATCTTCTTCTTTCTCTGGTCATTTCTTTCTTTCTCTAGATCTACACCCGTAGAAACCCTATTCACTGTTTTTTATGCTCGCCGGAATCCGGCCGTGCCGGCGACGTGTCCCGACAACCCAGCAGAGTACTCTGACCCGTGTGGTTCCTTGGTTCGTTGTTTGGGTTCAATCCGTGAACCGTGCGTCCGTCGCGAGTTTCCCTGCCGACGTTACGTTCCGTTTTTCC
The DNA here is from genome assembly GCA_030015575.1 of Agapanthus africanus. NCBI lineage: Eukaryota > Viridiplantae > Streptophyta > Magnoliopsida > Asparagales > Amaryllidaceae > Agapanthus > Agapanthus africanus. The sequence continues at coordinate 422,583,055 of JASDDO010000031.1, forward strand.
CGGTTCGCGACCCGTCGAGGCAAGTACCCCTTGCTACATGCTATACAGTATAATTATATATGTATTGACATCCTAAACCTGTAAAATTAGCTTGGTACAATCGTTTTCCATTTCGGTTATAAATTGCATTAAATCATTTTACGGTTAAACATGAAACTTACAGTTCGCAATTGAAACCCAATAATCAAATCTACCTGTTTAATCACATTTTACTGTTAAATAGATGGTGGCAATTATTCATGTAGTTCTGTTACATTCGGACACTCGTATGCATTTAACCTGATATAACTATATTGAACCGTCACATAAATCATTGCACCGCTAAGGGTGCTTAAACCTGTTAACATGACTAAACGGCTACATTGTATTACTGCACTCTTGTGATTGAATGAAACTGCTTATTATTTAATTCATTGCTTATTTCATGTTGTTAATACCCACGTGTGATTATATATCTAATTGGGAGCACACTCACGATATTGCGTACATCTTGACCTGACATTGCTACACATGTATATATTGATACACCTGACATGGTACCGTATACTGTTGACTTGACCTGATGTACCATGACCCGACCTGTTACCTGATCTCGTGCCTAATGCCAACAAACCTGACATGTAGTCCTCATGGACCGTTCCTGTTGTCTATCCAGACAAACCTGCTTTTACCTGATCCTGTGTTGGCGTTAGTTCTAGATTACTGAATACCTGACTCGACACAAATAACTTGGGGGTATGGGGAAATCAAAGGTGAAATCTGACTTGTAACTTGACAGTTCACTACCTGTATTGAGTGTACACATTCCTGTCTTGTGCCTAGCGGCATGTCTCGGTTTTAGCCGAGAATATTGTGGCCGTGGTCCCGGGTATGTACGGGATACTATCGAGTGTACACATTCCTGTTTTGTGCCTAGCGGCATGTCTCGGCTGCAGCCGAGAATATTGTGGCCGTGGTCCCGGGTATGTACGGGATACTATTGAGTTACATCGACGTTTCATCAATTGATTTCAAAGACTTTAGAATAGAAAACCTGATAGAACAGTTTAGTTACCGACTGCACACTACCCTGCACTGTTTGTTTCACATTATTGCTTTATTCATGTTTATTTTTGAATGGCATGTTACATTGTTCATATTATATTACTTGTTGACATGACGTGCTGACGTCTGGGTTTTGCATGGCCCAGATTCTGTACCGCTGTCGCAGTCCGAGCAGGAGTACTTCAGCCAGCAGGCTGAGCTGTGAGTTCAGTAGTAGTTAGTTTTATTTCCTGCATTCATTTCCTGATGTGAGCCCGCATTATGGGACATACCTTTCAGTTATTTGTATTGGATCATTTGCTTCCGCATTTATTTATTATTGACTCTTGTTATTCTGGATTATGGACATGTATTTAGATTGTTTAGCTTGTTCTTGATATCTCTACAGCCGTAATGTGACTGTGGATGGATACTTCCTACCCACAGGTAGCATGGTTGGCTATGTCACGTGCCCAATCTAGCGTACTCTGGGAAGCGGGGCATGACAGTCATATTGCATATAACCGACTGATATCAAGTGTATCAATGTATCGAATCAACACTTGATTCGGTAACCCGGCTATATCTTATATAACCGTCCGATGATACAAGTCGCGAAAATAGAATTCAGTATCACATACTGGTATTATTCTCGGTCCCGCACATATCTCATATGCGCTCCTATTTCGTTTTTCTTGAGCCAGGAAACTTCTGTGTAGGACTCTAAAGACTCGTCATTACGCCGGCAATAGGCGATGATCATATCAAACACCCACAAGCCGCAAGCGGTCTGCTAAACGTAACAGCCATCCGGGTATTGAGCGATCAGAAGATCAACGAGCAAGCCCGCTCACACTCCTGTGAATCCAACCAGTAACACTTACCGTACAGTCCGGTCTCGTCGTTTGATATGTCGCATATCTCGCCTAGGGGTGGTAAACGTCAGACCCCAGTAGCTAGAAAATTCGTTTCGATATGAGGTCTATAACAGTTTGAGAAACTACTGGTAACACTTACCAGTAAATCTCAGCAACCCTGGCCAGGGATTTCCGGTTATAGCCAATCGAACACAGCGCAACATCAACTCCCTATACCGGAAGAGACGAATCCCCTCCTATCGCTCATTGCCTCCATGTGATTCGGGACTGTACCCAAAAACCACCGTTTTGCACGCCCTCTTGGACGTGGTAAGGTGGAAATCAAAGAACAGTGGGAATCACACAAGACTCTATGACGATCTCGGGTCAACAGACTACTCTGTACCAGTGTCACCAGAGAACTGCCATCTGACGTAAGGTATAATACCATCTGGGAGTTCTCGACGAGTCCGTCCAGTGTACCCAGTCTCCACTGAGCACCCGTATATCATCTCTGATGTCAAACACCAATGGATATGGGATCATCCATCGCCCATCTGTATGGGTCGAGAAGGTATACGCTAGTCTACTTTGGTATATCGATGCCCCGTCTCGATACACCCACGACTAGGGACCTTGAAGGATGTACTTATGGACTACCATGTCCCCACTAGTACGATCTGAATCATAGTCCAGGTAGTCAAGTACACATCCTAAGGGCTTTACCAATATGTAACAGAGAGACAATCATTGTACACGTTAAGGTAAAGAGCAACCAGATAGCATACTATCATGTCGAGCAAGAAAGTCCTCCCTATATATGTCCGAGCATCCACTACAATATACATCTTATGTATAGTAATGGCCTCTAGGGCATACATATAACTAACAAATAGTCTCCAACGAACCTCCGCCTCTCCGCGAATCTGGTAGGGTTCCTCATCCACTTGAGAGATACTACGGTCTTCTCGGTGAAAGTGGGAGCGAGGATTGCATCATAGTTGATGATGGCCCAACTAGGTTCAGGAAGGCCGTCACGAGTGGGGACTCTGAGAAATGGCTGGATGCTATGAGATCAAAGATGGGATCCATGTACACCAACAAAGTGTGACTTTGCATGTTGCACCTGAAGGGATAAAACCCATTAGGAGCAAATGGATCTTGAGAAGATTCTTGGTGTAAATAGAAAGGTTGAGACTTTCAAAGCTATGCTTAAGTCCATCAGGATCAATGCAAGCATCACGGAGTTGGAACATCTATTTTGATGTGGCAGTGAAAGTGTTTGACTTCATCAAAAAGGTAGATGAACCTTGTATATACAAGAAGGCTATAGAGAGTGAGGTTGTCTTCCACGTATTGTACGTAGATAACATACTCTTGATAGGAAAGTGATTCCTATGCTACTCTTGGTCAAGCTCCTCTTATCACGAGGATTCTCAATATAAGATCTGGATGATACCTACTACATCTTGTGGATTATTGTCACGACCCGAAAGAGCACGTGACTGGCCCTTGAACCATATGAAGCCTATAGGACTCCATCTGATCCAAGTAAGCCAAAAGCCCAGAAATCTAAAACCATTTTAAGAATAAGTAAAGGAACTGGTTTAAAGAAGTGAAGAAAACATGTTTGAAATCAAGGTTTTTAAATAACTAAGCCGAATGTGCATTTTAAAAACAGTACAATCTTTTCCAGAAATTTCGGCAGAGTTTCTTTTGTAAAAATGGCCCCGAATGGGGTAAAACAAGAATAACGACATATATGCAATGATAAAGGCATCCCCAAGCGGGAGCTAGCTCTTCGTCAATCGACGGTCACAACCACACAAAGATATGATAATATACAACGCCAAGTGGCGAGGATCAAATCCAAAAGAAAGCTCAAAAGCAACAGTAAAACCACAATACTACTAAGCGCGACTCTAGGTCGAATAATACAATACTGTCTCTAAGTCTGAAAGAATATACAAGTTTTGGTTGATGGACAATTTCTAGATACAATGAAATAAATAAATATGATGGTGGTTCTTGATGCGAAAGAATCCACCTACCAAAGCAAATCACCCGCAAGAAGAAAGTGTGCCAGAAATGCCGCAAAAGAACCTGTACGGCAGAACCTGCAAGAACTGTGGCACAACGGGGGTGAGTTGCCAACTCGTGAATAGAAACATCTACAAGCAGAAACCGAATGCAAGACATAAACCTAAGTCAACGATCAATAATACAATCCACAAGAGTACATCTGAGTGTAATAGGGTGGCAAGGTAACATCTAATCATGTATGTAGTGCCAGGTACTCAGGTAATCACATGTCATCAATGTAAGGTATGTCTGCATGAAGTAACTATGATGAAACATCAATGATATCAATACACATATATTAACGTCCCATACCACTAATATCGGTGTAAGGGTATATATAACAGCGCCCTCATACCCTGTTATATATACAATTAAAGTATGATCAATGTAAAACCAGTCTGTCTATGATCCATGCCTGTATGTATGTGGAACCCGTCCACCTGTCACCCAATGACAATAAGCATCATGTATGCAATGTGAGGATATAAACAAAATCATGGAAAAACATCATGAAAACCCGTGTCTAGCATCGACACGTAAATCCTCCTGTATCGGGCATCCGTCATTCCGGATCATGCCCTACATCAAAGTACATATCGGGAATCCGTCAGTCCGGGTCATCCCTCTCTCAATGCATCGGGCATCCGTCATTCCGGATCATGCCCTATATCAATCCATCGGGCATCCGTCATTCCGGATCATGCCCTATATCAAGTATATATCGGGAATCCGTCAGTCCGGGTCATCCCTCTCTCAATACATCCTCTAGCACCGAGAAAAAACGGGGCGACGCCCCAAATATCATATCAAGGGAACCGGGTTTTTAAATGATTACTTATTGAAAAGGACACGGTTCCCAAATCCAGAAATCCCATGAAAATCCAACATCAAGAAGTACATCCAATGCGATGTGCTATGCAATCAATCCATGATGTATGCGACATGTAAAGAAAAGTAATCATATCAGAAATCATGCAACATGGAATAGTAATGTGCATATGTCGAAGGGAGAATCATCTCATGAATGCAATAGTACTGCAGTGTAGTGGCATGGCAATTATCGATGATGAAGTGTGTGAGCCGGCAAATAGTGTACGTGGAACATACGCATCATCGATAATGGTGCTGGTGTCCTAACAGCATGATAATAATATAGCAATGAACATATGCCAGCAATATGAATAGCATGAAGATGCAGAAATCTAGTAGTCAACATCACAGTGAAGTATCTACTATGCAAACTACACCTAAGTATCAGGTCAATCAGGAGGGGTAAGTGTGGAAACCACCTAAATCTGAGCCGGTATATATATATATATATAAAGATATATAGTCGGTGATCTCGCCTCAATGTCATATCATAAGATATCCTCGAGTTATGAGTGCGGATCTATCATCAATATCGGCACGTACGGTAAATCATCGTACGGCATCCCCATAGCTGGGTAGGGGTCAACATCTCACTGTCTCATCACATAACAGATATCACCATCATCAGATCATATAGTCTGGAGTACTACTCTATGTCTAGTACAAAACGGTAACATCAGTAAATATGCATGCGGGGGTAAACACATATCCCAAGCCCGCAAGAAGTACAAGTCATACCCCACGTATGAATCGTATCGAATCACCGATCCCAGGGCACCAAGCCCACATCATCGACTCATCTCCAAAGTCATCACATAATATCAATCACAGTGCAAGTACAAGTGATAAGCAAAGGTGTGTGTATAGGTGTAATTCTATCCTAGGGTTCGCGACTATGAACTGCACTAGTCACTGCTAACCCTATACTATCCACCATACACCTATATCACAATAACTACATAATAATCTATCTACGGACTGCGGGGGTGCTATACGCCATCCACCCGACTTCCCCCTGTAGATATAATCTACTCACCTGTAACCCGTGTGTCGGTGTCGATGTCTCCGTCATCTTCCGCATCGCCTCGGATCGTCGCGGTGTACCTACACAAATCACACGTATCGCATCGCATCAAAACCAAATCAACACTTGAAACGACACACTAAATCCAATACGATACGATAATGGGCCTATAGGTGAAAACCTATGGCACGCCTTCAAAACCATCAATAAATCCTCTATATCGTCGTATGAACGCCAAATAGTCGAGGCAAAACACAATCCACAATTTCAGAATCAAGAATACGGAAATACGGAAACACGAAACCAAAATAACAACTTAGGATATATGTCCCAGATTTCACTCTAGATAGAATCTGTCAAAACAAGAAGTACCCAGGACCAAGAATTAAGGAAATGGGGGCATGCACGAAAAATGAGGAATTTCCTCTCAGGTCTGGCCGCAATTTGCGGCCAGAAAAGGGATTTTGGCGGCCTCAGTTTAGAATGGGGAGCTAGGGTTTTGGGTGTTGCCTCTAGGGTGCCTGCACATCTCAATTCCCACTCAATATTATTCTAGGGTTCCTCGTATGATAGCAGATTCCAAATAACAGTGGCAGATTCCAGTTTTTCCCCGATATCGGTTACAAAAATCCGTATTCTGGTTTCCATTTCAGGTTTGGGTTCAAATTAGCATCACACCAGGGTTTCTAGGGTCTCAACAAGCCTCAATTTCATCTTAGTTTCAGTTTTACCCTAACCCTTATCTTGAAATCTCAAAAGTCCACCAAATGACACGATATCGATACTAAACTAGAATTGATGCATAAGGAAATTGAAATGCTACAAGAGGGTGCAGAAATTACCTCCTTTGGCAACTCAAGAAAATTCTTGAGTTGCTCAAAGTGCTCCAAATCAAATCTTATTAGGCTCAAAGTGAAGCTAGTGAGCTTGGGACCATTTTTTGTGAAGTGGGAATGGGGTTTTGGGGTTGATTTCATTGTGGATCTAGGGTTTTAGTGAAGGGGGAGAATGAGGGAAGAGAGAGCAGCAGCAGCTTAAGAAGAAGAGGGAAGAGAAAAATGAGAAGGGAATGATGGAGGCATGGTTGAAAAAGGTAAGGTTGACTTGTCTCCTATCTCTCTCATCATTACTTACTTTTCCCTTTTCTTTTCTTTTAAAATCCAAACCTTCTCACATCAATAGTAATCCCAAAAGAAAACCATGGCTAGAAGATTCACAAGTGTGGAAAAAAGTGGTATGCGCAAGTTTTGCACAAAATTGCCAAAAAACCCGATTAGCGATTTTAATCGCGATTAGCACTAAATTAGTGTTAAACTAATCACAAAAACTTAAAAATGTCATAATTCACTAATTTACCCTATTTTAGAATTTTCCATAATTTTTCATAATTTTTCTAACATTTTTCCTATTTATTTGCATTTAATATTAAAATAATCAATAAAATAATATTAAATTATAAAAATTCCCAAAATTAATATTTTATATTTTTGAAAATGTTACAATCTACCCCCCTTAAAGAAATTCGGTCCCCGAATTTAAATTTAAACCCCCACTACTAAAACAATTTCAGTAATAATCCATTTTGTCGGGGCTCCGAAAACATCAACACATAAGAATATCACAAAAATATACTGCTCTACTAGAAATCAATCCCCAAAATGCATATATAAGAATATCCTTTGCGTCTGGTGCGCAAGGAATCAAAATCCATATATGTGTCAAACAGGTATACAAAACAACATCTAGGTGCAACGGGCGTGCACGAAACATCTGTCGTAGGCAACGTGTGTGCCTGACAGAAAAATCAGGTGCATGTGACATGCACGAAGAATCCCGATTTAGTGCATCTGGCGTGCACCAAAATCGTATATCAAAACACTAAAGGTGCATGAAAACTATGCTGGAAGTGTAAATCAAATCACTGAATACAGTAGACATGAAATCTCAATCAATATCTCAAATGTAATAACTCAGCGCAAAATATATAAATATCCAGTGGGTGCATGAAATCAATATCATGAAACTCAGTCATCAAAACTAAATCATGCAAACAGAACGCCCAAAATACCGAAATCCAAAATGACGGATACGTGATAATCAAATCACAAAATCACAAATCATGAATACCGTCTTCGGTAGTTCCTCCTTCAAGGTCGAGAAGGAGTCGGTGCAATCCACTGCTAGCAGCGCAGGATATCCACCTGCCTCTTGCTCACGATCTGGCGTCCTCTGACTCTCTGGGTCCTTATCTTCTCTGCGGATCACCTATCACGCGGTCAATCGGCTCATCGGCCCTGTCAGATGTGCTAACGGGGACGATTCCGTTCTGGCACTTCTCTGGTCACCTCTCGGTCAATCCTCACGACCACTCGTAAGGCAGCAAATCACTGGCGTCGGCCTCTGGCTCTCTGAAAGCACGTCACACATCTGATCCTGGGTGCAAACATCGTTGCAGCAATATCCTGGAAGGAATCCCGCTGAAGGTCTCTTCCAAGCATACCTATGCCGATCTGTACAGAGGTCGGCCTTCCGGCACAACCACTTCTCGCTCAAAGACACCTGTGTCCTCAGCACAATAATTTCCTTTATCCGAACCTGGTCAACTACCTCGTCGACAATGCCGAACTCTGGCCTGCTGGGTGCGCGCAATACGACCACTCCTGGTCTAGGTCTTCTCATATCGTTTTCCAGGAGGGTCCTGTCAAGGTTCCCTTCTCAAATCTCAATCCTGCCGAAATGCCCGGAAGTCATCATTCAATGCAGAAGCTAAAGCTTATTCCGGAATGGCTGCCTACTTATCACGCTCCTTCTGGAAGATATATCCATATACCACGCCTCGGGTTGCATATCACACCTCTGATGTCAGCGGAGTGGGACGTCATCTCGTCGAAATATCTCGCGAACTCTTTTCTTCACTCTGCGTCAATGTCGACTGATTCGGACTCGTCTCATCATGGCTGCATGTACGGTGCTCCAACGGCTATGCTCGCATCTGGAGTCTCCCAAGCAGTGTCCCGTCACGATATCCGAAAGATGTCGAACCATCCGATCGACTCGTCAGATCCTCATAATACCCCAAGAGCTCACATCTCGGGTACAGTTTAATAGTATCGAGTACATGCCACAGCGTCGGTGGTCCAGCCGTAGAAGGGCAAACCCAAGCCTCACTAATGGCGCCGCGGAACCGCCGTAAACCCTAAGGTTCAAAGGCTGTCACACGGTCATTAAGTCGAGTTAGGGTTTCATTCTTCTAGAGGGTCCATAGAATCACCTGCATGTCTTTCCGTATACTTTAAACTTGGAAAATAGGCTCCTGACATTCGATCGTCTCTATCGACTCTCACGAACCTACGTGAAGTCGTCTCTAGCTGGAATCAATCCGCCTGATGGCCTCGCATCGGGGTAAGCGAACTCACCACACGTCCTAGTCATCCATCCTCGGTGACTAGCAACTCGCTATCATCTCTCTAAGAACATGCTCATGTTGCAGTAGCTCCAATCATCTGGGCGATATCTCGTCATTTGCAGCAGCAACTGGCTCATACGCCTGTACGCCGAACAACGCCTCAATCCTCCAGGAAAGGCAATACATAAGCGGTCATCTCTGAGTCGGTCTGCTCTAGATCTGAGTAAGACTCTCCACACTGGAAATCTTCAACTCAACTGGGCCCGCTCTGGCGCAAAATCGGACGAATCACCTTCGTCTCTCAAATCGGGTAGACTAGCTATCATCTGTCTCATATCTGCCTGAAAGCTCCGGCAATCTCAGCTCGTAAGCTCCGAAAGCAACATCCTGTCAATCTCAGCAACAGCTGGTCCATCTGTCTGCACGATAAGCGACATCACAATCTCTGAGGTATGCTGTACATCAACAGTCTCCTCTCAACTGGTAGCTCTAACAATGGCCCGATCATCCGGTGCAAGACCAAGCACTCGCCTCCACTAGAGGTCACAATCACCAACACTAACTCGAGACGTTCCCATGTCACCAGAAAACACAATGGTCGGCCCTCGTACCAAACGAGCTCACACCGGCCGTAACCCTAGTAGCAGCCCAACTGCGCTCAACCATGGTGACAGTAATCTCAATCGAGTATCAAGAAGAGTACACCGGTGGCAAGAAGGGAAACAACAGATCCAAAGTGGATACATGATCATAGGAAGGAACAGTATCAATGAAGATATGATCATGAAACTAATAGAATCGGGAATCTCAAATGGACGAATAATCCTGGATATGAAGAGAATCACTGATCTCACAAATATGTACATCCTAAGGTTCCTTAAGCGGAGTGGCGTGTCGTAAGTATGCCGCGGAACATACCAACGGTACGTCACTCTACTTTAGTCACCTAATCCATCAACCAAGGGTCAACATAGCGCTCTGATACCAACTTTGTCACGACCCGAAAGAGCACGTGACTGGCCCTTGAACCATATGAAGCCTATAGGACTCCATCTGATCCAAGTAAGCCAAAAGCCCAGAAATCTAAAACCATTTTAAGAATAAGTAAAGGAACTGGTTTAAAGAAGTGAAGAAAACATGTTTGAAATCAATGTTTTTAAATAACTAAGCCGAATGTGCATTTTAAAAACAGTACAATCTTTTCCAGAAATTTCGGCAGAGTTTCTTTTGTAAAAATGGCCCCGAATGGGGTAAAACAAGAATAACGACATATATGCAATGATAAAGGCATCCCCAAGCGGGAGCTAGCTCTTCGTCAATCGACGGTCACAACCACACAAAGATATGATAATATACAACGCCAAGTGGCGAGGATCAAATCCAAAAGAAAGCTCAAAAGCAACAGTAAAACCACAATACTACTAAGCGCGACTCTAGGTCGAATAATACAATACTGTCTCTAAGTCTGAAAGAATATACAAGTTTTGGTTGATGGACAATTTCTAGATACAATGAAATAAATAAATACGATGGTGGTTCTTGATGCGAAAGAATCCACCTACCAAAGCAAATCACCCGCAAGAAGAAAGTGTGCCAGAAATGCCGCAAAAGAACCTGTACGGCAGAACCTGCAAGAACTGTGGCACAACGGGGGTGAGTTGCCAACTCGTGAATAGAAACATCTACAAGCAGAAACCGAATGCAAGACATAAACCTAAGTCAACGATCAATAATACAATCCACAAGAGTACATCTGAGTGTAATAGGGTGGCAAGGTAACATCTAATCATGTATGTAGTGCCAGGTACTCAGGTAATCACATGTCATCAATGTAAGGTATGTCTGCATGAAGTAACTATGATGAAACATCAATGATATCAATACACATATATTAACGTCCCATACCACTAATATCGGTGTAAGGGTATATATAACAGCGCCCTCATACCCTGTTATATATACAATTAAAGTATGATCAATGTAAAACCAGTCTGTCTATGATCCATGCCTGTATGTATGTGGAACCCGTCCACCCGTCACCCAATGACAATAAGCATCATGTATGCAATGTGAGGATATAAACAAAATCATGGAAAAACATCATGAAAACCCGTGTCTAGCATCGACACGTAAATCCTCCTGTATCGGGCATCCGTCATTCCGGATCATGCCCTACATCAAAGTACATATCGGGAATCCGTCAGTCCGGGTCATCCCTCTCTCAATGCATCGGGCATCCGTCATTCCGGATCATGCCCTATATCAATCCATCGGGCATCCGTCATTCCGGATCATGCCCTATATCAAGTATATATCGGGAATCCGTCAGTCCGGGTCATCCCTCTCTCAATACATCCTCTAGCACCGAGAAAACACGGGGCGACGCCCCAAATATCATATCAAGGGAACCGGGTTTTTAAATGATTACTTATTGAAAAAGACACGGTTCCCAAATCCAGAAATCCCATGAAAATCCAACATCAAGAAGTACATCCAATGCGATGTGCTATGCAATCAATCCATGATGTATGCGACATGTAAAGAAAAGTAATCATATCAGAAATCATGCAACATGGAATAGTAATGTACATATGTCGAAGGGAGAATCATCTCATGAATGCAATAGTACTGCAGTGTAGTGGCATGGCAATTATCGATGATGAAGTGTGTGAGCCGGCAAATAGTGTACGTGGAACATACGCATCATCGATAATGGTGCTGGTGTCCTAACAGCATGATAATAATATAGCAATGAACATATGCCAGCAATATGAATAGCATGAAGATGCAGAAATCTAGTAGTCAACATCACAGTGAAGTATCTACTATGCAAACTACACCTAAGTATCAGGTCAATCAGGAGGGGTAAGTGTGGAAACCACCTAAATCTGAGCCGGTATATATATATATATATATAAAGATATATAGTCGGTGATCTCGCCTCAATGTCATATCATAAGATATCCTCGAGTTATGAGTGCGGATCTATCATCAATATCGGCACGTACGGTAAATCATCGTACGGCATCCCCATAGCTGGGTAGGGGTCAACATCTCACTGTCTCATCACATAACAGATATCACCATCATCAGATCATATAGTCTGGAGTACTACTCTATGTCTAGTACAAAACGGTAACATCAGTAAATATGCATGCGGGGGTAAACACATATCCCAAGCCCGCAAGAAGCACAAGTCATACCCCACGTATGAATCGTATCGAATCACCGATCCCAGGGCACCAAGCCCACATCATCGACTCATCTCCAAAGTCATCACATAATATCAATCACAGTGCAAGTACAAGTGATAAGCAAAGGTGTGTGTATAGGTGTAATCTATCCTAGGGTTCGCGACTATGAACTGCACTAGTCACTGCTAACCCTATACTATCCACCATACACCTATATCACAATAACTATATAATAATCTATCTACGGACTGCGGGGGTGCTATACGCCATCCACCCGACTTCCCCCTGTAGATATAATCTACTCACCTGTAACCCGTGTGTCGGTGTCGATGTCTCCGTCATCTTCCGCATCGCCTCGGATCGTCGCGGTGTACCTACACAAATCACACGTATCGCATCGCATCAAAACCAAATCAACACTTGAAACGACACACTAAATCCAATACGATACGATAATGGGCCTATAGGTGAAAACCTATGGCACGCCTTCAAAACCATCAATAAATCCTCTATATCGTCGTATGAACGCCAAATAGTCGAGGCAAAACACAATCCACAATTTCAGAATCAAGAATACGGAAATACGGAAACACGAAACCAAAATAACAACTTAGGATATATGTCCCAGATTTCACCCTAGATAGAATCTGTCAAAACTAGAAGTACCCAGGGCCAAGAATTAAGGAAATGGGGGCATGCTCGAAAAACGAGGAATTTCCTCTCAGGTCTGGCCGCAATTTGCGGCCAGAAAAGGGATTTTGGCGGCCTCAGTTTAGAATGGGGAGCTAGGGTTTTGGGTGTTGCCTCTAGGGTGCCTGCACATCTCAATTCCCACTCAATATTATTCTAGGGTTCCTCGTATGATAGCAGATTCCAAATAACAGTGGCAGATTCCAGTTTTTCCCCGATATCGGTTACAAAAATCCGTATTCTGGTTTCCATTTCAGGTTTGGGTTCAAATTAGCATCACACCAGGGTTTCTAGGGTCTCAACAAGCCTCAATTTCATCTTAGTTTCAGTTTTACCCTAACCCTTATCTTGAAATCTCAAAAGTCCACCAAATGACACGATATCGATACTAAACTAGAATTGATGCATAAGGAAATTGAAATGCTACAAGAGGGTGCAGAAATTACCTCCTTTGGCAACTCAAGAAAATTCTTGAGTTGCTCAAAGTGCTCCAAATCAAATCTTATTAGGCTCAAAGTGAAGCTAGTGAGCTTGGGACCATTTTTTGTGAAGTGGGAATGGGGTCTTGGGGTTGATTTCATTGTGGATCTAGGGTTTTAGTGAAGGGGAAGAATGAGGGAAGAGAGAGCAGCAGCAGCTCAAGAAGAAGAGGGAAGAGAAAAATGAGAAGGGAATGATGGAGGCATGGTTGAAAAAGGTAAGGTTGACTTGTCTCCTCTCTCTCTCATCATTACTTACTTTTCCCTTTTCTTTTCTTTTAAAATCCAAACCTTCTCACATCAATAGTAATCCCAAAAGAAAACCATGGCTAGAAAATGCACAAGTGTGGAAAAAAGTGGTATGTGCAAGTTTTGTACAAAATTGCCAAAAAACCCGATTAGCGATTTTAATCGCGATTAGCACTAAATTAGTGTCAAACTAATCACAAAAACTTAAAAATGTCATAATTCACTAATTTACCCTATTTTAGAATTTTCCATAATTTTTCATAATTTTTCTAACATTTTTCCTATTTATTTGCATTTAATATTAAAATAATCAATAAAATAATATTAAATTATAAAAATTCCCAAAATTAATATTTTATATTTTTGAAAATGTTACAATTATGATCTATGGTGATAGATCTATGTGGATGTTGGGAGTGTCCCAAATCCAGGTACATTAACACCATACTAAAGGGGTTTAGTATGGAGGATTCTAAGCGTGGTGGTTCGTCCACTTACTCATGGATCACTCGCGTGCAAGGGATACCCTATGCTTCGGTAGTAGGCTCTATCATGTATGCGATGTTATGTACCAGACCATATGTAGATGACTCACTAGGTGTAGTGATCAGGAATCAATCGGATCTTGGGAGAATAACTGGACAGCTGTGGAGGACATTCTTAAGTACTTGAGAAGCACTAAAAGAAAGTTCTTGGTTCCATCTTCCAGAGTGATAAGTTCAACTGAAAATCAGTCACAGGCATTGTCTGTACCCTCAATAGAGGGACGGTATGATTGGAAGAGTTCCAAGCTAGATACCGTGGCATACTAGACGATAAAGGCTGAATACATTGCTACCAACGATACTACCAAAGAGGTTGTCTGGACATTACTTGTTCATAAGACGAGCAAGGTTCATACTATTGAGCGTCCAATAATTGTTATTGTGACAACAATGGAGTTGTGGCTTTCGCCTAGGAACACCGGTCCCATCAGCGATCCGGACATTTTCTGAGGCTAGTATCACCTGATCAGGGAGATAGCTGATCTCCAACGGATCGAGGTAAGGAGAGTAGATTTTGAGGTTAACACGGCGGATCACTCACCAAGGCCTACTTTCCCAATACAATTTGAGAGATTTTGGGATGATTGAGTATGGGATACTACAACCACTGCTATATTGTTAAGTATGTGATACTGCGACAAATGGCATTAGTGCAAGTGGAAGATTGTTAGTTATATGTATGCCCTATAGGCCATTACTGTACATGGGATGTATATGTAGTGGATGCTTGGACATATATAGGGAGGACTTTCTCGCTCGACATGATAGTATGCTATCTGGTTGCACTTTGTCTTAATATGTTAACTTGTATACGTGATGTTGTCTTGCTCTCACATGTTGACAAAGCCCTTTAGGATGTGTACTTGACACCCATGACGATGATGCAGATCATACTAGTGGGGCCAGGGATAGTCCACAAGTACACCGTATAATTGTTCCTAGTAGAGGGAGTATCGAGACAGGGCATCGATGCTCCAGAGTAGACTAGCGTATACGCATCTTGACCCATATGATGGGCGATGGATGATACCACATCCATTGGTGTTTGACATCAAAGATGGTGTACGGGTGCTCAGTGGAGACTGGGTACACTGAACGGACTCACCGAGAACTCCTAGATGGTATTATACCTATCGTCAGATAGCAGTTCACTGGTGACACTTATACAGATTAGTCTGTCGACCCGAGATCGTCATAGAGTCTCGTGTGATTCCCATTGTGCTTTAATTTCCACCTTACCACAGTCAAGAGATCGTGCAAAACGGTGGTTTTTGGGTACAGTCCCGAGTCACATAGAGGCAATGAGCGATAGGAGGGGATTCGTCTCTCCCGGTATTGGGAGTTGATGTTGCGCTATACTCGATTGGCCATAACATGAAATCCCTGGCCAGGGTTGCTGAGATTTACCGGTAAGTGTCATCAGTAGTTTCTTGAACCGTTATGGACCTTGTATCGGCATGACTTATCAGGCTATTGGGGTCTGACGTTTTACCACCCCCCAGGAGATGATATGCGACATATCAGACGAAGAGACCGGACTGTACGGTAGTGTTACTGTCAGACTTTTGCAGGATTTAGAGCAGGTTTGCTTGCTGATCTTCTGATCGTTCAATACTCGGGTAGCCGTTACGTCCAGCTAGTACCGCTGACGGCTTGTGGGTGCTTGATGTGATCATCACCTACTGCCAGTGTATTGACGAGTCTTTAGAGTCCTACACAGAGGTTTCACTGGCTCAGGCAAAACGAAGTAGGAGCACATATGTAATATGCGCGGAACCGAGATTAATACGTGTATGTGATACCGTATTCTATTCTCGCGATATAAAGTATCGATCGGTTATATGTTATATAGCCGGGTTATCGAATCAAATGTTGATTCGATAAGTCAAAACTGTATCGGTCGGTTATATGCGATATAGACGGGTTATCGAATCAAGTGTTGATTCGATATGATGATACAAATAATATTAGTCGGTCATATGAGATATAACTGGATTATTAAATCAAGTGTTAATTTACTGACTTAATGTATAATTATATATTTGATATATTAATTTACATTAACCAATATTAGCTCACTTAAATATTTATTTTTCTCACATGTGCACACTTAATATATATATGATATATATTAATTGTGTTTTATTTTGTGTCATGGTTGATGATACAAGATACATGGGTGTATGAGACTTACACCATGATAAAGATAATGTAGGGTTTATTTATTTAGTTTAAATCAATTATTAGTTGGATAATGGTCACATGGCATGAAGCTTTGAGAAGCTTGGAGACCCATTGACTAATCCACTAGTTTTGTTTTATACTAGATATTTTGTTAACCCAACCATTATCTTAACTTATGGTTAAGTCTCTACATGAGACATATTAGATATTTTCTCGCCCATGGTTGCCATACTCACTCACAACATTATCTCTCTTCATCTTCCTCTTCAAAGCTCAAGAGCTCTCTAGCTCTTGATCAAGTGCGAAACCCTAGTCAGAAAATTAATTCCAAAGTAAGCAAAAATCCTACTTCATCATTCTCTACTAGATTAGCACTTTAGTATAGGGTGTTAGCTTCACTAATCCCACATTAGTGAAGAGGGTAGCTTGGGTTAGTATCCCCTTGACGTAGATCATGTTCGGCCTCGAAGACTTCAAGCAAGTTCGTTGCTTTCTTCTCATGGAGCTATTCAAGAGTCCGCAAGATCATTTCATCGCAGTGAAGGGACTACTACACGGAGCTATTGAAGTGAAGGACCGGTCTACAAAGGTTGTATTCCTCATTCACTTAGATGTTAAGTTGTTAACATTGCTTGCTTGTTTAAATTTCTAGTTAAAGATTCTAGGTTAGAGTTATTTAGAACGACAAAAATTTAAAAACGGCATGGATGATGCCTCCCGAAACCTTGCTGCCGTCTTAGGCAACCCTACAATTTTGAATTATGTTTTGGTGCTATCGGTAACTGCTGCACATGGACGGCAGGATTTGTGTCTTTTTCAAAGACAATTACCGTGTTGATAACACCATTTGTTAAGTTGTCTATCTTAAATAGGCAAGCACCCATATCTCTGGCTCCCTGAGGCTCAAGAGACTGGTCCCGCTTAAACCTATGTTTACTAGGGTCCTTATTGTAATTTAGTATAACTTGAGGGGGTTTTATGTAAAAATAATTTTGTATAGTTTTCAAAATACACCTCAAATATTTTATTATCGTATTTAGAGTTTTCATTGATGTATATTTTATCAATGTGACATTTCTAGTGAAATAAGCCTAATTTCATAATATATGGTATTTATTTGCATATTGGAATTGTATGGTATTTTCTTGTAAATGAGATGTTTTTCTTGAATTTTGGAAATGTGGAATATCATAAATATTAAAAATAGGTATTTTGATATTAATTACATATATATTTATTTACTAAAAATATAAGTTTTATTTAAATAGAAATCATATTTTCTAAAGAAAATTGTATTTTAAATCTTTCGAGATCGTATGCTCCTTGCGGAGGTCTGCATCTCACTCTACTTAGCCCGAATATGTGCGATAATCGGCACCATCCCGAACGGGTTCCCTGAAATGGGTTGTAGAGACGCATTTGCAAAGATTTGTTAAAATACACATCTTGTAGAAAAATGTTTTTTATAAGTCGGAGGTAGTTATGGGTAAAGTCGTATTTTTCCCAGATCTATGTTCCCAAATTCCATCGTGCTATGTTAAATATGAGTGTTGTGAGGAGGTAGGTCATTACCTCGTGAGTTTTCTAAGATAATACGGTTTAAAAAAGTCCTAGCATGTCGAAATGAAATATAATGGTATTTTAATGTAAAAGTGGAATAAAACTCGCTACGGTTATTATTTTGATGTCAAACTTATTCTATTGTCTTTGTTAATATTTAATGGTCATGACATAAGAGTTTGGTATTATTGTGTTTAAGAAAAATAGAACTCTTTAAGATAAAACCGAATCGGAAGTCGGATTAACTCCGCTTCCGTCGGGTTTTAGTTTTGAATGTTTTTAGAATAGAGAAAAGAGGAATAAGTAAGGACTTACAGGTTATTAAACTAGAAGAGAGAAGGAGGAAGAGATAGGAGGTGCCGGTGCATCGTTTCGTCGTCGAAATCTCCTCGGATCGTCGTCGGAAGTTCATTAGAGTTTCGCCCTTTGCTAACTCCACTTGCACACAAAAAGTCTTGGAAATTTTCTTGAGAGTTTGAGCAGGGATTTGTGAGTGAGGGGGTGGTTTGAGAGGTGGTATTTATTGGAAAAATTTAGGTTTTAGGGTAGTGAAAGGGTGTGGTAAAAATTGTATTTAAATTTGCATTAAAAAGGATTAAAATGGGGTATTTTAATTCTCTGGTTAATTGCAGAGAATTTAAAGAGTGCAGGGGGAGTGGGGTAGTCCAAAGGGTTCAAGAAAAAGTGGGATTGGACTGAGTTAACCCGGCGGCGTCGGCCGAGTCAGCCGAGTCGCCCGCCCGAGTTGGGCGAGTTGGGGAGCGTCTTGATGCCACGTGTCCCTGACGCTTGATCTAGCCTCGTGGTCATATTTGTTTATTCTGTAACTTACCCTATTACGTGTAGTGTACGTGTAGACTCTTGGACTTTTAAAAGATTAAAAGAATTTTAAATAAAAATAATTTGTGGCCGATGGGATTTGAACTCTGGTGCTTTGGTTCAGCAGTGCAAGGTCTTACCAGTGAGCTACAAGCTCCTTCTTGCTGTTCAAAATTGAATCAAATACTTATAGTACTCACAGGAAATGTAAATACCCCAAGTATACATTAACTTTAAATCAATTTTATATACACAAGAATTGGAGTTGTTATAGTTTCTCAAATCCATAGAAATATCAAATCTATGATATTAACAGTGAATGATTCATTCATGCAATATTTAGCAACTATAACATGTAATTATACGGACTATAGCATTCGAATAATGGAACATGGTAAATAGCAACTAATACCATCATGAAACATCGTAATACGGTTAAACATAGCAATTCTACATAATGATGTGCGGAGCATGCGAGTTTGTGAACTGTGCAACATAAAATCATTAGTATTATACGTGTGTTCTATCCAATGTATCTATTCTAGCAAGTATAACCATACACTAAAGATGTCATGGTACTCAATGTAATGCATATGACATAGAAATGCGGTTAAGTATTGCTAATAGAGTTTAAAACCGATATGAAGTTTTATAAAGCTTTTGGTAGTCGGGGGTGCTATACGCCATCCACCCGAGTACCTACTTGTAAATGTCCCCCTACTCACCTAAAATCGACATGTGCTAGACGAAGCTCGTAAATGCTTTGCCCTTCTTCACCGCGTCAGACGTCTCCGCGACTGATCCTATACATTAAATCGAGCACACTCAGAGGAATCGAAACACAACGTTACTAAAATTCTAACACACATAGACTAGAATGTACGATCGACGTATTCTAACGCGTGCTATCCATATCGAACTACCCCCGGCAATAACGAAAACCAAAACTTAAGTTTTTAAAACATAAAATATTGAACTTCTATAAGATATGTGCTCTAGATTTTTCTACATGTAACCTGGGATAAAACAAAGTATAAAAGGTGTATAATTAGGATGTTTAGGAGCTACAGGAAAAATCCCACTCCCTAACTCAACATCCTGGTCGCAATTTGCAGCCATATACATTAAATCCGTGGGCAAGTTTTGGCTAGAAGGTGTCGTGCTTTGGATGTACTCTCAAATTGGTCTCACCATCTTAGAAAAACACTTTAATAAATTTTCGGAGCTCTCAAATAACAGCAAATTTCTTTTGAGTACCAAAAACACTAATATCCAAGTTCAAAAACTTTAAAAACTTAGTCTACAAGTGCTAAAACATCTCTATTTTTGCCAAACCAGTAGTAAATATCTACAAAACCATCTAAAAATTGGATTTTTACCTCTTGTAGTTAAGGGAAGAGGGATTCAAGCTCTAGTGGTGTCCTAGTGAAGATCTTTGAAGAAATATGTACTAAACTTGGTGTCTTGATCACTTTACATGAAGAACTTATCAAAAACCAAGGTGAATTTTGATGGAGGGAGGCTAGGTTTTTGTGTGAAGGTGAAAGAGAGTTAGGATATTTCTTTTGGTTTGTGAAGATAATGAGAAGGATGAAAGGATAATAGCCATAACATATATGATATTTGATAGACATTTGTTAGGATAAGTGTATTGTGTTGTGGTGAGAGTGAAGTACATTATAACCTAACCTATTCCTCTCTTTTCATTTTTCAAACTAAAGTGAATTAAATCAAAACTCAAATGAGAACAACATATTTTTGTCATGATACATTTAGATTTTAAAAATATATAAATGTTGTCTCATATATAAAAATTCATTTTATTATTAAATAAATACAAAATAACATTTTAAATTTTTACGGAATGTTACAACTATTGTTCTTTCAAGTGATATCAGAGCTACTAAATATTGTGCCGACCCATGGGTAGTTCTCACTGTGGTGACAGTAGTGGCAAAGCGCATGCTCTTACCCCCGGTGTGCCCCGTACGGTTATATGGTCTGGCGGGTTGTAATTCGTCTTTAGGAACTACGTAAAAAGTAGATGCTGAGAGACCTATGGGCGCCACGGCCAATTTCCGCTATGCTGACTGACCTTTCAAGTGGTATCAGAGCCTAGCCATAGCCTAATCTAGCATGCTACAATATCTGAATCCCTCGATTTATGTGGCACAATTTTTAACCCAAAAACAGTCCCAAAATCACCAAGTTTGATATGTTTCGATGCCCGCGGATTCACGGTTTGAACCGAGTATCCGCGGGGAGAATCTTGTGTACCCCAGGGAGCTTTCGAAGAGTCTAAAGGATGCCCCCCACCCCCGAGACCACCACAAGGTGGTCTTAGGGAGGTGGTGGACCCGAGACCACCTTCTTGGTGGTCTCGGGTCTGCCCGTGCCCCTAGACCACCTTGTGGTGGTCTCAGGGTAGAGCACCCCTCTAGGCCCCCTCAGACCCCCCTGGTTTTATCTCGGGAACCCCCTTGGGTTCTCGGACGAGTTTTGGATCAATTCGGACTCCCGGATTGGTTAAAAAGTTAGAATATTTGGGATTTTAGCAGACTTGTTTTTTCGGTGTTTGGAAATTTAATGTGTTAGCTAATTGGATATGGGATTCGAATATCGTAGTCTTCCTTTGTGTGCTTGTGAGTATGAGTATCATAATGTTTGGTAAAATGTCATCTAATTGCTATAAATATCAATTAGACGGGGTTATGAAATTCATACTTGCATGTGATTTTTTTTATATCATGTTTTGTGTTTGATATGTGTTGGATTGTCACAAAATGAATAGCCCCATGCGGAATTGAATGTTGTGATGATAGTTTTTCATTTTCATTCGTGTAAAGCCATGCATATTTTTTTATTTGGGGCGTAGCGGTTCACATGTGGCCATAGTCACCGCTTGTTGTATTATTATTTGTCGCGACCCGATCAGGTTGTGATCGGTGTTACCGTTGTATTAATACTGGTTTAGGAATACCCCACAGAGAAGCGCACAGACATCCAGGTTCTAGATGTTAGCATGTATCCATCTTATGGCATTGAGACCAGGTCACTCAATTCTAGAATCGGCGTGTCGCTTGTCACGATTGTAGGGGCTTGCTTTCGGCTGCGCACGGGCTATTCACTTGACCGGGGAACGTCACGTTTCATTTGTGGCTCAATCAAAACATGGAATTCCTAGATAATTTAACCATTCCAATTCTCTGATGATCATTACCTACCTGTGATATGATTACTTGCTTGTGATGATGCTTTATACTATAATGCATGAGACGAATGTTGCTACATATATATTATTATATATTAGATGCTATATATGTTTTGCATCTGCGCTAGTCCTATCCTTGCCCTGCCGTAAGCTAAGTATCCTTACGGTGAAGACACGGGACCCTGTGGCGAATGCGGATGGCATATATGTGCGTGTTATTTTCGTTTCTTCTTTATGATGGTATAATTGATGGGATCGCGTTAATTTATTTAATGCAAAGTAAAACAAACCTAAAATATGTAGCGGGCACCAATTCTTCAAAACTAACATTATAGTCGATTCTTCTTTTTTTTTTGCATAGCGGTATTCGGTTAGGAATATCCTGCACCTTATTCAATGAGGCAAATCCGAGATCCCTTCACAAGGAGTGAACTTTTGAGCAAAAGTTTATGTTACTATAAATTTGTAAAACCACTCGGTTCCTACAACGATATCAAGTTCTTTATATTAAAGGTTTTTCGCCAAAAACCAGCCATAGTCCTCCGTCATTTCTTATAGGTAGTGCTTAGTATTCGTGTTGTGTTTGTTGACTCAATCAAGGCGTAGTTTGTTGTAGCTCTGCAGTGCTTGTTTATAGCATTGGATGTGATTAGTTAGGACAGTCGTATGTCTTTGTTGACTCGGTCAAGAGCTTGTATGGGTGGGTTTAATATAATCAAGATAATGATGGGTTGAACTTGATTAGGATCCTTTGATTTGTTGACTCAGTCAAGGTTACTTGGGTCCTAAAGAGAAAACCATATCAGGAGTTTCAAATATAAAGGAAACTTTCCAGGTATGCGCATACCTTCTAGAGTGTGGTGTTGAGTGGTTTCCATTAAATTATCATGTGATGATAGTTGGGTCCCAATTCCCACTGATGAGTAGGCATTGCTGGTCGGGTTATCCCGACCAGTTCTCTTTTTAGAATTTGATGGAGAATTTGAGAAAACGGTGAGATCCATACTGATTAGATAAAGTGATTAACCAATATAATCTAGGTTAGTGTGCATGCTGAGTATTTCTTTTCTCTCTCTGGCAGCGACCATGACCCGTCTTAAACTATAACTCAACACCTAGTTGACCGACATTTTTACCATCAGGTTTTGGATTGTCACGATTCACGAAAAAGTCGCATATATCCATACCACTCCTGCTTTACCCTTTGCTTTCTCTAGAACATTCCATATCACTACGAAGATCCATATAGAATGGATAAAACCATCTCGTATAGTTACATATGAACTATCCCTGCCATGTTAAGTAACCTTACGGTGAAGACCCGGTGTTACGCCTTAGTTTTCGATTAGTGTTAATTAAGCGGTAGTGCGGGTTTTTGGTAAAAATTTTACCAATTCGGGTTCCTCACATTTTATAACATTTAATTAATATTTAATTATTATTTTTTATGTCTTGCACGCACGTGTGCACGTTAATGTGAGGGTTTGTTTGTGCTAATCTAGTTTAGCAACCATGACAACTTTAAGCTAATCCAATCCTTGTTTAACCTTAACCTAAATCCCTTGATATTTGTGGTGAGATATTTGTGTTTGTTTTGGATTGGGAAGAGGTGGCATGGGGAGTCATGGCCTTGCATTAATGAGAGAGTTAATGTTTGGTATGCTTACCCTCTCACCTTTGCACTCACCTCTCTCTCTAACTCACTGACACACTCTTATTCTCTCTCACTCTATCTCTTCTCATCATTTCCTTCATCTCCTCTTAGCCTAAACTGAACCCTTATCACTTCCATCACAAAACCTTCACAAACTTTATCAAATCTCACAAAAATCACATCTTTAACCTTGTTTTGCCTCTTGGATGCCTTGGAGCTTGGAAAGCTAGGATCTTTGAGCTTGTGGGAGTAGGTAATGATCTCTTTCTGTTAAGTAGGTGTTTATTGTGTTGCGTAGCTTATTCGTTTCAATTTAGAACGTGTAAAGTTTCGTTTCGGGTAAATATCGTATTTTTAGTGTAGTTTGGTTCTCGGATGATCTGCTATCAAACCAGGTTTTTGTTGGAAAAGTTCCCATTACAGTGACCTAGTGTGGTGACCTAGAAGATACCCTCAAAATACGAGCCCATTCCCTCAAAAACTGGCCGCAAATTTAATGGTTCTGGACGCAATTTGCGGCCGGAGTGGGGTGGTTGGTGGTGTATTTTGGAGTAGGGGTCTTTGGGGTTGTGTGTGGTCTTATGGTATGTGCAACTTTTACAAATTGTTTGGGTATCAAAATCTGGGATCACTTTGCTTATTTCTTGTGTTTCGATTACGCGCGTTACGTTATCCGATACGGTTCATGTCGTTGTGTACCTGTTACTCTTGAGTTGGTTTCGTAGTATCGCTATGCACGTTAGCTGCTAAGCGAACACTTGAGAGTATGTTTGGAGTTGGTGCGTCGGTCAAACGTAGTGGTTACGTGATATTGGTCGATTGCTAATATATATACACTTGCTTTATTGTTTTGTGATTTTAGGATCGCAGGCGGGGACTTCGGACGCTGCGAAAAAAGGAAAGCGGGTGGTTGTCTTTACTTAGCCAAGATCGTCTGTGAGTAGATTTAACATCTATAGGGGAATCGCACGCATGGCGTTATGCGTCTGGGCTAGATATGATATGATATTAGTCGCATGTTATTTTGCACATATAGAGATTGTGCATAAGACTTCATTGCATATTATTTCTTGTTGTGCTTGGACTTGTACCCTTTGGACACTGCACTATTATTGACGGCTCATGTTGCACGAGCACTGATTGTATGCCACACACACCGTCAATAATCGCCATGATACGCACAATACAGAGACATATATGATATTGTTTGGTTAGGTACATTGAGACATTGATTCATATTCCATTGTGCATATGACATATAGCATACCTGTATACATACATGCTTACACATATCCCTTGACATGCCTATATGTTAGCTACCTTTATACCTATATGGTATTGTACCGTTAGAGATAGGTATATACACATATGAGACATAGCTACATGTACATCTTGTATACATACTTACATGTACACCTGTATACCTTGATATAGCTATACATATACCTGGAGGGTATTGTATCATTATTGACTTACATATACACATACCTAGCTTGATATAGCTACACACATATCTGGAGGGTATTAAATCATTACTGATAGGTAGATACACATATCTTACTATACCGATATGGTTACGCATACCTGGCTATAGCTACATGTTCACTTTTATATGATGTTGTATGGATTTGGAGAAATTAGGAACCGCATGATATATTTAATAACTTGTTGCAGTTAAATAGCGGTTTTTTCTTTATATACTCATATTACTGTTTCATGTTACATATATTATATTTCATGGATTTCGCATTGATATATGGATTTCACATGATGTTTTCTGGATTTGAGGACTGTGGTAGTTTCGTGAAATTATGCATTATTTGAAAAACCCGGGTTCTCTTGATATGATATTTCAGCATCCATCATGAGATTTATCGGTTTTGATATATACCCCATGCGAGGAGGTGTCGTGGGCCATGTGCGGGTACATGGTGGGGCTCGAAGGTACCTCAGGATAAGAAAGGTATGTCGATGGTTCACGCCGATGAGCCTGGCAGGGGAATCATACCTACTGGTGACAATATTTGGACTCGGCGATGATCGTGGAGATATCGACCGGAGTCATGTACGTATGCATACGGGGAATTCGGGTGCCAACAGTTGGGGTACTCGGGTTTCCGATGAACGTATGATACATACATATCAGGGGCAGTCGGGATGATGACGCCTGATAGATGAGTATTTATGTGTCGATACTAGATACTAGTTTTCATGATATTTTACCTCTAAGTATATATATCGGTGGTATGGGACGTTGTTATATATATATATAAGTGGTGTGGGACGCTGTTATATATATATATATATATATATATATATATATATATATATATATATATATATATATATATATATATATATATATATATATATCATCATAATGATCTGTGCATGTGTTCTTATTCATTGCTTGATGTTGAGGGCCGATCTGTGGGCCGATATGATGGCCGATATAAGGGTCGATCCGAGGACCGATTTGAGGATATTTGGGATTTGGATTGTCTTGATGGACATTGGTCCTGCCACGATGAGGATTCCGTGAGCATGACATGTTTTATCCCATATTCCGCATTTATTTTATATGCATTGCTTCATGTATTAGTAGTACCTGATAGAGTACCTTTCATGACTGTTTCATATACATATTGCCATATTATTGCTTCATGTATTAGTTGTACCTGCTAGAGTATCTTTCATGACTGTTGCACACATTTGGCTATTTATTGCCATTAGCTTGCATGTGATAGATTTGCGCAGTACGTGCATACTTGCGATTACCTGCATATGTTATTTACTATTCACGAGTTGGCAACTCACCCCCATTGTGCCACAGTGTTTTGCAGGTAGTCCCTCAGGGCAGTCGAGGCAGGGCTTTTCACCTATCGTATCATCTTTTGTTGCGGATACCGCTACGGCTGACTGTGTGTAGTTTTCCTATAGGTGGGTTTTACGGTTATCCGATATTGCTCATTGTATATCTTTGTACCTTGTACTCTCCATCTACCATTATCATGTATTGAATTAGAGACGAGTTGTGAGAACGATATTGTATATTATTTTGTGACTTGGAGGTCTTTTATGCAGTTTTATTTATATCGTCTTTTCTTCGCTACGGCGTCGTATATTTGCTTGTGGTGGTTGTTTTTCCGCCTTTGGGCGTGGATTTGCTCCCGTTGGGGATGCTTGACTTATATATTTATGTTGTACCCTTTTTGGGGGATTGTTTTACAAAGGAGGTGCTGCCAAATTTTTTAAAGGAAGTAAATTTGGACTTTAAAGAATTTGATTGAGATTTCAAAAGTTTTAACAAAGTTATTATCACTTACTACTTTTGATGGTTTAGATTGTTGGGTTTTTGGCTTACTTGAATTACGTTACGCCTGGAGACGTTACGTAGTTTAAGCGCCATCACGTGCTAAATTTTGGGTCGGGACACCCGGGACCCTGTGGCGAATGCGGATGGCATATATGTGCGTGTTCTTTTCGTTTCTTCTTTGTGATGGTATAATTGATCGGATCGCGTTAATTTATTTAATGCGAAGTGAAACAAACCTAAGAGATGTAGCGGGAACCAATTTTTCAAAACTGGCATTATAGTTGATTCTTTATTTTTTGCAAAGCGGTATTCGGTTAGGAATATCCTGCACCTCATTCGATGAGACAAAAGCCGAGATCCCTTCACAAGGAGTGAACTTTTGAGCAAAAGTTTATGTTACTATAAATTTATAAAACCACTTGGTTCCTACAACGATATCAAGTTTATGTTGAAGGTTTTTCGCCAAAAACCAGCCATAGACCTCTGTCATTTCCTATGGGTAGTGCTTAGTATTCGTGCTGTGTTTGTTGACTCAATCAAGGCGTAGTTTGTTGTAGCTCTGCAGTGCTTGTTTGTAGCATTAGATGTGATTGGTTAGGACAGTCATATAGCCTTTTTACTTAGTCAAGGGCTTGTATGGGTGGGTTTAATATAATCAATATAATGATGGGTTGAACTTGATTTGTTGACTCGGTCAAGGTCACTTGGGTCCTAGAGAAAAAACCATATCGGGAGTTTCAAATATAAAGGAAACTTGCCAGGTATGCGCATACCTTCTGGAGTGTGGTGACTTGAGTGGCTTCCATCAAGTTAGCATGCGATGATAGTTGGGTCCCGATTCCCACTGATGAGTGGGCATTACCCCTCGAGTTATCCGACTAGTTCTCTTTTTAGAATTTGAAGGAGAATTTGAGAAAACAGTGAGAGTTATACTGATTAGAATAAGTGATTAACCAATATAATCTAGGTTAGAGTGCATGCTGAGTGTTTCTTTTCTCTCTCTGGCAGCGACTATAACCCGCCTTAAACTATAACTCAACACCTAGTTGACTGACCTTTTTACCATCCGGTTTTGGATTGTCACGATTCACGACAAAATCGCATATATCCATGTCACTCCTGCTTTACCCTTTGCTTTCCCCAGAACATTCCGTATTACTACGAAGATCTATATAGAATGGATAAAACCATCTTGTATAGTTACATATGAACTCGCAGAAATTTATTTCAGTTCGTGGATGGCCCTGGGTTCTAGAGAAATTGAATAGGATTTTCGGTTGTCACTTCTCTTTACATTCTCACAGGTTGCAAGAGCTCCTTCTATTAGGAGAGTACACCTATATGCTTATTGGATAGTCTTCTTCCAAACCTTACGCTGGTGCCGAAAGGCAGTGAAGGAAGAAAACCAATTAGTCTAAGTATGGTGTACAAAAGGTAAGAAGTAAAGACATATAAAGGGATTAGAGTAAGGGCAATGGAAATTGCCAATAATATCATGAATCTAGATACTGGAAGAGGCATTACTTGGAATATCCGGCCACTGCCTCGAAACATTTTCATGTTTCAGTTTTCCTGTGCGGTGTCTGTTGAAAACTGCTTTCCCAATTAGATTCTGATTTCAAGATATGTTTTTACCAGACTTGATTCTTATATATGTATAGCATTACAGATGCTAAGTGGGAGTAGAATATTGTGAATTGAGTGATTAGATCCTCAGTATCAGAATTCTTTGTAATTGGTGATATTTGAGGAAATCACCCGAGTTTGGCCTAACGATAAATATTTGATTTTGAATATCCGTTGTTATGCACCAATTTAAAAATGATCAGTTCGTTTATTTTTTAAAGTGAGATATAATCTTTTGAAATTATGTTTATAATATTTACCTTTATCAGTTGATGATTAAATAAGGTGCATTCAATTACGGTGTAATTCTTCTTAATCATAATACAGTTTTCAACCTACGATACACAGGGTTTGAGTTATTAAACTTAGAGTACTTATACAAAGGATTGTATGTTTTCCAATGTCCATAAGGACAAGGGGTTGGTACACGTACTATATTCCATTTAATTAAGACTTCTCTAATTTTAGACACGCATTAATGCCCGAAATTTTGAGAAGTTCATAAGTACAAGAATAAAGTAAAGAACTATACATTGGAAGCATCATGATTTTTCGAGGTGATCGAAGATATTGTTGGCTATAGTGCCCTCAAGGAAATTATCATAGTTGCGGACTTGTGATTATGATGATTGAGGCGGGACCTATACCGATAAAACAATCTTACTCAAGAAGATAGTATGATATCTTGTTTGTCTTTATCATCATATACATGTTGATAGAGCCCATAGGATTCTTGCTTGACTGCCAGCATTGTGATGGCGATCACATACGTGGGAGCTGGGGGTCTATAAGCACATCCTTAAATATCCCTAGTCGTTGGAGTATCGAGACCGGGCATCGATACTCCAGTGTAGACTAGTGTATACTGCTTTTTTGTTTTCCAACTAAGTTCCAGTCCGCCAAGGAGTGTGAGTCTTGAACGGAGGCATCAAAAGCCATAAAAAAACATGTTGATTATATCAAATCGAGAACCCGACGAGGGGCGGTGGCCAGGTCTCACAAGCCATTGGTGTTAGTATGTTCACCTAAGATAGTATACAGGTGCTCATCGGGTTATGAGTACACTAGACGGACTCGTTGGGAACCTGCTAGTTGGTATTATACCTATTGTCAGATAGCAGTTCCCAGGTGACATGTGTACAGGTTAGTCTGTCGATCTGAGATCGTCATTTGTCTCGTGTGAGTTCCCACTGTGCTTTGATTACTACCCTACCACGGCTCAAAGGAGTCGTGCAAACAGGTTTTAGTTGGGTACAGTCCCGAGCCACATGGAGGCAGTGATCGGATCGTTGGGGATTCGTCTCTCACGGTATTGGGGGTTGATGTCGCGTTGTGTACGGATGGCCATCACCATAAATCCGTGGCCACAGTGGACGAGAATTATCGATTCAGGATCGATAGTTTCTCAGGTGGTGATGGGTTTCATACCGACACTAAATATCGCGTTGTTGGGGGTCTGGCTTTATCCACCCCCCCTAGACTCGATATGCGATACTCTTAGACGAACAGACCGGACTGTACGGATATTGTCACTGTCAGGCTCAGTAAGGGTTCAGGATGAGTTTGCTCGTCAGCCTCCCTTTCGCTCAATACCTGGGTAGCCGTTACGTACAGCTAGTGCCGCTGACGTGCTTGTGGTTAAACCCACTGCCAGTGTATTGACGAGTCTTTAGAGTCCCACACAGAGGGTTTTCATGGTTCAGGCGATATGGTGTACATGTCGTATGTTGATACATACGGGTGTTCGATTAAATATGTGCACTTGCTACGCAGACTTTAATCGGACGGTTGATAATACTAGCGGTTTAGGATTAAGCCAGTTTATTAAATCAGGTTTTTGATTTAATAATTTACATATTTATTTATATATATGTATTCTAGTATTATTGTTCACTATTCGTTTTCTCTCTCGGCTATTCGTATTTTGGTACGAATACGCGTATATGTATTTCGGTACATGTACCGGGAAGTATTCCGTATTTTATACGGAATAGCTTCTAGAAGGTGCCACCTCATTAATGATTTTCTTTATTGAAAATTATTTTGGAAATGAGGTGGAAAGAAGGTATGGTTTTGAGGCATGGTGCAAAGTATGGTGCACATTTGTTTAATGGTTTGCATTGTTTAATTGGAAAAAGAAATTGACTATTTTTTGTGTGGAGGAGAGAGGGGGGCCGGCCAATATTTGGTGGGGGGTTCATTTCATTTGGTAATTTTTGACATGGTTCATTACACTAGCCCTCACTCTCTCATGCTCATAAAAAACCTTTAACCATCTTGCTCATGCCAAAAATCCTGATCACCTCATTCATCTTCTATGCTTGCTCATTGAGCAAAACAAGTTGAGAGAAAATTCTAGTGACACACTAATACACCTTGACTCTCCGTCGCTAGCAACTATGGAGTGTCGGTTGCCTCGTTTGTCGAGGCTGGAGCTTGCACCGTTTCCCTCAAGTGGATCATCGGAGATGAAGGAAGACCGGTAACCAAACGTCATCAAAGGATCGCTAGGAGCTTGGAATGAAGACCGAAGGACACGGATCAACTCGGTATAATGATTCTAACTCTTAGTTAGTTTGCTAGTTTAGGGTTTAAGCTCGATCCGTAAATCGGGTAGCGGTAGCGCCAGTTTAGAAAAATTTTATTCCGCATTTTGGCCGCGTTTCGATGGCCGGGGCGCTGCCGGGACCCAACATGGGATCAGAGCCACCCTTTAAACCACTTACTAGCTTGTTTAGACATGCTTAAAAGATCGATCGACGGATTTTACCGAAATCACGATTTCATTCTTCAGTTTGCTGTCGATTATCAAAAGTGGTCAAAAAATTATTTGCAGTAGCTTAAAAATCTGTGCAGGCAAATATAAGGCTACAGAAAATATTTGAGCTCGTGATGCTACTAAAGTGTCGCTGATCCGCGGCCATTTATTGGCTACGGGCCTTCAAATTTTTACTATAGCTCAGAGACTTGGAATTGTAATTTTTGTGATATTCTGTTTTGGCCTAGGTTTCAGTAAAGTGTTGTTTTGTTATTGGGGCTAATTTGGAACTTAGTCGATCGATATTTTAAGTGGGCGTTTAACAGTACATACATTATATTCTGCGACCGTGAATGTCATTTGATAGGTAAACTCGTCTAATTGATATATGTCTTTTAGACGGGTTTGCGAACGTGACATTCACGTTGATATTCTGTGATGTGCTGTGATGTTGGTTGGATCGTCGTGGTGGATAGCAATGGTGCAATGATAGTACAGTTTTATTTCATTTGTACATTTGATATTGCGGGGCGAGCGTCCGACATGTGGATTTTCGTCACTGCCAGTTTGTATATTATTCTTTTGTGGCACGACCGGGATGAGGTCGATGCCACCTTTGTATATTATTTTATTTTCTGTACTAGGATTACCCCGCGGAGGAGTGCACGAATAGCCGGGTTCTAGAGGGTAACTGGTCCGCATCTCATGGCGTTGGGACGGAGGGGACCTTACTCTAGAATTGGCGGGCTATTCGCCGCACTCGTAGGGGGTATAGGTGACCCAGGAGGGGTGCTCAAGTTACCGGATTCCGTGAAGTGTTGGGTGGTCCATTCACGTTGCTGAAGGGGGCTGCCTCACTTCTGGTTTTGGTGGGTAACTTGCCGCGCTCGTAGGGGTCTAGGTTTCATTGCACAGGCTATCCACACGACAGAGAACGTCGGGTCTCACTTGTGGCTCAAGTGAAACTCGGGGCTCCAGATTATCCACCATTCTGTATTGCTTCTGTGATGTTTCTGTGATGGTGCTTTATATCATGCCTGGGATAATTGTTATATATATTTATATATACTAGTAGATGTTTTGCACCCGCGCTAGCCCAGTCCCCGCTCTGTCGTTAGTTAAGTAACCTAACGGGTGATGACGGGACCCAGTGGCAAATGCGGATGGCATATACGTACATTTTATTTTCGTTCTTTTCTGTTGTGATTAATTGATAGGACTGCATTGATTCTTATTAATGCAAGGATAAAACAAACCTATATATGATGTTGTTGGAACCAAGCTTTTAAAAACTGACATTACAGACGTTCTCTTTTGCTTTGCACCGTAGTATTCATTTTGGAATATCCTACACCTCATTCGACGAGGCAAGGGCCGAGATCCCTTCATCGCGAGTGACCCCTTGGGTAAAAGTTTGCGTCAACGTAATAACTTTACTATATTCGATTATTTTTGCTTTGCATCATGGTATTCAGTTTGCGATATCCTGCACCCCATTCGACGGGGAAAGAGCCGAGATCCCATCACCGGGAGTAACCTCTTTAGCAAAAGTTTTCGCCGCTATATATTTATAAAAACAACTTGGATTCCATCTGTTAGTTATATGTATGCCCTAGAGGCCATTACTGTACATGAGATGTATATTGTAGTGGATGCTAGGACAAATATAGGTAGGACTTTCTTGCTCGACATGATAGTACGCTATCTGGTTGCTCTTTATCTTAACATGTATACTTAATGTCTCTCTATTACATGTTGATAAAGCCCTTAGGATGTGTACTCGACTTGCAGGACTATGATGCGGATCATACTAGTGGGGCCTGGGTAGTCCATGAGTACATCCTTCAATGTTCCTAGTCGTGGGAATATCGAGACAGGGCATCGATATTCCAGAGTAAACTAGCATATATCTTCTCCAACCATGTGATGGGCGATGGATGATCCCATATCCATTGGTGTTTGACATCAGAGATAGTATGCGGGTGCTCAGTGGAGACTGGGTACACTGAACGGACTCGCCGAGAACTCCCAGATGGTATTATACCTCACGTCAGATGGCAGTTCTCTGGTGACACTGGTACAGCTTAGTCTGTTGACCCGAGATCGTCATAGAGTCTTGTGTGTCTCCCACTGTGCTTTGATTTCCACCCTACCACGGCTCTACTGAGTCGTGCAAACAGGTGGTTTTTGGGTACAGTCCCGATTCACATGGAGGCAATGAGCGATAGGAGGGGATTCGTCTCTCCCGGTATTGGGGGGTTGATGTTGCGCTATGCTCGACTGGCCATAACTGGAAATCCCTGGCCAGGGTTGCTGTGATTTACTGGTAAGTGTTATCAGTAGTTTCATGCTTGTTATGGACCTTACATCGGCATGACTTATCAAGCTACTGGGGTCTGACGTTTACCACCCCTAGGCGAGATATGCGACATATCAGACGAACAGACCGGACTATGCGGTAAGTGTTACTGATTGGATTCGCAGGAGTGTAAGCAGGCTTGCTCGTCGATCTTCTGATTGCTCAATACCCGAATGGTCGTTACGTTTAGCAGACCACTTGCGGCTTGTGGGTGATTGATATGATCACCACCTACTACCGGCGTATTGACGAGTCTTTAGAGTCCTACACAGAGGTTTCCTGGCTCAAGCGAAACGAAATAGGAGCGCATATGAGATATGTGCGGGACCGAGAATAATACCAGTATGTGATACTGTATTCTATTCTTGCGATTTGTATCATCAGTCGGTTATATGAGATATAGCCGGGTTACCGAATCAAGTGTTGATTCGATATATTGATACACTAGATATTAGTCGGTTATATGCGATATGACCGGATCATTAAATCAAGTGTTGATTTAATGATTTAATGTATAATTATATATTTGATATATTATTTTACATTAACTAGTATTTGTTCACTTAAGATTGACTTTCTCACTTTATGTGCGCAAGTTGTATATGTGATATATGTTTGTGCACTACTTTGTATCATGATTGATGATACATGCAAACTTGGATGTGTGTATGACTTACACCATATTTAAGATAATGGTTTAGGTTTTTATTTATTTTGGTAAAACAAAATGGTGGTTTTCTTTGTCTTGGCTTGAAGCTTCATGAAGCTTTTAAGCATCTTTGACAAAGTCCACTCATTTTGTTTTGCATAAGATTTTCATTAACCAAACCATTACCTCAAACTATGGTTTAGTCTCGACAAAGGTAAACTCACCCATGGTTGCATTATGATAGACTTCACTTGATTATTCATTTTAAATAATTCATATTATTCTTATTTTTTTCCTTCTTCTTCTTCTTCTTCAAGAAGAAGAAAAACTTACTAGAAATTTTCAAGTGAAGAAATAGAGTGAGAAATCCAAATCCAAAGTGAACCCACTTCCTATTTCATCATCCTCTACTACTTGCCATTTAGTTTAGGGTGTTCTCTTCACAAAGTTCATGACCTAGTGAAGATGGATCTTGAGTTTGAGTCTCCTCGACGTAGATCATCTTCGGCCTCGAAGTCAACGACCTAGCCCGCTCATTTCTCCGAGGAAACCATCACCCGAGTCCGG
The DNA here is from genome assembly GCA_030015575.1 of Agapanthus africanus. NCBI lineage: Eukaryota > Viridiplantae > Streptophyta > Magnoliopsida > Asparagales > Amaryllidaceae > Agapanthus > Agapanthus africanus. The sequence continues at coordinate 422,618,177 of JASDDO010000031.1, forward strand.
CATCTCGAAAATCGCAGCGAAGGGACGTCAACACGGAGCTTTAGAAGTGAAGGACCAGATCTACAAAGGTTCTAATCCCTTTCACTTAGAGTTAAAGAGTTTAACTTGCTAGTTTTCGCATAATCTCTAGTATACGAGCTTGGTTAGGGTTGCTCGGCACGGCTAAATTTTTGAAACGGGCATGGTAGATACCTAGTAGAACCTTGTTAGAGTGCCTAGGAACCCTGCAGTGGTATCAGAGCCAAGCTAGAGCTTTAGGCGAAGTCTAGACGAAGTTTAAAGTCCGATCGAACCCGGAAACCCCGACGAATACCCTTCTCTGGAAATTTTTTTAAAATGTGATTTTTTATGAATTAAAAATGCTCAGAAAATTAAGCAGGAAAAACAAAAAATTACTGTTAAGTACGGCCCACTGATTCTTCTATATGACCGCGAAACCGCGGCCAAACCAAGGATTTTGCGGCGGTTCCGCGGCCCGAATTATGACTTAGTCCCTCATACTTCATATATTTATTCTTAGGTCCTTTCTTGTCAATTTTTTCTGGGAATTTTTAATTTCACTCAAGTGTTGAGTTTTCTAAGGGTTGTATTAGGGACACGTTAAAAAGTTCGACGGATATCAATAACTCACTTTTTCCCGACCCGGAAAATTTCCAAGTGTTGGAATTTTCCGTAGTTTAAGAACGTCTAAATCGTGCAAGTTACGCAATGGACCCTCTAGAAGACAACAAACCTTAACTCGATTATGTGACCGTCTTGAACTGCCTTTTGAACCTTAGTGTTTGGGGCAGTACGGCGTTGCCACATGTGAGGCGTTGGCTTGACCCTTCTACGGCTGGACCATTGGTACTGTGGCATGTGATGGATGTTTTTAAACTCCCCTCAAGTGTTGAGAACTATTTGGGAAATCTTGGGTGTTTGTTTATTCGATCGGAAAGTTTGACATTGTGCATTTATCTGGAATGTGATACAATATTTGGAATCCACAAGTAGTTATGAGATAACTAATTTGAATGTTATAAATCTAGCAGTTCAGTCTCAAATGATCGGTTGCCACGGGATTTTGATGCGATCAAAAGTCCGTCGCAATCACGTAGCGTACGCGGATACTCGCCGGGTAAACTTAATAGACAGCCACGCCCCATAGCCCCGACCAAGTGACTGTAGGAGAACCCCGTCGCCGAAATCATCCGTTCGGGTGCTCGCGGTAGCGGTGTTCCACCTTAGTGCACTTCGTCGACGGCATCCGGGGTTGCGGCCGTCTACTAAAATTTTCGACGAGCATTCGATCAGGATGTCGGGAATCTTGTTGAATTGCCCGACTTGGTATTGAAAAGTGTTTTCGATAATGAGACTAAAATGCGGGGTTTATAATTGTTAGGCATACGATGTCTAAGGAATTCATATGGTTAGGCATGCGATGTCTAAGGAGGTTGCGGATTCCAATTGTTGTAGTTTTACGCTTTCTTTTCTGCGACCGTAAGTGTAATATGTGGTGTATCGCCGGTTTCGTTGCTATATATCAACGACAATTGGGATACGCATATTTACTTACGTTGATGATATATGATATTATGTGTTGCTGTGATATGTTATATTGGATCGTCGTGTTTGAATAGCCGGGGGTTTTATGTGAGATGAGAGTTTTTCTAATTCATTCATGTAAAATTCATTGTATGTAATATTCTTTTATTGGGGCACTTCCGAGCTGAGAATGATGTCACCATTGTATATTATTTACTTTTCCGCATTAGGATAGACCCAAGGAGGGGAGCACAAGTAACCGGGTTCTAAGGTCCAGTGGGAGACCATCTCGAGGAGTCGAGTCCGGGTCTCCTAACTCTAGAATTGGTAGGGTTGCTTGCCGCTCAGTAGCTGCATGAATCGAAGCAGATACTGGAGTGGGTCTAGGGGTGTGGGATTGGCTATTCATCACGACCGTGGAATCCGTGTTTTATAGGGGCTCAAAATAAAATACGGACGTCCTACTATATCCAATATTTCATATGTTATTTTCTGCTGCATTATCTGTGATGTGATCATGTGATATGTTCAGATAGATATTGTATATAGTATATATGATATATTATATAGACGTTGCTTATGTTTTACACCCGCGCTAGCCATGCCCCGCTCTGCCATTAGTTACCTAACCTAACGGTGCAGACGGGACATCGAGGCGAATGCGGATGGCATAAGTGTACGTTGTATTTATCTGTGATGTTTAGGTGGACTTAAATGATGAGACATTCATTAATGAGATTAATGAAAGAAAATAAACCTAAAAGATGTTTTGGAATCGAATTTCAAAGAAAAAATTAGGTAGCTCTAGTTGTTGCTTTGCATAGCGGTGTTCCTTGTAGAACATCCAGCACCCTATTCGATAAGGAAAGAGCCGAGATCACTTCACCGGGAGTGACCTCTTTAGCAATAACTAGCAGATGCTACAACCTTCGGTTTGTCTTTTGACTGCTTTTCTAGTTCTTTTTTTGCATAGTGGTATTGTGAATATCCTTCACCTCATTCGACGAGGAAAGAGCCAAGATCCCTTCATCGGGAGTAACCTCTTTAGCGAAACTAGTAAAATCCTCAAAAACACTCCATTTAAAACCATTTGATTCTGCAGCGAGATCAAGTTCAAAGCGTTAAAGGTTTTCTTAAAAACCATCCGCAACCCTCCGTCATTTTAGGAAGTAGAGTACTTAGTATTCGTGTTGTGTTTGTTGACCATAGTCAAGGCACATTGTACGGTAGCTAAGTGATGTCTTCCTACACCGCATATGATGCGATTAGTTAGGACAGTCGCGTGGCTTTGTTGACCTTAGTTAAGGGTCATATGGGTGGGTCTAATTAATCACGAAATGACGGGTAGAACTTGACTAGTGCTTATGATTTGTTGACCATAGTTAAAGTCATAAGTGCTAGGGGTAAAAACCTTTATCGGGAGTTTCAAGTGTTGAAATTTGCAATAAGATTGCATACCTTCTATGAGATAGTTGGATCCCGATACCCACTGCGAGTAATTGTTACTCCTGGGAGAGTTTTGCACTTTACAATTAGCCGATCAAGTAGGTGTCCAGAAAGGTGTCAACGGAGTTCGCCCCTGGGAAAACGAGGTTTATTTTAATTAGGTCCGTGCGAAAGTACGGGGAACCTCCCTCAAAGTACCGGCACTTGCCTGGCTGAAAGATTGGCGAACTTGTAGAGTGTAATTAATCCCGGCTAGTCTTTCCTTTTAGGGTTTGAAGGAAGATTTGATAAAAACAGTGGGAGCCATCCTGATTAGATAAAATATATAAATCTAATCTTGCAAGAGCGCACGCAGAGTGTTTTCTTCTCTATCTCTCTCTAGGTAGAGACCATGTCACGCCTTAATCAAGATAATAATATGGATGTATTGACCGAACCCGCTTGCTATACTGAGCTGGGGAACGTTGGTCCCGCTCCAACTTATAATTGTTATAAGACAGAGCAGGAAATTGGGGAATACCAGATTTCCCATGCCGCCCAAACGAAGAAAGTGCATGATGATGCATCTTCTTCGGGTGTGTTCATTACAAAGAACTGTTTCTCAGTATCCTCTACGTCCTGGGTATTAGATACCGGATCAGGATCCCATATATGTAATCTGTTACATGGGCTACAGATAAGTAGAGAACTGAGAACGGGTGATAAGTTTCAAGAGTTGAAAACGGTGCAATTTTTGCAACCAAGATGTTGGCAGTTATCACCCTATATCACCAAATATATTGATTCTGAACGAATGTTATTAGATACCGAACCTGACATACAAAATCATATCAGTCTCTTTATTTATTAAAGAAGGATATAATTTTGTATTGTTGGATAATGTTTTGAACATTTTCTATATCAAGAGTTGATCAGTTTCAGGCACGTTATCTAAAAGCATATACGTTCTAAATCAGACCACAGTTCTTAACGTACAGAACACACACAAGTGGAAGAGTTCAGAAATGAACGAATCCTTTTTGAGGCATTGTAGACTAGGTCATATCAATGCGACCCGATTAGCTAAGTTACATTTAGATGCATATTTAAATTAGTTTGGATTTACATCTTGTGAAACTTGCCAATCATGTCACAAAGATAAGATGACCATAGCTCCGTTTACTTGAAACAGAGAAAGGGTTAGTAAACTCTTGGGATTGATATATAATGATGTATGAAGTCCCCTGTCTACACATGCCAGGACCGGTTCTTTGTACTTCATTACATTCACTGATGATCAATCTAGATTCAGACATAAGTTCCTGTTGAAACACAAGTCCGAAACTTTTGAGATAATCACCGAATATAAGTTAGAAGTAGAGAACCAAAAACGAGTATAAGTATTATGTCCTTTGATGTGATCAGGGAGGAGAATACTTGGGCACGGGATTCCTGGACTATTCTAAAGGAGAATGAGATTCTCTCTCAGCATTACTCCTCCGTATACACCACAGCACATCGGTGTATCGGGGCGGAACAATCACACCCTATGTGATATGGTGCACTCTATGATGAGTACTACTGAGTTTCCTATTTCCTTTTGGGAGTTATGCACTTGAGAAGCTGAATACCTATTGAATAGGGTTCCAATCAAATCCATTGCCTACCACATCATATGTGATATGGAATGGGAAAAGCCCATATCTTAAGTTTATTAAGATTTGGGGTTGTCCGGCCTATGTCTAAAAGCAAAATCCGGACAAGTTCGAGGCAAAGTCAGTTCTGTAGAAGTTTGTTGGATATCTCAAGCATTTGCAATGGAATATCTTCTACCTAACAGAGGAATAAAATATGTTTTGTTTCTCAACATACCACCTTTGTGAAAGGGAATTTCTTATGAAGAAATTAGTGGTCATGAGGTAGAACTGGAAGGAGTTCCAGCTATACAAACTACAGCAGATGATTTGGTAGAACCAAAGGATTTAATAGATTCCAACGAACCTCAGCCTCTCCGCCGACCTAGCAGGGTTCCTCATCCGCCTGAGAGATACTTCGGTTTCTCGATGACAGTGGGAGCGAGGATTGCATCATAAGATGATGACCCAACTAGTTTCGAGCAGGCCATCAAGAGTGGGGACTCTGTAAGAATGACTGGATGCTTAGCGATCTGAGATGGAATCCATATACACCAACAAAGTATGGACTTTGGTTGCTATATCTGAAGGGTTAAATTCCCATCAGGAGCAAGTATATCTTGAGAAGATTACTTGGTGTAGATGGAAAAGTTGAGACTTTCAAAGCTAGACTTGTTTAAGTTTTTCGTCATCGACCAGGCGTGGATAATGATGAAACCTTTTCCAGTAGCTATGCTTAAGTCCATCCGGATCCTACTTGCTATTGCTGCATACCATGACCGCGATATCTGGTGGTTGGGTGTCATGACTGCTTTTCTAAAGTGATGATTTAGAAGAGAGCGTCTATAAGTACACAGCCAGAGGACTTCGTAAACAGTGGGAGCAGCGGAAACGTGTATAAGTTGCTTTACAAGATAAAGCAGGCATCGCGGAGTTGGAACGTCTGTTTTGATGTAGTAGTCAAAGAGTTTGACTTCATCAAAATAGTAGATGAACCTTGTATATACAAAAAGGTAGTAAAGAGTAAGGTGGTCATCCTCGTATTGTACGTGGACAACATACTCTTGATAGGAAAAGAGTTTCCTATGCTACGCTCGGTCAATCTCCTCTTATCACATGGATTCTCCATATAGGATCAAAGTGATACCTCCTAATCCTGGGTTTTGGATCTATGAGATAGATCTAATTGGATGTTAGGATTCTCACTAGTTGTAGTATGATGGTATCAGTTGATCCTGGGGAGAATCACTGGAAAAGTTCCAGGGTGATAAGGACAACTGATTGTCAGTCGCAGGCATTGTCTTTACCCTCAGTGGAGGGACGGTATGTTGGAAGAGTTCCAAGCTAGATATCGTGGCAAACTAGACGATAAAGGCTGGTGACATCGCTATCAAAGATACTACCAAATAGGCAGTTTGGGTATATATTAGTTCATGAGATGAACTAGGTTTCAACCATTGTATGACAAGGGTGTTAAGGCTTTGGCCCAAGGAACCCCGGTCCCATCAGTGACCCAGACAAGTTCCAAGGCAGTGTCACCTGATTATAGAGATAGTTGATCTCCAGGCTGATCGAGGTTAGGGGAGTAGACTCAGAGGACAACACGGCGGATCCACTCACAAAGGCCTTTTCCCAGAGAGAGACTATTATGGGATGGTTGAGTATGAGATACTACAACCACTGCTACAGAAGGCCCTAGTGCAAGTGGGAGATTGTTAGTTATATGTATGCCCTAGAGGCCATTACTGTACAAGAGATGTATAATGTAGTGGATGCTAGGACATATATAGGTAGGACTTTCTTGCTCGACTTGATAGTACGCTATCTGGTTGCTCTTTATCTTAACATGTATACTTAATGTCTCTCTATTACATGTTGATAAAGCCCTTAGGATGTGTACTCGACTTGCAGGACTATGATGCGGATCATACTAGTGGGGCCTGGGTAGTCCATGAGTACATCCTTCAATGTTTCTAGTCATGGGAATATCGAGACGGGGCATCGATATTCCAGAGTAGACTAGCGTATATCTTCTCGACCCATGTGATGGGCGATGGATGATCCCATATCCATTGGTGTTTGACATCAGAGATGGTATGCGGGTGCTCGGTGGAGACTGGGTACACTGAACGGACTCGCCGAGAACTCCCAGATGGTATTATACCTCACGTCAAATGGCAGTTCTATGGTGACACTTGTACAGCATAGTCTGTTGACCCGAGATCGTCATAGAGTCTTGTGTGTCTCTCACTGTGCTTTGATTTCCACCCTACCACGGCTCTACTGAGTCGTGCAAACAGGTGGTTTTTGGGTACAGTCCCGATTCACATGGAGGCAATGAGCGATAGGAGGGGATTCGTCTCTCCCGGTATTGGGGGGTTGATGTTGCGCTATGCTCTACTGGCCATAACTGGAAATCCCTGGCCAGGGTTGCTGTGATTTGCTGGTAAGTGTTATCAGTAGTTTCACGCTTGTTATGGACCTTACATCGGCATGACTTATCAAACTACTGGGGTCTGACGTTTACCACCCCTAGGCGAGATATGCGACATATCAGACGAACAGACCGGACTGTGCGGTAAGTGTTACTAATTTGATTCGCAGGAGTGTGAGCAGGCTTGCTCGTTGATCTTCTGATCGCTTAATACCCGGGTGGCCGTTACGTTTAGCAAACCGCTTGCGGCTTGTGGGTGATTGATATGATCACCACCTACTGCCGGCGTATTGACGAGTCTTTAGAGTTCTACACAGAGGTTTCCTGGCTCAAGCGAAACGAAATAGGAGCGCATATGAGATATGTACGGGACCGAGAATAATACCAGTATGTGATATTGTATTCTATTCTCGCGATTTGTATCATCAGTCGGTTATATGAGATATAGCCGGGTTACCGAATCAAGTGTTGATTCGATATATTGATACACTAGATAATAGTCGGTTATATGCGATATGACCGGATCATTAAATCAAGTGTTGATTTAATGATTTAATGTATAATTATATATTTGATATATTATTTTACATTAACTAGTATTTGTTCACTTAAGATTGACTTTCTCACTTTATGTGCACAAGTTGTATATGTGATATATGTTTGTGCACTACTACGTATCATGATTGATGATACATGCAAACTTGGGTGTGTGTATGACTTACACCATATTTAAGATAATGGTTTAGGTTTTTATTTATTTTGGTAAAACAAAATGGTGGGTTTTTTTTTCTTGGCTTGAAGCTTCATGAAGCTTTTAAGCATCTTTGACAAAGTCCACTCATTTTGTTTTGCATAAGATTTTCATTAACCAAACCATTACCTCAAACTATGGTTTAGTCTCTACAAAGGTAAACTCACCCATGGTTGCATTATGATAGACTTCACTTAATTATTCATTTTAAATAATTCATATTATTCTTATTTTTTTCCTTCTTCTTCTTCTTCTTCAAGAAGAAGAAAAACTTACTAGAAATTTTCAAGTGAAGAAATAGAGTGAGAAATCCAAATCCAAAGTGAACTCACTTCCTATTTCATCATCCTCTACTACTTGCCATTTAGTTTAGGGTGTTCTCTTCACAAAGTTCATGACCTAGTGAAGATGGAGCTTGAGTTTGAGTCTCCTCGACGTAGATCATCTTCGGTCTCGAAGTCAACGACCTAGCCCGCTCATTTCTCCAAGGAAACCATCACCCGAGTCCGGGATCTCGATAATCGCAGCGAAGGGACGTCAACACGGAGCTTTAGAAGTGAAGGACCGGATCTACAAAGGTTGTAATCCCCTTCACTTAGAGTTAAAGAGTTTAACTTGCTAGTTTTCGCATAATCTCTAGTACACTGGACGGACTCGCCGAGAACTCCCAGATGGTGATATACCACACGTCAGATGGCAGTTCTCCGGTGACACTGGTACAGGGTAGTCTGTAGACCCGAGATCGTCATAGAGTCTTGTGTGATTCCCACTGTGCTTTGATTTCCACCTTACCACGTCCAAGAGGGCGTGCAAAACGGTGGCTTTTGGGTACAGTCCCTAATCACATGGAGGCAATGAGCGATAGGAGGGGATTCGTCTCCCGGTATAGGGAGTTGATGTTGTGCTGTGTTCGATTGGCTATAACTGGAAGTCCCTGGCCAGGGCAGATATAGAGATATACTGGTAAGTGTTACCAGTAGTTTCTCGACCTGTTATGAGCCTCACATCGACACGACTTATCGGTTACTGGGGTCTGACGTATACCACCCCTAGACTTGATATGCGACATATCAGACGAACAGACCGGACTATACGGGAGTGTTACTGATTGGATTCACAAGAGAACGGACAGGCTAGCTTGTTGATCTTCTGATCGCTCAATACCTGGGTGGCTGTTACGTTTAGCTGACCGCTTGCAGCTTGTGGGTGTTTGATATGATCATCACCTGCAACCGGCGTATTGACGATTCTTTAGAGTCCTACACAGAGGTTTCTCGGCTCAGGAAAAATGGAGTAAAGGAACATATGTGATATGTGCAGGACCGAGGATAATGCGATATGAGATACCGTATTATATTCTCGCGATATTTAGATGTGAACCGGGTCATCGGATCAAGTGTTGATTCGATGAATCGGTACATAAAATATTAGTCGGTTATATTCGATATAGCCGGATCGTCGGATCAAGTGTTGATTCGATGATTTAATGTATAATGATATATATGATATATTGTATTACATTATCTAATATTGGCCCGCTTTATTATTTCATTTTCTCACCGGATTAATATATTGATATATATGCGATATATGTTAATTGTATTATTTTCTTTTGTTGCAAATATATAATATATATATGATATATATTATTGTGACATGATATGATTTATTATGAAACATGTTTTAGGATGATAAAAAGGGATTAGGGTTTGATTAGGGTTAGCTCCTTCTTGTTCATTCAAGAAGGATTCTCTTTTGTCTTGGTTAATATATTATGGTTGATACTTATCCTTGACTCATACTTAACCTAACCAAACCCTAACTTTAGTTTATTCTCTACAAAGGTTTAGCCTCTCATCCTTGACGATGGTTTTTTAATCAATCATATACTCTTATCTACTATTCATCACAAAAGGAATTATCTCATTATTTTCAACTTCTTCTCTCTTGAGTTTGAGAGAGAGCACGCTTGTGATTTCTTTTGTGATAAGTTCTTGTGAGAAAATGATATAAAAAGAAAGCATAAATACTACTCCGTCATCCTCATCTAATCTAGCCCATTAGATTAGGGTGTTCACCTCATTAGAGTGAGAAAGCTTGGGTTATAGCAACTTCGACGTAGATCATCGGAGAAGCGGAACACTACAAGCTAGCATGGATCGTTCGAGTCGTGGAGCCTCTCTTGAGTCCGGGAGATCGTGGATCGCGACGAAGGGACTTCTACTCGGAGCTTGTGAAGCGAAGGAGCGGACTACAAAGGTTGTAATCCCTCACACTTAGGTTTAAAGATGTTATCTTCATGATAAACCCTAATAATCTAGCAAAGATCCCGGCTTTGGGTTGTTCGGCACATGTAAAATTTCATTCGGGCATGTTTGATGCTTTATGAACCTTCACAAGTGTGCCTAGGAACCCTACAGTGGTATCAGAGCCTAGCTAGAGCATTAGACGACGTGTTTACGAAGTTAAAACTCCGATCGAACCCGAACCGACAAAAATGAACCCCTCTCTGGATATTTTTCAAAAATGCGATTTTTTCTGAATTAAAAATACCTGAAAAATACATCAGACAAAAATAAGTATAACTGTGAAATATGAAGTATTGATCCGTACAGATGACCGCGGAATCGCTGCCGTACCCTGCTTGGGCCGCGATTCCGCGGCAGTACTGTGTGATGTGACAATTTTTATTTCACAGTAATTTTTTTTTAATGCTTGTACAGTTTCTGGTATTTTTATTTTTACTCAAGTGTTGAGTATTCTAGGGTCTATTTTGTAATCGTAGATTCGATCGGAAAATTTAAATTCGTTATTATTTCCGGATATTTAGAAACTGTTAAAATGTTCGAACGGATATCATTAACTCAATTTTTCCCGGCACGAAAATCATTCAAGTGTTGAATTTTTCTCGGGTTTAAATCTTTCGGAAAACCGTGCATGTGACGCGATGGACCCTCTAGAAGACAACAAACCTTAACTCGATTATGTGACCGTCTTGAACTGCCTTTTGAACCTTCGGGTTTGGGGCAGTACGGCGTGCCACATGTGAGGCGTTGGCTTGACCCTTCTACGGCTGGACCATTGCTACTGTGACGTATTCTGGAACTTTTGAACTCCGCTCAAGTGTTGAGCTATTTAGGAAATCTTAGGTATTTGATTATTCGATCGGAAAGTTTGATACTGTCTATTTATCTGGAATGTAATACAATATGTGGAATTCATAGATTTAGGCATGAAATGCGAAGTATGTGATATTTCGGATTTACGATATCTAAAGTGATTGTAGATTCCAAATATTGTAGTTTTACAACTTCTTTTCTGTGACCGTAAGTGTAGTATGTAGTTATGTTGCCGGTTTTTGTTGCTATACGACAACGACGATCGGTGTATGCATACTTACTTACGATGATGATATGTGATATTATGTGTTACTGTGATATGTTATATTGGATCGTCGTGTTCTGAATAGCCGGGGGTTTTATGTGAGATGAGGGTTTTTATTTTCGTTCATGTAAAATTCAATTGTATGTAATATTCTTTTATTGGGGCACTTCCGGGATGAGGTTGATGTCACCATTGTATATTATTTACTTTTCCGCATTAGGTAGACCCAAGGAGGGGAGCACAAGTAACCGGGTTCTAGGGTCCAGTGGGAGGCCATCTCGAGGAGTCGAGACCGGGTTTCCTAACCCTAGAATTGGCAGTGTTACTTGCCACTTTCGTAGGGGTCTTGGGATGTGGGTTTGGCTATTCATCGTGACCGTGGAATCCGTGTTTTATACCGGCTCGTATTGAAAACACGGACGTCCTAGTATATCCAATATTTCATATATGTTCTTCTGCTGCAATGTTCTATGATGAGATCATATTACTGCCTGAGACGAATGCTTATACTATATATATATATGCTGATATATAAATATTACTGCATTCGTTTCTTCTGTGATGCTTAGGAAGCATAAGCTGATGGGATTTTTTATTAATGAGATCAATAAAAAGAAAAGAAACCTAAAAGATGTTGTGGAATCAAAACTTTATAAAAAGGGTAGCTACAGTTTTGCTTTGCATAGCGGTATATATGATATACCCTACACCTTATTCGATGAGGAAAGAGCCGAGATCCCTTCATCGGGAGTGACCTCTTTAGCGAAACTGGCAGATGCTACAAAACTCGGTTTGTTTTTTGATTGCTTTTAGAGTTTTGCTTTGCACAGTGATATATATGATATGTCCTGCACCTTATTCGATGAGGAAAGAGCCGAGATCCCTTCACCGGGAGTGACCTCTTTAGCAAAACTAATGAAAGCCTCAAAAACACTCCATTTCAAAATTTCACATGATTCTACGATGATATCAAGTTCATTACGCTCATGGTTTTCTGAAAAACCTGCGTAGCCCTCTGTCATTTCAGATAAAGACTAGTCAGTATTCATGCTACGTTTGTTGACTATGTTAAGGCGTAGTGTGCGGTAGCTAATTAGTACTTATCTGCTAAAACATGAGATGTGATTGGATTAGGGTAGTTTTACGACTTTGTTGACTATGTTAAGGGTCGTGCAGGTGGGTTTAATTCAATCGGGAAATGACGGGTTGAACTTGGCTAGCAATTATGATTTGTTGACTATGTTAAGGTCATAAATTGCTAGGGGCAAAATATTATCGAGAATTTCAAGTGTTGAAATTTGCAATGAGATTGCATGCCTCCTATGAGATAGTTGGATCCCGATACCCGCTGCGAGTAAGAGTTACTCCTGGGAGAGTTTTACACAAGACAATTAGCCGATCAAGTAGGTGTCTAGAAAAGTGTTAACGGGGTTACGCCTCTGGGAAAACAAGGTTTACTTTAATTAGGTACGTGCGAAAGCACGGGGAACCTCCCTCAAGTACCGACACTGATCTGGCTGAAAGATTGACGAAATTGTAGGGTGTAATTAATCCCGGCTAATCTTACCTTTTAGGGTTTGAATGTAGATTTGATAAAAACAGTGGGAGACATCCTGATTAGATAAGATAATAACCAATCTAATCTTGCAAGAGCATACGCTAAAGTGTTTTCTTCTCTCTCTCTCCAGGTAGCGACCGTGTCAGACCATAATCAAGATAATAATATGGATGTATTGACTGAACCCGCTTATTATACTGAGCAGGGGAACGTTGGACCTGTTCTTTCTTATAAGAGTTATAAGACTAAACAGGGAATAGGGGAATATCTAGATTCTCAAGCCGCCCAAAAGAACATGCATGTTGATGCATCTTCTTCAGGTGTGTTAGTTATTGAGAACTGTTTCTCAGTTCACCCCACATCCTAGGTATTAGATACCAGATCAGGATCCCACATATGTAAATTGGTACATGGGCTAGAAAAGGTAGAGAACTGGGAAAAGGTGATCATTCCGTTCAAGTAGGAAAAGGTGCAAGTATTGCAGCCAAAGCAGTTGGCGAAAATCACCTTGTATTGCCAAGTCGTAATACACTGATTCTAAATGAGTGCTATTATATACCGAACATGATGTGCAACATTATTTCAGTCTCTTTACTAAGTAAAGAAGGATATAATTTTGTAGTAAAGGATAATATTATGAACATATTCCTAGATCAAAAGTTGATTGCATCAGGCTCGTTACATAATGGCATATTCATTATAAATCAGAATACAGTCCTCAATATACAAAACACACACAAGAGGAAAAGTTCAGAAATGAACGAATCCTTCTTGTGGCATTGTAGACTTGGTCATATCAATGCGACACGACTGGCTAAGTTACATAAGGATGGTTATTTGAATCCGTTCGAATTATCATCTTATGATACTTGCCATTCATGTCTCAAAGGAAAAATGACCAAAGCTCCGTTTAGTGGACACGGAGAAAAAGTTACTGAACTCTTAGGACTGGTACATAGTGATGTATGCGGTCTCATGTCTACGCATGCCAGGAACGGTTCTTCCTACTCATTACATTCACTGACGATCTCTCTAGATTCGGACATGTGTTCCTGATGAAACACAAGTCTGAAGCTTTTGAGAAATTCAGAGAATATAAGCATGAAGTAGACAATCAAACGGGCAAAAGTATTAAGATTCTTCGATCTGATCGAGGAGGTGAATACTTAAGCAATGAGTTCCTAGATTATCTAAAAGAGAATAGGATTCTCTCTCAGCTTGCTCCTCCTTACACACCACAGCACAACGGTGTATCGGAACGGAGGAATCGCACCCTATTAGATATGGTGCGCTCTATGATGAGCGAGGCTGAGTTGCCTATTTCCTTCTGGGGTTATGCGCTTGAGACAGCAGCATACCTATTGATTCAAGTTTCGTCTAAATCTGTGCCTACCACACCATATGAGATATGGAGTGAGAAGAGACCATATTTTAAACGAGTTAAGATATGGGGTTGTCCGGCCTATGTCAAAAGGCAAAATCCAGACAAACTCGAGGCACGGTCAGTTCTTTGCAAGTTTGTGGGATATCCTAAGAATTCCCAAGGATATTTTTTCTACCACGCTGAAGAACAAAAAGTGTTTGTTTCTCAATATGCCACCTTTTTGGAAAAGGAATTTCTTGCAAAAGAAATTAGTGGCAAAGAGGTAGAGCTAGAAGAGGTTCCAGAAACACAAATTGCAACTGAAGATTTAGTAGAACCAGAGGATTCAGTAGTACCCGACGAACCCCAGCCTCTCCGCCGATCTAGTAGGGTTTCTCGTCCACCTGAGAGATACTACGGTTTTCTCATTGATGGTGGAAGCGAGGATTGCATCATGGAAGATGATGACCCGACTAGTTTCGAGCAGGCCATCATGAGTGGTGACTCTGTGAAATGGCTGGATGCAATGCGATCTGAGATGGAATCCATGTACACCAATAAAGTATGGATTTTGGAAAATGCTCCTGAAGGGATAAAACCCATTGGAAGCAAGTGGATTTTTAAAAAGAAATTTGGTGCAGATGGAAAAGTTGAGACTTTCAAAGCTAGACTTGTAGCAAAGGGTTTTCGTCAATGACCAGGTGTGGATTATGACGAAACCTTTTCTCCAGTGGCTATGCTTAAGTCCATCCGGATCTTACTTACCATTGCTGCATACCATGACTACGAAATCTGGCAAATGGATGTTAAGACTGCCTTTCTAAATGGTGATTTAGAAGAGTGCGTGTACATGACTCAGCCAGAGGGCTTCGTAGATAGTGGGAGCAGCGGAAAGGTGTGCAAACTGCTTAAATCCATTTATGGGTTAAAGCAAGCATCGCGGAGTTGGAACATCTGTTTTGATGTAGTAGTCAAAGAGTTTGACTTCATCAAAAACATAGATGAACCTTGTATCTATAAGAAGGTAGCAGAGAGTAAGGTTGTCTTCCTCATATTGTACGTGGATGACATACTCTTGATAGGAAATGATATTCCTATGCTGCAATCAGTCAAGCTCTTCTTATCACAAAGATTCTCAATGAAAGATCTAGGTGATGCCTCCTGCATATTGGGGATTAGGATCTATAGAGATAGATCCAAAAGGATACTGGGATTGTCGCAATCCAGGTACATTGACACCATACTAAAGAGGTTTAGTATGGAAGAATCCAAGCGTGGGAACCAACCCATGATCTCTGGACTCACTCTCTCCAAAGAGATGTCTCCCAAGACTGATTTGGAGAGAGCTCGCATGCAACGGATACCCTATGCTTCGGCAGTAGGCTCTATCATGTATGTGATGCTATGTACCAGACCCGATGTAGCATACTCACTAAGTGTAGTGAGTCGGTATCAAGCAGATCCTGGAGAGAGTCACTGGACAGCTGTGAAGAAAATTCTCAAGTGTTTGCGAAGGACTAGAGACATGTTCTTGGTGTATGGTAACGGAGAACTCCGGGTGGAGTCCTTTACCGATTCCAGCTTCCAAAGTGATAAGGACGACTCTAAGTCGCACTCGGGATTTGTCTTTACCCTCAATAGAGGGGCGGTATGTTGGAAGAGTTCCAAACAAGATACCGTTGCAGACTCGACGATGGAGGCTGAATACATCGCTGCCAACGATGCTGCCAAAGAGGCTGTCTGGATGAAGAAGTTCATTAGTGAACTTGGTGTGGTTCCATCCATTGATCATCCAATACCTCTGTATTGTGATAACAATGGAGCTGTGGCTTTGGCCAAGGAACCCAGGTCCCATCAGAAGTCCAGACATATTCTGAGGCGGTATCACCTGATCAGGGAGATAGTTGATCGCCGGGAGATCGAGGTCAGGAGAGTAGATACGAAGGACAACACTGCGGATCCACTCACGAAGGCCATTCCCCAGATACAGTTTGAGAGATTATTCAGGATGCTAGGTATGAGATTCTACAGCAGCTGGCCTTAGTGCAAGTGGGAGATTGTTAGTTATGTATATGCCCTAGAGGCCATTGTTGTACATTTGATGTATATAATAATGGATGCTTGGATATATACAGAGAGGATTTTCTTGCTCGTCATGATAGTATGCTATTTGGTTTCACTTTATCTTAACATGTTGACTTGTATTAGTTTACTGTCTTTCTCTCACATGTTGATAAAGCACTTAGGATCTGTACTCGACTACTGGGATTATGATGAGATCATACTAGTGGGGCCACGGTAGTCGATGAGTACATCCTATAAATGTTCCTAGTCGAGGGTATATCGAGACGGGGCATCGATACACCAGAGTAGACTAGCGTATACGCATCTTGACCCATATGATGGGCGATGGATGATCCCATATCCATCGGTGTTTGACATCAAGGATAGTGTACGGGTGCTCAGTGGAGACTGGGTACACTGGACGGACTCGCCGAGAACTCCCAGATGGTGATATACCACACGTCAGATGGCATTTCTACGGTGACACTGGTACAGGGTAGTCTGTAGACCCGAGATCGTCATAGAGTCTTGTGTGATTCCCACTGTGCTTTGATTTCCACCTTAGCACGTCCAAGAGGGCGTGCAAAATGGTGGCTTTTGGGTACAGTCCCGAATCACATGGAGGAAATGAGCGATAGGAGGGGATTCGTCTCTCCCGGTATAGGGAGTTGATGTTGTGCTGTGTTCGATTGACTATAACTGGAAGTCCCTGGCCAGGGCTGATATAGAGATATACTGGTAAGTGTTACCAGTAGTTTCTCAACCTGTTATGAGCCTCACATCGACACGACTTATCGGTTACTAGGGTCTGATGTATACCACCCCTAGACTTGATATGCGACATATCAGACGAACAGACCGGACTGTACGGGAGTGTTACTGATTGGATTAACAGGAAAACGGACAGGCTTGCTTGTTGATCTTCTGATCGCTCAATACCTGGGTGGCTATTACGTTTAGCTGACCGCTTGCAGCTTGTGGGTGTTTGATATGATCATCACCTGCTACCGGCGTATTGACGATTCTTTAGAGTCCTACACAGAGGTTTCTTGGCTCAGGCAAAACGGAGTAGAGGCACATATGTGATATGTGCAGGACCGAGGATAATGCGATATGAGATACCGTATTATATTCTCGCGATATTTAGATATGAACCGGGTCATCGGATCAAGTGTTGATTTGATGAATCGGTACATGAAATATTAGTCGGTTATATTCGATATAGCCGAATCGTCGGATCAAGTGTTGATTCGATGATTTAATGTATAATGATATATATGATATATTGTATTACATTATCTAATATTGGCTCGCTTTATTATTTCATTTTCTCACCGGATTAATACATTGATATATATGTGATATATGTTAATTGTATTATTTTCTTTTGTTGCAAATATATAATATATATGTGATATATATTATTGTGACATGATATGATTTATTATGAAACATGTTTAAGGATGATAAAAAGGGATTAGGGTTTGATTAGGGTTAGCTCATTCTTGTTCATTCTAGAAGGATTCTCTTTTGTCTTGGTTAAGATATTATGGTTGATACTTATCCTTGACTCATACTTAACCTAACCAAACCCTAGCTCTAGTTTATTCTCTACAAAGGTTTAGCCTCTCATCCTTGACCATGGTTCTATAATCAATCATATACTCTTATCTACTATTCATCACAAAAGGAATTATCTCATTATTTTCATCTTCTTCTCTCTTGAGTTTGAGAGAGCTCACTTGTGATTTCTTTTGTGATGAGTTCTTGTGAGAAAATGATATAAAAAGAAAGCATAAATACTACTCCATCATCCTCATCTAATCTATCCCATTAGATTAGGGTGTTCACCTCATTAGAGTGAGAAAGCTTGGGTTATAGCAACTTCGACGTAGATCATCGGAGAAGCGGAACACTACAAGCTAGCATGGATCGTTCAAGTTGTGGAGCCTCTCTTGAGTCCGGGAGATCGTGGATCGCGGCGAAGGGACTTCTACTCGGAGCTTGTGAAGCGAAGGAGTGGACTACAAAGGTTGTAATCCCTCACACTTAGGTTTAAAGATGTTATCTTGCATGTTAAACCCTAATAATCTAGCAAAGATCCCGGCTTTGGGTTGTTCGGCACATGTAAAATTTTATTCGGGCATGTTCGAAGCTTTATGAACCTTCACAAGTGTGCCTAGGAACCCTACATAAATCAATCAGGACAATGACGGGTAGAACTTGACTTGCGGGTTATGATTTGTTGGCCAAAGTCAAGGTCATAAACCGCTTGGGGTAAAAATCATATCGGGAGTTTCAAACATACAGGAAAATTGCCATGCTTGCGCATACCTTCTGGAGTGTGGTGACTTGAGTGGCTTCCATCAAGTTATCATGCGATGATAGTTGGATCCCGATTCCCACTAATGAGTAGGATTACTCCTCGGGTGATTCCGACTAATTCTCCTTTATGGTTTGGAGGAGAATTCGAGGAAACAGTGGGAGCCATCCAGATTAGATAAAATGATTAACCATTCTGATCTAGGTTAGAGTGCACGCTGAGTGTTTCTTTTCTCTCTCTCTCTGGCTGTGACTTTGACCCGACCTTTGACTAAAACCCATAAAACCAAGTTGACCGAACCTTCTTAAAACACTATGGATTTTGGAATGTCACGGTGTCGCATACATCATTGCCACTTCTATATCACCTTTGCATTTCTCCATAACACCCCGTATTACTACGAACATCCACTTCCATTGGATAAATCCATCGTATAGTTACATACGAACTCGAAGGAACTTTTTCGAGGATGGATTCTCGTTCTGGAGAGAATGAATAGGATTATTCGGTTGTCTTTTCTCTTTACCTTCTCTCAGGTTGTGAGGGCTCCTAGGATTAGGAGAGGGTACACCTATTGAGCTTATTGGATAATCTTCCTCCAAACCATAGGCAGGTGCCGAGCGGTAGGGAAGGAAGAAAACCAACAAGCTTAACTGTGGTGTACAGAAGGTAATAAGTAAAGACATATAAAGGGATTAGAATAATGGCAAAGGAAATTGCGATCACCATCATTCACGACAAAGACCGTGTGCACCCCTGCCACTCCTACATCCACTTTGCTTTTCTCTAGGACACTCTGTATCACAACGGATATACACTTCCATTGGATAAATCCATTGTATGGTTATATACGAACTCGAAGGAACTTTTTCGAGGATGGTTTCTGGTTCAGGAGAAATTGAATAGGATTAATCAGATGTCTTTTCCCGTTACCTTCTCTCAGGTTGCCAGGGCTCCTAGGATTAGGAGAGTACACCTATTACGCTTCTTGGATAGTCTTCTTCCAAACCTTAGGCTAGTGCCGATGGGTAGGAAAAGAAGAAAACCAGTTAGCCTAAAGAAGGTGTACAGAAGGTAATAAGTAAAGACATAATAAAGAGGATTGCAGTGAGGGCAGGTATAGTATATGGTTACTGTCGTGAATCTGGATAATGGAAGAGGCGTTACTAGGAATACCAGTTAACCCTTATGAAACATTTTCATATTTCAGTTTTACTATGCGATGTTAATTGAAAACTGTTTTCCCAATAAGAATCTAATTCCAGGGTATGCATTTACCAGATCAGTTTCTCACATCTGTATGTTATTACTGTTGGAGATAGTGCCCTCAGAGTCAATTATTGGATCACAGGCACGTGATTGCAATGATTGAGGGAGGACCTATCCCGGTAGGACAGTCTTACTCAAGATGATAGTATGCTATCTGGTTTATCTCTATCATCGTGTACTGCTTTAGGTGACCTTACGAGTCGCTATTACACGTTGATAGAGCCCTTAGGATTCTTACTTGACTGCCAGCAGTATGAGGGCGATCATATACGTGGGAGCTGGGGTCTATAAGCACATCCTTAAAAGGTCCCTAGTTGTGGGAGTTTCGAGACTGGGCATCGATACTCCATTAGTAGACTAGTGTATACAGTCGAGACCCCGACGAGGGGCGGTGGCCGGTCTCACAGGCCATTGGTGTCAGTTGGTTCACCTAAGATGTATACAGGTGCTCATTGGGTTATGAGTACACCGGACAGGACTCGCCGGGAACCTGCTAGTTGGGATTATACCAGACGTCAGATAGCAGTTCCCTGGTGACATGTGTACAGGTCAGTTCATCGACCTGAGATCGTTATTTATCTCGTGTGAGTTCCCACTGTACAGGTCAGGATGAGTTCGCTCATCGACGTCCCTTTTGGTCAATAGCTGGTAGCTCGTCGCGTATGGCTAATACCTCTGACGTGCTTGTGGTTAAATCCACAGCCATAGTATTGACGAGTCTTTAGAGTCCACCACACACAGTTACTCAAGTTTCGGGCGAAACGCTGTAGAGGCCGTATGGAGATATGGCAGGGTTCGATCAGATACGTGCGGTATTGCACGGATCGTGATCGGACGGTTTTTACTAGCCGGCTTTGGCTTAAGCCGGATCCTAGTATTAGACTGTGTAGATTTTGTCTCTTTGCATTTGTGTTCAGTGGGAATACAAATGCGGGCATGTATATGCAGTCGCGGGGTTTTCCTGTAATCTATTACGGGATCAGTTTTCTGAAGTTGCCAGTTTGTATTCCGTTCCGGCAGGTTTTCCTTTGTTCCTTCACGGCCGGACTTTTGTGATGGAGGGGGTTATTTGCAAGTGTGCAAATAACATTTGTGGAAGGGGTCCTTTGTGAAATGGTAGCATCATGATGAGATTCTTTTTCCATCCACTCTTTGCTTTAATTGAGATTAGAAATGAGATGAAAGTTGATATGATATGGTTATCATTGCATTTGGATGTGGTCACCCCTTTGCTTCTACTACACTTACCTTCCTTCTTGTTTTGTTTTTCCCTCCACCATTTTGTGATATGGGGGCCGGCCACATGAGGGAGCGAGAGAGAGGTTCATATTATTTTTGTGCGGAAAAAATTATCATTCATCTCATTTTAGCTTGCCACCAAAATTCCCAAGTTCATATCTTGTTCATTCCTCCATCACCAAAGGCAACTTCACCCCAAATGAGACAATGTTTTCTACACTACATCTACAACATCTCTTGGACGCGTCGGCTCGCCAACTTCGCGCCCGAGTTGCCTCGGTCCAGAGGTGGGAGCCCGTAAAAGAACCCGGCGATGTAGTGCCCGTTTCGACGAGGAGGCGACGACCGGAAATTCCGCGAGGAGATCGGAGTGGAGACGAAGAACGAAGGACACGGATCGCTCGTTATAGAATTCTACCCCATTCTCTTGATTGGTAGGATTAGGTTAATGGTTACGATCCGGGTTTATTGTCCGCGGTAGCGCCGGTTCCAAGTAAAGAAAAAATTTTGATTCCGCATTTTGGCCTCGAGTAGACGGCCGGGGCAATGCCAAGGCGCAACAATTACAGATGGAGAGTGGGAGTAAGATATTGCGAATTGGGTGATTAGATCCTTATTATATCGGAATTCGTAGCAATTGGTGATATTTGAGGAAATCATCTGGATTTTGCCGGATGGCAAATATTTGGTTTTGAATATCCGTTGCTATGCACCAATTTCAAACCGGTATATCTGTACATTTATTTTATAAAGTGAGATATAACTTTTGATATTGTGTCTATGATATTTACCTATATCAGTTGGTGATTAGGTAAGGTGCATTCAACAGCGGAGTAATTCTTCTTAACCATACTACAGGTTTTCAACCTACGACGCACAGGGGTTGAGTTATTGAACTCAGGGGACTTATACAAAGGCCTGTATGTTGTCCAGTGTCCATTAGGACAAAGGGGTTGGTACTCGTACTATATTCTATTTACTTATGACTTCTCCAGTTCTGGACATGTATTTCGTTGATATGCAAGGTCCAGATATTCAGAAGTTATAGGTATAAGAATAAAGTAGAGAACCATTTGTTAGAAGTATAGGGATTCTTCAAAGTATTCGAAGATGTAGATACTTATGTTTGGTATTCCATTGATAGTAATGGTTTTGAGAACTTGCTTCTCTTTCGGGTTACTCATATATGGATGCACCCCTAGATGAGTAATGCTGATTGTCCTCTTTCCATTTGGTTGATATGCACTGGAGACAGCTGCATGATTTTGAATCTGGTTCCAAATTAGATTAGTTCTTTTATTTCTATATTAGATATATATAGAATCAATTTATATCTTAATGATGTTAAGGTATAGGGAGTTGTCCGGCTGATGCTTAAAACTAGAATCCGGATAAACTCAAGGCACGTTTCAGTAATGGTTGTTTGTGGGTTATCCCGGGCTTTGACGAGGGTTAACTTTCTACCATCAGGAAGATCAATATTTATATTGTTCTTGACTCGCCACAGTTTTAATAAAATGGATTTTTTCAGAGAAACATAAGTGGGAGTATGGTAGAACTGGAAGTAATTCCAGAACCACAAATGATCACTGAAGATTTAATAGAACCTAAGGATTCAATTATGTTCCCCTCCGAAAGACGGCGCGACATGGCATCTTGCCTGAAATTCGGGGCAGATGCTAATTGGTGCTATCCGTCCACCTCTCCGAAGATGCCAAGTTGATTTATGGCACCATGTATCGAAGGTTTAAACGGATGCGGCCGATGTAGCAGACTTCGTCAGATTCCCTCTCGTTTGAGGGGTTTTTGATTGTGGGGACGCTCTTCCCTGCAGGCGCAAGCCCCTGCAGTTAATTACGCTACCGCATCGCGGTAACAACTTCCTCCTTCTCCAGATGGTCACTTCGTGTCGTGTGTGTTTATTTTATGTTTTGTTGCCCGTGGATTGTTTACGGAGACCGAGTTATGTTGTCGCCCGTAGGGCGTGGACTAGTCCAAATCCGTGTTATCTTAGATTTGGGTTTGGGGGTTTGGTTTGAGGATACGTTAGCCATACTTGAGGCTAAGATCAACTCAAACGTTTGTTAAAGATACGTTAGTCTAACTTGAGACTAAGATCAGCTTAACAGGATCGTTTAGATCCGACAAAGGAGCATTTGGGCTCCATTGTTCCAGTTTAGGGACATAGTGGTCCATCGTATGTATGGCCGTCGGGACCCGTCACCTCTCTGACGACGTTGAAGGATTACAACGACAGATGTCATAGGGGTTCAGAGATGTACCCTCGAACCAGAGTTAATTGGAGGGATTCATAGTCCAGTCTGTTTGAAGGTTTAAGGATACGTCAGCCATCTTTGAGGCTAAGATCCACTTAAACGGGATCGTTTAGATCCAGCAAAAGAGCATGCGAGGATCTATTGTTCCAGTTTAGGGACGTGGTGGTCCATTACTAGTTTAAGGACATTGCGGTCCATGGGTAGTTTAAGGACATTGCGGTCCATAGGTAGTTTAAGAACATTGCGGTCCATTGTTAGTTTTAAGACATCTCGGTCAAGGTTAAGGACGTCGTAGTCCATGGGTTTAAGGACCCCATAGTCCATTGTTAGTTTTAAGACATCTCGGTCAAGGTTAACGACGTCGTAGTCCATGGGTTTAAGGACCCACAGTCCATTGTTAGTTTTAAGACATCTCGGTCAAGGTTAAGGACGTCGTAGTCCATGGGTTTAAGGACCCACAGTCCATTGTTAGTTTTAAGACATCTCGGTCAAGGTTAAGGACGTCGTAGTCCATGGGTTTAAGGACCCCACAGTCCATTGTTAGTTTTAAGACATCTCGGTCAAGGTTAAGGACGTCGTAGTCCGTGGGTTTAAGGACCCCACAGTCCATTGTTAGTTTTAAGACATCTCGGTCAAGGTTAAGGACGTCGTAGTCCATGGGTTTAAGGACCCCACAGTCCATTGTTAGTTTTAAGACATCTCGGACAAGGCTAAGGACGTCGTAGTCCGTGGGTTTAAGGACCCCACAGTCCATTGTTAGTTTTAAGACATCTCGGTCAAGGTTAAGGACGTCGTAGTCCGTGGGTTTAAGGACCCCACGGTCCATACCAATGCGTGGTCATCGGGACCCGTCACCTCTTTGAAGACGTTGAGGGATTACAACGCCGAGTATCAAAGGAGTGAAGAGATGTACCCTGGAACCGGAGTGGATTAAATAGTCTTTGGCCCAATTTGGTATCAAGATCAATTAATTATGTTATGAGCCCATTAGCCCAGTTAATTACGAATTGAGGACTTATGGCCATCTTGGGCTAAGTCCAATCAGGTCTGGAATATTGGCTTCCTGTTGGTCCCTTGAAGGAGAGGCTTTGCCTCTGGCCATTTAGCCAATTGGACCAATGCCTAGTGTTAAACACTAAAGACCAATCAGTGTTGAACACTGGGAATGAGATTGATAAGTTAGTGTTTTAACACTAAAAGATAGTTGGTGTTAAACACCAGCAACAAGGCTTTCAGATTAGTGTTGAACACTAAAACAGACCAGTGTTAAACACTGGCAACAGAAGTCCCAAACTAGTGTTGAACACTAAGGTAATCAGTGTTAAACACTGCAAATATAGTTCTTTGCTAAGTGTTGAACACTAAGGCCAAACAATGTTTTATCACTGAATTCAGGGGTTCCATTTTAGTGTTTAAACACTAAGGCAAGAGGGGTCACGTGGCAACACGTGAGAGCCCCCTCCCTTCATTTGTTCTTCTGAGACTATTGCATCTTTTAGAGCATCACGTGCCATCACGTGACGGGCATTCAAGCGCTTGTGTGTTAAAGCTTCTGTCAAGGGTCACGTGAGGCACTGCCTCCAGAGGGCTTTCTGTAGATCTTTTGGGGGGGTCACGTGGTGACACGTGACCCTGCCTCTATGTATGTTGTTTAGAAGATCTGTTAATCTTTTTCAGGAATTAAATTCCTCGTAGGGTTAAACCCTAACAATAATTTCAGAGGAATTAAATTCCTACTTCCTTTTGAAGATTTATACTCTGAATTTTCTGTAGGAATTAAATTCCTCATATATGTGAATAACTGAATAGGGTTAAACCCTAATAAAAGCTTTAAGGAATTAAACTCCCACTCTCTGTTAAAGAATTATGATTAAGGGAATTAAATTCCCGTTGTTTCAACAGAACTAAGTTCTTAATTAGGGTTAAACCCTGTTTTCTTTTTGTTCTGAAGGAATTAAATTCCCATAACACAGGGTCAAGCCCTAATTTTATTTTAAAGGAATTAAATTCCTATAGTTCTGTGAGAATTAAATTCTCGTGCTTCCATTCCCTCTCTATGCTTTGGATCTGCATGGCAGGATCTCAACCCATTGAGAATTAAATTCTCAACTTCAAGGGGAGATGTGCACTTTACAGATCCTCTATCAAAGAGAGAAGAAATATGTCCTTCTGTTTTATATCAGAGTTAAACTCTGTTGAGAATTAAATTCACTTTCTTTCAAAAAGCCTTCCCTTTCTTACATAGGGTTTTCTTTTGCAGAAGATCCAAATTCCTCAAAGTATCAAGGCTCTCTCCCTTTTCTTCCCTCTGCGTATATATCTCTTTTTGTGTCTCTTGGCTCTTATTTATAGGAGAAGCAGCCGAGTCAATTAGTTTTTGACGAATCTTCATTGAGAGATTTGATTTGCATCCATCATTCGTTTTGGACCTTTGGATTATTAGGTGAATTTTATTCACCATTGGATTTCAAATCCAGGGATTCTCCTTTGTTATTTCTGTTAGATTTAAAGGGGAAATCTTTCCAAATTCGAGATTTTCGCATAGATAGATGATTTTTAATCACCTCTAAATCTTTAATTTAATCGTTCGCTTTTGCAAAGATTTGAGAGTTCTTTTCTCAGAATTTAATTCTGTTAACAAATGGGCTTTGAAGTCGGTCACGTGTGGCCACGTGACCCCTGGTCACGTGTGGGCACGTGACCCCCTTGGAACGAGCCTTCTTCTTTCTTTCTGCGCTCTGTCTTCTGGTTGCTGTTTAGCTGTCACGTGCCACCACGTGACCCCTGGTCACGTGTAAGCACGTGACCCTCGGCTGGAGTCTTTTTCTTGATTTAAGCGGAGAACAAGTCTGCTGCTTTTGAGTATCACGTGCCAACACGTGACCCTGGTCACGTGGGAGCACGTGACCTCTTCTGAAGCCTTTTTCTTGATTTGATCAGGGAACCGGTTTGCCTTTGAAGCCGCTTTTAATTGTCACGTGCCAACACGTGACCCCAGTCACGTGGGAGCACGTGACCCTTTCTGAAGCCCTTTTCTTTGATGTAATCGGGAAGCTGAATTTGCCTTGCTGATGCTTTTAGATGTCACGTGCCAACACGTGACTGCTGGTCACGTGTAAGCACGTGACCCTTTTCTGAAGCCTTTTCCGTGAGCCTTCCTGATTTTAAATCAGGAAACAAATTCCCCCACAGCGTTGTTCTCACGTGTCCGCACGTCAGTGCAACGCTGTCACCTTTTGTGACCGTTGGATTCCTCTAGGGATTTGGGGAGATGAAACGTTTCCATCGCCTTCTATAAATACCCATGTCTCTTCAGAAGAGCCTTCACTTTACTCATCTTCTTCCTTTGAGAGCCTTTTCCCTTGAGAATTTAATTCTCGTTTCCAGAGCTTAGTTCTCTGCCTCGAAACATTTTCAGAGTTTAACTCTGTTTAAAAGGACTCTTCCTCCTCAGGTAATGGTGATCGAAGCACCTTCATTTTGACAGCACTCTCTGGATTTTAAATCCATATCAAGGGTTTCACAAAGAACCCATTTTTCTCTAAGTTCTTTAGCCAAAATATGAGACCACTTAACCTCCAACAGTAGATCTCTTAGGGTTTAGATGATCCTTAGGGAGATGATGATGGCAGTTCAAATCCATGGAATTTAATTCTATCCCAAAAATGTTTCTGGGAATTTAATTCCCTTCTCTTAATAAGGAATTTAATTCCAATGAAGGACTCAATTTCTTCACACGGAGGCTTCTTGGGGTCTCTTGACCCGAGATTGTCCTTTTGAAATTAATGAAATAGGAGCTTTGTAATGATGTCTTCTGTGGGAATTTAATTCCTTTGATCTTGTTGGATCCATTGTAGAGCCCGAGATAGATCCTGTTGGGGGAATGTGCATGGTCATCATTCTTTATTTAACGAGGGTATTCCCTTTGTTTTAATGTAATTATTTGGTCTCATTATTAATGAGCCGTCATCCGGATTCTGTGGGGCCCATGTGTTTTGTAACCAATGGTCCCAGAAAACTCTGCTGTTGCTTTCTTTAACTAGTCTTCATGTTCATGCATGAATATATATTGCTGACTTTTCTTTTAACGGTCTTCTTTTATTGGATTTCAGGTGCGATGGCTTCTGTTCCGCGCTTTCCCTTTTCTCGCTCGGAGGCTGCTTTTCCTCAGTCACCATCTGATGAGGAAGCGATGGCGATGATTCGGGCCCATGACCCGAACTGCACCAACCTTCTTCAATGGGGATCTTGGTATAGTCAGATTATTCAGTGTCGCCGGAGTTTTCTTTGCGTGGTACCGACGGAGCCCACTTTCCCATTCTTACCGATGGACCCTCCGAGGACGGTTTTTGCTGTGGAAATGCCCAACTGGACTCCAACGGGGAGGCTCGAGCCTTCGACGACCGGTATTCCGAACCATCCGATCCCGGCCATAGACATCTTGGGACGGCGTATCTGCCAGGGTGAGGCCCACCCGTGGGGGCAAATTTATAAGATAGGGCTTACTCCTAGGCATCCTACGGGCTACCTTCTCTGGGCTCGCTACATCCTTTCTGCCCATCGTGCGCAGTTGCAGAAAGTCGGGATTTATCAGGCCATATATGCGTCACTATTCCATTATAAGTCCCCGCATGTCTGGTGGGTTAAGGCGTTTTTGAACCAATGGAATCTTCCCACCAACACTTTCATTCTAGGAGATCGCGAGGTCTCGATCTCTCTAGCAGAATTCTATGACATTTCGGGGTTGCCAATCAGGGGTAGTTTGTATGAGGAGTTGTTGCCTTCTGACGAGTACGTTTTTGAACCCGAGCCCTCCCCGGTTGACGGCCTGTCTGCTGAGAATGCCGTTCGCCACAAGCGCCCCAGTTTAATCAAGGCGCTAGGCATCTTCGACCGATTATTCACCGAATCCGAAGAGCAGGGTGTTACTTTCAAGAGCTTCATTGCTCGTTTCCTTCGTGAGGACGCCTTATGGAAGACAGCCCCGAAGTTTGCCAACATTGGAGACCCCTTTGGGTTCGGTCCGAAGAGGCTGCCGACCACTGAATCAGATTTACCTCAGTACTACATCCCTATTATGCCGCCGATATCTTTTGAATCCATTGCTGTCCCAGGCATGGACGAGGAGACGTTCTTTGTGGGGTTTGTCAGTGTTTGGCTCAGTTGGTTCATTATCCCCATGCATCGCCGCTTCATGAGAGCCTCGGTCATCTACCCGGCTCATCGTATTGCTGAGGGGACGCGGTTGGCCATCGGCATCCCGGCCTTGGCGCACCTCTATCATGGATTGGGCACCGCAGCTAATACCTCTACACCCGGCGTGGATGTAGTGAACTTTTCGCTTCATTATTTCACGTCTTGGGTCGAAATGCATGTGCTGGGGGCTTTCGCTATGCATCAGAGGCCCGCCTTTTACGACGCCTATCCCTTCCCGCGACTTATGCGACTGGTGGGTGCTTCTGCTGCTGACCCGACTCAATTCGGGGCTATTCTGGTGCTGATTTCTCCTCATGCCACTGCTGGCGGGTTGGTTTTTAATGATCGGGTCTTGTCTACTCCTTCGGGTCCCGTTCAACAACTCTGGGACCAGTCGAAAGACAACGCACCTTCTTTGAAGCCCCGGGAGGCCGCGCATTTGTATACAATTAGACCGGGCTACTTGGTGTTTCGCTAGGACAGTGCAGCTCTTTTTATGCGGTACAATCCGCATCGATTCGCCCGGAAGCTCGGATACGACCAGGGTGTTCCTTTCGAGGCTTTTATAGTCACCCCGATCCCTTCGCTCGATGCTGTTCGCGATGCCGCTCATCATTTCATGAGGCTGAACACCGGCTCCCGTTTCATGGTCCCTGAAGCCGAGTACGTTCCCCGGTGTGTGGGTGCATTTACGGGCTGGTATCTTCATCGGATCAGCCCAATTATTCTTGAAGAAAGAAGGGTGCTTCTTAGTCACGACGCCCCTCCTCAGGTTTCGGGGGCTAAGCTATGACCGAGGGTTCCGGTCCGCTTCCCTTTGAGGGAGATTGGCACCGCGCTCATTCCGGGGGAGTCAGGGGTAGACCTTACTCCAACAGCTGGTATGCCCTTGGGTTCCCGATCGCGGGGTAAACGGGCCCCAGTAGTAGCACCCCTGCCGGTGGCGGCACCGCCCCCTGTGGCGTCGACAATGGCGATGTCATCCTCGGTTGTGGTACCGAGCGAGAGTAACAGGGATGAGGGCGCTGAGGGCGATGTGGGCCAGCGCCGCCCTAAGGCTTCGCGAGGGAGGAAGCGGTCATCCTCAGCGACCGGCTCTGGGTCTAAACGGCGGAGGAAAGCGGCCACCACCCCGCTTGATTCTATGGCGGAGTCTGAGCCTATCCCTGAAAATGAACCATTGGCCCTGCAAGAGTCAGACGCTGGACTTCTCTTCCCGAGTTCGGTTGATGAGGAGGCCGCGCAGTTGGCTGAGGCCATACGGCGTTCAAAAGACGTGTCACATAACGCCAAGGTTCCGAAGAGGTCTTATCCCGCCGTAATTTTTTACGAAGACCCTTCGTGGATTCGGCGGCGATTTATCGGCCCTCTGGAGGAATGGGGGGAAAGGGCTTTGAAGCAGGCCGCTTCAGAAGACGCAGCTGATGCACTTTCTTTATGGACCGGCGATCATGAGTCTACCCTTGAACCCCGGCGAGCCTACCTCCTTGAGAAGGAGCAACGGCTTGAAGAAGCCATATTGAGGGCTTCTTTGCGTATATGTACGTTGTGCTTCTTTTGTAGTCTTTCCGATTATTTATGCCCGTGCATATGTATCATTATTCTTATTTGAATCGTGCAGAATCTTCGACGCTGGGGGAGCTCCCTACGGGCCCATTAAAGCTAAAGCCCGTCAGAATTCTCAATGAAGCATTGCTTGATGTGGAGGGGGCTGATGAGGCTGCTCCTCTCATGGTAGAACCTCCGGCGGCGGTTCTTGATCAGGGAGCGATTGCCCTTTTGGGGGAGGCTCCTTTGGAGGTCGCCGCCCCAACGACTCTTACTGAGGGCGGCCCAGAGGCTGGAAGAGAGGTAGTCGGGACTACTCTTCCTTTGTTGGAGCCTGAGGTCACGGCAGAGACCGTTGAAGCTGCTATCCCCCCGGCTCAGAATGGGAGGAGTGTCGAAGGTATCCCTTTGCGTTTTAATTTAGCAACCCCTTCATAGTCTGAACTCTTTTATCTTTCCCAGAATTGCGCAGTTTGGCGGCCACGATCGCGGATCTTTCGCCTCGACAGTCATTTCAGCGTTTATTGGTGATGGCAGCTCCGCAGGCGATCTCCCCTCAGCGTATTGTCCTTTCCTCTGGGCAAGGTTAATGTCATTCGCCATTTTTTTTTTACCATAGCATTGTTACTATTTTGCGAAATGACGTCGATGTCTCTTATAGTTTTGGAAGCTGACGATGAGGTCGCGGTCGTTGAAGGGCCAGTGGAACCTTCAGCTCCTACTTGCATGACTGTCGGTGAGTGACATTTTATTATAGTCCCGTTCGTTCTGCGTTTAAGAGTTTTACTAACATTTCCCGAATTTGAACAGCCCTGCCAGTCTCCATGGCTTTGGAATCGCGCATCGTGATGCCGCCCGGTCCTTATGCTTTGCGGGCTTCAGAACGCTTGGCCCAATTGAGCCTTGTCTCCCTATCATCTTTCATTGAGGAGCTCCGTGCTGGTAGCGCGACCACAGCCGAAGCGTTTGCCGCTGAAGCTAACGGCTCTCTTCCTTTTCTCGCCACCTATCATAGCGAGGAGGTGGTGCAGGTCTGGGTGGAGTTCTGTAGGAAGGTGGAGGCTTGTTTGTACGCTCTCGAATGTTCTCGCCTTTCCTCGGAAGCCGTGGCTGCGAAAGCGGAGTTGCGGGGTCTGATAGCACGATGTGTGGCCAACATGACGTCATGCGAGAAGAGGCTTGGCCGCAAGTTCTCGGAGAGGGAGCTGGCTTCTAAGGCGCTGAGCGAGCTTCATGCCAGCCTCACAGCCAAGGCCAACAAAGCATACGAACTCTGGCGGGTGTTTCAGGAGTCCATAAAAGAGGTGGTGGCTCTCGATAAAGCTGCCACGTTCACTCGTGAGAGGGTCGAGGCTCACAAAGCCACCGAGAAAAAGCTCGAAGCTCGGCTTGCTTCGTATCAGGCTCAGTAAGCTCAGGCGGAGGCTCGTCTTCTGGAGATCTTGCGTCATGAAGCCGTGGCTCAGCAACAGAACGATGAGCTGGTAAAATTATTGCACCGCCCGCCGGCTTGAGGACTTGTATCTTTTCTCCCCTTTTTTTTGTACATACTCATAGATAAGAGTATCTTTCTTTTGTTTTCTTTCATGAATTGTACTTTGTATCCATTTTGGCTTATGAATAAAAGATACATTTTTTTTCACTGGTGTGTCCCCTTTTCATTGAATGTATTCTGCGGATATTCTACCTTGATCTCCTTGCAGGACAGCGATGGCTTAGGATTCAGGGTTAGGATCTGCTTCCTAAGGCTTTTGCATTTTATGAGCCACGAGGGTCTCATAAAGAGTTTTTCTCCCTATATATCGAGAAGATCCCATAGGTGTAAGTTCTTCTTAAAAATCGTGAGGATTCTTAAGCGGGTTTTCCCTTGAGAGTCGTAAGGATCTTACAAGAGAGTTTTTCTTCCTTACAGGTCGTGAGGACTTGTAAGTACTGGATGTGGTCACCCTTGTCCGTGTTTTACGGAGTCAGGGGTTTCTCCAGGTATTGTAGTTTAAAGACGTCGCGGTCAAGGTTAAGGACCTCATAGTCCGTGGATTTAAGGACTCCACAGTCCGATGTTAGTTTTAAGACATCACGGTCAAGGTTAAGGACCTCATAGTCCGTGGATTTAGGGACTCCACAGTCCGATGTTAGTTTTAAGACATCACGGTCCAGGTTAAGGACCTCATAGTCCGTGGATTTAGGGACTCCACAGTCCGATGTTAGTTTTAAGACATCACGGTCAAGGTTAAGGACCTCATAGTCCGTGGATTTAGGGACTCCACAGTCCGATGTTTGGTTGCAGGGACCCGTCACCTCTTTGAAGACGTTGAGGAATTACAACGCCAGGTATCAAAGGAGTGAAGAGATGTACCCTTAAACCAAGGCAGAATCTGTAGGGAATCGGGGTGGTTGATCGTTAGTTTTAAGACATCACGGTCGAGGTTAAGGACATCATAGTCCATGGATTTTAAGGACTCCACAGTCCGATATTTGCTCTGGATGCTTCATACGGGTTCACTGCCGTGCTTGGCGAGGACCAGGCTCCGCTCTGGGCGTTTTCCGTAGGGTCAAAGAGTGACGTTATCCGCGTTCCACGTAACCAGGAATTTTGCACTAGATGCTTCACACGGGTTCACTGCCGTGCTCGGCGAGGACTAGGCTCCGCTCTGGATGCTTCACACGGGTTCACTGCCGTGCTCTGCGAGGACCAGGATCCGCTCTGGACGTTTTCCACGGGGTCAAAGAGTGACGTTATCCGCGTTCCACGTAACCAGGAATTTTGCACTAGATGCTTCACACGGGTTCACTGCCGTGCTCGGCGGGGACTAGGCTCCGCTCTGGATGCTTCACACGGGTTCACTGCCGTGCTCTGCGAGGACCAGGATCCGCTCTGGGCATTTTCCACGGGGTCAAAGAGTGACGTTATCCGCGTTCCACGTAACCAGGAATTTTTCACTAGATGCTTCACACGGGTTCACTGCCGTGCTTGGCGAGGACTAGGCTCCGCTCTGGATGCTTCACACGGGTTCACTGCCGTGCTCTGCGAGGACCAGGATCCGCTCTGGACGTTTTCCATGGGGTCAAAGAGTGACGTTATCCGCGTTCCACGTAGCCAGGAATTTTGCACTAGATGCTTCACACGGGTTCACTGCCGTGCTCGGCGAGGACTAGGCTCCGCTCTGGATGCTTTCCACGGGGTCAAAGAGTGACGTTATCCGCGTTCCACGTAACCAGGAATTTTGCACTAGATGCTTCACACGGGTTCACTGCCGTACTCGGCGAGGACTAGGCTCCGCTCTGGATGCTTCACACAGGTTCACTGCCGTGCTCTGCGAGGACCAGGATCCGCTCTGGACGTTTTCCATGGGGTCAAAGAGTGACGTTATCCGCGTTCCACGTAACCAGGAATTTTGCTGATTGTATCCGCATTTCACGGGATGGAGGTTTGACTGTTGGCGATATGTATACCACCGAGCCATGGAACTGGGAGTTGCCGTTGTTCCGCTTAGCTTGAAGTTGTGTCCGTCGTTACGAGACGAATGTTGGGATGATCTCTAGGTCGCTTGTGGCCCGTCGAGATTTAGCTTCTTTCTTTGGTGAAACCTGGGGGGGAGGTATGTTCCCTTTTTGTTTACGCCCTTGGATTGTGTACAGGGTGTGATGGAACATCACCTGTAGGGCATAAATTTTATTTTTATTTTATTTCTTTTTCCGCGATGCTCTATCGTTTCAGCTTTTATATCGCGAAGGTCGCGATTGCCCCATCATTTCGGCTATTTTTCGCGGTGCCTAATCATTTCGGCTATTTATTTATTCTCTACTCGCTGCTTTTTATTGCGAGTTGCCCCATCATTTCGGCTATTTTTCATGCATACATTTTTACTTGCTGCTTTTTATTGCAAGTTGCCCCATCATTTCGGCTATTTTGTAGGCATGTGTGGCTTGCTAGCTTTTTCGCCGCAAGCTTGGATTTTAGACACCGATTTTGACATCAGCACCGCTACAACTGGAATGTTGCCAGGAGCGAATCATCATTTGCCTTTGTCGATGTTGAACAAAGGTGGCTCAGCAAACAGGGTTAAGGGTCCTGTCGACCAAGGCTTTTGACTTCATGAGCCGTAAGGGTCTCACAAAGGTATTTCTCCCTACAAGTCGTGAGGATCTTGTAGGTGTATTTTCTCCCTAGGGATCGTGAGGATTCCTAAGTGTATGTTCCTCTGCAAGTCGTAAGGATCCTACAAGAGGGCTTTCTCCTTATGGGTCGAGAGGACCTACAAGGGTTGGACTTTGCTGGGGAAATGTTTATTCGCGCCCGTGGATTGTATACAAGGGTCAGTATTGAGCCCCTTGTAGGGCAATATCGAAGGTTGTGGAGGATTGCTTAAGCACAGGTTTAGGTCTCTGTAACTTAAGACTTTCAAATCTTATGAGCCGTGAGGGTCCCATAAGAAAGTTCTCCTTACGAGTCGTGAGGATCTCGTAAGTGTATTTTCTCCTTAGGAATCGTGAGGATCCCCAAGTGTGTTGCTCCTTTGTGAGTCGTAAGGATCTCACGCAGGTGGTTTCTCCTTACAAGGTCGAGAGGACCCTATAAGTGTCTTTTAACGAGGTTGCGCCCTTTCGGGTTTTCACAAACACTCTCCGGTAGTCCTGCTGTTTTTACTCACGGAGCCCTTTCGGGTTTTCATCCGTGCCCATTTTGCTTATGGACATACCATTTTTTTTTATTTTATATATATATTTTTTTATATTTTTTTTCTTTTTTTTTATCTCGTCAGCCTAAGGATGCTGCGGTAGTAGTTTAGGGACGTTTCGGTCCGTCGTTAGTTTAAGGACATTTCGGTCCGTCGATAGTTTAAGGACGTTTTGGTCCGTCGTTAGTTTAAGGACATTTCGGTCCGTCGTTAGTTTAAGGACGTTTCGGTCCATCGTCAGGGGAAGGCCGGCTGCTGCTTGTAAAGTCTGAGCTTAGGAAGATAGCGAGCGGACATAGTCGTCGTCATCTATTATTGACCCAGGCTGTGGCTCATTAAGCATAGTATTTCTTTAAGAAGCGGCCGTTTATTGGCCTGAAAGGTCTTTCACCGTGTATGTCCATGAGTAGATAGGCTCCACCCTGGTAGACCTTGTCTATGATGTACGGGCCTTCATAGTTTGGCTCAAATTTTCCCCGCTTGGCACGATTGGGGATCATAGGTCTTTTGACCACTAGTACGAGTTCGCCTTGGCGGAATGTCCTCGGCCTGGTCAATCTTTCATACGAGCGCGTCATCTTTGCTTTGTAGGCCTCTAGATTTTGTTGCGCTATGAGCCGGGTTTCATCGAGGGCATCAAGTTCCTCAAGCCGAAGGTGAGCATTTTCTTCGTCCGCCAACTCGTAGTGGACTGCCACTCGTAGAGAGGGTAACTCTATCTCGAGGGGGAGCACTGCTTCCGTCCCAAATACCAATGCGTACGGCGTTGTGTTCGTGGTCGTCTTGAATGTAGTTCGATAGGCCCAAAGGGCCTCTTGCAGCCTCTCATGCCAGTCTCTCTTATTCCAGGACACGGTCTTTTTTATGATCTTCGTCAAGGTCTTATTGAAGGCTTCGGCCAGACCGTTAGCTCGTGGGTTGTAAACTGAAGAATATCTCCAGTCTATATTGTGTTGCTGCGCGAAGCGGCTAATCTTATGGCTTCTGTAGGCTGGCCCGTTATCGGAGATAATCCGCCGTGGGGTTCCAAACCGATAGATGACGTGCGTCTTGAAGAAGTGGAGGATATTCTCCGTCTTCACTTCCCTCAGTGGTACTGCTTCTGCCCATTTGGAGAAGTAATCAGTTGTCGCCAGGATAAAACGATGTCCCCGGGATGATGCTGGCTCAATGGGGCCGACTATGTCAGTCCCCCACATTTCGAATGGCCAGCTAGCCACCGTCGGATGCAGTGGATTTGGATGCTGGTGGATGAAATCCCCATGGATTTGGCATGAGTGGCATTGCTTCGCATATTCGAGGCAGTCCTGGATCATCGTGGGCCAGTAGTAACCCATCCGTTTAATTTTTAACTTCATCTTTGGGCCTGTTTGGTGAGAACCGCAGAGTCCGTCGTGAACTTCTTGAACGACTCTTTCTGCTTCGTCAGGTCCTAAGCATCTCAGCCACAGAGAATCAAACGATCTCTTGTATAGAGTATCGTTGACGAAAGCGAAAGATAGAGCTCGTTTCATGAGCTGATGTCTTGAGGACGCTTCTTCGGGCATTCGGTGGGACTTAAAGTAGTCTATGAAGACTTCTCTCCAGTCCTCGGCCTTCTCATGGTCTTTTATTTGTAGAGTCGTCTGCTCAGTCGCTCCCTTTTCTTCATATAATTCCGGAGGCAATTCCGTTGGGGCGAGCACCCGACGGCTTTGTACCACGATTCTTACATCACCGAGGTTTTCGTCAGCCAGCTCTTTAGCAAGCTTGGCCAACGCGCCTGCTTTGCTGTTTTTCGCGCGCGGTATGTTCTCCAAAGTATAGGAAGGAAGCTGGATCAATAGTTGTTGCACCTTTTCGCTGTACTTCACCAACTCCGGTTTGCACGTTTGGTAGTCACCATTTACTTGACTAACGACCAATTGAGAATCCCCGTATATAAGGAGGTCTTCAATTCCCATGTCGCTGGCGATCTCGAGGTCTGCTATCAGAGCTTCGTATTCAGCTTCATTGTTTGTCCTCGGCTCTGTTAAGGAGAAGGCGAAGCGCATTATCCCTCCTTGTGGAGTTACGAAGATGAGGCCTACCCCCGATTTGATCATTGGGATACCTTGTTTCCGTTTCTTTACGGAGGACACTCCATCGAAATAGAGTTCCCATCGGGTACTACCGCCGCCAATCGCATCAAATGCATGCTCGTCCGGCAAATCGCAGTTCAGAGGAGAATCGGCCGGTATCGGGTGCTCAGCGAGGAAATCGGCAATGGTCTGGCCTTTCACTGCCTTGAGAGGTTGATACGTTATCGAGAACTCCATCAAGAGCAGGGCCCATTTAGCGAGTCGTCCCGTCAATATGGCTTTTGACATCAAGTATTTAAGGGGGTCCACCTTTGAAATGAGACGGACGTCATGTGCCAACGCATAGTGCCTGAGCTTTGTTATCGCGAAGATCAGCGCCAGGCAGTTTTTTCGATGGGAGAATAATTGCTTTCTGCCCCCAGGAGAACTCAACTCAGGTAGTAAAGAGCTCTTTCTTTCCCTTGGTCATTCTCTTGTGCCCATAATGCGCCTAAGGAACCTTCGAAGGCTGTTGTATAAAGAATAAGGGGCTTTCCCTTGACCGGAGCGGCCAGCACTGGCGGGTTCTGCAGATACTGCTTGATTTCGTCCAGCGCGCTTTGGCATTTGTGATACCAAACGAACAGGGTCCCTTTCTTCGTCAAGTGACTGTAAGGGCGACACTTTCCGGAAAGGTTGGCTATAAATCGCCGTATATACGCGAGCTTTCCTTGGAGAGACCGCAGCTGTTTGAGAGTTCTCGGCGGAGGCATTTCCATGATCGCTTTAGTCTGTGACGGATCTATTTCAATACCTCGGTGTCGAACAATGAATCCCAGGAATTTGCCTGAGGAGACTCCAAACGCGCATTTGAGGGGATTCATCTTCAAATTATATTGCCGAAGGCGTTGAAATACAGTCTCCAGATGCTTTAAATGCTCTTCGTATGACATGCTCTTTACTACGAGGTCATCGATATAGCACTCGACGATGTCATGTATGAGGTCGTCGAAGATCTTTGTCATGGCCCTTTGATAGGTAGCGCCAACGTTCTTTAGACCAAAGGGCATAACCCTGTAGCAGAATATACCCAAAGGGGTCCGGAAAGCGATGTGCTTCTGGTCTTCGGGATGCATCTTTATCTGATTGTATCCTGACGAACCGTCCATAAAGGAGAAAACCTCGTGAGTGGACGTGTTATCTATCATTAGCTCGGTTACTGGTACTGGGAAATCGTCCTTTGGACAGGCTTTATTGAGATCCCTGAAATCCACGCATATGCGTACCGTCCCATTCTTCTTCATTACCGGGACGATATTGGCGATCCAGTCGGGATATTGGACTTCTTGGATAAAGCCAGAATCGATCAGCTTCTTGACTTCGGCGTTGATGCTCATTTCAAGCTCGAGTCGCATCCTTCTTGGCGCTTGCTTGACTGGCTTGATATCTGGGGATATTGCTAATTTATGCACAGCAATCTCCGGATCTAATCCTGGCATCTCAGAGTAGTTCCACGCGAAGCAGTCTTTATGCCGTAGAAGCACGTTCTTTAACGCAGCCACCCTTTCTTCAGATAGCAGCTCACTGACAAATGTCGGTCGCGGGTCATCTGCCGATCCCAACTCAATCTTCTTGAGGTTACCTGCAGTAGTATGTATGCCATCTTCCAGTTCTTTCGGAGCTGGCGGAAATTCTGAGATCACCTCATCATCGCTGTTCTCAAAGCACCGAGGAAGGTCATCCATATTCTCGAGCTCTTCTTTTAATATCGTAATCGTATAACAGGTGTGAGTCCGCTTCCAGGACTGAGGTGGATCTGGTTTTGCTTTTGCGGCTTTGGGTTCGTGCTTTTGTGGCGGCATTACCCTCCAGCCGTTGGATAAAGCAAATCTGCCCTGTTGGTACTGGTCCTCAACCCAGTTCTTGAAGGTGAAGCAGTCTTCGATAGGGTGTCCTATGGCTCGGTGATAAGAGCAATAGCTCGGATGAGAAGCCTTGTTAACTTGCTCAGGGTACTTAGGCTCTGGAAGCGCGATCATTTGATGTTTTAAAGCGAGCTTGAGTAACCTCTCCATCTTGTCTCGGGGGAAGGAGTACGATCGACTCATCTTCTTCATGAGGGACAAATCAGAGCCGCGCAATACCCGATCACGTAACCCTCTAATCCTGCGTAGTTGTTGTCGGCTCCTCTTTCCGCTTCTTGATTTATTTTCGTCTCTGTGTCGGGCCTTTCGTACAACGGGTTGACAAGGATGAGCATCTTTGTCTTGTGCAGCCTGTTGAAATAGACGTTGCGTCCTGGCCTTCTCGTAGATGTCCATCTCGCGGTTGTGGTCTTCCCGAGCTTTCTGACCCACTTTCCTGATAGGCTTGTCCATTCATTCTTCAAACGACGGACTCGGCACTTCAATCGCGGTGTCTAGTTTTGATGAGGGGTTGGCATCTCCTGACAGGGCGTCCTCTTCTTCATCAAAGGTATATATAGCGTAGCTGCTGTGGGCCCGTTCCCGTTTTCCGTTTCTCGCGTATCCAAGCCCAAGTGTTTCCATTTTCCCGTTGGGCAATTTGCGTTGAGTCCCAGGGACATCCCAAATCCTGTTGTAGAACCGAGCCTGTCGAACAGTCTGTTTTAAGGGTACTCCTTAGCGCTTCAATAGCCTCTTTAATCCATTTGTATAGTATCTGGGCAGACGGATAGGTTGAAGCCTGTCGAGTGTAGCATCCGCGCCATGCCAGATCTTTTTCTCTACTTTCGACTCTGAGGATCGGTAGAATAGGATCACCTTCTCACCCCTTTGCCTGGGAGGGACGTAAAATGTTTGCAGGTCCTGCACATTGTGAGCTTGAAGTGTGTCGAGATCCTTGTAGTATTCTCGCGGTACCATGGTGATTTGCAAACTATGGTCATCACTAGGGGGTGCTTGTATTGACAGCCGATTGGAGAACACGGCATTAACCTCATCTTCTGAATCACTTCCGAAGACCAACATGGGGGCGGACGTCCCCAGGTTGTTGCGTTGAGATGGCCCGGCATAAACTATCTCTTCCTCTTCTTCGGTATCGCTCCCGAAAACAGGGATGGTGGCGGCGTCTTTGTTCTCCGGGTTGCGAAACCTTTCTGTATCCTCGAAATCTGGCAAAAAGTACTTCGCATCTTCGTATTTGCGGACTTCGTTCACGGAAAATGGGTTCAACTCACCTGTTACGGTATACTCGAAACCATCCTTAAAGTACTTCATACACTGATGTTGTGTAGAAGGGATGATGTTGTACTCGTGTAGCCAAGGACGACCGAGCAAGGCGTTGTAGCAGGTCTTGGCGTCAATGACATGGAATTTGATGTCTGTGACTAGAAGTCCAAAGCGTAATATTAGTATCACAGATCCGAGAGTCCGTGAAAATTGTGAATCGAAACCGGAGATAGTAATTTTGTCACGAGCGAGGTGTTGCACACTCATGCAGATTTTCTTCAACACCCGAACATTAAGGAGATTGACGGAGGATCCATTATCCACCAGGATCTTGCCTATCTTGATATCATGGCAGTATCCGGAGACATATAGGGGACGGTTGTGGTCGCACGTCCCGAGAAGGAGGTCTTCATCACCAAAAGTGATGTCGGCCGTATGCACTTCCTCCAGTTCATCCTTCATCCTTTCAGTGGCGAGGAAGGCTTGGAATTGCTCAGGTTCTTGTAGCGCCTTAATTAGTGAGTCTCGCGCTTCTTTTGATAATAGGAGGGCATCGAGAATGCTAAGCTGAGAAGGTAGCTTCCTTAGGTGCGCTAGGATATTGTAGTCCACCTTACCCTTCCTGGGAGGGTCTTTGGCAGTCAGTTCTTTCATGACCTGGTCATCTAAAGTGATATCCTCAGTGACCTTTTCCTTTCCTTTATCTTTTCTACTCGCGGGCCCGAGATTCTTTTCTGGGAGTGTGCGATTGCGCAGCTGAATGTTCTCGCAGGCCTCCGATCTCTCCTCTTTCCCTAAAACGGATTCTTTAAAGAGAGGGCCCAGAGCCATTTCTTCATCAGAGTCGCTCCCAAAGGTGAGAATTTGTAACCCTCCGGCGTTAACCATGTAACAGTTTCCAGTAGTTCTGTTGTGCCCATCGACAGTACTTCTTCGTTCCCGACGGATCTTGTGTTTCATGCGCTTAAAATGTTGCCGATGAGCAACATATCCTTGCCACCATATCTTAAAGGCGTCGCACTCCTCCATGGGGTGTGAAATTTTCCGATGATATGCGCTATAATCAGGGTGCCTCTCTACCCCATCGAGTGTGTTTCCTCCCGAGGGTGGTAGCTTCATTCCCATTGACATGGCTTTGGCAAAACTTTTTCTCGTCTTGAATATCTTCTTGTCTACTTCGGATGCCTTTTGATCTGGCGGGGGTAGTTCAACTCTTTCATTCAGTCGCCTGCATTTGGCTCCTTCCGATGCGGCCATCTCACGCTCCTGATCCGCTTTACTCTTTAGACGAATCTCTTCTAGAAAGGCATTGATCATTTCATCTGTTGGCCACGCACGCTCTGGTTTAGGCTCTGTCTCCAGCTTCTTAGCGCCA
Organism: Agapanthus africanus; assembly: GCA_030015575.1. Classification (NCBI taxonomy): domain Eukaryota; kingdom Viridiplantae; phylum Streptophyta; class Magnoliopsida; order Asparagales; family Amaryllidaceae; genus Agapanthus; species Agapanthus africanus. The sequence goes on from JASDDO010000031.1 coordinate 422,659,449, forward strand.
GGAGTTTTCCTATCATCGGTAAACGAGTGGGAGATTACGTTACAACTCGCCACATATCATTCGGATTCATCCGACGAGCTCTCTCCATCATCTCCCTCTTGAAAGATGTGGTTGAGGAACTCTTGCAGTGTGATAGGAGTTCGCGCCTTTTGATTGTACTCTTCCAGCGCGTCGATTTGCTTCTGCAAGTTCATGTGCTCGTCTTCAAGCTTCACGGGCTTCTTGGATTTCTTCCTCTTTTTTTTCGAAGATTTTGACGGTTGGGCGTGAGTATTTGGGCCCTCATCGTGAGTCTTCGTAGTTGGGCGGAGCTTCAACATCCCTTCGATAATTTGAGGTTCAAGAGGGTCCTTCCATTCGATCGCAGGGCACGCATGAAGGTCCCTCAGCATTCTTTTGGTTTTAGTTGACAGCACGACCTCCCATGGAGCTTCTTCAATAAAGGAACAGGTTGCCCCTGGTATATCTGCTTTCTTAGGAGTATGCAGTTGTGGTGGGTTCACCTTCCACTTTTCGGACAGTACAAACTTCCCCTGGAGGTATTGATCTTCAATCCATCCTTTGAAGACGAAGCAATCTTCAATCGGATGACTTACCGTTTGATGGTAAGGGCAATAGTTAGGGTTATTCACCTCGGTGGGTTGCGGCGGTCGCCTTGGATTTGGTAGGTTTATAAGTCTGTTGCGTACTGCCAGCTCGAATAACCGTTTCGTCTTGTCTCGCGGGAACGAGTAGGGACGCTTCATCTTCTCATTATAATACCGGCGTCTCTCTTCCAATTGATCTGCCGGTTTCGGGGCGTTAGGTTGCTGTTGGGCATTCGCGACGAAGGTTGCCCTTCCTTTACCCTTGTCATTCCGAGGTTCCGACTTCGGGGGAGGTGGTCTATGACCCATCTGGTCCATCTGAGCCAACTTGTCGATTAAAGCCTGGAATGTGGTTGGCTTAAAGAACATCATAAACTGGGAGATAGTTGCGTGAGGGTCTAAGGTTCCCACGAACATGCCCACTGCGGGTGCCTCCTTAATGCGTTGTTCGCATCTCGACCACAAATTCCGCCAGCGTATAGCATACTGGACCCAGGTTTCACCTGGTTTTACCCTGGCGTTAATCAGTGCTGTTATTGGAGTGCGTTCGCTGGCACTTGCGAATCGCTGAGTGAATAGCAACTCCATTTCAGCGAACGTCTTGATAGAATCGTTCGGCAGTTCCGAATACCATTCGAACGCTGTTTCTGATAAGCTGCCCACGAACTGGCGAAGCAACAGTTTATCATCACCGCCGGTGTTACCGCAGAGGGCCCGGAACTGGGCAACATGTTGATGGGGATTGCCGGTCCCCTTATACACGTGGAATTTTGGTATCGTATAGCCCGGCGGGTATTTGATTTGGTCGTACCAGCTTGGATGCGGCCGGCCCGTCTTTACGACTTGACCAGCTGCCTCAGCCGCATGATGAACCCGGATTTGCTGGGCTATATAGTCGACCAAATCAGCCTTAGAGATTGCCTCCTCTTTGGCCGTTGAGAGGGCCGGTGGTGGATTTGACGTTTCTCCTCGGTCGTCTTCAAGAACGATTGGGGGATCCTCAGCGGGTAGGTCCTGCTGGATCATCATCCCTATCATATCTTGGAAGAGAAGGCCCATACGCTGTATGTTGGCTGCTTGTTCAGCAGCCTCTTTGTCCTTTTTCTCCAGTATCCGGCGAAGGAATTCAGCGTCGGTTTCTTCCTCCTGGCGTGCGTCTGAGGACGTTTCTGGGTTTTCTTTTGGCCCAGTAAGTGCGGCCATAGCATTCATCATTTCTTGGAGCTTTTTCTGTTGCTCCTGAGCTTTGGTCACTGACCGTGTAAGCGGTCTATGACCCGTGGACGCACGGCTGTCTTCTTTTCCTGAGCCATGTATACGGTGTGGACCATCATGCCCCCAGACTTAGGGCGTCTGGGCTCAGTGCTATTAGCTGTCATTGCAGGCTGGGGGATCTTCTCTGGCTTCCTCCTTTTATGAGCAGTGGAGGTTGAGGGGGCCGTTGAGGTGGGCGTCCAGACAGCCTTTCGGGGTTTAGCCTGGTGACCAGCTTCCGGTTGGATTTTCAGCTTCTTGTGCTGGTGGGAGAAGTTTGGATCGATGATCGAGTCTCGGGCCTGCCGCCAAACCTTATAGATTTTGGAAGACAGCCGTTGAGGGGATCGGGGCTGTTCTGATTTTATTTCCACAACCTTTTGTAGTGGGGGAGGAGACCTCTTTAGCACTGCAGTAGGAGAATTCCTTCGCAACTTATTTAGCATCTCGAAGCTGTTCCCAGTTGGAACAGCAGCATTAACTTCTGCCATCGGGGCTGATGGAGTTAACCCGGAGGGGGAGTTGCCCCCAGCCTTCCTTACTCGGCGCCAATGGCGACGTCGAGCGTGTCGATCGGACGGCGTTGGTTCAGCGGTAAGAATGGCTTCGTCATGCCCCCTGTGTAGGTGGGGGGTCGCTGTTGGTGTTAGCCTGTCAAAGACCGATGCCCTTTGGGTAGCAGGGGCGGGAGCTGAAGCCGTCAATCTTGTAAAGATCGACTTTTTGGCCGGAGAAGCCGCCTTGGCGATTTCGGGAGCAGGAGCGGCCACTTTCTTAGAAGCAGCCTTCTCTAGGATTGTAGGCCCCATGATGGGTCCACAGGATTTCTGGCCCAATCTAGAGAAGACCGAGGCGCTGATGTTGGGCGACCCGTTGAGAGGAGCCGCGGCAGGGGTAAGACGATCAAAGACCGACTTCTTGGGAGCTTCCTTTGTCAGCACCGGCGCCGTGAAGCTTGTTGGTGGGAGTATAGTCCCAAAGAACAATCCGATAGTGGCCTGAGTCACCTGGTCCACCGGCATTGTGAATAACGAAGCAGCTTGGGATCCGTAGGCTATACCTTCTGGTGAGGCAAAGCGTTGGTTGCAATTGAAGTTTGAGCAGTTGGAGAATTTCGCAGAAGTAGAAACCATCGATCCTTTGCTTTCTGCAATAAGCAAGATGCCAATTCTTAGTATCTTGAAACCCAAGGGCAACCATTAGCGAACCGCGATTGGTTCGCGAATCACGACACACGAAGTGTGGAGTGGAAAGAGGAAAAGGTCCCACCGGGCGTGCCAGAATCTGTTCCCCTCCGAAAGACGGCGCGACATGGAGTCTTGCCTGAAATTCGGGGCAGATCCTAATTGGTGCTATCCGTCCACCTCTCCGAAGATGCCAAGTTGATTTATGGCACCATGTATCGAAGGTTTAAACGGATGCGGCCGATGTAGCAGACTTCGTCAGATTCCCCCTCGTTTGAGGGGTTTTTGATTGTGGGGACGCTCTTCCCTGCAGGCGCAAGCCCCTGCAGTTAATTACGCTACCGCATCGCGGTAACAACTTTCTCCTTCTCCAGATGGTCACTTCGTGTCGTGTGTGTTTATTTTATGTTTTGTTGCCCGTGGATTGTTTACGGAGACCGAGTTATGTCGTCGCCCGTAGGGCGTGGACTAGTCCAAATCCGTGTTATCTTAGATTTGGGTTTGGGGGTTTGGTTTGAGGATACGTTAGCCATACTTGAGGATAAGATCAACTCAAACGTTTGTTAAGGATACGTTAGTCTAACTTGAGACTAAGATCAGCTTAACAGGATCGTTTAGATCCGACAAAGGAGCATTTGGGCTCCATTGTTCCAGTTTAGGGACATAGTGGTCCATCGTATGTATGGCCGTCGGGACCCGTCACCTCTCTGACGACGTTGAAGGATTACAACGACAGATGTCAGAGGGGTTCAGAGATGTACCCTCGAACCAGAGTTAATTGGAGGGATTCATAGTCCAGTCTGTTTGAAGGTTTAAGGATACGTCAGCCATCTTTGAGGCTAAGATCCACTTAAACGGGATCGTTTAGATCCGGCAAAAGAGCATGTGAGGCTCTATTGTTCCAGTTTAGGGACGTGGTGGTCCATTGCTAGTTTAAGGACATTGCGGTCCATGGGTAGTTTAAGGACATTGCGGTCCATGGGTAGTTTAAGGACATTGCGGTCCATTGTTAGTTTTAAGACATCTCGGTCAAGGTTAAGGACGTCGTGGTCCATGGGTTTAAGGACCCCACAGTCCATTGTTAGTTTTAAGACATCTCGGTCAAGGTTAAGGACGTCGTAGTCCATGGGTTTAAGGACCCCACAGTCCATTGTTAGTTTTAAGACATCTCGGTCAAGGTTAAGGACGTCGTAGTCCATGGGTTTAAGGACCTCACAGTCCATTGTTAGTTTTAAGACATCTCGGTCAAGGTTAAGGACGTCGTAGTCCATGGGTTTACGGACCCTACAGTCCATTGTTAGTTTTAAGACATCTCGGTCAAGGTTAAGGACGTCGTAGTCCGTGGGTTTAAGGACCCCACAGTCCATTGTTAGTTTTAAGACATCTCGGTCAAGGTTAAGGACGTCGTAGTCCATGGGTTTAAGGACCCCACAGTCCATTGTTAGTTTTAAGACATCTCGGTCAAGGTTAAGGACGTCGTAGTCCGTGGGTTTAAGGACCCCCACAGTCCATTGTTAGTTTTAAGACATCTCGGTCAAGGTTAAGGACGTCGTAGTCCGTGGGTTTAAGGACCCCACGGTCCATACCAATGCGTGGTCATCGGGACCCGTCACCTCTTTGAAGACGTTGAGGGATTACAACGCCGAGTATCAAAGGAGTGAAGAGATGTACCCTGGAACCGGAGTGGATTAAATAGTCTTTGGCCCAATTTGGTATCAAGATCAATTAATTATGTTATGAGCCCATTAGCCCAGTTAATTACGAATTGAGGACTTATGGCCATCTTGGGCTAAGTCCAATCAGGTCTGGAATATTGGCTTCCTGTTGGTCCCTTGAAGGAGAGGCTTTGCCTCTGGCCATTTAGCCAATTGGACCAATGCCTAGTGTTAAACACTAAAGACCAATCAGTGTTGAACACTGGGAATGAGATTGATAAGTTAGTGTTTTAACACTAAAAGATAGTTGGTGTTAAACACCAGCAACAAGGCTTTCAGATTAGTGTTGAACACTAAAACAGACCAGTGTTAAACACTGGCAACAGAAGTCCTATACTAGTGTTGAACACTAAGGTAATCAGTGTTAACCACTGCAAATATAGTTCTTTGCTTAGTGTTGAACACTAAGGCCAAACAATGTTTTATCACTGAATTCAGGGGTTCCATTTTAGTGTTTAAACACTAAGGCAAGAGGGGTCACGTGGCAACACGTGAGAGCGCCCTCCCTTCATTTGTTCTTCTGAGACTATTGCATCTTTTAGAGCATCACGTGCCATTACGTAACGGGCATTCAAGCGCTTGTGTGTTAAAGCTTCTGTCAAGGGTCACATGAGTCACGTGAGGCACTGCCTCCAGAGGGCTTTCTGTAGATCTTTTAGGGGGGTCACGTGGTGACACGTGACCCTGCCTCTATGTATGTTGTTTAGAAGATCTGTTAATCTTTTTCAGGAATTAAATTCCTCGTAGGGTTAAACCCTAACAATAATTTCAGAGGAATTAAATTCCTACTTCCTTTTGAAGATTTATACTCTGAATTTTCTGTAGGAATTAAATTCCTCATATATGTGAAGAACTGAATAGGGTTAAACCCTAATAAAAGCTTTAAGGAATTAAACTCCCACTCTCTGTTAAAGAATTATGATTAAGGGAATTAAATTCCCGTTGTTTCAACAGAACTAAGTTCTTAATTAGGGTTAAACCCTGTTTTCTTTTTGTTCTGAAGGAATTAAATTCCCATAACACAGGGTCAAGCCCTAATTTTATTTTAAAGGAATTAAATTCCTATAGTTTTGTGAGAATTAAATTCTCGTGCTTCCATTCCCTCTCTATGCTTTGGATCTGCATGGCAGGATCTCAACCCATTGAGAATTAAATTCTCAACTTCAAGGGGAGATGTGCACTTTACAGATCCTCTATCAAAGAGAGAAGAAATATGTCCTTCTGTTTTATATCAGAGTTAAACTCTGTTGAGAATTAAATTCTCTTTCTTTCAAAAAGCCTTCCCTTTCTTACCTAGGGTTTTCTTTTGCAGAAGATCCAAATTCCTCAAAGTATCAAGGCTCTCTCCCTTTTCTTCCCTCTGCGTATATATCTCTTTTTGTGTCTCTTGGCTCTTATTTATAGGAGAAGCAGCCGAGTCAATTAGTTTTTGACGAATCTTCATTGAGAGATTTGATTTGCATCCATCATTCATTTTGGACCTTTGGATTATTAGGTGAATTTTATTCACCATTGGATTTCAAATCCAGGGATTCTCCTTTGTTATTTCTGTTAGATTTAAAGGGGAAATCTTTCCAAATTCGAGATTTTTCCATAGATAGATGATTTTTAATCACCTCTAAATCTTTAATTTAATCGGTTGCTTTTGGAAAGATTTGAGAGTTCTTTTCTCAGAATTTAATTCTGTTAACAAATGGGCTTTGAAGTCGGTCACGTGTGGCCACGTGACCCCTGGTCACGTGTGGGCACGTGACCCCCTTGGAACGAGCCTTCTTCTTTCTTTCTGCGCTCTGTCTTCTGGTTGCTGTTTAGCTGTCTCGTGCCACCACGTGACCCCTGGTCACGTGTGAGCACGTGACCCTCGGCTGGAGTCTTTTTCTTGATTTAAGCGGAGAACAAGTCTGCTGCTTTTGAGTATCACGTGCCAACACGTGACCCTGGTCACGTGGGAGCACGTGACCTCTTCTGAAGCCTTTTTCTTGATTTGATCAGGGAACCGGTTTGCCTTTGAAGCCGCTTTTAATTGTCACGTGCCAACACGTGACCCCAGTCACGTGGGAGCACGTGACCCTTTCTGAAGCCCTTTTCTTTGATGTAATCGGGAAGCTGAATTTGCCTTGCTGATGCTTTTAGATGTCACGTGCCAACACGTGACTGCTGGTCACGTGTAAGCACGTGACCCTTTTCTAAAGCCTTTTCCGTGAGCCTTCCTGATTTTAAATCAGGAAACAAATTAGTTTCGACATTCCATTAGCCACTCCGCAGATTTGGTGGGTAACCTCAGTCACCCGAGAGGTACTTCGATCTTCTCAGAAACAGTGACAGGGAGGTTCTTGTTTACCCAGACTTGTCATTGCTGTTGTTCTATACTATAAGACCCGGCAGGAGGATAAGTATAGCATCGTTCTAAACTAGTTTTAGAAGTGCACGTGTATATGACTCTGCCAGAGGGTTGTTGTAGTCAGTGGGAGCAGCGGAAGCATAGTAGGCAAGTAGCTTATGTCTATTTACAGACTAAAGCAGGTATAGTGGAAATAAATCATCTATTTTTGATGTGACAGTCATAGGTCTTGACCTCATCAGAATAGAAAATGGATCTGGTAAGAAGGTAGTAGAGAGTGATGTCCACGTATTGGGATGACATGCACTTGATAGGAAGAGATATTCCTATACTACGATCGGTTATACTATGGTTGTCACAAATTTGTTTCTCCACATAGGATATGGATATAATATCAGGTTTTCTGGTTACTAGATTTATGGTTTTAGATCTAGATTTGGGAAGTATCCTAATCTGGGCACTTTGACATTAAATGGACGACTCCTGGCATGGTGGTGAACCTGCAGGTGATGGAGTCAACCTCTCTAAAGATGTCTTACAGACTAAAGGGGAGAGGAATCTACATGATTAACATATGATTTGCTTAGGCAATTGAGTTAATCATGAAATGTCAAGTACCACACCAGATATTGTTTTTGCACTAGCTGCAATAAACATATATTAATCCAATCCTGGAGAAACATTGGGAAGCAGTTTATTGAACATAAGTGAATGTTCTTGGGAAATGATTACGGTAGCATCCTTCGGAAGACGGTTATCATTTCAGGCTTCCAAGGTGATCTGAATGACAGAGTGACTGTCAGAGTTATAGTTTTTCCTTCTTTTGAGGGACAGTATGTTGGACAGGTGGTCCAAGCGGATACTGAGGAAAAGCATGGCATAGGATACTGATTAAATTCAGTGGACGATACAGTCTAAGTAGTTTGCTGGATTTAGAGTTCTTTTGTGAACTGGGTCCCATCAGATATCCAGAAAAATTCTAAGACAAGTATTGCTCATTTCGGGAGATAGTTTTCTCCGCGAAGTTGAGATTAAGAGAGATACAGAAAGAAACATTGGAGCGGATCCACTCACTGAGGCTATTTCTCGAACGCAATCATTTTCGCAAACAGGCTTTGCGAAACTGATTAGTAGAGAAGTTGGGTATTCGGTATCACACGGGCTGTGAGTATGCGACATCGCAATAATTGGCCTTAAGTGCAAGTGGGAGATTGTTGGCTATAGTGCCCTCAAGGTAATTATCATAGTTGCGGACTTGTGATTATGATGATTGAGGCAGGACCTATACCGATAAAACAATCTTACTCAAGAAGATAGTATGCTATCTTGTTTGTCTTTATCATCATATACATGTTGATAGAGCCCATAGGATTCTTGCTTGACTGCCAGCATTGTGAAGGCGATCACATACGTGGGAGCTGGGGGTCTATAAGCACATCCTTAAATGTCCCTAGTCGTGGGAGTATCGAGACCGGGCATCGATACTCCAGTGTAGACTAGTGTATACTGATCGAGACCCCGACGAGGGACGGTGGCCAGGTCTCACAAGCCATTAGTGTTAGTATGTTCACCTAAGATAGTATACAGGTGCTCATCGGGTTATGAGTACACTAGACGGACTCGCCGGGAACCTGCTAGTTGGTATTATACCTATTATCAGATAGCAGTTCCCAGGTGACATGTGTACAGGTTAGTCTGTCGACCTGAGATCGTCATTTGTCTTGTGTGAGTTCCCACTGTGCTTTGATTACTACCCTACCACGCTCAAAGGAGTCGTGCAAACAGGTTTTAGTTGAGTACAGTCCCAAGCAACATAGAGGCAGTGATCGGATCGTTGGGGATTCGTCTCTCCCGGTATTGGGGGTTGATGTCGCGCTGTGTACGGATGGCCATCACCATAAATCCGTGGCCACGGTGGACGAGAATTATCAATCCAGGATCGATAGTTTCTCAGGTGGTGATGGGTTTCATACCGACACAAAATATCGCATTGTTGGGGGTCTGACTTTATCCACCCCCCTAGACTCGATATGCGATACTCTTAGACGAACAGACTGGACTGTACGGATATTGTCACCGTCAGGCTCAGTAGGGGTTCAGGATGAGTTTGCTCGTCGGCCTCCCTTTCGCTCAATACCTGGGTAGCCGTTACGTACAGCTAGTGGCGCTGACGTGCTTGTGATTAAACCCACTGCCAGTGTATTGACGAGTCTTTAGAGTCCCACACAGAGGGTTTTCACGGTTCAGGCGATATGGTGTACATGTCGTATGTAGATACATACGGGTGTCCGATTAAATATGTGTACTTGCTACGCAGACTTTAATCGGACGGTTGATAATACTAGCGGTTTAGGATTAAGCCAGTTTAATAAATCAGGTTTTTGATTTAATAATTTACATATGTATTTATATATAAGTATTCTAGTATCATTGTTCACTATTCGTTTTCTCGCTCGGCTATTCGTATTTTGGTACGAATACGCGTATATGTATTTCGGTATATGTACCGGGAAGTATTCCGTATTTTATATGGAATAGCTTCTAGAAGGTGCCACCTCATTAATGATTTTCTTTATTGAAAATTATTTGGGAAATGAGGTGGAATGGAGGTATGGTTTTGAGGCATGGTGCAAAGTATGGTGCACATTTGTTTAATGGTTTGCATTGTTTAATTGGAAAAAGAAATTGACTATTTTTTTGTGTGGAGGAGAGAGGGGGGGCCGGCCAATATTTTGTGGGGGGTTCATTTCATTTGGTAATTTTTGACATGGTTCATTGCACTAGCCCTCACTCTCTCATGCTCACAAAAAACCTTTAACCATCTTGCTCATGCCAAAAATCCTGATCACCTCATTCATCTTCTATGCTTGCTCATTGAGCAAAACAAGTTGAGAGAAAATTCTAGTGACACACTACTACACCTCGACTCTCCGTCGCTAGCAACTATGGAGCATCGGTTGCCTCGTTTGTCGAGGCTGGAGCTTGCACCGTTTCCCTCAGGTGGATTATCGGAGATGAAGGAAGACCGGTAACCAAACGTCATCAAAGTATCGCTAGGAGCAAGGAATGAAGACCGAAGGACATGGATCAACTCGGTATAACGATTCTAACTCTTAGTTAGTTTTCTAGTTTAGGGTTTAAGCTCGATCCGTAAATCGGGTAGCGGTAGCGCCAGTTTAGAAAATTTTTATTCCGCATTTTGGCCGCGTTTCGATGGTCGGGGCGCTGCCGGGACCCAACATGGGATCAGAGCCACCCTTTAAACCACTTACTAGCTTGTTTAGACGTGCTTAAAAGATCGATCGACGGATTTTACCGAAATCACGATTTCATTCTTCAGTTTGCTGTCGATTTTCAAAAGTGGTCAAAAAATTATTTGCAGTAGCTTAAAAATCTGTGCAGGCAAATATAAGGCTACAGAAAATATTTGAGCTCGTGATGCCACTAAAGTGTCGCGGATCCGCCGCAATAACCCCCTTTTGGCGGCGGATCCGCGGCCATTTATTGGCTACGGGCTTTCAAATTTTTACTGTAGCTCAGAGACTTGGAATTGTAATTTTTGTGATATTCTGTTTTGGCCCAGGTTTCAGTAAAGTGTTGTTTTGTTATTGGGGCTAATTTTGAACTTAGTCGATCGATATTTTAAGTGGGCGTTTAACAGTACATACATTATATTCTGCGACCGTGAATGTCATTTGATCGGTAAACTCGTCTAATTGCTATATGTCTTTTAGACGGGTTTGCGAACGTGACATTCACATTGATGTTCTATGATGTGCTGTGATGTTGGTTGGATCGTCGTGGTGGATAGCAATGATGCAATGATAGTACAGTTTTATTTCATTTGTACATTTGATATTGCGGGGCGAGCGTCCGACATGTGGATTGCCATCAATGCCAGTTTGTATATTTTTCTTTTGTGGCACGATCGGGATGAGGTCGATGTCTCCCTTGTATATTATTTTATTTTCTGTACTAGGATTACCCTCGGAGGAGTGCACGAATAGCCGGGTTCTAGAGGGCAACTGGTCCGCATCTCATGGCGTTGGGACGGAGGGGACCTTACTCTAGAATTGGCGGGCTATTCGCCGCACTCATAGGGGGTATAGGTGACCCAGGAGGGGTGCTCAAGTTACCGGATTCCGTGAAGTGCTGGGTGGTCCATTCACGTTGCTGAAGGGGCTGCCTCACTTCTGGTTTTGGCGGGTAACTTGCCGCGCTCGTAGGGGTCTAGGTTTCATTGCACAGGCTATCCACACGACAGGGAACGTCGGGTCTCACTTGCGGCTCAAGTGAAACTCGGGGCTCCAGATTATCCACCATTCTGTATTACTTCTATGATGTTGCTTTATATCATGCCTGGGATAATTGTTATATATATTTATATATACTAGTAGATGTTGTATATGTTTTACACCCGCGCTAGCCCAGTCCCCGCTCTGTCGTTAGTTAAGTAACCTAACGGGTGATGACGGGACCCAATGGCGAATGCGGATGGCATATACGTACATTTTATTTTCGTTTTTTTCTGGTGTGATTAATTGATGCGATTGCATTGATTCTTATTAATGCAAGGATAAAACAAACCTATATATGATGTTGTTGGAACCAAGCTTTTAAAAACTGACATTACAGACGTTCTCTTTTGCTTTGCACCGTGGTATTCATTTTGGAATATCCTGCACCTCATTCGACAAGGCAAGGGCCGAGATCCCTTCATCGGGAGTTACCTCTTGGGTAAAAGTTTGCGTCAACGTAATAACTTTACTATAGTCGATTATTTTTGCTTTGCATCGTGGTATTCAGTTTGGGATATCCTGCACCCCATTCGACGGGGAAAGAGCCGAAATCCCTTCACCGGGAGTGACCTCTTTAGCAAAAGTTTTCGCCACTATATATTTATAAAAACCACTTGGATTCTATCAACGATATCGAGTTTATTACATTAAAGGTTTTTCGCCAAAAACCAGCCGTAGCCCTCCGTCATTTCGAATAAGTAGTGCATAGTATTCGTGCGGTGTTTGTTGGCCAAAGTCAAGGCATTGTGTGCGGTAGCTGTGTGTTGCTTGTCCGTTGCATGGATATGCATTGGTTTAGGATAGTCGTACCACTTTGTTGGTATAAATAAAGGAACGACCTATTTGTGTATAAATAAAAGACCTGTGTTTGAACTTAAAGATTGTCCTTTTATTTCTAAAATAATAAGAAATTTGATTTCTTTTTTAAACTTTATAATAATGTTTACTCTAGCAGTAAAACTACTATTATGTTTGGTAATTTGATCATTACTTAATAATAGATTAAGAATGATTGTTATTGTCCTTGTGATGATGCTCGATATCGGTGATCTCCCAGATCATGACACGTGGCAGATAGCGTGTCCCAAAGCTCACAAGAAAGGACCTACAGTGGACGACCAGATCACTCCTGTGCCCGTCCAACAAACAAGCGCTGGCTCACCTCTGAGCCCCCAGCACAATCGGCCTCCTCGGCCTCACAGCTCGCCTCCAGGCTACCATGGAACCAAGATACCTCGGCTCTCCCGCTCGTCCACGAGATCTCCCGCCGAGTTCATCTTCCTCGGTCTCATTGACCAACCAACGGCACCGCTCACAGGGGCAACCGCCATCCCGTGAATCTCGCCATGCGTGAGATATCCGCCGGCCACATCCCACGTTCCACGCCATCACGATCCCCCATTAACGAGCCTGTCTCACCATTAATGAGAGATCCTGCTCATAACGCGGGCGTGACGTCGGGAGCGTAACGGCCGGCGTGATTCTCGCACCTGCCCTGCCTGCTGCCACCGCTATATAAACCCCTTCTTCAGACGGTCCACATAAGCCATTTTTACTCCACTAAGCCGTTACTCTGCTCGGATTTCCCCTCTAACTTAACCGTCGAAGGGTCCTCGATGGTACAATCACCCCGGGACTTCCTTGCAGGTAGCTCGGCACAAACAACCTCAAACCCATTGAGATCCACACGCTTCAGGAGCCAGCCTCCAGATCAAATCTCAGCCGTCCATCGCCGCCATCAGCAGACCAACAGAAGGTAACATCTTGGCGCGGATCCGCCCCGCGTCAGCTGGCGATGTCTGTGGGAAGCCTTCATTCCACAAAAACAAAAGTTCATCTTCCAAACTTAATCTAATGGCGAGCGATCATCACGACGACCCCAGCACCAGCCGCCGCCTCCCCCTCAACGGAGGTACGGAAGAACCTCCCCCGCCGAATGCCATCAACGCCCTTGCCGGCCGGATAGACCGACTCGTGTTTGTCGTGGAGGCGCTCATCCGTGTCCAAACGGCAGGGCAATTTCCCCAGGTCGCCGCTCCTCCGCCTTGAGACCGGGACCCCTACAGGGGGAGAGAATACTCCGCACGCGTCGGCACTGTTAACCACCGCCTCGCTACCTCCCATGGCCGCAGATCTCCCGGGCCAATACCTTCCGCGACTAGCTGGGCGCCCCACAGTTCAACACCGAGGTCTGTCGCCAGAGCACCTCGCCCCGAGCTTCTTCGCGACCATTTCCCTCCCGAGGAGATGACGGTCAGCTCGCCTGTTCCCTGGCATGACCAACACCCCCTCCCTCGACGGGGTCGCGTGGATGAGGCTCGCCACGGCGGCTCGAAGGCAACCTCGCCGAGGGATCTGACGAACCTCGTTGAGAGGATCCAGGGCCGCTCCCTGATACAGGTCCCCAACAGTAGAGTCCGAGGATCAGAATATGCTAAATCGTCGAGATACCACAGCCGACTCGACGCCCTCAAGAGGAAGATCAAGGGTATGCATCGGGAAGGTCACCGCTCGAGCGAAGGGGCTAAATACGCCGCCGACTCACTCACCAAGCCATTCACCGAGGAGCTGCTCTCCATCCAGGTCTCCTCCCGCAACAAGCCCCCAAAGGTCTCTCTCTTCGATGGTAAATCTGACCCGAAGGACCATTTGGATGCGTTCACCGCGGGAATGAGCTTCCAAGATAACTCCGACGCCGCCCAGTGTCGAGCCTTCCCGACCACTCTCATCCGCTCCGGACGAGACTGGTTCCGAGGACTCGAACCTCGCTCGATCTTAACTTTCGATGAGCTGGCCACCCAATTCCTCGGCCACTTCGTTGGGAACAGGCGGCAAAAACGCACAGTCGACCATCTCTTCAAGATCAAGAGTGAGGACAAGGAGACGTTCAAAGCATACATCACCCGCTTCTACAACGCCCTTCTCGAGATCCCAGAGCACCGGGACGAGACCGTCATCACAGCACTTAGGTCTGATCTTAGGAACAAGGAGTGGTTATGCTCCTTTGCATTAGCGCAATCTAAGACCATGGCCGAGGTAAAATCCTGGACCGAGCGCGAGATCCAGCTCGAATCCAAGGTGAATGCAAATCTCCCCCGGGCTGAGCAAGCCGAGCAGAAGAAAAGGGCAAGGGAAGAGAGAAGGGGACCTGAGCAGGCAAAGCCCTATCTCCCAAAGATTCAGGAATACACCCTGCTCATCGTCTCCCAGACAGCGCTACTAGAGGAGGCCAAGGGCAAGGGATTCTTCAAGCTTCCCCCGATCTCGCGAATGGCCTCAAAACGAACCCGGGGCCCCTACTGCGGTTTCCACAGGTCGCTAGGTTACTCCACGGAGAGCTGCAAGCAGCTCCGTGACTACATTGAGGAGCTCATCCATTCGGGGCACCTCGCAGCATACTTGAGGGACAAGTGGCGAGCTGACCGCGAGCAGGAGCAGCGTCCCCCTCCCGCCGAGCTGACCATCGGCCAAATCATGGTCGTGTCAGCGGAGGATACGTCTGGCACCAACGAAGCTTGGTACCCTATGCTAGGCATAGATGCCAACAGACATCCGAGGGGCTCAAGCTGCACGAATAAGAACATCTACTAACATGTATTTTCTTTCCAAATCAATGTACACCTTTCTTGAGATCTTTTCGTTCATATAATAAAAGGGATCAATAAAGTATTGCAGAAAACAAAAAGAATCTTATTCATTCAAAAGGTAATGTGGGCTCCTCAGCCGTAAATCAAAAAAAAAATTACAATTGCAGGGGAATGGGGTGCAGAGAACACTGCTCGTGGTACTCTGACGATATTTCCGCCAACCGAGCCCTCGCAGCATCTAACCTTTGCCTTCGATGCCCCCCGCTAGCGTCGGCATCGAGCCTCAATTGGTAGCACTCAAGGACGAGCACCTCCGAGCAGTTTAGCCGACTCGCAGAGATCAAGCCGAAGCGCCTCAGGGACCTTAGCTTGCCGACGGCCTCGTCTTTCAGCTGTTCGGACAAGGGGTTGTAGAGCCCCGACGATGCCCTCTAGATGGAGTACATCAACATCTGAAGTAGGAGGAGTGCCGGGGGAGCAACCGGCCAAAGTGATCCTCGATGCGGCCTATCACCAACTGCACCGTGTCCTCAGTACAGTACTGGTCGTAGAGGTACACGTCCTCGAAGTTTATGATATCTTGGATGGTGAAAGGGAAGTCCTACATTCTTATGTTTCGGGTGTGAGGAAGGAAGTAATCAACACCCCCTCCGTTTTATAGCCTGTTGCGCCCTCGAGAATCCAACAGTCACCCGTTTCACCCACAACTGTACCGCTACGCGGCAAACCTCAAGCCTTTCTTGGCGAAATCGGAATGACGCGGCCCTATCGATTCGCCTCCCCCACGCGTTCGATACACATGTTGCCCATGACTGTCACTATTCCCCATACTTACACCGGGAAGGTCAGACAAAATCTCACGAGGAGGCGGCCGAGCAGCTTCACTGCTCGGTCATCCCTGGACGGGGGCTCCCTACCACGCAACACCAGGGATCAAAGCCCTCACTAAGAGGCAGCCGAGCGGCTACCCTGCTCAGCTATCCCTGGCCGGTAGCTCCCCTAACCCACAACTCCAGGGATCAAAGCCCTCGCCAAGAGGCAGCCGAGCTGTTTCACTGCTTGGTCAATCCTTAGCAGGCCTCCCATGCCCCTCCAGCGCTAAGGATCTAAGCCCTCACGAAGAGGCAGCCGAGCGGCTACCCTGCTCGGCTATCCCTGGCTGATAGCTCCCTTAACCCACAGTGCCATGGATCAAAGCCCTCGCCAAGAGGTAGCCGAGCAGCTTCACTGCTCGGTCAATCCTTAGAAGGCCTCCCATGGCCCCTCCAGCGCTAAGGATCTAAGCCCTCACGAAGAGGCAGCCGAGCGGCTACCCGGCTCGGCTATCCCTAGCTGGTAGATCCCCTAACCCACAACGCCAGGGATCAAAGCCCTCGCCAAGAGGCAGCCGAGCAGCTTCACTGCTCGTTCAATCCTTAGCAGGCCTCCCATGGCCCTTCCAGCACTACGGATCTAAGCCCTCACAAAGAGGCAGCCGAGCGGCTGCCCTGCTCGGCTATCCCTGGCCGGTAGCTCCCTACCCCCACAACACCAGGGATCAAATCCCTCACCAAGAGGCAGCCGAGCGGCTACCCTACTCGGCTATCCCTGGCTAGTAACTCCCCTACCCCGCAACGCCAGGGATCAAAACCCTCGCTAAGAAGCAACAGAGCCGCTTCACTGCTCGGTCGATCCTTAGCAGGCCTCCCATGGCCCCTCCAGCGCTAAGGATCTAAGCCCTTACTAAGAGGAAGCCGAGCGGCTGCCCTGCTCGGCTATACATGGCTGGTAGCTCCCTTACCCCACAACGTCAGGGATCGAAGCCCTCACTAAGAGGCAGCCGAGCAGCTACCCCGCTCGGCTATCCCTGGCTGGTAGCTCCCCTACCCCACAATGCCAGGGATCAAAGCCCTCACCAAGAGGCACCAGGCAGCAACCCTGCTCGGCCATCCTTAAGGATCAAAGCCCTCACCAAGAGGCACCGGGCAGCAATCCTGCTCGGCCATCCTTAGTAGGCCTCTTACGGCCCCTCCCGCGCTAAGGATAAAAAGCCCTCGCAAGAGGCAACCGAGCCTGCCCTTGCTCGGTTATCCCTGGCCGGTAGCTCCCTACCCCAACACACCAGGGATCAAAGCTCTCGCCAAGAGGCACCGGGCAGCAACCCTTCCCGGCACATCCTTAAGGATCGAAGCCCTCGCCAAGAGGCACCGGGCAGTGACCCTGCTCGACCCATCCTTAGTAGGCCACTTACGACCCCTCCCGCGCTAAGGATCCAAAGCCCTCGAAAGAGGCAACCGGGCCCGCCCTTGCTCGGTTATCCCTGGCTGGTAGCTCCCTACCCCAACACAACAGGGATCAAAGCCCTCACCATGAGGCACCGGGCAGCTACCCTGCTCGGCCCGTCCTTGGTAGGCCACTTACGTCCCCTCCCGCACTAAGGATCAAAAGCTCTCGAAAGAGGCAACCGGGCCCGCCCTTGCTCGGTTATCCCTGGCTGGTAGCTCCCTACCCCAACACACCAGGAATCAAAGCCCTCACCATGAGGCACCGGGCAGCTACCCTGCTCGGCTCGTCCGTGATAGACCACTTACGGCCCCTCCCGCGCTAAGGATCAAAAGCCCTCGAAAGAGGCAACCGGGCCCGCCCTTGCTCAGTTATCCCTGGCCGGTAGCTCCCTACCCCAACACACCAGGGGTCAAAGCCCTCACCATGAGGCACCAGGCAGCTACCCTGCTCGGCCCGTCCTTGGTAGGCCACTTACGGCCCCTCCTGCGCTAAGGATCAAAGCCCTCAACAAGAGGCACCGAGCAGCTACCTTGCTCGGCCCCGTCCTTAGCATGCCTGTCCGAGCCTCCCACGCTAAGGAACATGACCTCACCACGAGGCATCCGGTCTGTCTACATCTGAGCGATCTCCACCTCGACTTCGGGGCAATGGAGATACCGTCTTTGCACACTGGGCAAATGAACAGATTCAACTCGATACGTAATCACTAGACGAAGAACCGACATAACACAAAGGCTATGCAACTACAAGTGTTTACCGACGAAGGAAAATACGCGTGCAAACACGACTGCAAAAGAAATCTTTATTCACAAATTCAAAGTCCTTACAAGGGTATTGGGGGCTCCCCAGCCTTACAAAATGCCCGGAGGCCTACAATTCCCGATACAACAAAGAAATGAAACAAGAAGACGAGGGGCTTCAGGCCTCAGGGCCAAGCGCAGCCTCTGGAAGCTTAGCGTCCATCACAGGAGCCTCGGCGTCGCCCTCGCCGGGAATCTCTTCCTCGGTCTCGCCCCTGGGGCCGTCCCCTTGCTCGTCATCCCCGTGAGGATATTCAACTCGGAGCTCGTCGTCAACGAACTCCGGCATCCGAGCTTTGACGGCATCGAGGGCCTCATGCCAGATGACGGTAGTGGCCGAGGCTAGGATGGTGTAAAAATGTTTCCGACTTCTGAAAGTTCTGCACCGCCTTCGCCGCTCTGAGGTCGGCTCGCTTCACCCCCTCTACCGCCGCCTCCAGCTCCTTCCGAAGGGTGCTCGTCGACTTCTTCAAGGTGCCGACAAGCACCTTAGAGTCCTGAAGCTTGGCCTCGGCGGCCTAGGCAGCCTCGCGATACCTGGCAGCCTCCTGCTTCACGTCCGCCGCCTCCTGCTTCACGGCCGCCATTTCCTGCTTCCCGGCCGCCACTTCGCCCTCCAAGGCAGCGACCCTCGCCATCGCCGCCTCCAGCTCCCGCTTTGAGCTCTCCTCCAGCGATGAGAGCTCGCCCGCGGCTCGCACCGCCGGGGTAATTTCCTCGTCCTCCATATAGATGACGAGGACGACGTGCTGGAGAACCTGAAGAAGTCAGAGGGGGTCAGAAAGAAAAGAAAGGCACCAAATCTCACGAATGGTAAGAAGCTGAAGCAAAAGTCAAGTGAAGTACGGGCACTAACCTCCACGGCCTCTTGGGTGATTGCCGCCATCTGTGCCCTGAGAGTCCCCCGAGGGATCTTGCCCCCGGCCGACCTCTCCATGTCCGACAGCAAGCTGTCAGCGACGGAAAGTCCCGAGGGCACCTCAAAGTGGAGGCCCCCCTCGTCCACCAAGATCGGGGAGGACGGGGTCCGCGGAACTGTTCGGGGGAACCTCTTGAGAGGCGACAGCGGAGAGCCGGTCTCCATCTCCGATGCTTGGGTATCCTTTCCCCGAACCCGTTTTCTGCTCGGCGCCTGGCTGGGCTCCGGGGCTCGACCCTCAGTCGAACGCTGGGGTGGGACGGCCGCCGGGGGAGCTGGGACAGACGTCGGACGAGAAGAGCTGGCACCTCCAGCCTTCGATCCCTTCTTCGGCTTGCGCATGGTTGCTCGGAGGTGGCTCAAGTCCATGGGTTCTGCACAAGACAAAATACAATGGAATTAGCAACACAAACAGAAATGAAGACAAACGCAAGCTCCTAACTTACCGACGAACCGGGCAGGGCTGAGCCCAGCCCAACTAAGGGCCCGCTCAGAAAGCAGCACATCGGCCCGAGGAATGGGCTCCCACTCCGCCACTCTCACTGCGTCGGGATCGTTGGACGGACTTTCCCGCCAGCACCTATCCCTAGACCATTAGGTGGGCACGGGCCAGTCCTCACCCTCTGGCGGCCCAACGAAGAAAAACTTCTTCTTCCAATCATGGACGGAAGAAGGCAAGATGACGACACCCGACCCGGCTTCACTCCCCCGTTGTTTCCTAAAGGAGAAGTAAAACCACCTCGGGTCTCCCGCGCGAGTGCCAGGATGACTTTTGTAAATGAGGGAGGAAGCAAGGATGGACAGACTAAAGGGGATCATCTGCAACTTTAAGTGGACCAGGAACCCGAGGAGAATCCTCCAGGAGTTCGGCACTAGCTGGCCCGGGGCTAACCCGAAGTAATTCAGCGCTCTAACAACCTCGGGGGAGAAGGGAAGGCGCATTCCAGCCCAAAAGGCTTCCAAGTACAGGGCAATCTCCTTGCCCCATACCTGATCTGCACTCTCCCCCTCCCCGGCCAAACGCAACGTGTAGCCGGGAGGAATATGGAAACGAGTCCGAGCACTGGCATGCTCTTCCTCGTGCCTCACAGTAAACGGCATGCCAGGCGCATCCGCGACCTCCACTCGTGGGGCCGCCCCTGTCGCGCAACCCTGGGAAGGAGACCTAACCCTAGCTCGCTGGGAGGACTCCGGTCCAGAAGAAGAAGAAGAAGAAGGGGAAGAAGAGGAAGACTCTACATAGGGCTCCCCAGACTCTACACCAACTACATCTACAAACTCCTCAGAGGAAGACATCTAACCTGATGAAGAGGAGTCCTCGAAAAAGCAAACGCGGAAATCCCGACCTAAAGAGGAGAACGCCAAGCTAACAAGACCAAAGACGAGAAGATTATGAAGAGATGTGGGCTATGAAGCGGACCCCACCTCTACTTATTGCCACCAGCGTTCTCATCCAACGGCGACAATCATCTTCCGCCGAAACGGTTCAGTACACTCGACGGTCACGATCGCTCCACCTGTCGCATGCACATTGGCATATCCCCTCAGACGCCAGAGGTCTGCGGCCCGTCGCGTCAGCCAACCTGCGCCCGACACGTGGACTGTCGCTTCAGTAAACGTACACACGATCCGGCGCACCCTCTTTAATGCAGAGATCTCTCCCCTGATCCGCTGGCGTCATCCAGAAAATACAACAGATTGCCCGGGAACACGCCCCAATGATATCTTCGAAAGGAGCTCACCTCGGGTGACCCGGCAGACCACTCTCGACCCGACTCGTCAGCTGGACCGGA
Organism: Agapanthus africanus; assembly: GCA_030015575.1. Lineage (NCBI taxonomy): Eukaryota > Viridiplantae > Streptophyta > Magnoliopsida > Asparagales > Amaryllidaceae > Agapanthus > Agapanthus africanus. Next base: position 422,680,192 of record JASDDO010000031.1, read on the forward strand.
TGAGAGTGGGGGACTAATGATGATGCTCGATATCGGTGATCTCCCAGATCATGACACGTGGCAGATGGTGTGTCCCAAAGCTCACAAGAAAGGACCTATAGTGGCCGACCAGACCACTCCTGTGCCCGTCCCACAAACAAGCGCTGGCTCACCTCCGAGCCCCCAGCACAATCGGCCTCCTCGGCCTCACAGCTCATCTCCAGGCTACCACGGAACCAAGATACCTCGGCTCTCCCGCTCATCTGCGAGCTCTCCCGCCGAGGTCATCATCCTCGGTCTCATCGACCGACCAACGGCACCGCTCACAGGTGCAACCGCTATCCCGCGAATCTCGCCATGCGTGAGATATCCGCCGGCCACATCCCACGTTCCACACCATCACGATCCCCCATTAACGAGCCTGTCTCGCCATTAATGGGAGATCCCGCTCATCACGCGGACGTGACGTCGGGAGTGTAACGGCCGGCGTAATTCTCGCGCCTGCCCTTCCTGGTGCCACCGCTATATAAACCCCTTCTTCAGACGGTCCAAGTAAGCCATTTTTACTCCACTAAACCGTTACTCTGCTCTGATATCCCCTCTAACTTGACCATCGGAGGGTCCTCGGTGGTACAACCATCCCGGGACTTCCTTGCAGGTAGCTCGGCGCAAACAACCTCAAACCCATTGAGATCCACACGCTTCAGGAGCCAGCCTCCAGATCAAATCTCAGTCGTCCATCGCCGCCATCACCATACCAACGGAAGATAACATCTTGGCGCGGATCCGCCCCGCGTCACCTTGATTCTTATGCAATGTGATTGTATATGATAAATATCTTAAAGATCATGTGGATTAATACAATCTGACAATCAATTTTGGCATATGAGATTTGGTCATGCTAATGTTGATAAGATCAATAAATTGGTAAAATATGGTAATTTATAATTTCTATTGTAGAGCAATTACCAACTTATATACATTGTCTTTATGACAAGATAATCATAATGTTTTACAGAAAAACGTGTTTATGTATAAAATGCTCTTTCATACATAAAAATTTATGTCAACTTTTAATTGTTAAAATAAAAGAGGATATTCATACATTTTTCTCATATAGATAAGACAACAAAATATGAATACAATTATCTAATACGACACACTTTTAAATACTATGTAAAGTTCAAAAAGAATAAAGACAAAATTAAAATATATTTGATAAAAGTATCTAGTCCATCTGATTTGATCGTGATAGATTAAGTTTAAGAGATTTATAAAAGAAAATTAGAACTGTTAAAAAAAACTAGACACCACTTTGCATCCTACAATAAAATAATGTTTTCGAAAGGAAAACAAAACCTTATTTGATATGGTTAATTAATGATTTGATCATTATTGGTTTTCTGTTTGCTCATAGGATTTTTGTAATAAAGATTGCAACTATCAATTAAAATAATTCATGCCAAATATGTTTTCTCTACTTCATATGAGATATGGAAAATATGAATCAAATGCTTGACATTTGAAAATTTGGAGTTCTCCAATTCAAGTTAAAAGCATGTATTGGACAAATTGGAATAAATAATTGATAGATGCCTAATTGTAGTCTACCCTAAGAACAACAGTGGATATTGTGATTATATTGAACATACTATCACCATTATTCGAAATGTGTTCTGTATGGAAAACTAAATTGTTGGAGACTCTTAAAGAAGGGTTATCTTCTATAGTAGAAGAGTTCTTGATTGTAGCAGGAGAAAATCCTAATTTATTACAAGATTCAATAAATTTAGTGAGAGATTCAAGTAATAGTGGAGATACAGATCTACTACTAGAGAATGTTGTTGATGCATTGATTGCATCAAGGAGATTAAATAAAATTATTTAATTTACTGTAAAGCACATATGTCTTGATAATATCATATTTGATGGGTGGTACAAGAAGAATAATAATTCAATATAAACTTACGAAAAAACCATATTTGATATGAATTCTAGTAAGTAGATTGATGTCATGAAAGCGAAAATAGATTTCATATTTTATAACAAGGTTTGGACCTTGGTAGATCCACTTAATGAAGTAAAATCCATTGGACGCAAGTGGATATATATATTAGAGATTTGAAGTTCATTAAAATGTATAGACATCTAACTGCTTACTGCTTATCAATTATGTGTTAAATTTATCATCTGTTGTAATAATGAAGTCTATTAAAATCCTATTAGCCATAACAATATATTATGACTATGGAATATAGCAAATAGATGAGAAAATTGTTTTCTTGAATGATATTTTAATGAAGATATTTACACGCAATAACTGAATGACTTTTGTATGTGAATTTAAGAAAACATGGAGTGAATTGATAGTTCAGTATATAGACTTAAATAAACTTTTAGGAATTGAAGTATTCATTTTAAAATAATTAAGAAATTTGATTTCATTCAAACCTAAAAATCTTTGTAAGCATAAAACAACAAAATAATTCTATTTTGTTTCTGATATACATTTAGAATGATGTAGACATTTGTTAAATTATGGTTTTCAGACAAGTTCTTTATGAAAAAATCTTGGACAAATATTCAGTATTTGGATCTCATACTTTATAAAGATAAAGTAGAGACATGTAGTTGAAATCTACTTATATGGATAAGATCCTTATATAGTTCTATGTACAAGAAATGATAGAGCATATTCATTGAGCTTTATAAGTAGATTATAACCCAACTTTCGAGAGAAAGTTGAAGTGAAATAAAAGTCATATTTAGACATTTAACTAAAACTATTGTTTAGTTAGGATGCAGATATTTTCGAGTATTCATGAATGCTCTGATTTAGATTTCCAATCCGATTTCGAAAATAGAGTCTATTTTAAAATATATAGAATATAATATAGTGATATATTTAATTATAAACGTGAAAAATAAAATGTTATAAGATTTCCACATTACAATCAGAATGCGTAGCAGAAGTGAAAATGCCAAAAAGAAAGTTTAGACAAAAGTTTGTTGATAAACTGGGTACGATTTCATTAGATGAAATTTAATATTGTATCCCAACTATAGAAAGTTTATTTGGGATAATTTTATATAGTGATATAAAAGAAAGCTACAAAATAATATGAACAAATGATTAACTTAGTTATTGTCTTAAATGGTTTTTGACAATACATAAATAACCTTAAAAGTTATTATTGTATCTGATTGGATGTGAGGGAAAATGGGAGATTGCTAAAGTAGTTGTATGTGCCTTTATACATTCAATACAATTCTTGTAATATTTATTAAATATTAACATGATTTTATAATTGCACTAATAGTAATAGGTTAACTGGGTCATATATATTTATAATTGTTATAATATCCCTAGAAATCATATTGTTAGATCATTAACTATGATGTGTCACTTGTATGGAAACATGGTCTAATCTTGTGATTTCTTAAATGAGTATTTAGCTTATAACTAGTATAGGATAGTTAGCTTTATAACAGGCTATCATGCATGACACTGACATGTTAGATGTGATGATGTGTCTCAGTCACCGAGAATGGAGATGCTCCAGATATGTCATGAGCACGTATTGTGATACATGTAGTACATGACCACGTTTGAATTCTCTAAGATATGTCATCTATAAGATAGAGAATTTAAACAGTTATATAATCCCTTTGACTTGATAACATTGTTATCTTCGATCTGCCGTTTAAGTAAGTTTTGATATGATAGTACTTCTTATCGTATGACGGGAATAACAAACCTGAAATATTGGGTGTAATATATTTAGGAGAACAATGGATGTCTAGATAGAATCCGACATTCTCATATTGATGAGAATAAGTTTATTGTTCATTCCCATAAAGGCGTAAAATGTTGGATATGTATGTCCTAGAAGCCTGTATTGTATAGGATGTTAGGGATATGCATGTACAGGACAATCTTTCTCAGTTATATGGTATACAATTTGAGTTGTCTTTATCTGAACATGTGTATATGTTTTTCTTATTGTTTTGTATTGCTTATACATGTTCATAAAAACTCGTAACGGCAGTATACTATTTTGGTTTGTCTTTGTCTTAACATGTGCATATGTTATATTCGATATCACATATAACGGATACATGTTGATAAAGCCCAAAGGATTTTGCTTGACTACCAGCGTTATGATGGCGATCATACTTGTGGGAGCTAGGTGGTCCATAAGCACATCCTTAAAGGTCCCAAGTTGCAGGAGTATCGAGACCGGGTATCGATATTCCAGAGTAGACTTGTGTATATGTTTCTAGACCCCGACGAGGGGTGGTGGTTGGTCCCACAGCCATTGGTGTGATCACCTAAGATTGTATACATGGGCTCACTGGGGGTGAGTACACTGGACGGACTCGTCGAGAACCTCTAGATGGTATTATACCTATCGTCAGATAGCGGTTCTCAGGTGACATGAGTACAGGTTAGTCTTTAGACCTGAGATCATCATTTGTCTTGTGTGAGTTCCCACTGTATTTTGATCACTACCTTACTACGGCTCTACTGAGTCGTGCAAACAGGTTTTGGTTGGGTACAGTCCCGAGACATATGGAGGTAGCGAGTGATTGTCAGGGATTCGTCTCTCCCGGTATTCGGAGTCGATATCGCACTGTGTCCGGTTGCCCAGAACCATAAGATCTTGGCCAAGGCAGTTGAGATTTACTGATGGTTAGATCAGTAGTTTCTCGGATCGGTCCTGAGCCGAATCGTCATGACTTATCGACTCAGTAGGGGTCTGACGTTTACCATCCTCTAGATGGTTTTATACCTATCGTCAGATAGCGGTTACCAACAATGGAGATTCTCCAGGTATGTCATGAGCACGTATTGTGATACATGTAGTACATGACCACGTTTGAATTCTCTAAGATATGTCACATATGAGATAGAGAATTTAAACAGTTATATAATCCTTTTGACTTGATAACATTGTTATCTTCGATCTGCTATTTAAGTAAGCTTTGATATGATAGTGCTTCTTATCGCATGACGGGAATAACAAACTAGAAATATTGGGTGTAATACATTTAGGAGGAAAATGGATGTCTAGATAGAATCCGACATTCTCATGTTGATGAGAATAAGTTTACTGTTCATTCCCATGAAGGCGTAAAATGTTGGATATGTATAGCCTAGAGGCCTGTATTGTATAGGATGTTAGGGATGTGTTTGTACAGGACAATCTTTCTCGGTTATATGGTATACTATTTGAGTTGTTTTTATCTGAATATGTGTATATGTTTTTCTTACTGTTTTATATTGCTTATACATTTTGATAAAAACTCATCACAATAGTATACTATTTTGGTTTGTCTTCGTCTTAACATGTGCATATGTTATATTCGATATCATATATAACGGATACATGTTGATAAAGCCTATAGGATTTTGCTTGACTACCAGCGTTATAATGGTGATCATACATGTAGGAGCTGGGTGGTCCATAAGCATATCCTTAAAGATCCAAAATCGCAGGAGTATCAAGACCAGGCATCGATATTCCAGAGCAAACTTGTGTATATGTTTCTAGACACTGACGATGGGCGGTGGTTGATCCCACAGCCATTGGTGTAATCACCTAAGATTGTATACAGATGCACACTGGGGGTGAGTACACTGGACGGACTCGCCGAGAACCTCTGGATGGTATTATATGTTAGTGTATATGCCCTAGGGGCCATTATTGTATCATACTAGTTTATATATTACTTAATGGAAGCTTGGGATATTCACATGTATATAACAGTCTTGCTAAACATGGTAGTATGCTACTTGGTTTTTCTATCTTAATATGTGAGTATACGTATTGATAGAGCTCTTAGGATCTTGCTTGACTACCAGCGTTGTGATGGCAGTCACACTAGTGGGGGCTGGGTAGTCTACAAGCACATCCTTATTCAGGTCCCTAGTCGTTGGATTATCGAGACAGGGCATCGATACTCCAGAGTAGACTAGTGTGTACGCTTCTCATCCCAGTTGGGGAGATGGTCTGTCCCACAGCCGTCAGTACGTCGTACTGGAGATAGTATGCAGGTGCTCGTTAGGTTACGGGTACACCGGACAGGACTCACAGGGAACTGTTGGTTGGTTTTATACCGGTCGTCAGTGAACAGTTCCCAGGTGACATGAGTACAGCATAGTCCACAGACTTGACACTGCTACTTCGCCTCGAGTGTGTCCCACTGTTCTTAGATTGCTACCCTACCACGGCTCAAGGGAGTCGTGCAAACAGGTAGCAGTTGGGTGCAGTCCCGAGCACTTGGAGGCAGTGGCGGTTAGACAGGATTCGTCTCTCCCGGTATTGGGGGTTGATATCGCGCTGTGTCAGAGAGCCATTACGCAAAGTCCCTGGCCAGGGCAAGCGAGATTTGCTGGTAGGTTCCAGTAGTTTCTCAGGGTGTAATGGGCTTCGCTCCGACACGACTTATACCGCTATTAGGGGACTGACGCTTGCCGCCCCCTAGGCCCGATATGCGATAGTCTTAGACGAACAAACCGGACTGTACGGAGATTGTCACATCAGACTCAGTAGGAGTTCGGATGGGTTTCCTCATCGGCCTTCTTATCGACATCTACCTGGGGACCGTTACGTACAGGTAGTGCCGCTTGCGGTCTGTGGTTAAACTCACTGCCAGCGTAGTAGTCGAGTCTCTGGAGTCCCACGCAGAGAGTTTCCCTACTCCAGGCGAAACGATATAGAGGTCGTATGGTTTTACGACAAGGGTTCGGACGCATACGTGTGTTTACGCACGTACGACTTTCGGACAGTTTTTACTAGTCGGCTTTGGTTTAAGCCAGTTACTAGTATCCGGTTATTGGATTTATACAGTTTAAAGTTTTTCCGTGTTTTCACGGATATGAGGGGCGTTCTCGTAATTGCGCGAGAAGCTTCTAGAAGATGGTGACTAAGGAGGTTTAGGTGGCATATACATTGAATGAGATTAGTGAGTCATATGGATGATTCATCCATGTCATTAATGCTTCGTAATTGCTTAATGACTCATGGAGATGAATCACCATAAGATATTTATCAAGCATGGTTGTAAATCATTTTCTTTTCTTTTCTTGAAAAATAAAAATGCTTGATATATATTATGATAACTCATTTTCTCTTCTCATTATTATGTTCATCTTCTCTCTCCTCAAGCTCTCTCTCTCTTCAAACCCTAATCCTCCCCTCTCATGTATTGAGTACAAGGATTAGTTAGACTACTTAATCCATAACCATACTCTATTTCATCTAGGTACTTTGCTTAGCACTTAAAGATACCTAGTTGCCTCAAGTTTAGAAGCAAAGCTTGGAGTTTAGCTCTCGTGGTGGATCGTCTACTACTTGGAGAAGGCCGAGGAGGAGGTGGAGTTCGTAAAAACGAAGGACACGGTTCTTTAGGTATAATCCCTTTACATAGTAGTTTAGAACTTCTATGTTTGATGTTAGTTATCGTTTAGCTTCGATTCATGCGGTTAGTCGATGTTTAAGCAAAGAACAAGATCGTTTTTCATATTTCCGCCTCCCCGCAAGTCGTGGGGTGTTGTACATCGACTTACAGTGGTATCAGAGCCTCGCTAAACAATAAATAACTCACTTGCAAAATTGTATGGATTTCGAACAGAAAAAACAAAACCGGAAAACCCCGATATCATGAGTTTCTGTCGTTTTTTAAATGAGGTCCAAAAATTTTTCAGGGACCTTCAGAAAGCCTTAAATGATAGTATAAGAATACCCAAGAAAACTGGGCTCATGAATCGGCTAAAGCGCCGCGGAACCGCGGCGGATCCCACCGATTCGCCGCGATTCCGCCGCCGAGTTGCCGATTCATCATCCCAATTTTCCTGTGTGGGTTCTCTGTGATATATGGTATTTTCTGGAATTTTTTAATGTTTGCTCAGGTTTCATATTTACAGAGAAGTATTGGAGAAAAATTAAATGTGTTTAATCGATTGAAATTATACGGTATTTGCTTGTTGGATTATATCAGTGTTTGTATAATGTGTTCGTAAACCTCCCCTAACTGCCAGTATGTCGGTTGGCAGGGGGTTGCACATTTCTGTAATGGTTTTTACTGTTTGTGGATATGAACTGTGTTGGACTGTTGTGATGTATAGCCGGAGTTATGTGATGGGTTATTATTTAATTCATTTGATGTAAATGTAATTTGTTGTAATATTATTTTGCGGGGCACATCCAGGTTGCGGTTGTAGCCACCGTTGTATTATTTCATTTTACTGTTTTTGCTCCTAGGACAGACCCAAGGTGGGGTGCACAAACTGCCGGGTGGGTAGTTTGCCGTACCCGTAGGGGTCTTGGGTGGGGTAATGGCTAATCATCACAACTGTGTAATCCGTCTTTTGTTGCAGGCTCAAAACAAACACGGATTGCTTGTAAATCCAATAAAGTTCATCTGTGATCTGGAATGTCTATTATTGCATCTGACGAATGTACAATATCTATATATGATAGCTATTTAGACGTCACTTATGTTTTACACCCGCGCTAGCCCAGCCCCCGCTCTGTCGTTAGTTAAGTAACCTAACGGGTGATGACGGGACCCCGTGGCGAATGCGGATGGCATAAGAGGATGTTGTATTTTCGTTGTTTTCTGCAATGATAGGTTAGTGATGGGACGCATTATTTATAATGCAAAGAAAATAAACCAAAAGTTTAATCATTGGAACAATTTAAAAGAAACCACTCGGTTAATTTTAAAAACAGATATTTTTAAATGCGGAGCTTTAACCACTCCTTTTAAAAAGCTATCAGGTTCCTTCGGTTATATCAAGTTCACTACGTTCACGGTTTCGCCAAAACCATTCGTAGCCCTCCGTCATTTCATCTGGGTATTCAGTAGTATTCAAGCTATGTATTTTGACCAACGCCAAGGCATAGTGTTTGGTAGCTGCTGGGTATTCATTTGTTGCATAGATAGATGAGTTAGTTTGGGACAGTCGTATGATCATTTTGGCCAACGTCAAGGATATGTACGGATGGGTTCAAATTAACAAGATAATGATGGGTAGAACTTGACATGTGACTTATGACATTTTGACCAACGCCAAGGTCATAAGAGCATGGGGCAAAAATATATATCGGGAATTTCTAAAGAAGATGAAATTTGCAAAGAGATGCATACCATTTGGAGTTTGATGAATGTTGGTAGGATTCCTTCAACATTATCATACGATGATATTTGGATCCCGATCCTACTGTGAGTATATGCTACTTATCAGGATATTCGTCACTTAACGATCAATGCTATAAACCAAGTAGGTGTCAAGAAAGGTGTCAGCGGGGTTACGCCCCCAGAGAAATGAGGTTCTTTAATTAAGGAACTTCGCGAAAGCGTTGGAAAACCTCCCTCGAAGTATCGATACTAGCCTAGCTGAACGGTTAAGCAAGAATTGTACAGTGAGAATAGTCTTCTTTTATGGTTTGAGGAAGGATTCGAGAAACAGTAGGAGCCATCCAGTTTAGATAAACTAAAAACCACTCTAAACTTGCAAGAGCATCATGCTAAAGAGTTTTCTTCTCTCTCTCCTAATTGCAGGGACCCTGAAAATGACTGGACTTAAGTTACTTTTAGAGAAAAATATACTGACAGGGCCAAACTATAAAGATTGGCTGCGGAATGTCAAAATGGCTTTGACCTATGACAAATTGGGGTACGTCCTCACCGCTACGGCACCTGCTGTCCCTGGTCCCAAATCCATTAATGCGGATAAGGAAATCCGCAAAACCTGGGATTTCGATTGCGCGAAAGCCAAGTGCATCGTGCTTGCCTCGATGAACAATGAACATCAGAGGAGGCACGAGGATATGGAACTAGATGCCATATTTCTCCATACAAAGGAACTTTATGGAGAGCAATCTCGTATAGCAAGATACGAGACCTCTAAGAACTTGTTTCGAGCGAGGTTGGCTGTCGGGTCATCGGTAGGAGAACATGTCATAAAGATGATCGGCTATATAGAAGAGCTCGCAGACCTTGGGACGACTTTGGATAATGAGCTCTATACAGACCTTATTCTCCAGTCCCTTCCTTCCACCTACGCCCAGTTTATCTTGAACTTCAACATTCAAAGAAAAGAAGTTGAACTTCCGGAACTCCTAAACATGTTAAGGAGTGTAGAGGGCACCTTGCAGAAAGCAAGGGAAACACCCGCTATGTTTATTAGCGGTGCATCTTCTTCCGGGTCCAAGGCTAGGGCCAAAGGAAGGAAGAAGAAAGCCGCCACCAAACCTAGAGGAGGTGTTAATAAGGTAGGAGGGAAGGGAAAGAAAAAGTTTGCGGTACCGGTAGTGGGCCAGGATGAGTGCTTCCATTGTCACAGGAAAGGGCACTGGAAGAAAGATTGCAAGGAGTGGAACGCCAAGAACCAGGAACCGAAGCAAGCTGTAGCTTCGACTTCAGGTGTGTTTGTAATTGAGAATTGTCTGTCAATTAACTCTACTTCCTGGGTATTGGATACCGGATCAGGATCTCATATTTGCAATTCATTGCAGGCACTGAGAAACCGTAGAGTACTGAAGGAAGGTGATATGACCCTAAAGGTTGCTAACGGAGCTAGCGTGGGAGCTGCGTCCGTCGGGGATTATCACCTGGGATTGACGAGTGGACACATTTTGGTTTTACATAACTGTTTTTTTGTACCAAGCTTAACGTGTAATATCATATCAGTTTCCTTGTTATCAAATAAAGGTTATGATTTCACGTTTGTAAGAGATGTTGTCAACATCCACCTTAATCATGGTTTGATTGGGTCCGGTACACTAAATAACAGTATATATGTTTTAAACCAACTCCAAATTTTCAATGTCCAGAACACACTAAAAAGAAAGTCTCCAGATTTAAATAAATCTTTCTTATGGCATTGTAGACTGGGTCACATCAATGAGAGAAGGTTGACTAAGTTGCATAGAGAAGGATATTTGGACTCGTTCGAATATCAAACTTATGACACTTGTCAATCTTGTCTCAAAGGAAAGATGACAAAGACTCCATTTACTGGACATGGAGTAAGAGCGAGCGAGCTCTTAGGACTCATACACAGCGATGTATGTGGTCCAATGTCTACGCATGCAAGAGGTGGTTTTTCCTATTTCATTACTTTCACGGATGATTACTCAAGGTACGGATTCATTTATCTGATGAAACATAAATCCGAGGCTTTTGAGAAATTCCAAGAGTATAAGAATGAAGTAGAAAACCAAACCGGCAAAAGTATCAAGACACTAAGATCTGATCGAGGTAGTGAATACCCGAGTGCCGAGTTCCTAGGTTACCTAAAAGAGAAAGGAATTCTCTCTCAGCTTACTCCTCCATACACACCACAGCATAACGGTGTATCGGAGAGACGGAATCGAACCCTATTGGATATGGTACGATCCATGATGAGTAATGCTGAGTTACTGCGATCTTTCTGGGGTTATGCGCTAGAATCACCGGCATATCTTTTGAACATGGTTCCTACCAAGACTGTGCCTACCACGCCATATCAGATGTGGAGTGGGAAGAAACCCTATCTTCAGTATCTGAAAATATGGGGATGTCCAGCTTTTGTTAAAAAGCAGCATGTGGACAAGCTCGAGGCACGATCAGTAAAGTGTAAGTTTGTGGGATATCCAAAGAACTCCAAGGGGTATCTATTCTATTACGCAGAGAAACAAAAGGTGTTTGTTTCTCGTAATGCCCATTTTCTAGAATATCAGTTTTTAGAAAAGGAAATAAGTGGGAGCGAAATAGAACTGGAAGAAATTCCAGAACCACAAACTACTACTGAAAGTTTGGTAGAACCGGTAGTTCAAGAAGAACAGGACATTCCCGCACCCCTCCACAGGAGTAGTAGGCCGTCTCATCCGCCTGAGAGATACTACGGTTTTCTCATAGATGGGGATAGAGAGGATTGCATCATAGATGATGATGAACCAACTGAATTCCAGCAGGCCATCCAAATCGGCGACTCGGTACGATGGGTAGATGCAATGCGGACCGAAATGGAGTCCATGTGCACCAACAAAGTATGGACTTTGGACTTTGCTCCAGATGGGGTAAAACCCATAGGATGCAAATGGATCTTCAAGAAAAAGATTGGTGTAGATTGACAGGTGGAAACCTATAAGGCTACACTTGTTGCAAAGGGTTTTCGTCAAAGACCTGGTTTGGACTATGACGAAACTTTTTCTCCAGTGGCTATGCTCAAATCCATTCAGGTCCTTCTTGCTATTGCCGCCTTCCATGATTATGAAATCTGGAAGATGGACGTAAAGACGGCTTTTCTGAATGGAAATTTAGAAGAGTGCGTCTATATGGATCAGCCAGAGGGTTTCAATCAGAGTGGGAGCAGCGGGAAAGTATGCAAGCTGCTTTAGTCCATTTATGGACTAAAGCAGGCATCGCGGAGTTGGAACATCTGTTTTGATGAGACAGTCAAAGAATATGACTTTATCAAAATCTAGATGAACCGTGCATATATAGTAAAGTTGTAGCCAGAAGTGTCGTATTCCTCGTCTTGTACGTGGATGACATTCTATTGATAGGAAATGACATTCCTATGCTACAATCTGTCAAAGGATTCTTGTCACACAGGTTCTCCATGAAAGACCTGGGTGATGCCTCTTACATTCTGGGGATCCGGATCTATCGTGATAGGTCCAAGAGGATGTTGGGACTTTCGCAGTCCAGGTATATCGACACTGTACTGAAAAGATTCAGTATGGAAGATTCTAAGCGCGGTAATCTACCGGCTTATCACGGAATCACCCTCTCCAAAGAGATGTCTCCCAAGACTGATTTGGAAAGGGAATGCATGTCTATTATACCCTACGCTTCTGCGGTAGGCTCTATAATGTATGCGATGTTGTGCACCAGACCAGATGTAGCTTACGCACTGAGCGTGGTAAGCCGGTATCAGTCAGACCCAGGGGAGAAGCACTGGATAGCAGTAAAGAACATTCTCAAGTACCTGAGAAGGACTAAGGAGATGTTCTTGGTTTACGGCGGAAAAGACCTCAGGTTGGAGGCCTTTGCTGATTCCGGCTTCCAGAGTGATAAGGACGATTCCAAGTCCATGTCGGGTTATGTCTTTACCCTCAATGGAGGGGCGGTGTGCTGGAAGAGCTCCAAGCAGGACACCGTTGCTGACTCGACGATGGAAGCGGAGTATATAGCTGCTTGCGATGCCGCAAAAGAAGCAGTCTGGATAAAGAAGTTCCTAACAGAACTTCAGGTGGTTCCTACCATAGTTGATCCAATACCTCTGTATTGCGAAAACAACGGAGCTATAGCTTTAGCGAAGGAACCAAGGTCCCATCAGAAGTCCAGACACATCTTAAGGCTGTATCACCTGATCAGGGAGATCATTGATCGTCGGGAGATCGAGGTTCAGAGAGTTGCTTCTGAAAAGAACATTGCTGATCCATTCACGAAGGCCCTACCTCAGATTCAGTTCGAGAGGCTACTCGAGATCATCGGTCTTCGATATGCCAGTACATGGCCCTAGTGCAAGTGGGAGATTGTTAGTGTATATGCCCTAGGGGCCATTATTGTATCATACTAGTTTGTATATTACTTAATGGAAGCTTGGGATATTCACATGTATATAACAGTCTTGCTAAACATGGTAGTATGCTACTTGGTTTTTCTATCTTAATATGTGAGTATACGTATTGATAGAGCTCTTAGGATCTTGCTTGACTACCAGCGTTGTGATGGCAGTCACACTAGTGGGGGCTGGGTAGTCTACAAGCACATCCTTATTCAGGTCCCTAGTTGTTGGATTATCGAGACAGGGCATCGATACTCCGGAGTAAACTAGTGTGTACGCTTCTCATCCCAGTTGGGGAGATGGTCTGTCCCACAGCCGTCAGTACGTCGCACTGGAGATAGTATGCAGGTGCTCGTTAGGTTACGGGTACACCGGACAGGACTCACAGGGAACTGTTGGTTGGTTTTATACCGGTCGTCAGTGAACAGTTCCCAGGTGACATGAGTACAGCATAGTCCGCAGACTTGACACTGCTACTTCGTCTCGAGTGTGTCCCACTGTTCTTAGATTGCTACCCTACCACGGCTCAAGGGAGTCGTGCAAACAGGTAGCAGTTGGGTGCAGTCCCGAGCACTTGGAGGCAGTGGCGGTTAGACAGGATTCGTCTCTCCCGCTATTGGGGGTTGATATCGCGCTGTGTTAGAGAGCCATTACGCAAAGTCCCTGGCCAGGGCAAGCGAGATTTGCTGGTAGGTTCCAGTAGTTTCTCAGGGTGTAATGGGCTTCGCTCCGACACGACTTATACCGCTATTAGGGGACTGACGCTTGCCGCCCCCCTAGGCCCGATATGCGATAGTCTTAGACGAACAGACCGGACTGTACGGAGATTGTCACATCAGACTCAGTAGGAGTTCGGATGGGTTTCCTCATCGGCCTTCTTATCGACATCTACCTGGAGACCGTTACGTACAGCTAGTGCCGCTTGCGGTCTGTGGTTAAACCCACTACCAGCGTAGTAGTCGAGTCTCTAGAGTCCCACGTAGAGAGTTTCCCTACTCCAGGCGAAACGATATAGAGGTCGTATGGTTTTACGACAAAGGTTCGGACGCATACGTGTGTTTACGCACGTACGACTTTCGGACAGTTTTTACTGGTCGGTTTTGGTTTAAGCCAGTTACTAGTATCCGGTTATTGGATTTATACAGTCTAAAGTTTTTTCGTGTTTTCACGGATAGGAGGGACGTTCTCGTAATTGCGCGAGAAGCTTCTAGAAGATGGTGACTAAGGAGGTTTAGGTGGCATATACATTGAATGAGATTAGTGAGTCATATGGATGATTCATCCATGTCATTAATGCTTCATAATTGCTTAATGACTCATGGAGATGAATCACCATAAGATATTTATCAAGCATGGTTGTAAATCATTTTCTTTTCTTTTCTTGAAAAATAAAAATGCTTGATATATATTATGATAACTCATTTTCTCTTCTCATTATTATGTTCATCTTCTCTCTCCTCAAGCTCTCTCTCTTCAAACCCTAATCCTCCCCTCTCATGTGTTGAGTACAAGGATTAGTTAGACTACTTAATCCATAACCATACTCTATTTCATCTAGGTACTTTGATTAGCACTTAAAGATACCTAGTTGCCTCAAGTTTAGAGGCAAAGCTTGGAGTTTAGCTCTTGTGGTGGATCGTCTACTACTTGGAGAAGGCCGAGGAGGAGGTGGAGTTCGTAAAGATGAAGGACACGGTTCTTTAGGTATAATCCCTTTACATAGTAGTTTAGAACTTCTATGTTTGATGTTAGTTATCGTTTAGCTTCGATTCATGCGGTTAGTCGATGTTTAAGTAAAGAACAAGATCGTTTTTCATATTTCCGCCTCCCCACAAGTCGTGAGGTGTTGTACATCGACTTACATTATACCTATCTTCAGATAATGGTTCACAGGTGACATGAGTACAAGTTATTCTTTAGACCTGAGATCATCATTTGTCTCGTGTGAGTTCCCACTGTACTTTGATCACTACCTTACTACGGTTCTACTGAGTCATGCAAACAGGTTTTACTTGGGTACAGTCCTGAGTCACATGGATGCAGTGAGTGATTGTCAGGGATTCGTCTCTCCCGGTATTGGGAGTCAATATCGCACTATGTCCGGTTGCCCAGAACCATAAGACCTTGGCCAAGACAGTTGAGATTTTCTGATGGTTAAATCAGTAGTTTCTCGGATCGGTCTTGAGCCGAATTGACATGATTTATCGACTCAGTAAGGGTATGACGTTTACCATCCTCTATACCTGGTATGCGATACTCTTAGACGAAGAGACCGGACTGTACGAAGATTGTCACGGATAGGCTCGGTAGGGGGTTCAGATGAGCTTGCTCGTCGGCCTTCCTTTTCGACAGGTACCGGGTAGCCGTTACGTACGGCTAGTGCCACTGACGTGCTTATGGTTAAACTCATTGCCTGCTTACTGTCGAGTCTTTAAAGTCTCTTACAGAGGGTTTCCCTAGTTTAGGCGAAAAGATATAATAGCCGTATTTTGATACGTGCAAGGTTCCGATCGAATGATAATACTAGCCGGCTTATGATTAAGCCGGATTATTAAATCAGGTATTGATTTAATAATTTACATATACATATTTTGATATGTGTATTCTAGTGTTATCCGGGCTTTCGATCGGACGGTTGATAATACTGGCTGGCTTAGGATTAAACCCGGATTATTAAATCATATATTGATTTAATAATTTACATATGAATATTTCGATATGTATATTCTAGTATTATATTCATTGTATTATTCTATCTCTTTGAGTGTTCATATTTTGATATGAATACAGGTATATATATACGGTAGAGTGTATTTCGTATTTATACGGAAAGCCATTCTAGAAAGAGAACACCTCATCATATATTTTCCATTTGTTTTTGTAAAATGGAAATGAGGTGTAAAAAAGAAATGAGGTGTAAAAGAGAGATTGGTGTAAACCATACTTAAATAGTATTGACAAATGAATTATAAATTCATTTGTGCAAACTATTCAAGCATGATTGTGTTATTATATTGGAAAAATGGTTTATATAAAACCATGGTTGATGTTTTTCCTCTCATGAGTTTTTCCATTCTCATTTTTTTGTTCTCTCTCCTCACTAGCTCTTTTCTTAAGCTCCTCCTTCATCTTCCTCTCTACCCTCTCATGAGTTGAGAAATAATAGTGGAAGAGAGATAAAAAATTACTTGAACAACTCACTACATCACTAGACACTCTAGATTAGCAACCTAGAGCTTTTAGTTGCTCCATTAGATTTTTGTGTGGAGATAGAGCCATGAACCACATCTTTAGGGCGGATCATCTTCGATAGAGGAAGGCCGGAGATTAAGCTCGATCACGGAGACCCCATGGAGTTAAGAAAGAGGGTAGAAGACTGAAGGACACGAATTTTTCGGTATAACTCTCTTATCACAGTAGATAAACTCTTTAGTTTGCTGGTTTAATATTTGGTTAGATTCTAGCTAGTCGTTTCTAGTGCCAGGTTTTTTAAAATTTAAAGTTTTTTGTTCCGTAACGACCACGGTTGGTGGCCAGAGTGCTCGGAACGCCAACATAAAAATCCTATCGACATGTGTTTTAAAAAATGTTTTTCAAAATTATATTATTATAGTAATATTTATTTTCGAAATGAATTTGCATTCATAGGGAATGAAACTTTAGGCTTGAGCAATTATGTGAATATTTTCTTCTCATTTAATGGCCTAAGGATTAGTAACTTGATGTCGGAAGAGATTGTATTTAAGTTGATATTTATTGTCATCTCACATTATAATAGTGCTTTTATGAACAGTTGGTAAGATAGGTGTTTAGTTGTTAAATTAAAACTACTAATTAATTACGAATTAATTTAGTTGATAGTTGGCTTATAACACGAGACCCAATTGGTCCTACGTATAAGCCTTTCGGTGGAAGATTAGACACAACAATAAGAGAATTATTATTATTAATAATATAATTGTTATATTATTAATATGTAGGTTTTTAGTCCCATATCGGATATTAAGCCTTAAGATATCGTACCACGACCCTATATAAAAGAACAATGGTTTACCATGAGATATAAATTTTGAATTATTAATATTTCCTCTTAAAAATAAAAATATATGGATGCCTATTAATCCATGGGCTTTCACAAAGGTTGGTGGAGTTCAAATGGAGGCCTTTGCATTTGTGCGGGCTTCTCGAAAATTGTTTTTCGATACGATCAGATTCTTCAGCGATGTGATCGATATGCATAAAAGGTACGTATTTAATTTCAAATAAAATTCGATTTTAGGAAATTGATTCATGTGTTTCCGTCGTAGGCATGCATGCGTTTTCTTCAGCCACCATGCAAGAGATGTTTGGTCAGCAATCTTAATAAGTCCCAAATGTTTGCTTATCCTTTTATGGTTGACTCTCACATTTTGAAATTGAGTAATTTGATCCCACACAAATGTGCTGAAGCTTGGAAGATCCTATGTACTGCTATTTTGTGGTATCTATGCTTACATTATCATTAGTCCAAGGATGTTAGAGCTTTTCTTTCAGACATCATGTTGTATATATTTTTTGTTTTCTTTTGCTGGTTTTTAACACTAAACTTAGCTTATATTCCTTCTAGCCTGTTCTTGTTGAAAGAATGTTGGGTTTGATAATACATTTTTAATAATACATTTTTTGAGTAAGGAATTCCCTTTTTTTATTTTATAAAAGAGCTGGGCAAAACGCCCCATAGGAATTCTCCATTTTTTTCAGTCCAGAAAAAGGAAATAATCATTTTCTACTCTTCCTAACTTTTAACTATAATCACGGTAAACTTACTTTTTCCATTTAACAATTCAATATTTCAAATTCTGTGACTGCAGCCGGCAGAACGTTTCAAGGTAAAACGTCGTATTTAGTTTTATGAGATAATTATTCTCAAAAAACATCTTTTGCGCTCAGTCAAGGTCAAACTTGCTTATCCATTTAAGAATTCGATGGCTGGATGGCTCAAGTTATGTGAGTGCTTTGGAAGAATATTTCAAAATGAAATCTTCTATTTAATTTTAAGGTAAAGTATCCTCAACCATCAAGGTTCTTCATTAAAATATCTTAAAGTTTATGTATTAGATTTAAGTACTTTAAACCATGCTTTTGAATGGAACTCTTTTTCACTAAATACCCTAAAAATAACACTTAATATATTTTTATTGTAAATAAAGAACTTAAAGGAACTATAGTGAAAAAACAAGATAGCCTATGATATTTTAGGGGTAAATTACACTAATTTAATTACGAAGCATGTTTTGGGCCAAGATTTGAGAGGCCCAAAGTTGTGCTTTTGTTTGTCTAAATTTCCTCCCCATCCTCACTCAATTCAGAATCAGACCCTTTCTAATTCGGAAAATTGTCAAAAAGCCCTCATCCCACTCAGGAGTTGTCTAAAAACCCTTGGTATTTTCAAAATTGATGAGAACAGGATGCTATTCAAAATCTTTGTGGAGAAACTAATGGGTTGTATTTCATTTAGGTTTTGTATTCACTTTTAAATGCAATTACAAAAATATCCCTCCCTTCCACTGTTTACCTTCCTCCTCTCTCATCCTAAAACGTCTGATCCTTCTTCTACATTCGCCGCTTCTCCTCTCTCCTCCGCCATTAGTTAATTAAATTTTGAGTAGTCGCCATTACTTCGCCGTTCATCCTCTCTTTCCTTCGCCGCTCCTCCATTCCAGTCCTCTTCCCTCCTCTTCTCCCTCTACCGCTTCAAGATGGTTTCGGCGAAGAAGGAGGTGGCGGTGCTTGGTTATTATAGGCAACTTCTTAGATATTACAGGCAATACTTAGATATTACATGTAACTAATTAGATATTACATCAAAATAGAAAAATATTTTAGAATCTTTTGGTGAAAAGAAGTATATTTGACGGGAAATTAGATTTTTTGGTGGGAAAAAAACATATTTCGAAGGAAAAATGAAAGCATAAAAGATATTACAGATAAGTCTTTAGATTGTAACGATCGTGTTTTCTAATACCTAATAAAATATATTTTATTTAAATTCCTAATATCAAGTAATTATTTACGTGTTTCGTTGATAAAAAAATATTTTTAAAGTAATGTCAATAATTTTCAAAGCATTGAAATATGATTAAAGGAATTTACTAAAATCTATTTATATTTTTCTAGGCTTAAAATGTTTTAATAAAATTTTATAATGCCTTAAAATAATTTACAAATTTTTATTATCGATTAAAATAATTATTTCGTAATTAAAATATTTCCTAGAATAAAATAGATTTTTAAATAATTATAATAACTAGCAAACACCATAGATATAGATATATTATTTAGCCCAAAATTATTTTTATACTAAAGATAACAATAAAATATATTTTCTGAAATTTTTCCATAATTTTCCCGTATTTTAAACTAATTTTTTTTTAAAAAAAAACCAAATTCAATTTTTAAATAATAAATAGTTTAATATTTTTATTTATTTAAAAATAAATAAATATTAAATCTCTTGATCGTGGACCGTTGGATACAAGATCCAACGGCCCAGAATCACCCGGCGGCGCCCACGTGGTGGGGACCATGCGAAAATGCATGATCCCCACACGTGTGACGCGTGGCGCGGGTGTGTGGGCGTGGCGGCGCGATCTCGACCGTTGGATCAAGATCCAATGGCTGAGATGGAGGGCGGCGGCGGCAATCATTCAGGGAATCATGGGGCAATCATTTGGGCGCGGATTTTGGGGGATTTTAACAGATTTTTTGTATTTTATGGTTGGTAAAAAAACCCTATAAATAGACACCTTCAAATATTGATTTCTCACACCTCAGAACTCCGAAAATTCTGAGAAAAAATACCTACACCTTCGTATTGACGACGCCGACGCTGTGGTTCCACCCAAGTATCAAGGAAAAATCCGAGCGCGGAGCTATTGAGGATTTAGTACGAGTCTACATTTTCGATCAATCGACATCCAACTCAAACAAAAGATAGGATCCGCATCTCTCCATTCATCTGTCGCCTTTCTTCTTTCAATAATCTTAGTTTCAACTTCCTATCATCAATCTCATATTAAAATGACGTTAAAAATATTTCTGCATGCCTTTTTTCAGTACCTCTTAATGATAATAATATTAACACGTGTTTAAAATGGCTTCTTTAATTACTCCTATATGCAAAAATATTGCACCCACATACTACATGGAATGTGATATGCTTAATGTTATAACCCACGGGATATCAATTCATCCTTACATACCCACACTTACCCATGCTACCTATGTGATCCCGAAATAGGTTACTTCCATAAAATACCCTCGTTTTATTAAAATGTTGTATTTGTTTAAAATGTCCATATGAGATAAAATATTTGGAATAAATGTTTTAGATACGATATATATATTTTAATTACACTTTTATCCACCAACTACTTTAGTTTTTCCAACTTAGCCCGTTTCACTCGAAAGGATATTTTTATATTAATTCTTCTTAGAATGTTAACTGAAATTTAATGAGTTACCCTAATAGGGGAATGTTTTACCTGAATCACCCCATGGTTACTAGACAATCGTCCTTGAAAAGGACACAAATCCTGCCGCCCATATGCAGCGGTTGTCAACGCGGAGTCGTTCTTTTAGAATAGCACCTCTAATAGATTATCCTAATAATAGGGTAATGTTTTACGTAACTAACTCGTGGTTGATAGGCAATCGCCCCTGAAAAGGACACAAATCCTGCCGTCCATGTGCAGCGGTTGCCAATACGAACGTATTTTCTAAAATGTTATCTCAAACTTAAAACACTATAATTTCATAAAATTATTAATTACAATAAATACCTCAATCCATCCTAAAAAGATATAATTTTATCTAAATACCTTGACCTTTACTGAAAGGCTATTTTTAACAAAGATCATAACCCGTATAACGATATTTTTTCAAAAAGAATATCGAAAACTTTATTAAAGGATAATTTTCAAATAAATACCCTAATCTTTTATTAAAAGGATATTTTCTCAGTAAAATACTATGGGTTTCCAAAATGATAAATATTCCAAATATCATGGTTTTCTTATAAACAATAAATATAATTAAACACTATTATCTTTTATTAACTAAGCATTTTATAAAATGATATAAAGCACCTTACAAGCTTAAAAAGATAACAAGATAAAATGAGGGGTTGTGGAAGGTCATATCAAATGAGATCAACTTCTTGATTACAAGTTTATGACATACATGACATATGATACGATTAGAGTTAGAATGTGCGGACGTAGGTATGGAATACTTATATATGAGGATCCATGCAAGTAGGGTGAACAGTCCAATATGTGAACGACTACTAACCCGATACTCAGATGAATACTAACCCTAGTTTGAGGGTGAATGGTCCAATGTGTGGACAACTACTAACCCGATATTCGGGCGAATACTAACCCTACTTGAGGGCGAATGATCAAATATATGGATGACATACAATGTGGAAATTCCATGCCTAGAGGTATACGCACTAACTCTAATTCGTCAAGACCTTTATACTGAACCACGGGGATGGGTAGTTTGATTAGGCAAGGAGATTCGGAACTCGGATTCCCTTACTACTCGATCATGATCCCGGGAAGTGAAACGGTACATTTCACTTCTCCAGTTGTTGTTCCGTGGCCACAACGGAATAATCGCGGGTATCTGGACCCTTATTTGACAAACTAAAACATTTACAATACGTATTGATACTCAACACTAAACTCACATCATGTGCTATACCCACCTGATATCTTATCTACCTTTCTTTATGAAACACGGATTATTCAGTATCTTGGATGTGAATATTTTACCAATTTAGACTTGTTGTTTATTATGGAACCGATGGGTGGAATACCTACGCACTTGAGTGATATTCACGCTAGACAAAACTCCATCGTAGTCA
The DNA here is from genome assembly GCA_030015575.1 of Agapanthus africanus. NCBI lineage: Eukaryota > Viridiplantae > Streptophyta > Magnoliopsida > Asparagales > Amaryllidaceae > Agapanthus > Agapanthus africanus. The sequence goes on from JASDDO010000031.1 coordinate 422,702,649, forward strand.
TGGGACACCTTTCGGGGATGTTCACGCTACCGCATTGATTGCCATCCTAGGCACGAGCATCAGCTCATACTGCTTCCAACTAGTTATGGGGTACCTCAAGGATACGAGTATGTCCACAGTCAATTCTATCAATACATACCTTGTTTAACCTGATCTAACTCTTAGACTGAATACCGATTGGCTTGTCTTGAACTTTTACCTAATATACACCTCACACAACCTACTCTTATTCACATATACCTCTGTCAACATATCTAATTTGTACACACCTCATACCCTCATACCCATATACATTATATCTGCACATATGCATCAAACTTATATACATACTTGCTCGTTTCTATACCTTTACTTTCTTATGAGGCAATCATACCCGAGTATAACTCGCTGACGGACTTTCCTTTTCTTCCTCTATCTTTAGAATGTCCATCAGATGAGAATGAGTATTATGACGACGATCAAGGTGTGGAGCCAACTAATGAAGATTATGCAGACTTGACGATGGAAAATTAGCTAGTTTTAATTTTTGTTGTTGCTCACATGTTTAGGGCTTTTGTTCTTCCTCAATGTAATTAAACTGCTTAGTTTATTTTACTCTTTCTTTTGGAATGTAATAAAGTTTGGTTAATGGAAATAAATGCATTTCGCTTTTATTATTTTTGTTTTGGTACACATCATGCATGTTAAATATTCATACGCTTAACGTAACTGTATTGAATAGACCACCTTCAATACAGTTAGGTTGTGGACTATACCACGTCATCCTTCACCTTCTTTTGGGAAGTGGGGCGTGACATAGATATTACAGGCAAATCTTCATATATAACTGGCAAGTCGTTTGTACGGTGATTGTCATTTATAGGTTGGCAAAGCACATGCGCAAGGGTATTATTGGGATATACAAAATTATAAGTGGTTAAAGGTACAGCATGGGGTTTAATTGAGCCCATAGGTTTTTTTAACAAGAGCAAAAGGCTTAGGGTTTTTATTAACAGCGCGAAAGTTAACCAGTGGCTTTTTGATAATTTACCCTTCTAATTATTAGAAAGACCAACTCTTGAATATTAGTGGTCTACTTATTTGTATGGTGAAGATGCATTCAAAATGAAAATTATATACTAGAAGATAATCAAATTTATTACATCAATTACGAGCTTTCTTTTACAGCAAACTTTATTATTTCATTTTTGTGAAGGATGGAGATATTGCCAAACCCTTATTTGATAAATCCACACTAAAACTTGTGTATGGAGAAAATTAATCCCAACTACACCAACCTTTAATTCCCCCCCCCCTCCAAATTGCATCCCGTTGCCCTTTTTCCGCCTGCGACCCCTCACCCACCGCATCGTCACCCTCGACCTCTCCTCCTCTAACGTCACCGGCCCTATCCCTTCTCTCACCTTCTATGTCACGTACCGATTTCCAAAAGAACGGTAACGGCATGCGACAAGCGCGCGGCGTATTTATTCCAAGAAAATCCTTTCTCAAAACAAATATGCTAAACGTGTATAAGCAATATAAAATAAGACAAGAATGAATGTGATAATGGAAAAAATCCAACCTCGATATATTTACATTCCAACTTTCATAAAATTTCAAACTGATACAAGATGTATTGAACAAAAGTGCAATAATAAAGAAGTCTTAAATATGAGGCATACTGAAAAAATGTTGAAATAAACTAGTAGTTGACTTGGGAAACAGCTGGTTGCACTCTTCTCCCGTAGGTTCCTTTTCCTCGGTCCCTAACTTATCTGACGAACATTCCAAGAAAGAAAGAAACTGGGTGGAATGCCCGTCAGCGAACCTGCACTCGGTAAGTCCCCAAAAAAGGATGAGAATGATATGTATAAAGTGCGAGAATGATATGTGATATAGTATGGATATAAAGAATGAACATATGAACAAGTATAGCAGTGTGCATGGTAATGTTCATGTCAACTATATAGGTATGGCAAGATAACATGAGCATGGCAGTAAGTTATAGCATGTGTTGGTCAATGTGAGAATGTAAAAAGTGAAAGTACTGAACATGAAGTAAATAGCAATGTGTCCTAAAAGTTTCAATAAGGGTCATCTAATTTAATATCAGTCCAAGTATGAATGTCAACCAATCTCAAGAGTATTCTCGAATCCAAGACTATCATTCAGAGGCAAGGAATCTGGGCTCAAAAGCAGCGGGATTTCAATTGTTATTGAAATATTCACAAACCTAATAGGCTATCATTCAGGGACTTGGAAATACGGTCTCTCATTCATGAATTCGTGATGTGTCATTTCATCCCGGTACCACAACATGATTTGTACTGTTTCATCCCGGTACCATAGCAACATGATTTATAGTAAAAAGACTTCTGAAATTCCGTTGGATTCATACTCAAACTACCCCAACACCCCGTGTATATTAGAATATAATTAATGTCACAAGTCTTGTCCGAAACCATGAATATAAATAAGAGGATACAAGTTGAGTTCGTGTCAATTGTATGTATTCATGTCAAGTTCATGTAATATTCAAGTATTCATATCAAGTTGTATTCACAGTTCGAGTCAAGTCAGTTCAAGTGTACATATTGGGTTCAAGTATTCATGTCAAGTTCAAGTATCTGTGTCAAGTCATGTAGGATATCACGTGTTGAGTTATGTATGATTTAATATTCATGTAATTTGATTTTCATGAAGATATATATATATATATATATATATATATATATATATATATATATATATATATATAGGCAAGTGATAACACTAATTGCCTCCGGCTCTCCGGGGCTCAAGAGAGAATATGTCACTTAAACCCATCTACTACCTACATACTTGCTAGCTACTAGTTTTATAGTCTTGGTATTTATGTGAAAATATATCATTTGACAATTTTAAGGTATTTATATAAAATAGTCCATTAAAAACTCGAGGGGGTTTTATGTAAAATACTTTATTTTAAAGCCTCGAGGGTGTTTTGGTAAGAATATGTTAATTAAAATATCGAGAGTGTTTAATAAAAATATACTTTAGATTTTATGGTATTTTAGTGACAGGTCCTAATTTTTAGAAGTTTAGGGTATTTTAGTGAAAAATCTATCATTTGAAAACTAAAGGTATTTTAATAGAATCTTAACCTTTTAAACTTAGGATATTTTATTGAAAATATAATTTGCAAACTTGTTTTATTTAAGTTATATGTGGTAATTAATTTATTATTTTTGTATTGTTGAAATTGTTTTATTCCATATTTTTCGTTTTGAAACCGAGCTCTGTAAGAAGTTATGCATCTCACTCCACTAAACCCAAGATTTGCTATAATCAGCACCATCCGCAACAAGGTTCCCCTAAAGAGGATTGTAGAAGCGAAACTGCAAAGGAAAAAGATTAAAGGTTAAATTCGAATTTTAAAACTTCGAGGGCATTTTGTGCAAATATAATCATTAGAAATTCACATCAATTTAGTGGATTTAGGATTTCAAGTGTGCATGCAGTGCATGTCGTCACCCCTGCATTATTTACAATATATTTAACAATTTATGAAGAAATGTACAAAATTTTGACATATATTAATGATTTAGAAAAAACATGTGTTCCCGCAAAAAAAATTGGCCCAAAACTTGTTGTTCCTTTTATAAAAATAGAAAGCAGCACACCACATGCAAATATGTAAGCACTCACGTGCAAAGCACGCGAGTGCCTACGGCAGATAGGATTAAATTCTATAGCAGCGCCGATAAGTTAAACACATGAGCAATCACATGAAAAGCATGTGAGTACCGATTTCGGATAGGATTAAATCCTATGATAGCCACCACGAGTTAAACACGTGAGTTCTCTTGCCGTATTCATTTGGCAGCACTCATATGCAAAGCACGTGAGCGCCGCCGCTGCCATATGTATATGGCAGCACTCACGTGATAGCACGTAAGCGCCCCAATTTAAAATGCTCTCATCTGATAGAATTAAATTCTATGTGATAGAATTAAATTCTATTTGGAAAATATTTTTCCCTGGTCTTTCTAATATGAAAAGATCTTTCTCTAACAGAGAATTTTGGATTTAAAATCCAATGGTGATAAAATCACCAATTAAACCATCTGATAGAATTAAATTCTATATGATAGAATAAAATTCTATGTTAGGAAAATATCTTCATAATCTTTTTAAACTAACAAGATATTCATATGATACAATTAAATTCTATGTTATGAAAATATATTTCTAATCTTCTTAAACAAACAAGATATTTATATGATAGAATTAAATTCTATAAGGGAAATATTTCCCTGGCTTTCTAAAATAAGAAAAATCTTCTATGTTAAACAGAGGACCCTCAGATTAAAAATCCAACGGTGATTATAAATTCACCATAAGATAGAATTAAATTTTATCTTACGAAAATATTTTTCTATTCTTGTTAAATAAACAAGAATGATCTTCTCTGTAAAACAGAGAGTTCTTAGATTAAAATCCAGCGGTGAATAAAATTCACCGGTTGATCTTTAAGATCATTTCGATTGATTATGAAATCAATCATGATCTCTCAATGAGAGATTTTCTCCAACAGATTAATTTTTCTCTTCTCCTATAAATAGGAGCAAAGATGTTAAATCTAAAAAAAGAGGAGACCCCTCATAAGCTTCTATAAAAAAAATACATAAGGCTCTAAAAAACTTTCACAAAACAAAAGTGAATTTAATTCTCAATAAAGAAAAAGAAAGAATCGTCTTCCTCCTCAAAACCTTAGGTAAAGATAAAAGAAGAAATCAAAATATTTTCTTTACTTATCATATCATATCTACAGGCTTAACCCTTTAAAAGAAATTAGTTCTTTCTCTGGATCGGAGATCCACAAGACAAGTCTTCCACAATTTGAGAATTTAATTCTCATCGGGAAGATCTTGCTTTTGAGAATCAAGGATTCAGGGAAGAACAAGCTTGAAAGGGACATGAAAGGAAGATCACGAAGAAAATGGAGTTCATAATATTCCAGGAACTTAGTTCTTTCAAATCTAGAGCTTAATTCTTAAAAAATCTGATCCCAGATCCCAAAATAGTGATCTTGGTGATTGTTAATGGTCAAAATACTTTTAATAGAGATTTAACCTCTCTGAAAATATCAACAGAGATTAAATCTCTAAGAAGATAGTGTCTCACATGAAACACACGTGAGCGCCCAAAACTGAGCGCCTCACGTGAAACACACGTAAGCGCCAGAAAAGACTAGTGATTAGCACCATTTCAGCGCCTCACGTGAAACACACGTGAGCACTCAAAAGAAGCTAAAAGCTCAGTGCCTCATGTGAAACATACGTGAGCGCCTTAAACTGAAACACGCGTGAGCGCCAGAAAATACTAGTGCTTAGCACTAATTCAGCGCCTCATGTGAAACACACGTAAGCGCTATATATATATCTAAGTGCTTAGCACTGCTGGGTGGTATAGAAACCCAATCTTTGCCCAAATTGGCTAAGCTTAAATGCTCATGATATCTAAATTGATCTTAGTCCAATATATGACTAATGATCTTTATCTTAGTCTCATATAAGACTAACGATTCTTAGATCTACCATGGTCTTTTCCCTCAAATTCGGGATTTAGTTCAAAGGTATATCTTTCCACACCTTTGATATATGTCGTTGTAATTTCTCAACGTCTTAAGAGAGGTGGCGGGTCCCAACAACCAACAACTCCTTCATCCCAAACACGGAAATGATGGACCGAGATGTCCTTAAACTAATATTCATCTCAAACATTGCGATAATGGACCCAAATGTGCTTAAACTAATATTCGTCTCAAATATGGAAATAATGGACCGCGACATTCTTAAACTAACATGTTTTGCCCTGCGGACTGTCTCCATATTGACTACCGTATACTATCCATGGGCTATTCATATATGATCCAATGATCAGTTGAGCCCATATGCTCATTTGTTCATAAGTTGATCTTAGTCTCAAATATGACTAACAATCCTTAGATCAAACCCAAATATCCCGTGAATCGATTGACCTCATAAATATGAGAAGTACGTTTTAAGTTCATTCTCGTTGGTAAACCAATCTACCAACACGGATCCTGTCAAGTAAATACTTGACCCAAAACATCTAAGTTGATCTTAGTCTCAAATAAGACTATCAATCCTTAGATCAAAACTAAGTTTCATATGAACGGATGGACCTCACAAATGTGATAAATGCATCTTAAGTTCATTCCCGTTGGAAAACCAAGCTACCAACGTGGACCCCATAGAGCAAATGCTTAACCCAAATCATGAAGATATATATACGGATTTGGACTGATCCACGCCCTACGGGCGACGACATAACCAGTCTTCGTATACAATCCACGGGCAACCAAAATAAACAAAACATAACACAACACAAAGTGAACTACCGGAGCAGGAGAAAGTGGTTATCGCAATGCGATAATGTAATTAACTGTGGGGGCTTTCACCTACAGGGAAGAGCTTCTCCATAATCAAAAACTACTCAGAAATGAGGGGGAATCCGATAAAGTCTGCTACATCGGTCACATCTATCTAAACCTCCGATATATAATGCCATAAATAAACTTAGTATCTTCAAAGAGGTAGGTGGATATGTCCAAATAGCATCTGCTCCCAAATTCAGGCTAAACGTCTCAACGTCTCAGTCCAGTCTTCGGCAGTAAACAGATTTTGGCATGCCCGGTGGAACCTCTTCCTCTTTCCACTCCATATTTCGTGTGTCATGTTTTTCCATGATCAAATAATCGTGGTATATACATGTTTGTAGTTGTCCTTGGGTGATATATTGAAGCTAGCGTTCTGTCTCTATATAGGGATCAATGGCATTCGCTTCCACTCACTACAACTCGAGCTCTGCTACATCTAGTAGAGTCATGTACAACCCACTTGCAGTCTCAAATCTCTGTAGTCCGGCTCTTCAAGAAATGAAGGGGATTATCTTTGGGACAATGGTCCTACTTCCTACCCTCGGTGCCTCAACGCCAGAGGAGGAAACCCAGAAGAAGTCTGTCTTCCATATGCCGGCTCCTCAAGTTTCAGCTTTGCCAACGGAATCTGTCTCCAAGCAATTGGCACCCACCAAAATCCAAGATCAACATAAGGAGTAAGCTCAGCAAACTCCCGAGACTGAAGAAACTCCGGTCAAAAGACTGAAAGTCTACCATAGCACCACCACTTGGTCAAAACCGGCATCATGCATGCAACTTTAAAATATTTGGGGTGCTAAACTACACTAATTAGGATCAAACTAGACTATTAGGGTTTCTATGATAATATCAAAAGATTTACACTAAGATAAAGAAACTACAATCTTTGTAGATCGTGTCCTTCTCTTCAAAATCTCCGTGTAGTAGTCTACGCGACTCCACTTGAAGTTGGATCGAGCTTCCTTTGTGATCTTCGTGCTGAAGATGATCCACCCAAAGATCCTTTAATCCAAGCTACCTCTTCATTAAACTTACTTTAGTGAAGGAAACACACTATGCCTAAGTGTTAATCAAGTGTAGGATGGTGAAGTAGAGGTTTAAAGCTCACTAGGTTTGTCTAAAGCCTTATGATTCACATCACATGTGAGGGTTGGGGCTTGGAGGTGGAGGTGAAGAAAATGGAGAGAGCTAGAGAGATGAGCTCAAGAAATAGTTAAGGCAAAAATGAACCAAGTCTTAGATGGCTTAAAACCCTCACATTGTTGAAGCAACCAATATCCATCAATATAGAATTGTAACCATACTTCAATAGTGTTGGATGATGAATAAATAAATATAAAAGTCATGCCTTGCACCATACTACAAAAGTCTCCCCATTTTTCCACCTCATTTTCTATTTTATCAAAATAGAAAATCTAATCGTGCTTCATATATATATATATATATATATATATATATATATATATATATATTATGAAGAAAATAATTAGTGAGCTATAATATTAGTTAATGTATAATTATATCAAATATAAATACACATCAAATTATTAAATCAACACTTAATTTAATAATCTGGTTATATCACATATAACCGACTAATATCATTTATCTGTATATCACATTATCAAATCAACACTTGATTCAATAATCCGGTTATATCACATATAACCTAACTGATATCAAATAACCGCCAGATTAGAATACGGTATCACATACTCGTATTTAATCAGGCCCCCGAACATATCAACATATGTGCCCTACTTCGTTTCGCTTGAACTAGGAAATCTCTGTGTGGGACTCTAAAAACTCATCAATACGCCATCAGTAGGTAATGATCACATCAGTCATCCACAAGCCGTCAGCGGTACTAGCTGGACATAACGGCTATCCAGGTATTGAGCGGATAGAAGATCAACAAGTAAGCTTGTCCAAACTCCCATGAAGCCAATAAGTAACACTTACCGTACAGTCCGGTCTCTTGGTCTGATATGTCGCATATCAAGTCTAGGGATGGAATCATCAGACCCCAGTAACTTGATAAGTCATGCTAATGTATGGCTTATAACGGTTCGAGAAACTACTGATAACACTTACCAGTAAATCTCATCAGCCCTGGCCAGGACTTACTGTTATAGCCAATCGAGCATAGCGCAACAACAACTCCCAATACCGAGAGAGACAAAACCCCTTCTATCGCTCACTGCCTCCATGTGACTCGGGACTGTACCCAAAACCCACCTGTTTGCACGACCCCTTTGAGCCGTGGTAGGGAGGAAATCAAAGCACAGTGGGAACCACACAAGACACTATGACAATCTCGGGTCTACAGATTAACATGTACCAGTGTCACCAGAGAACTGCTATCTGACGATAGATATAGTACCAACTAGGAGTTCTCGGCGAGTCATGTTCAGTGTATCCATTCTCTAATAAGCACCTGTTTACAATCGATGTCAAACACCAATGGTTATGGGATCAACCATCGCCCCCTACAGGGTCAAGAAACGCACACACTAGTCTACTCTGAAATATCGATGCCTTGTCTCGATATCCCCTCGACTGGGAACAATTAAAGGATGTGCTTGTGGACTACACAAGTCCCAGTAGTATGATCCGCATCATAGTCCTAGTAGTCAAGCAAACATCATAAGGGCTTTATCAACATGTATCGGAGAGACAGTATAATAATACAAGTGTACATGTTAAGATAAAGAGCAACCAGATAGTATACTATCATGTCAAGCAAGAAAGTCCTCTATATATATGTCCAAGCATCCACTATATCATACAATAATGGCCTCTGAGGCATACATATTCCTAACAATCTCCCACTTGCACTAAGGCCATGTGTTGTAGTATCTCATACCCAACATCCCAAAAAGTCTCTCAAACTGCGTCTGGGGGAGGGCCTTCGCTAGTGGATCCGCTACGTTGTCCTTCGTGCCGACTCTTCTGATTTCGATCTCCCGTCGATCTACTATCTCCCGAATTAGGTGATACCGTCTAAGAATATATCTAGATCGCTGATGGGACCGGGGTTCCTTGGCCAATACCACGGCTCTATTGTTATCATAATACACAGGTATTGGATACTCAATGGTTGGAACCACACCAAGTTCAGTTATGAACTTCTTCATCCAGACAGTCTCTTTGGCAGTATCGTTGGCAGCGATGTATTCAGCCTCCATCGTCGAGTCTGCTACGGTATCTTGCTTGGAACTCTTCCAACATATCGTCCCTCCATTGAGGGTGAAGACAAAACCCGAGATCGACTTACTGTCGTCCTTATCACTCTGGAAGCTCGAATCGGTAAAGGACTCCACCTGGAGTTCACCGTTACCATACACCAAGAACCTTTCTTTAGTCCTTCTCAAGTACTTAAGAATGTTCTTAACAGCTGTCCAGTGCTTTTCCCCAGGATCTGATTGATATCTACTCACTACACCTAGTGAGGAAACTACATCCGGTCTGGTACATAACATCGCATATATGATAGACCATATATATATATATATATATATAGAGAGAGAGAGAGGATGGTGTTAGGAATATGTATGCCTTAGAAACCATTATTGTATATTATAGTGGATGCTTGGAAATATATATATAGGACTTTCTTGCTCGACATGATAGTATGCTATCTGCTTGCACTTTATCTTAACATATTCAGTTGTATTATTAGACTGTCTCTCTGATACATGTTGATAAAACCCTTAGGATGTTAGGTTGACTACCAGGACTATGATGCAGATCATACTAGTGGGGCGTGTGTAGTCCACAAGCACATCCTTTAATAGTTCCTAGTCGAGAGAATATCGAGACAGGGCATCGATATTCCAGAATAGACTAGTGTGTATGTTTCTTGACCCTCTATGGGGCGATGGTTGATCTCATAACCATTGGTATTTGACATCATAGATTGTACACAGGTGCTCATTAGAGAATGGGTACACCGAAAAGGACTTGCCGAGAACTCCTAGATGGTATCATACCTATCGTTAGATAGCAGTTCTCTGGTGACACTTGTACATGTTAGTTTGTAGACCTGAGATCGTCATAGAGTCTTGTGTGGTTCCCACTGTGATTTGATTTCCTCTCTACCAAGGCTTAAAGGAGTCGTGTAAACAGGTGGATTTTGGGTACAGTCCCGAGTCACATGGAGGCAATGAGCGATATGAGGGGTTTCGTCTCTCTCGGTATAGGGAGTTGATGTTGCGCTATGCTTGCGCTATGCTCGATTGGCTATAACAGCAAGTCTCTGGCCAGGGCTGATGAGATTTACTGGTAAGTGTTATCAGTAGTTTCTCGAATGGTTATAGGCCACACATCGGCATGACTTATCAAGTTACTGGGGTCTGACGATTCCACCCTTAGACTTGATATGCGACATATCAGATAAAGAGACCAGATTGTACGGTAAGTGTTGCTTATAGGCTTCACGGGAGTTTGGACAAGCTTGCTTGTTGATCTTCTATTCGCTCAATACCTGGATAGCTGTTACGTCCAGCTAGTACCGCTGACGGCTTGTGGGTAACTGATGTGATCATCACCTACTGCTGGCATATTGACGAGTCTTTAGAGTCCCACATAGAGGTTTCTTAGCTCAAGCGAAACGAAGTAGGGCACATATGGTGATATGTGCGGGAGCTTGATTAAATACGAGTATGTGATGTCGTATTCTAATCTCGCGATATTTGATATCGGTTAAGATTATATGTGATATAACCAGATTATTGAATCAAGTGTTGATTCAATGATTTGCCGTATGTATATATATTTGATATTGGCTGGTTGTATATGATATGACCAGATTATTGAATCAAGTGTTGATTTAATGTAGTATTGAATATTTGTCGGTTATATGACCAGGTTATTGAATCAAGTGTTGGTTTGATAATTTGATATACATATTCATATGATATTAGTCGGCTATATATGATATAACCGGGTTATTGAATCAAGTGTTGATTTAATAATTTGATATATAATTATATTTTATATATTAATATATATTAACTAATATTAGCTCACTAATGAATTTCTTCTCTTATATATATATATATATATATATGTATATAATTTACTTTTGTGTCATGATGGATGATACATGGAACATGGGTGTATGAGACTCACACCATGGCTAAAGATAATTAGGGCGATTAGTTTTTAGAGTAAATCAAAATGAGGTGGAAATGAGCATGGCTTAAGATACTTATGGAAGCATGTAGAAGCCATGACTCATCCCACTAATTTTGTTTTACTCTATATATTTTCTCACCCTAATCCTTATCTTTAAACAAAATCGGTTCACAAGTTTGCTTCTACCTGCTCTCGGATCTTTTGCAATCTGGCATCGCCAATTTGGGCTTCTTTGATCCGATCCACTGATGTGAACTGAATTTGCATATTCATAAGTGACGAGGGTACCCCTGGCATGATTACCTCTGTCTCTAACTCATTGAGGTCCTGCTGATTTCTCCAGTGTGTTGTCCAACTTAAAACCATCGGCCGTCGAGTCAAAGCGTCAGCGACTACATTCACCTTTTCTGGATGATACTGTAGATTTATATCAAACTCTGCCATCAATTCCAGCCATCTTCTTTGCCTCAAGTTGAGCTCTTTTTGAGTGAAAAAAGTACTTCAACTCTCATAGTCGGTATAAATTTCCACTTTCTCCCCCAATAAATAATGCCTCCAAATTTTCGGGGCGAAAATTATCGCGGCAAGCTCCAAATCATGGGTTGGGTAGTTACGTTCGTGTATCTTCAACTGTCTCGTTACATACGTCACTATCTTGTCGTGCTGATACTTTGCACCACTAAGTCCCTTCCCCAAAGTATCATAGTGGATGTCTGGGTCCGTTAGGGATGCGATCGTTACGATCTACCCTCCTTAGAATAACTTCATATTTGAAATTTTCAATGGCTTAAGCCACTATCAAGCACGGAAATCAATAACTGTTAGATATGTATGCCCTAGAGGCCATTATTGTATAGTACTAGTTTATATAATACATTTTGGAAGCTTGGGATATATATATATATACGGGTTTGCGACAGTCTTGCTCAATATAGTAGTATACTACTTAGTTTGTTTCTATCTTAATATGTGTATATGTTTCTTTTAACATATCGCTAATACATATTGATGGAGCCCTTAGGATCTTTGCTTGACTACCGGCGTTATGATGGCGATCACACTAGTGGGGGTTGGGTAGTCTATAAGCACATCCTTATACAGGTCCCTGGTCGTAGGATTATCGAGATAGGGCATCGATACTCCAAAGTAGACTGGTGCATACGCTTCTCGTCCCAGCAGGGGAGATGGTCTGTCCCACAGCCATCAGTACGTCGTACTGGAGATAGTATGCAGGTGCTCGTGAGGTTACGAGTACACTGGACAGGACTCGTCGGGAACTGTTGGATGGTATTATACCTATCGTCAGTTAACAGTTCCCAGGTGACATGAGTACAGCTTAGTCCGTTGACTTGACGCTGTCACTTCGCCTCGAGTGTGTTCCCGCTATTCTTAGATTACTACCCTACCACGGCTCTATTGAGTCGTGCAAGCAGGTAGTAGTTGGGTGCAGTCCCGAAGCACTTGGAGGCAGTGACGGTTAGACAGGATTCGTCTCTCCCGGTATTAGGGGTTGATATCGCGCTGTGTCTAGGAGAGCCATTACACAAAGTCCCCGGTCAGGGCAAGCGAGATTTATTGGTAGTGTTTCCAGTAGTTTCTCAGGGTGTTCTGGGCTACACTCCGACACGACTTGTACCGCTATTAGGGTCCGACGTTTACCGCCCCCCTAGGCCCGACATGCGATACTCTTAGACGAACAGACCGGACTGTACGGAGATTGTAACATTCAGGCTCAGTAGGAGTTCGGATGGGTTCACCTCATCGGTCTTCTTGTCGGCATCTACCTGGGGACCGTTACGTACAGCTAGTACCGCTTGCGGCCTATGGTTAAACCCACTGCCAGCGTAGTGTCGAGTCTTTAGAGTCCCACACAGAGGGTTGTTCACCTTTGGGCGAAACGAGATAGAGGTCGTATGGTTTTACGACAGGGTTTGTTCACATATACGTACCTGTGCGTGTTCGGTGTTCGGGCAGTTGATACTAGTGGGCTTTGGTTTAAACCAGATCCTAGTATTTGGTTTTGGATTGGTTCGGTCTCTTTGTATTCGTGTTCCTCGGAAGACGAATGCGGGTGTGTATACACAGTTGACAGAGGCAGAGGAGCCTCATTAGGGTTTTGACCATTGACTTGATTAAAACCATAATGAGATGGAGGAAATTGATTAATGTGTTTTAATTAGAGATAATTGTATCATGGTTAATTGGTTTGACCATTTGACTAAGTTGACCCATGTTGACTTAGATATTTTTGTCTGCATGTTTAGCATTAATTGTGACATGATAATGGTTAAATCAACATCAACCATGACAATTTATCCTAATTAAAATTATCATTATTCTTTTTGTTGATATGAGAGTTATCTCCTCATTTTTCATGATACATTCTCTCTCTTGCAAGCTTTCTCCTCTTCCTCTCTCAAGGCTCTCTTGTTTCATGAGTTGAAAATCAAGAGTTTTGTGAGATCAAACTACCAAAACATATCTCTACTCACTCTAGGGTTCTTAGTCTAGCATGCCAAGCACTCTAGTTACTTCATTGTTGAGGTAGGAGCTCAAGGTAGAGGCCTTCGGGTGGATCTTTCTTTGACAAAGAGAAGACGGTGAGGAGGAGTCATCTACACCACTCCAAAGAGCTCACAAGAAGAGGAAGCAACACAAGAAGAGAAGGAGTTCAAGACCAAGGTATAATCATCTAACCTAGTAGTTAAAAACTCTAAGTTAGTTTGTTAGTTTTTCTTTAGCAAAGATCCTTCATGGTTGGTCTATATTTCCTTGTGAGAAAATTTTGATTTTTACCTATTCCGCCTCCCCGAAAGTACCGGGGTGGGTAACATAGACCTTTCAATGGTATCAGAGCCAGGCTAAACAACAACTAACATGTTAGCAAAGTCGTTAGAACTTCGATCACGAAAAAAAATCCCGAAAACACACCAAAACTTGTATTTTCTGTCGATTTTTAAAACAGGCCTAAAAATATTTTCAGTGACATGAAAAATACAAGCAGGCTTTTTAGAGAAAACTGTAGAAATTTGGGCGCCTGAATCGCTCATAAGACCGCGGATCCACGGCCGATCCAAGCGATCCACCGCGGATCCGCGGCCGAGTCAACTCGGCCGCGCACCAAAATTCTTCTGGGTTCTCTGTGTTGGTTATGTGTATTCTGGAAGTTTTGTTTCTGCCCAGATTTGTCAGAGTACTGGATTTACTTGGGGTAGATTCAAATACAGTTTTTGATCGAAGTTCTATAAACTTTAGCTAATTGGATTATATCTGTAATGTGATATATGTACTGAATGTCTACTAATCGCTATACGTCAATTAGTGGGGGTTGTACATATCTGCGATCTATAATGTTGGATTGTGTATATGAACTTGTTGGATCCTCGTGGATGAATAGCCGGGGTTGTGAAATGAGTGTTTATTTATCTTTCATGTTGTAAATTGTAAATTGATGTAATATTATTTCATGGTCGCACATCCGGGTTAAGGTTGTAGCCACCATTGTATATTATTTCTTTTACTATTTTTGCTCCTAGGATAGACCCAAGGTGGGGTGCACAAACTATCGGGTACTTTGAAATGCTGAGTGGCCTACTCACGTTGTTGAGGGAGGCTGCTTCACTTCGGCTATTTGGCGGGTAGTTTGCCGCACCCGTAGGGGTCTAGGGTGGGGTTTGGCTATTCATCACGACCGTGTAATCTGTCTTTCGTTCCAGGCTTGAACGAAACGCGGATTCCTAGCATATCCAATGTATTCATCTGTGATATGGAATGACTATCATTGCGTCTGACGAATGTATATATATCTATATATCATATCTAGTAGACGTTGCTTATGTTTTGCATCTGCGCTAGTCCAGCCCCCGCTCTGTCGTTAGTTAAGTAACCTAACGGGTGATGACGGGGCCCCGTGGCGAATACGGATGGTATAAGCGTACGTTATAATTCGTTGTTTTCTGCAATGGTAGGATTAATTGATGGGATGCATTATATTAATGCAAAGAAAAACAAACCTAAAAGATATTGCTGGAACAATTTTCAAAAAGCTGTTATTGCAAGGACGTTCTCTTTTGTTTTGCACAGAGGTATTCGGTTATGAATATCCAGCACCTCATTCGACGAGGCAAGGGCCGAGATCCCTTCATCGGGAGTGACCCCTTAGACAGAGGTTTGCGTCTGGGTAATAACTTCACTATAGTCGATTATTTTTGCTTTGCATCATGGTATTCAGTTTGGAATATCCTGCACCTCATTCAACGAGGAAAGAGCCGAGATCCCTTCACAGGGAGTGACCTCTTTAGCAAAAGTTTTCGCCACTATATATTTACAAAGCTATCAGGTTCCTTCAGCGAAATCAAGTTCATTACGTTAACGGGTTTTTCGCCAAAAACCCAGCCGTAGCCCTCCGTTGTTTCAGATAATTAATACTTAGTATTCGTGCTGCGTTTGTTGATTATTCGTCAAGGCACAATGAACGGTAGCTAAGTAATAATTCTCTGTTGCACTGATAGATGCGATTGGTTAGGACGGTCGCATGATTTTGTTGATTATTCGTCAAGGATCATGCGGGTGGGTCTAATGCAATCCTGGATAACGACGGGTTGAACTTGACTAGGACCTTTTGATTTGTTGATTATTCATCAAGGTCACTTGGGTCCTAGGGGAAAAAACCACATTGGGAGTTTCAAATATACAGGAAACTTGCAGATTTAGCATACCTTCTGGAGTGTTGTGACTAGAGTGGATTCCATCTAGGTCATTACACAATGATAGTTGGATCCCGATCCCACTGATGAGTAGGATTACTCTCGGGAAATTATTTCACTTAACAATCAATGTTATAAACCAGGTAGGTGTGTAAAACGGTGTTAGCGAGGCTACGCCTCCAGGGAAAAGAGGTTATGTAATTAAAGAACTTCGCGAAAGCGTTGGAAAACCTCCCTCGAAGTACCAACACTAGCCTGGCTGAAAGGTTAAGCAAGTATTGTGACGAGTGATTAAATCCTGACTAGTTCTTCTTTTAGGGTTTGAAGAAGAATTTGAGGAAACAGTGGGAGTCATCCTGATTAGATAAATTAATAACCAATCTAATCTTGCAAGAGCGCACGCTGAGTGTTTCTTTTTCTCTCTCTCCAGGTAGCAACCATTTCACGCCCTAATCAAGATAATAAAATGTATCGCTTGACCGATCCGAATTCTTATTCGGGGCTGGGGAACGTCAGTTCAGCTCTAACTTACGACAACAGTCATAAGTATGAGTAAGAGAAAGAGAATTGTAAGGATTCCAAGGAGACCCAGTTGAAGAAGAAGCATAGTATTGCATCTACTTCAGGTGTTCTTGTAATTGAGAACTGCTTTTCGGTCAGCCCTACCTCCTGGGTACTTGATACCGGATCAGGATCTTATATCTATAATTTATTGCAGGGACTGATAAAAAGCAGGAAAGTTGCACCTAGTGATATTTCCCTCAGGGTAGGGAACGGAGCACAAGTTAATGCTGCAGCCGTCGATGAATATCACCTAGTGTAGCCAAATGGCAATACTATGATTTTGAACAATTGCTACTATGTACCTTCCATGGTTTGCAACATAATATCAGTGTCTTTACTCAATAAAGATGGATATAACTTTGTTCTTGATAGAAATATCATGAACATTTACCTTGATAGGGTACTGGTTGCAGAAGGTACACTGAGTAATGGTATCTATGTTCTAAATCAGAATACAGTTCTAAATCAGAATACAGTTCTCAATATTCAAAACACACGCAAGAGGAAGAGTTCAGATACGAATGAATCCTACTTGTGGCATTGTAGTGTAAGTCCACGTTGCTCACCCCGATGCTTGCGGGGAGGCGGAAAACGGAATAAAAAACGGATTTTTATCACTTTAGGCAACATGGACTAGACAAAGAAGGATCTTTGCTAAACAAAAACAAGCTAAAGCTAACTAGAAACTAGCTAAGGGTAGAATGGTTATACCTAGGGCTTTATGTCCTTCTCTCCTTGCTCCTTGGAGTAGTGGAAAGAGGTCACCTTTGTCGTCTTCTCACGTCGAAGAAAGATCCACCCGAAAGCCTCAACCTTTGGCTTCAACTCCAAGCTAGAAGTAACTAGGGTGCTAGAAGTGCTAATCCTAGAACCCTAGATGAGAGTAGAGATTATCAAGAAGAGATTTTTCTCAAGCTCAAGTGTTTCTCAACACATGAGAGGGGAGAGCTTGAGGGAGAGGAAGAACAAGAGAGAGAAAGTAAATGATAGAATGAGAGAATAATAACCATTCTCACACATATGTGTGAATTATTATTAATTGATAATTAGCTAGATAATTGTCATGGTTAATCAAGACATGACCATTATCATTTCATATTTAATGCTAATTGCAAGGATCAAAGAGCATCTTTTATATGGAATGATGATGGTCAACATGTCAACTACGGTCAACAAGTCAAGATAGTCAAATGGTCAATAACCATAACCATGCACAATTATATTAAACTAATATCAATTAACCATAATACACACATAAGCATTAGGGTTAATAAAATGACAATAGTCATTAACCCTAATCAAAGTCCTCTCCCTCTGTCTCAAGCAACTGTGCATACGCACCCGTATTCGTGATCCGAGGAACACGAATACAATGAGAAAAACCAATCCCAAATCATATACTAGGATCCGGCTTAAACCAAAGCCCGCTAGTATAAGCTGTCCGGACAGTAAACGTGCACAAGTGCGCGGATGTGAACGAACCCTGTCGCAAAACCATGCGACCTCTACTCATTTTGCCTAAAGGCGAATAGCTCTCTGTGTGGGACTCTAAAGACTCGACACTACGCTGGCAGTGGGTTTAACCACAGACCGCAAGCGGCACTAGCTGTACGTAACGGTCCCCAGGTAGATGTCGATAAGAAGACTGACGAGGTGAACCCCATCTGAACTCCTACTGAGCCTGTATGTGACAGTCTCCGTACAGTCCGGTCTGTTCGTATGATACATCGCATGGCGGGCCTAGGGGGGCGGTGAACGTCAGTCCCCTAATAACGGTACAAGTCGTGTCGGAGTGTAGCCCAGAACACCCTGAGATAACACTGGAAACCTACCAGTATATCTCGCTTGCCCTGGCCAGGGACTACTCATGTAATGGCTCTCCTGGACACAGCGCGATGTCAACCCCCAATACCGGGAGAGACGAATCCTGTCTAACCGTCACTGCCTCCAAGTGCTTCGGGACTGCACCCAAAAACTACCTGTTTGCACGACTCCTTTGAGCCGTGGTAGGGTAGTAATCAAAGTGCAGTGGGAACACACTCGAGGCGAAGTGACAGTGTCAAGTCAGCGGACTAAGCTGTACTCATGTCACCTGGGAACTAATAACTGACGATAGGTATAATACCAACCAACAGTCCCCGACGAGTCCTGTCCAGTGTACTCGTAACCTAACGAGCACCCGTATACTATCTCAAGTACGACGTACTGACGGCTGTGGGACAGACCGTCTCCCACACTGGGATGAGAAGCGCATACGCTAGTCTACTCCGGAGTATCGATGCCCTGTCTCGATAGTCCAACGACTAGGGACCTGTATAAGGATGTGCTTATGGATTACCCAGCTCCCACGAGTGTGAGCGCCATCACAACGCTGGTAATCAAGCAATAATCCTAAGGGCTCTACTAATATGTATATCAGCAATATGCTAAAAGAAACACATGCACATATTAAAGCAGAGACAAACCAAGTAGCATACTACCATTTCGAGCAAGATTGTATATACAACTGTGAATATCCCAAGCTTCCATCAAGTAATATACAAACTAGTATGATACAGTAATGGCCTCTAGGGCATATACACTAACAATCTCCCACTTGCACTAAGGCCATGTACTGGCGTATCGAAGACCTATCATCTTGATCAGCCGCTCGAACTGAGTCTGGGGCAAGACCTTGGTGAATGGATCTGCCGTGTTATCTTCTGAAGCAACCCTCTGAACCTCGATCTCCTGGCGATCCACGATCTCCCTGATCAGGTGATACCGCCTCAAGATGTGTCTGGATTTCTGATGGGACCTGGGTTCCTTCGCTAAAGCTATAGCCCCGTTGTTGTCGCAATACAGAGGTATTGGGTCAACAATGGACGGAACCACCTGAAGTTCTTTCAAGAACTTCCTCATCCAGACAGCTTCTTTTGCGGCATCAGATGCAGCGATGTATTCCGCTTCCATAGTCGAGTCAGCAACGGTTTCCTGTTTGGAGCTCTTCCAACACACCGCCCCTCCATTGAGGGTGAAGAAAAAACCCGGCATGGACTTGGAATCATCCTTGTCACTCTGGAAGCTGGAGTCAGCAAAGGCCTCAATCTGGAGGTCTTTTCCGCCATAAACCAAGAACATCTCCTTAGTCCTTCTCAGGTACTTGAGAATGTTCTTTACTGCTATCCAATGCTTCTCCCCAGGGTTTGACTGATACCTGCTTACTACACTCAGTGCATAAGCCACATCCGGTCTGGTACACAGCATCGCATACATTATAGAGCCCACCGCAGAAGCGTAGGGTATAATAGACATGCGATCCCTTTCCAAATCAGTCTTGGGAGACATCTCTTTGGAGAAGGTGATCCCGTGACAAGCCGGTAGATTACCGCTCTTGGAATCTTCCATACTGAATCTCTTCAGTATGGTGTCGATGTACCTGGACTGCGAAAGTCCTAATATCCTCTTGGATCTGTCACGGTAGATCCGGATACCCAGAATGTATGAGGCATCACCCAGGTCTTTCATGGAGAACCTGTGTGACAAGAACCCCTTGACAGATTGTAGCATAGGAATGTCATTTCCTATTAAGAGAATGTCATCCACGTATAAAACGAGGAATACTACAGTTCTCGCTACAAATCTACAATAGATGCATGGTTCATCTGGATTTTTGATAAAGCCAAATTCCTTGACCGTCTCATCAAAACAGATGTTCCAACTCCGCGATGCCTGCTTTAGTCCATAAATGTACTTAAGCAACTTGCACACCTTTCCGCTGCTCCCACTCTGAATGAAACCCTCTGGCTGGTCCATATAGACACACTCCTCTAAATGTCCATTTAGGAAAGCTTTCTTTACGTCCATATGCCAAATCTCATAATCATGGAAGGCAGCAATGGCAAGAAGGATCCGAATGGATTTCAGCATAGCTACTGGAGAAAAGGTTTCGTCATAGTCCAAACCAGGTCTTTGACGAAAACCCTTTGCAACCAGTCTAGCTTTATAGGTCTCAACCTGTCCATCTACACCAATCTTCCTTTTGAAGATCCACTTGCATCCTACGGGTTTTACCCCATCTGGAGCAATGTCCAACGTCCATACTTTGTTGGTGTACATGGACTCCATTTCGGTCCGCATTGCATCCAGCCATTTTACCGAGTCGACGCTCTGAATGGCTTGCTGGAAGCTAGTAGGCTCATCACAATCTATGATGCAATCCTCTCTATCCCCGTCAATGAGAAAACCGTAGTATCTCTCGGGCGGATGAGACTGCCTACTACTCCTGCGGAGTGGCGTGGGAATGTCCCGATCTTTCGAACCCTCTGGTTCTACTAAGCTTTCAGTAATAGCTTGTGGTTCTGGAATTTCTTCCAGTTCTATTGCGCTCCCACTTATTTCTTTTTCTGAGAACTGATGTTCCAGAAAATGGGCATTACGAGAAACAAGGACTTTTTGTTCCTCTGCGTAATAGAAAAGATACCCCCTGGAGTTCTTTGGGTATCCCACAAACTTGCACAATACTGAGCGTGCCTCGAGCTTGTCCGCATGCTGCTTTTTGACATAAGCTGGACATCCCCAAATCTTCAAGTATTGAAGATAGGGTTTCTTCCCACTCCATAACTCATATGGTGTGGTAGGCACAGTCTTAGTGGGAACTCGGTTCAAAAGGTATGCAGCTGATTCTACCGCATATCCCCAGAACGATCGCGGCAACTCAGCGTTACTCATCATGGACCGTACCATATCCAATAGGGTTCGGTTCCGTCTCTTCGATACACCGTTATGTTGCGGAGTGTATGGAGGAGTAAGCTGAGAGAGAATTCCATTCTCTTTTAAGTAACCCAGGAACTCGGCACTCAAGTATTCACCACCTCGATCAGATCTTAGTGTCTTGATATTTTTGCCTGTTTGTTTTTCCACTTCATTCTTATATTCCTGGAACTTTTCAAAAGCTTCGGATTTATGCTTCATCAAGAAGACATGTCCGAACCTTGAGAAATCATCCGTAAAAGTAATGGAGTAAGAATAACCGCTTCGTGCATGTGTAGACATTGGACCGCACACGTCGCTGTGTACGAGTCCCAAGAGCTCGCTCGCTCTTACTCCGTGTCCAGTGAACGGAGTCTTTGTCATCTTTCCTTTGAGACAGGATTGATAAGTTGCATACGATTGATATTCGAACGGATCCAAATATCCTTCTGCATGTAACTTAGTCAACCTTCTCTCATTGATGTGACCTAGTCTACAATGCCATAAGAAAGTTTTATGGATTTCTGGAGACTTTCTTTTGTGTGTATTCTGGACATTGAAAATCTGTGGTTGGTTTAATACGTATATACCGTTGTTCAATGTACCTGACCCAATCAAAGCTTGATTAAGGTGAATGTTCACTACATTACTTACAAATGCAAATTCATAACCTTCTTTAGATAATAAAGATACAGAAATGATATTACAGGTTGCATTTGGTACATAATAACAACTACGGAAAACCAAAAAATGTCCATCCGACAATCCCAGGTGATAGTCCCCCACGGTCTCAGCATCCATGCTAGCACCGTTTGCAACTCTGAGGATCATGTCACCTGCCTTCAAAACTGTACGGTTTCTCAAAGCCTGCAAAGAATTACAGATATGAGATCCTGATCCGGTATCCAATTCCCAGGAAGTAGAGTTTATTGATAGACAGTTTTCAATAACATACACACCTGAAGCTGAAACCGCAACTCGCTTCAAATCCTGTGTTCTGGCCTTCCAAGCCTTGCAATCCTGTTTCCAGTGACCACTTTTGTGACAATAGAAGCATTCTTCCTTCCCCACCAGCTTTCCCGCTACCTTTGTTGCTTTTCCTTTTCCCTTCGTATCCACTTTACTGACACCGCCTCTTGGTTTGGCGGGGGCTTTCTTCTTCTTACCCTTGGCTTTCGCCCTGGATCTAGAAGAGGAAGATCCTCCTACAAACAAAGTGGGTGTCTCCCTACCTTTCTGTAGGGTGCCCTCAGCACTCCTCAACATGTTCAAAAGTTCGGAAAGTTCAACCTCCTTTCCTTGCATGTTGAAGTTAAGGATAAACTGGGCGTAAGTGGAAGGAAGGGACTGGAGAATCAAATCAGTATAGAGTTCATTCTCCAACGTGGTCCCAAGGTCCGCGAGCTCCTCTATGTAGCCAATCATCTTAAGCACGTGTTCCGCTACCGATGATCCGACGGCCAACCTTGCCGAAAACAACTTCTTCAACACTTCGTATCTGGCGATACGAGACTGCTCTCCATACAGTTCTTTTGTATGAAGAAATATGGACTCTAGGTCCATATTCTCGTGCCTCCTCTGATGTTCGTTGTCCATCGAGGCTAGTACGAGGCATTTGGCCTTCGCGCAATCTATTTCCCATGTCTTGTAGATTTCCCTATCTACGACACTGGTTTTGGGACCTGAGACAGGGGGAGCTTTGGTGGTAAGGACATACCCTAACTTGTCGTAAGTGATTGCCATCTTGACATTCCTGAGCCAATCTTTGTAGTTTGGCCCTGTCAATATGTTTTTATCTAGTAATAACTTAAGTCCGGTCATGTTGAATGGTCGCTGCAATTAGGAGAGAGAAAAGAAACACTTTAGCATGATGCTCTTGCAAGTTTAGAGTGGTTTTTAGTTTGTCTAAACTGGATGGCTCCCACTGTCTCTCGAATCCCTTCTCAAACCGTAAAGAAAGGATTAGTCAGGATCAATCTCACCGTACAATACTTGATTAACCGTTCAGCCAGGCCAGTGTCGGTACTTCGAGGGAGGTTTTCCAACGCTTTCGCGAAGTTCCTTAATTTAAGAACTTCTTTTCCCTGGGGGCATAGCCCCGCTAACACCTTTCTAGACACCTACTAGGTTTATAGCATTGATCGTTAAGTGAGAGTTTTCCCGAGGAGTAGCATATACTCACAGTAGGATCGGGATCCAAATATCATCGCGTGATAAAACCGAAGGAATCCTACCAGAATTATCACACTCCAAATGGTATGCAACGCTAGCAAGTTTCAGTACTTATGAAACTCCCGATGTGGATTTTTGCCCCATGCTCTTATGACCTTAGCGTGGGGTCAAAATGTCATAAGTCACATGTCAAGTTCTTCCCATCATTATCCCGGTTAATTTGAACCCACCCGTACCTACCCTTGACGTAGGCCAAAATGGCAGTACGACTGTCTCAAACCAACGCATTCTATCTATGCAACAGATAAATATCCGGCAGCTACCAATCACTATGCCTTGGCGTGAGGTCAAAATACATAGCTTGAATACTACCGAATATTTAACTGAAATGATGGAGGGCTACGGATGGTTTTGGCGAAACCGTGAACGTAGTGAACTTGATATAATCGATGGAACGAGATAGCTTTTAAAAGGAGTGGTTCAAGCTCCGCGTTTAAAAGTTTAGTTTTGAAAAGAACCGAGTGGTTTTCAAAGTGTTCCAATCGACTTTTACTTGGTTTATTTTCTTGCATTAGTTCTTTTAATGCGTCCCATCATTTAATCCTACCATTGCAGAAAACAACCAAAATATGACGTACGTTTATGCCATTCGCATTCGCCACGGGGCCCCGTCATCACCCGTTAGGTTACTTAACTAACGACAGAGCGGGGGCTGGGCTAGCGCGGCTGTAAAACATAAGCAACGCCTAAATAGTTATCATATATAAATATATAGCAATGATAGACATTACAGATCACAGATGAATACATTGGATATACTAGGAATCCGCAATCCGTTCGAGCCTGCAACGAAAAGCGGATTACACGGTCGCGGTGAGTAGCCAATACCCCACCCAAGACCCCTACGGGTGCGGCAAACTACCCGCCAAGTACCCGAAGCGAAGCAACCTCCCTCAACACCGTGAGTAGGCCACTCGGCACTTTGAGAAACCCGGTAGTTTTTGCACCCACTCCATGGGTCTATCCTAGGAGCAAAAACATTAAAAAGAATTATACAATGACGGCTACAACCCCGACCCGGTTATGCGGCCAAACAAATAAAAATATTACATCAATTTACATATTACAATGAATGAAAGAAAAAGAAACACGCATCTCACATCCACCCCGGCTATTCACCCGCGACAATCCAACGCATTCATATACACATTCCATCATCAAACACAGATCACAGATATGTATAACCCCGACTAATCGACATATAGCGATTAGCCGACGTTCAATACATATAAACATCACAGATATAACCCTTATAGTCAAAGTGTAGTGAAGTTCGATAAAAAATACGGATTTATAGGCCCCCAAAAACAAATTTCTATTCTGGAAAACCTGGGCACATATAAACCATCTTAAAAATCCCAAAACCAAGCCAGAAAAACACTGCACCAAACTCGACCCAGAGCCGAGCCAAAACGGCCGCGGTTGCGCGGCAATAGCTTGCTATTGCCGCGGAACCGCGGCGCTTTGAGCGAATCACTGGATCGTTTTTGGTGGCTTTCTTCACAAAACCCTGAGATGATTTTTGGAGTATGATTTATTTTGTTTTGAACAGAAAAAATTTTAACAGAAAGTTAGAGTTTTGAAAACTCGGTTTTTCGATTTTTTCCGATTGAACTTCCATACACTTTACTACCTAGCTAGTTTATGTTTAGTTAGGCTCTGATACCACTGTAAGTCCACGTTGCCCACCCCGGTGCTTGCGGGAAGGCGGAAAACGGAATAAAAAACGGATTTTTATCACTTTAGGCAACATGGACTAGACAAAGAAGGATCTTTGCTAAACAAAAACACGCTAAAGCTAACTAGAAACTAGCTAAGGGTAGAATGGTTATACCTAGGGCTTTATGTCCTTCTCTCCTTGCTCCTTGGAGTAGTGGAAAGATGTCACCTTTGTCGTCTTCTCACGTCGAAGAAAGATCCACCCGAAAGCCTCAACCTTTGGCTTCAACTCCAAGCTAGAAGTAACTAGGGTGCTAGAAGTGCTAATCCTAGAACCCTAGATGAGAGTAGAGATTATCAAGAAGAGGTTTTTCTCAAGCTCAAGTGTTTCTCAACACATGAGAGGGGAGAGCTTGAGGGAGAGGAAGAACAAGAGAGAGAAAGTAAATGATAGAATGAGAGAATAATAACCATTCTCACATATATGTATGAATTATTATTAATTGATAATTAGCTAGATAATTGTCATGGTTAATCAAGACATGACCATTATCATTTCATATTTAATGCTAATTGCAAGGATCAAAGAGCATCTTTTATATGGAATGATGATGGTCAACATGTCAACTAAGGTCAACAAGTCAAGATAGTCAAATGGTCAACAACCATAACCATGCACAATTATATTAAACTAATATCAATTAACCATAATACACACATAAGCATTAGGGTTAATAAAATGACAATAGTCATTAACCCTAATCAAAGTCCTCTCCCTCTGTCTCAAGCAACTGTGCAT
Organism: Agapanthus africanus; assembly: GCA_030015575.1. Taxonomy (NCBI): domain Eukaryota; kingdom Viridiplantae; phylum Streptophyta; class Magnoliopsida; order Asparagales; family Amaryllidaceae; genus Agapanthus; species Agapanthus africanus. The sequence continues at coordinate 422,728,906 of JASDDO010000031.1, forward strand.
ACGCACCCGTATTCGTGATCCGAGGAACACGAATACAATGAGAAAAACCAATCCCAAATCATATACTAGGATCCGGCTTAAACCAAAGCCCGCTAGTATAAGCTGTCCGGACAGCAAACGTGCACAAGTGCGCGGATGTGAACGAACCCTGTCGCAAAACCATGCGACCTCTACTCATTTTGCCTAAAGGCGAATAGCTCTCTGTGTGGGACTCTAAAGACTCGACACTACGCTGGCAGTGGGTTTAACCACAGACCGCAAGCGGCACTAGCTGTACGTAACGGTCCCCAGGTAGATGTCGATAAGAAGACTGATGAGGTGAACCCCATCTGAACTCCTACTGAGCCTTTATGTGACAGTCTCCGTACAGTTCTGTTCGTCTGATACATCGCATGGCGGGCCTAGGGGGCGGTGAACGTCAGTCCCCTAATAGCGGTACAAGTTGTGTCGGAGTGTAGCCCAGAACACCCTGAGATAACACTGGAAACCTACCAGTATATCTCGCTTACCCTGGCCAGGGACTACTCGTGTAATGGCTCTCCTGGACACAGCGCGATGTCAACCCCCAATACCGGGAGAGACGAATCCTGTCTAACCGTCACTGCCTCCAAGTGCTTCGGGACTGCACCTAAAAACTACATGTTTGCACGACTCCTTTGAGCCGTGGTAGGGTAGTAATCAAAGTGCAGTGGGAACACACTCGAGGCGAAGTGACAGTGTCAAGTCAGCGGACTAAGCTGTACTCATGTCACCTGGGAACTGATAACTGATGATAGATATAATACCAACCAACAGTCCCCGACGAGTCCTGTCCAGTGTACTCGTAACCTAACGAGCACCCGTATACTATCTCAAGTACGACGTACTGACGGCTGTGGGACAGACCGTCTCCCACACTGGGATGAGAAGCGCATACGCTAGTCTACTCCGGAGTATCGATGCCATGTCTCGATAGTCCAACGACTAGGGACCTGTATAAGGATGTGCTTATGGATTACCCAGCTCCCACGAGTGTGAGCGCCATCACAACGCTGGTAATCAAGCAATAATCCTAAGGGCTCTACTAATATGTATATCAGCAATATGCTAAAAGAAACACATGCACATATTAAAGCAGAGACAAACCAAGTAGCATACTACCATTTCGAGCAAGATTGTATATACAACTGTGAATATCCCAAGCTTCCATCAAGTAATATACAAACTAGTATGATACAGTAATGGCCTCTAGGGCATATACACTAACATGTAGACTTGGTCATATCGGAGAGAAAAGACTAAGTAAGTTATATAAAGATGGACTCTTGAATACATTCGAATTTTCATCTTATGAAACTTGTCAGTCTTGTCTCAAAGGAAAGTTGACCAAATCTCCGTTCACCGGACATGGAGAAAGAGCAGCAGAGCTCTTGGGACTCATACACAATGATGTGTGTGGTCCAATTGTTAGTTATATATATGCCCTAGAGGCCATTACTGTACATAGGATGTATATTGTAGTGGATGCTTGGACATATATAGGGATGACTTTCTTGCTCGACATGATAGTATGCTATTTGGTTACTCTTTACCTTAACGTGTACACTGATTGTCTCTCTGTTACATGTTGGTAAAGCCCTTAGGATGTGTACTTGACTGCCTGGACTATGATGCGGATCATACTAGTGGGGACATGGTAGTCCATAAGTACATCCTTCAAGGTCCCTAGTCGTGGGTGTATCGAGACGGGGCATCGATATACTAGAGTAGACTAGCGTATACCTTCTCGACCCATACAGATGGGTGATGGATGATCCCATATCCATTGGTGTTTGACATCAGAGATGATATAGGGGTGCTCAGTGGAGACTGGGTATACTGGACGGACTCGCCGAGAACTCCCAGATGGTATTATACCTTACGTCAGATGACAGTTCTCTGGTGACACTGGTACAGGTTAGTCTGTAGAACCGAGATCGTCATAGAGTCTTGTGTGATTCCCACTGTGCTTTGATTTCCACCTTACCACGTCCAAGAGGGCGTGCAAAACGGTGGTTTTTGGGTACAGTCCCGAATCACATGGAGGCAATGAGCGATAGGAGAGGATTCGTCTATCCCGGTATAGGGAGTTGATGTTGCGCTGTGTTCGATTAGCTATAACCGGAAATCCCTGGCCAGGGTTGCTGAGATTTACTGGTAAGTGTTACCAGTAGTTTCTTGAACTGTTATAGACCTCATATCGACACGACTTATCGAGCTACTGGGGTCTGACGTTTACCACCCCTAGGCGAGGTATGCGACATATCAGACGATCATACCGGACTGTACGGTAAGTGTTACTGGTTGGATTCACAGGAGTGTGAGCGGGCTTGCTCGTCGATCTTCTGATCGCTCAATACCCGGGTGGCCGTTACGTTTAGCAGACCGCTTGCGGCTTGTGGGTGCTTGATATGATCATCACCTGCTGCCGGCGTATTGACGATTCTTTAGAGTCCTACACAGAGGTTTCCTGGCTCAAGCGAAGCGAAATAGGAGCGCATATGAGATATGTGCGGGACCGAGAATAATGCGTGTATGTGATACCGTATTCTATTCTCGCGATGAATGTATCGATTGGTTGTATGCGATATAACCTAGTTATCGAATCGAGAATTGATTCGATAAGTCGATACATTGGATACTGGTCGGTCATATGCGATATGACCGGATCGTTAAATCAAGTGTTGATTTAATGATTTAATGTATAATTATATATTTGATATATTACTTTGCATTAACTAGTATTGGATCACTTAAAATGGATTTTCTCACTTGATGTGCACATTGTATATGTGATATATTTTTGTGCACTTGATTGTATCATGTTTGATGATACATGCAAGTTTGGGTGTATGTTTACTTTAAACCTTATTTAAGTGAATGGTTAGGGTTTTGTTATCTTTTCTTAACTATTTATTTTATTTATTTATTTTTGGGCAAGAAAAGAAATGGTTGCTTCTTTTGTTTGTTTCCTTGAAGCTTCAAGAAGCTTTGACCATTCTTGTTTCTTTCCTAAACCTAACCATTCACCTAACCATAGTTTATTCTCTACACTCAACCATGGTTGCATTATGATAAGAATGACTTGGATTTTCTTTTTAAGATAATCCTTTTTATTCTTCCTTCATCTTCATCTTCATCAAGCTTCATGAAAGCTTGCTACCTTCAATGGTGCCTTGTGAAAAAGAGGGAGAAATCCAAATCCAAAGTGAACCCACTTCCTATTTCTTCATCCTCTACCACTTGCCATGTAGTATAGGGTGTTTTCTTCACAAGTTTCATGACTTGGTGAAGTTGGAGCTTGATCTTGAGTTGCCTCGACGTAGATCATCTTCGGCATCGAAGTCGACGACCTAGCCCGATCATTTCTTCGACGAAACCATCGCTAGAGTCTGGGATCCGATGATCGCAGCGAAGGGACATCATCATGGAGCTAAGGAAGTGGAGGACTGGATCTACAAAGGTTGTATTTTCGTTCACTTTAGAGTTAAGTTGTTAACTTGTTGGTGTTTCGCCTAAAACTCTAGTCAACGATCGCATTAGGGTTTCTCGGCACCGGAAATTTTTAAATTTGGCATGCTTGATGCCTTGTGGAACCTCCTTAGTGTGCCTAGGAACCCTACAGTAGTATCAGAGCCTAGCTAGAGCCTTAGGCGATGCGTAGACGATGTTAGAAGTCCGATCGAACCCGAAACCCTAGTTTAAAACCCTTCTCTGTACATTTTTTCAAAACTGGGTTTTTTCCATATTAAAAATATGCAGAAAAATCAGTAGGGTTTTTTAGGGATTACTGTGAAGCACGTGCTCATGATTCTTCTAAAGCGCGGCGGAACCGCGGCACAAGCATGGCTCATGCGGCGGTTCCGCGGCCATTCAGTCAGATTAAATTTTGAAATTTGCACAGTAATTCCTATATTTTAGTGCTGTATTTTCTGGGAATTTTTAACTTCTACTCAAGAGTTGAGTTTTCTGGGTTGTATTGGGGACTCGGTGTTTCGATCGGGATGTTTAACTTCGTCTATAGGTTTTTCCGGATTATTTTAGAATATGTTAAAAAGGTTCGACCGGATATAAATATCCACTTTTTCTCCCGTCGGGAAATTTCCAAGTGTTGAATCTTTCCGTGGTTTAATAACGTTCTAAGTAGTGCAAGTAACGCGATGGACCCTCTAGAAGACAACAAACCTTAACTCGATTATGTGACCGTCTTGAACTGCACTTTGAACCTTCGGGTTTGGGGCAGTACGGCGTGCCACATGTGAGGCGTTGGCTTGACCCTTCTACGGCTGGACCGTTGGTACTGAGGCATGACCTGGATGTTTTTAAACTTATTTCATGTGTTGAGCTGTTTCGGGAAAACTTGGGTGTTTGAATGTTCGATCGGAAAGTTTAACATTTTCTGTTTATCTGGAATGTGATACAATACTTGGAATCCACAAGTAGTTATGAGATAGCTGATATGAATGTTATAAACATAGCACTTTAGTCTCACTTGATCGGTTGCCACGGAATTTTGATGCGATCAAAAGTCCGTCGCAATCACGTAGCGTACGCGGATACTCGCCGGTAAACTTAATAGATAGCCATGCCCCATAGCCCCGACAAAGTGACTGTAGGAGAACCCCGTCGCCGAAAGCATCCGTTCGGGTGCTCGCGGCAGCGGTGTTCCGCCTTGGTGCACTTTGTCGACGGCATCGGGGGTGCGGCTGCCTACTAAAGTTTGCGACGAGCATTCGATCAAAATTGCCGGGAATCTTGTTGAATTGCCCGACTTGATATTGAAAAGAGTTTTCGATAATGAGACTAAAATGCGGGGTTTATAATTGTTAGGCATGCGATGTCTAAGGAATTCATTTAGTTAGGCATGCGATGTCTAAAAATGTTGCGGATTCCAACTGCTGTTGTTTTACACTTTCTTTTCTATGACCGTAAGTGTAATATGTGATATCGCCGGTTTCATTGCTATATGTCAACGACAATTGGGATACGCATGTTTACTTACGTTGATGACATGTGATGTTATGTGTTGCTGGATATGTTATATTGGATCGTCGTGTTTGAATAGCCGGGGGGTTTTTATATGAGATGAGTGTTTTTCATTTTCATTCATGTAAAAACTTGTATGTAATATTCTTTTATTGGGGCACTTCCAGGTTGCGGAAGATGTCACATTTGTATATTATTTACTTTTCCGCACTAGGATAGACCCAAGGAGGGGAGCACAAGTAACCGGGTTCTGGAGTCCAGTGGGAGACCAACTCGAGGAGTCGAGTCCGGGTCTCCTAACTCTAGAATTGGTAGGGTTGCTTGCCGCTGTTTCCCCCAATCAGAGCAAGGCTCTGTTGAATTTTGAGAATTCAAAATTCGAAGCAACGCTTCGGTTTCCGTGCGCAGTGCGCAATTTGCCACGTGGCAGAGGCTGAATGGGCAGCGTAACGCACGAGACAGTGCGTCCCATCAGAGCAAGGCTCTTCAGAAAACGTAATTAAAGACTTAACTGCGCAAACGCATGGATGCGCGACACGTGTCTGCGCAAGCACACAGATGCGTGACACGTGTCTGCGCAGTTGCGCAGCCGCAGCTGCGCAAACACGCCGATGCGCGACACGTGTCTGCGCAAGCGCACAGATGCGTGACACGTGTCTGCGCAGTTGCGCAGCCGCAGCTGCGCAAACGCACAGATGCGCGACACGTGTCTGCGCAAGCGCACGGATGCGTGACGCGTGTCTGCGCAGTTGCGCAGCCGCAGCTGCGCAAGCGCACGGATGGACGACACGTGTCTGCACAAGCGCACGGATGCGTGACGCGTGTCTGCGCAGTTGCGCAGTCGCAGCTGCGCAAGCGCACGGATGCACGACACGTGTCTGCGCAAGCGCACGGATGCGCGACGCGTGTCTGCGCAGTTGCGCAGTCGCAGCTGCGCAAGCGCACGGATGCGCGACACGTGTCTGCGCAGGTGCGCAATCGCAACTGCGCAAGTGCTCGGATGCGCGACACGTGTCATTTGCTGGTGAGTTGCGCAACAACTGAATGAAGATTTAGATAAATCTTTTCTGTTCTCCTGTAAAACAGGAACCCTTGGATCAAAGATCCAATGGTGGGAAAATTCCCAAAATTATTCAGGAAAGATTTTGTTAACAAATCCAACAAATTTGTGGGCACTATAAATAAGACCCCAAGCCTCATTCAAAAGGCATCAAGGAGAGAATCAGAGAGAGAGTCAATCATCAAAAGAAAGCTCTTGAAAATTAATCAAGAACACAGAAGGAAAAAAAAGAAGAAGGTAAAATTTCTGAAGAACAGAAAATAAATAGTGCCTTGCACTTAATATGAACCCTAGGTTCTGTATGATCAGGAGAAAACAAGAACTTGTTTTTCCTTTGATCCAAATTCAAATCAAAAGTGCCATGCACTTGAATTCTTCAATCTGAAGTTTTCTAGGGTTTCTGCAACCCCTTGTTTTGGGCCAGGCCCAAATTAAATTGAAACAATAAAAGGGCAAGGCCCTGTTTGGAAAAATTCCTGAGTTTCTGGAAACTCATTATTTAAAAGGGCCTGGCCCAAATTGAATTGCAGAACAATAAAAGGGCAAAGCACTGTTTGTAAAAATTTCTTGAGTTTCTGAAACTCATTATTTAAAAGGGCAAGGCCCTGTTTGGAGAATTCCTGAGTTCTTGTAACTCATTAAAAGGGCCTGGCCCAAATCAGACTTGCAAAATAATGAAAGGGGCGGAGCCCTGTTTAGATCGATTTTTTTAATCGGGCAGAGCCTAAAATAAAAATTGGACTTAACCCAATCCTGGCTGTAAGTCCTTAAATTAAATGCCTCTCATAAACTAAGTCACGACCGGTTCGAGGGTACATCTCCGAACTCCTTTGACATTTGTCGTTGTAATTCCTCAACGACGTCAAAGAGGTGACGGGTCCTAACGACCACCCATCTAATATCGGACCGAAACGTCCCTAAACTAATATCGGACCGAAACATCCCTAAACTAATATCGGACCGAAACGTCCCTAAACTAATTTTGGACCACTACGTCCCTAAAATGGCGACGGACCGAAACGTCCCTAAACTAATTTTGGACCACTACGTCCCTAAACTGGCGACGGACCACCACGTCCCTAAACTGGAATATGGACCACTACGTCTTTAAACTGGCGACGGACCGAAACGTCCCTAAACTAATATCGGACCGAAACGTCCCTAAACTAATATCGGACCGAAACGTCCCTAAACTAATTTTGGACCACTACGTCCCTAAACTGGCGACGGACCACCACGTCCCTAAACTGGAATATGGACCACTACGTCTTTAAACTGGCGACGGACCGAAACGTCCCTAAACTAATTTTGGACCACTACGTCCCTAAACTGGCGACGGACCACCACGTCCCTAAACTGGAATATGGACCACTACGTCTTTAAACTGGCGACGGACCGAAACGTCCCTAAACTAATAATGGACCACCACGTCCCTAAAACTAGCAATGGACCGCCACGTCCCTAAACTGGCACAATAGGGCCCAAACGCTCTTTTGTTGGATCTAAACGGTCCCGTCTAAGTTGATCTTAACCCCAAATACGGTTAACGTGTCCTTAGATATTCAAATAAACGATAAAACTCCAAATCAACTTTGGTTCAAGGGTACACCTCTGAACTCCTCTGACGCCTGTCGTTGTAATCCCTCAACGATGTCAGAGAGGTGACGAGTCCCGATAACCAGATAATCAAATCAATCACTACGTCGGGTCGATCGTAGTCTAAAACAGGACTAACGTATCCTTGACGAATGTTTTAGTTGATCTTAGCCGCAACGCGACTAATGCATCCTTAAACTAAAAACACCAAACCCAAATCTAACTAAATACGGATTTGGACTAAAACACGTCCTACGGGTGACGGCATCACTAAGTCTCCGTATACAATCCACGGGCAACTATAAACAAAACAAACACACACAACACGAAGTGAAATTCTGGAGTAGGAGAAAGTTGTTACCGCGACGCGGTAGCGTAATTAACTGCAGGGGCTTGCGCCTGCAGGGAAGAGCGTCCCCACAATCAAAAACCCCTCACCCTGAGGGGGAATCTGACGAAGTCTGCTACATCGGCCGTATCCGTCTAAACCTCCGATACACGGTGCCATAAATCAACTTGGCATCTTCGGAGAGATAGACGGATAAAACCAAATAGCATTCTGCCCCGAACCTCAGGCCCAGGACGTCCTAACGTCTCGGCCGCCGTTCGGAGGGGAACAGATTCTGGCACGCCCGGTGGGACCTCTTCCTCTTTCCACTCCACACTTCGTGTGTCGTCTTCGCGAACCAATCGCGGTTTGTTAAATGATTGCCTTCGGATTTCAAGTTGCTAAGATTTGGTCTTTTGTTTGGTACAGAACTCAAGCATTCAATGGCCACCAACTGCACCAACTGCTCGAAGTGCAACTGCAACGGACGTTCCACCTCACCTAGAGGTGTAGCATATGGGCCCCAGGCGGCTTCCTTCCTGACTCTGCCGGTAGGCCAAGTAACTCAGGCCACCACCGGCTTGTTCTTCGGGACCATGGTCCCACCTACAAGCTTCTCTGCGCCGACATCCGCACCAGAAGCGAAAAATAAGTCGGTATTCGACCGGCTCACTGTTACCACGACCCCTGTCAACGGGTCGCCTGCTACTGAACCAACAGCCTCCGTTTTCACCAGGCTGGGTCAGAACTATAAGGTGGCTGTCCCAAAGAGGGCAACGGCCGCTACTTTGGAAGTCGTTAAGGCGGCTTCTCCCATTAGAGAGTCAGTCTTCACAAGATTGACGGTTCCTACTCCTCCTCCAGCTGGCCAGAAGGCATCAGTCTTCGATAGGCTGACATCAACAGTTACCCCACGCTCAAACAGGGGGCAACAAGAAACCACCTCAATCTCCGAGCCAATCCCGGCGACTCGTCGCGCGCGACGTCGCCATTGGCAGAGAGTAAGGAAAGCAGGGGGCAACTCCCCCTCAGGGCTAACCCCACCTGCTCCGGTGGTGGAAGTCGATGCTGCTGTTCCAACTGGGAACAGCTTTGAAATGCTGAGGAGGGTGAGAAAGAACTCCCCGGTAGCTACGTTGAAAAGGTCTCCTCCACCCAGGGAAAAAGCTCCGGAGATGAAACAGGAACAGCCCCCTCAACGGCTGTCAGCGAAAGTTTATAAAGTTTGGCGGAGGGTTCAAGACTCCGTGATTGACTCAAACCACTTCCGTCGCCAGAACGGGGCAAGGGTGGAAAAAGACAAAAACCGCCCCGCTCAACGACAGGGGGCAACAAATGCTAGGATGCCCGCTTCAACGGCTCCTTCAACCTCAAAGGCCCATAAAAGGAAGAGGCCAGAAAAAGCTCCCATAACGCTGGCAAAGTCTAAGAGCGGTGAACCTAAACGCCCCAAGTCCGGGGGCATCACAGTTCATACGGTCTATATGGCTTCTGGGAAAGAAGAAAGCCGTACTTCTACGGGTCACCGACCGCTTACCCGGTCAGTGACCAAGTCTCAGGAGCAGCAACAAAAACTCCAGGAGATGATGACTACCATGGCTGCACTCACGGGGCCAAAAGAGAATCCTGAAACGTCCTTAGATGAACGTCAAGAAGAAGAGACCGACGCCGAGTTCCTTCGCCGAATGCTCGAAAAAAGAGACCAAGAGGCTGCTGAACAAGCAGCCAATATACAGCGCATGGACCTTCTCTTCCAGGATATGATAGGGATGATGATACAACCAGAATCCCCGACTGAAGAACCCCCGATCGTCCTTGGGGATGATAGGGGAGAAACATCAAACCCTCAGCCCGTTCTATCGACGGCTAAAGAAGACACAATCTCTAAAACAGATCTGGACGAATATATAGCCCAGCAGATAAAAGTTCATCACGCGGCCGAAGCAGCCGGCCACGTTGTAAAGACGGGGCGGCCATATCCGGGCTGGTATGACCAAATCAAGTACCCGCCAGGTTACACCATTCCAAAGTTTCATGTCTACAAGGGGACCGGCAATCCCCATCAACATGTTGCCCAATTCAGGGCGCTTTGTGGTAACACTGGCGGCGACGACAAGCTTCTGCTTCGTCAGTTTGTTGGAAGTCTATCAGATACGGCTTTCGAGTGGTATTCCGAGCTCCCCAACGACTCCATTAAAACCTTCGCAGAAATGGAGCTGCTCTTCACCCAACGCTTTGCAAGCGCCAGCGAACGTACTCCGATGACGGCGCTGATTAACGCCAGGGTAAAGCCCGGCGAGACATGGGTCCAGTACGCTATACGGTGGCGTAATTTATGGTCTAAATGTGAACAACGTATAGAAGAAGCCCCTGCGGTGGGAATGTTTGTTGGAACCCTTGATCCACAAGCAACCATTTCGCAGTTTATGATGTTCTTCAAGCCAACCTCTTTCCAGGCTTTGATCGACAAATTGGCGCAGATGGACCAGATGGGCCATAAACCCCCTCTCCCGAAGCCGGACTCCCGAAACGATAAAGGAAAGGGAAAAGCGATCATCGTCGCTAATGCCCAACAGCAGCCGAACGACTCGAAGCCGGTTGCTCGTCCAAATAATACACGCCCATACGTACCCCTTGAGGACAGGATGGGACGTGCTTACTCCTTCCCCCGTGATAAAACAAGGAGGTTATTTGAGCTGGCATTGCGCAATAGGCTTATAAATCTGCCAGATCCGAAACGTCCGTCACAACCAAGTGACGTTAACGAGCCTAATTATTGCCCTTACCATCGAGTGCTAGGACATCCAATCGAAGACTGTTACGTGTTCAAAAATTGGCTGGAAAACCAGTACCGTCAAGGCAAGTTTGCGCTATCTGACAAATGGAAGGTGAATCCTCCGCAGCCCCACACCTATAAGGGAACGAATACGCCAGGGGCAACATGCTCCGTCATCGAAGAAGCTCCCTGGGAGGTTGTATTATCAGCCAAAACGAGAAGAATGCTAAATGATCTGCAGACCTGCCCAGCGGTCAAGTGGAAGAACCCCTTGGAGCCGCAGGTTATTGAGGGGATGTTGAAACCACGTCCGACTCCGAAGACCGACGGCGGTAGTTTAAGCGTTCATAATCAGCCGTCAAAATCTTCGAAAAATAAGAAGAAGAAATCTAAGAAGCCCGCGAAGCCTAACGACGAGCGGACGGACTTACAGAAGCAGATCGACGCGCTGGATGAGTATAACCAAAAGGCGCGGACTCCCATTACGCTCCAAGATTTTCTTGATCACGTCTTTCAAAAAGAAGATGAGGAAGAAACTTCATCGGATGAATCCGACGGGTATGTGGCAAGCTGTCATATGATCTCTCACTCGACCTCGAACGATGAAGGGACTTCTGGCACCAAAACACCGGGGGCAAATACTAAGTCAATGGTTCCGGAATTATCAATAGGAATGATTGACGCGTTTCTTAGTGAAGCTCGATTGAAAAGTAAAGCTGATCAAGAACGCGAGACGGCGATATTCGAAACGGCCAAACGCCAGCGACTTGAGGGAGGAGCTGAGATGATCCCACTGGAGCAAAATGCCTCCACCGCTGACAAAAGCCAATTTAAGATAAAAAAGAAGTTCGCTAAGGCCATATCGATGGGCATGAAGCTACCACTCTCAGAAGAAAAAGTTACTAGCGTGGCAGAAATGCATCCCTCTTATTGCTTATATCATCAGAAGGTCTCACATTCTACCCAAGAGTGCAAAGCGTTCGATAAATGGTGGCAAAGATACGTTGCTAATCAACAACGCTTTAAACGGGAAAAGCGCAAGGTTCGTCGGGAGCAAAGAAACACGACCAAAGTGCTTGAAAGAACTGCCGGCAACTGTCACATGGTTAACACTACCAGGTCACAAGTGCCCACATTCGGGAGCGACTCTGATGAGGAACTAGAGATTGCCCCTCTCTTTAAAGAGTCAACTTCGGGAAAAGAAGAAGAACCGAAGTCTTGCGAAAATATACAGCTGCGGAATCGGACACTGCCTGAAAAGAACCTCGGACCCTCGAATAGAAAAGATAAAGGGAAAGAGAAGGTCTCTGAAGACATCACTTTGGATGACCAAGTCGCGGAGGAGTTAACCGCCAAAAATCCGCCAAAGAGGAGTAAGGTGGATTACAATGTCCTAGCGCATCTGAGGAAGCTACCCTCACAACTCAGCATCCTTGATGCCTTGTTACTATCAAAGGAGGCGAGAGACTCTTTGATTAGGGCGCTACAAGATCCGGACCAGTTCCAAGCCTTCTTGGCCGAAGAAAAGATGAAAGACGAATTGGAAGAAGTGCACACAGCCGACGTTGCTTTTGGTGATGAGGACCTTCTTCTCGGGACGTGTGAACACAATCGCCCTCTTTATGTCTCAGGATACTGCCATGACATAAAGATAGGTAAAATCTTGGTCGATAACGGATCGTCCGTCAATTTACTCAACGTACGAGTGTTAAAGGAGATTTGCATGAGTGTCCAACACCTTGCCCGGGACAAGATCACTATCTCCGGTTTCGACTCTCAATCTTCAAAGACCCTTGGATCTGTGATATTGACGCTACGCTTCGGGTTGCTCGTCACAGACATCAAATTCCATGTTATAGATGCCAAGACGTGCTATAATGCTCTGCTCGGCCGACCATGGCTACACGAGTACAACATCATCCCTTCTACACAGCATCAGTGCATGAAGTATTCCAGGGATGGCCTCGAGTACACTGTGGCCGGAGAGTTGAATCCGTTTTCCGTGAACGAAGTTCGCAAGTATGAAGATGCCAAATACTTCTTGCCGAGCTTCGAAGACACGGAAAGGTGTCACAAACCAGAGAACAAAACTAATGCCACCATCCCTGTCTTCGGCAGTGATACCGAGGAGGAAGATATAATTTATTCAGGTCCATCCCAATCTACCAGGCCAGGACCATCCGTCCCTTCGTTGATCTTCGGTAGTGATTCAGAGGATGAAGTTCATGCTGTATTCCCTGCTCGGCCTTCGATACAGATCTCCGCTGATGAAGAGCGAAGTCTGCAGATAACCATGGTGCCGCTTGAACATTACAAAGAACTGGATGCACTCGACACTAACAGCGTAGAAGAATTGCAGACATTCTATATCCCTCCCGGACGAAGGGGTGAGAAGGCAATCTTATTCTACCGTTTTGAAGAGAACAAAGTAGAAAAAGAAGTTTGGCATGGCGCGGATCCCACGCTTGACAGGCTTCAGCCTATCCGTCTTCCCCGGTATTATACCGAAGGTTTGAAGAAACTGCTAAAATGCCAGGGGATGTCCTTCACACAGACCGTTAGAAAAGCCAAATTCTATGACAAGGTCTGGAACATTCCCGGGACCCAATGCAAACTGCCTAACGGGAAAGTAGAAGCCAAAGGGCTTGGGTACATCCGGCCAAGGAAGCGGGAGCTAGTAAACAGCTGTTATGCCATATGTGACTTCGATGAAGAGGCGGACGCTCAATGGGAGGACGCTAATCCTGAACCAGCAAAAGTTCCGGATACAAAACCGCCCGGTCCATCGTCCGAAGACCAGATGAGCAAACTTATAAGGGATGCGAGTCAAAAAGCCCGAGATGATCACGATCGTGAAATGGGAATCTATGAGAAAGCTAAGACACAGCGCCTCCTCCAACAGGCAGTAAAGAACGAAGATGCCGCTCCTTGTCAACCTGCTACAAAAAAGGTGCGACGCGAGAACAAAAACAGGTCGAAAGGCAAGAGAGGCGCTCGACAACTACAAAGCAGAGCTAAGAAGCCGCGCATCCGAGAATCGAGCGTTATTGACTTAGCCCTCGGGAAGAAAATGGGTCGAGCATACTCTTTTCCTCGGAGCAAAACAAAGAAAATATTCGATCTCGCTCTGAAACATCAAATGCTTACGTTGCCAAAGTCTAAACACCCTGAACAAGCAGGCAAGGTCTCCAACCCGAAGTATTGCTTTTACCATCGAGTAGTAGGGCATCCGCTTGAAGATTGCTTCACCTTTAAGAATTGGGTCGAGGACCAATATCAGCTTGGCAAATTCGCGTTGTCTGACAGTTGGAGGGTAGCGCCGCCGCAAAAGCACGAACCTGAAAACACAAGAATAAAGTCAACTCCGCATTGGGATTGGCAGAAAATTCGCACCTGCCATGTGATAACAATATTGAAAGAAGGGTCCGAAGACATGAACAACCTCCCTTGGTGTTTTGAAAGTGGCAGCGATGAGGTAATCTCAGAATTTCCCCCAGCTCCGAAAGAACTGGAGGACGGAATACATACCACTGCAGATAATCTCAAGAAAATTGAGTTGGGGACGGAAAATGACCCGCGACCGACATTCATCAGCGAGCTGCTATCTGAAGTTAGGGTGGCTGCGTTAAAGGATGTGCTTCTACAGCACAAAGATTGCTTCGCGTGGAACTATTCCGAAATGCCGGGACTAGATCCAGAAATTGCAGTACACAAGTTGGCGATATCCCCGGACATCAAGCCAGTCAAACAAGCGCCGAGGAGAATGCTACTCGAGCTTGAGATGAGCATCAACGCCGAAGTCAAAAAGCTGATAGATTCAGGCTTCATCCAAGAAGTCCAATACCCTGAATGGATCGCCAACATTGTCCCAGTGATGAAGAAAAATGGGACAGTGCGCATATGCGTAGACTTCCGGGATCTCAACAAAGCCTGCCCAAAAGATGATTTCCCAGTGCCAGTCACCGAGCTGATGATAGACAACACATCCACTCATGAGGTTTTCTCCTTCATGGACGGATCATCGGGGTATAATCAAATAAAAATGCACCCGGAAGATCAGAAACACACAGCCTTCAGGACTCCTCTTGGCATATTTTGTTATAAAGTGATGCCTTTCGGTTTGAAGAACGCCGGTGCTACTTATCAGAGGGCCATGACGAAGATCTTCGACGACCTTATACACGAAATCGTCGAATGCTATATCGACGATCTCGTAGTCAAGAGCAAATCATACGAGGAACATCTCGAGCATCTGAAGACTGTATTTCAACGCCTTCGGCAATACAACTTGAAGATGAATCCTCTTAAATGTGCGTTCGGGGTTTCCTCGGGCAAGTTCCTGGGATTCGTCGTTCGACACCGAGGTATTGAAATAGACCCGTCAAAGATCAAAGCGATCATGGAAATGCCTCCGCCGAGGACTCTCAAACAGCTGCGGTCTCTCCAAGGGAAACTCGCGTATATACGGCGATTTATAGCCAACCTTTCAGGAAAGTGCCGTCCTTACAGCCACCTGATGAAGAAGGGAACCCCATTTGTTTGGGACCAAAAATGCCAAGGCGCACTGGATGAGATCAAGCAATACCTGCAGAACCCTCCGGTGTTGGCTGCTCCAGTTAAGGGGAAGCCTCTTATTCTTTATACAACCGCCCTCGAAGGTTCTTTAGGCGCATTATGGGCACAAGAGAACGATCAAGGGAAAGAAAGAGCACTTTACTACTTAAGTCGAGTCCTGCTGGGGGCAGAAAGCAATTACTCTCCCATTGAAAAACACTGCCTGGCGTTGATCTTCGCAATAACAAAGCTTAGGCACTATGCGTTGGCGCACGAGGTCCGTCTGATTTCAAAAGTGGACCCTCTTAAATATTTAATGTCAAAAGCCATATTGACAGGACGACTCGCTAAATGGGCCCTGCTCTTGATGGAATTCTCGATAACATATCAACCTCTCAAGGCAGTGAAAGGCCAGGCCATTGCCGACTTCCTCGCTGAGCATCCGATACCCGCCGATTCTCCTCTGAATTGCGATCTTCCGGACGAACATGCGTTCGATACGATCGACGGCGATAATATCCGATGGGAGCTTTATTTCGATGGAGCATCTTCCGTGAAGAAACGCAAACAAAGTACCCCTATAATTAAATCAGGGGTAGGACTCATCTTCGTAACTCCACAAGGAGGGATAATGCGCTACGCGTTCTCCCTAACGGAGCCGAGAACAAACAATGAAGCCGAATACGAAGCTCTGATAGCAGGCCTCGAGATCGCCATTGACATGGGAATTGAAGATCTCCTCGTATACGGCGATTCCCAACTGGTCGTTAGTCAAGTAAACGGCGACTACCAAACGTGCAAACCAGAATTGGTAAAATACGGTGAAAAAGTGCAGCAACTGCTAACCCAAATTCCCTCTTACACTTTGGAAAGTATACCGCGCGCGGAGAACAGCAAAGCGGACGCACTGGCCAAACTTGCTAAAGAATTGGCTGACGAGAACCTCGATGACGTTAGAATCGTGATACAAAGCCGTCGAGTGCTCGCCCCAACAGAAATATCTCCGAAATCGTCTGAAGAAAAAGGAGCGAAAGAGGAGACAACCCTGCAAATAAAGGACTGGGAAAATACCGAGGACTGGAGAGAAGTCTTCATAGACTATTTCAAGTTCCACCGAATACCTGAAGAAGCGTCCACAAGACATCAGCTCACGAAACGAGCTTTGTCTTTCGCCTTCGTCAATGATACTCTATACAAGAGGTCATTCGACTCTCTGTGGTTGAGATGCTTAGGACCTGACGAAGCGAGAAGGGTCGTCCAAGAAGTTCACGACGGACTCTGCGGTTCCCACCAAGCAGGCCCTAAGATGAAATTGAAGATAAAGCGGATGGGCTACTACTGGCCCATGATGATGCAGGATTGCCTGGAATATGCGAGGCAATGTCATCCATGCCAAATTCATGGGGACTTCATCCATCAGCATCCCAATCCACTGCATCCGACAATGGCTAGTTGGCCATTCGAAATGTGGGGAACCGACATAGTCGGTCCCATCGAACCAGCATCGTCAAAGGGACATCGTTTCATCTTGGCGACGACTGATTACTTCTCCAAATGGGCAGAGGCGGTTCCGTTGAGGGAAGTAAAGACGGAGAACATTCTCCATTTCTTCAAAACGCATGTCATCTACCGGTTTGGAACCCCGAGAAGAATCATCTCTGATAATGGGCCAGCCTATCGAAGTCATAAAATTAGCCGTTTCGCACAGCAGCACAATATAGACTGGAGATATTCCTCAGTTTATAACCCGCGAGCTAACGGACTAGCTGAAGCCTTCAACAAGACCTTGACGAAGATCATAAAGAAAACAGTGTCACGAAATAAGAGAGATTGGCACGAAAGATTGCAAGAGGCTCTTTGGGCGTATCGGACTACGTTTAAAACGGCCACAAACACAACGCCATACGCGTTGGTATTTGGGACGGAAGCAGTACTCCCTCTCGAGATAGAATTACCCTCTCTACGAGTGGCAGTCCACTACGAGCTGACAGACGAAGAAAATGCTCACCTTCGGTTTGAAGAGCTTGACGCCCTTGATGAAATCCGGCTTCTAGCACAACAAAATCTGGAAGCCTATAAAGCAAAAATGACGCGCTCGTATGAAAGATTGAGCCGCCCGAGGACATTCCGCCAAGGCGAACTTGTGCTAGTGGTCAAAAGGCCCATGATCCCCAATCGCGCCAAGCGAGGAAAATTCGAGCCAAACTATGAAGGTCCTTATATCATTGATAAAGTCTACCAAGGTGGGGCCTATCTACTCATGGACATGCACGGTGAAAGGCCTTTCAGGCCAATAAACGGACGCTTCCTAAAGAAATACTACGCTTAATAAGCCACAGCCCAGGTTAATGGTAGATGACGACGACTATGTCCGCTCGCTATCTTCCTAAGCTCAAGCTTTATAAGTAGTAGCCAACCCTCTCAACGGTGGACCGGAATGTCCTTAAACTAATAGCAGACTGAAAACGTCTTTAAACTAATACTGCGGCATCCTGGGGCTGACGAGATGAATGAAAAAAAAATAAAATAAAATAAAATAAAATAAAATAATAAAAGAAATAATAAAAAAAAACGGTAAGTCCATAAGCAGAATGGGCACGGATGAAAACCCGAAAGGGCTCCGTGAGTAAAAACAGCAGGACTACCGGCGGATGTTGTGAAAACCCGAAAAGGCGCAACTTCGTTAAAGAACCCTTATGGAGTCCTCTCGACCCTGTAAGGAGAAACCACCCGCGTGAGATCCTTACGACTTACAAGGGAACAACGCACTTAGGAATCCCCACGATTCCTAAGGAGAAAATACGCTTGCGAGATCCTCACGACTCGTAAGGAGAACTCACCTATGGGACCCTCACGGCTCATAGGATTTGAAAGTCTTAAGTCACAGAGACCTAAACCTGTGCTTAAGCAAACCCCCACAAACTTCCAATATTGCCCTACAAGTGGCTCAATACTGACCCTTGTATACAATCCACGGGCGCGAATAAACATTTCCCTAACTAAGTCCCATCTGAAACTAGGGATATGCTTGCATGGTAAACAACCCTTGTAAATCCTCTCGACTTACAAGGAGAAAGCCCTCCTGTAGGATCCTTACGACTTACAGAGAAACAAACACTTAGGGATCCTAACGACCCCTAAGGAGAAAATACACCTACAAGATCCTCACGACTTGTAGGGAGAAACACCTTCAGGAGACCCTTACGGCTCATGAAGTCAAAGCCTTAGTCGACAGGACCCTAACCCTGTTCGCTAAGCCACCTTCGTTCGACATCGACGGAAGCAGATGATGATTCGCTCCTGGTAATATCCCAGTTGTAGCGGTGCTGATGCTGAAATCGGTTCACAGCGAAAAGCCAATAGACCACTCATGCATACAAAATAGCCGAAATGATGGGGCAACTTGCAATAAAAAGCAGCAAGTAAAATGTATGCATGCAAAATAGCCGAAATGATAGGGCGACTCGTAATAAAAGCAACGAGTGAAAATGAAAAAAAATATAGCCGAAATGATTGGGCACCGCGAAAAATAGCCGAAATTTTTGGGCAATCGCGACCTTTGCGATATAAAAGCTGAAATGATAGAGCATCGCGGAAATAAAATAAAACAAAAAAAATAAGAAATGATAAAACTTCGGCCCTACAGTTAAGATCATATCGATCCCTGTATACAATCCAAGGGCGTAAACAAAGAAGAAACCATACCTCCCCAGCGGATTCCGTCAAACGACGAAACCAAGCCTCAATGGTTCATTTCAACCGAAGAAGCCAGTGACTTCAACGAAAATTCCTCAACTCACGGATACAAACACTCCTTGACGAGAGCCTTCTGATCCGCGTCGACCCGCAGAGCCACCAGTGTCTCCGTAGGAACCCTCGACTCGTTTCAAACCCCAAGGACACAAATAATCCTTGGCGCTCGGGAAACAAATAATCCCGGCAAATTCCTCAACTCACGGATACAAACATTCCTTGACGAGAGCCTTCTGATCCGCGTCGACCCGCAGAGCCACCAGTGTCTCCGTAGGAACCCTCGACTCGTTTCAAACCCCAAGGACACAAATAATCCTTGGCGCTCGGGAAACAAATAATCCCGGCAAATTCCTCAACTCACGGATACAAACACTCCTTGACGAGAGCCTTCTGATCCGCGTCGACCCGCAGAGCCACCAGTGCCTCCGTAGGAACCCTCGACTCGTTTCAAACCCCAAGGACACAAATAATCCTTGGCGCTCGGGAAACAAATAATCCCGGCAAATTCCTCAACTCACGGATACAAACACTCCTTGACGAGAGCCTTCTGATCCGCGTCGACCCGCAGAGCCACCAGTGCCTCCGTAGGAACCCTCGACTCGTTTCAAACCCCAAGGACACAAATAATCCTTGGCGCTCGGGAAACAAATAATCCCGGCAAATTCCTCAACTCACGGATACAAACACTCCTTGACGAGAGCCTTCTGATCCGCGTCGACCCGCAGAGCCACCAGTGTCTCCGTAGGAACCCTCGACTCGTTTCAAACCCCAAGGACACAAATAATCCTTGGCGCTCGGGAAACAAATAATCCCGGCAAACTTCTCAACTCACGGATACAAACACTCCGTGACCAGAGCTTCTATGACTCACATCTTGGACAGTAAGGATTCAAAACTTACTCCCTGAACAATGGGACCCTGCAAGTCAATCCTAAATGGTCTCTTGCAAACTATCCACGGGTCTCACTCTCTGAAGTCGATTCTCGACAAAGAGGGAAACAACCGCTTACGAGCCTTTTCGACTCGTAAGAGGGGCAATGGGACCCTGCAAGTCAATCCTAAATGGTCTCTTGCATACTATCCACGGGTCTCACTCTCTGAAGTCGATTCTCGACAAAGAAGGAAACAACCGCTTACGAGCCCTCTCGACTCGTAAGAGGGAGAAATTCTCTTATAGGATCCTTCCGACTTATGAGAGGAAACCACACTTGGGAATCCTCACGATTCCTAAGGAGAAAATTCACCTGCGAGATCCTCTCGATCCGTAGGGAGAAGAGTCTCTATAAGACCCTCACGGCTTATAGAGTTGAAAAGTCTTAGGCAGCAGATTTGAACCTGCGGCCTAAGCCATCGTTATTTCTTAAGAAGGTCGGGATACTCGTCCCAATCGTCCGTTAATTACGGTTATTAAGGTAGCGTACTGATTATAAAAGAAAAGAAAGACAAAGAAATGACACAAGGCATTACAAAATGTGTATCTTTTATTCATAAAAATTGGTTGAGTACAGGATACATTGTGCTAAAGGATAAAAAAAAAACATATACATATAATTTACAAAGACAAATGATACAAGGGGAATTATGGGGAAGGAAGCGTCTTGCACAGATGTAGCAACCGCTCGCATATCTCCTTCCACGCCTTCTCCTGCTCGGCTACCGCCGTCAGCTCTGACTCCACTCGGGCTCGTTGCCGCAAGACCAAGGCAAGCTGCTCCCTCGCGTCTTGATAAGCGGCCTCCCGACTTGGGATATGGCGCTCAACCACGTCAAGCTTCCTCTTTAAGTCTAGCCCATGAGAGATGCGCTCCAGGAGACCCTCAAAGATAGTCTTCACTTCGGCAGCGTTTGCCTCAACCTCAGCGCGCAGATGGGCCGTTTCGTTTGAGGTCTTTTGGCATTCCCTTAGTCTTTGAGCTGCTTCTTGCTCCAAGTGGTGGGAGTGCGAAGTGCTTTGCTCGAGCCAAGTTGTGCGTTGGGCGCTCAGAGCTAAAACTTCGGGAGCAGGGCGCGTCAACTCCAGCTGGTACAAGCAGGCTTCGATCTCCCTGCAGTGATTAACCCAAGATTCAACGACGCCCGCGCTGTGAAAAGTTACGAGCGCCGCTAACATAGGGTTAACATCCACAGCGAAATCTGCAGCGGAAGGGAGAGCGTCCATGCTGAGTTCCTCGATGTACCCGCTCAGCATGCCTAGACTCATCACGGCACCCTTTGAAGACGGACGTCTCAAAAAGGGGCCTGCCGGTGAAGAGACGCGAGCCTCGAAAGGAATTGGAGCCGGAACAGTAGCTGCGAAACAAAACAGGTTAAACGATGGCTCAAAAGATGTTAAAGGGTTACTAAAAAGGGAGTCTACTATACCAGCAGCAACGGACGGTGGAGCCGGAAGGGCCGGTAGCGCGGCAGGTCTTGCATCCCCCCCTTCGATTTGTGGCACTACAATAAAGAAAAGGAAAGATCGGAAATTATCCCACTGCAAAAAAAAAGGGGGGTAAGTAAAGACATTATGGTGAAAGTATACTCACCGGCGCCACTGGAGGGAGAAGTGAGGTCGGATGGGAAAGAGAAGTGCGGGAGCAACACTTGATATAAGTGGTCAAAAAGCACTCCTACAAAGGCACAATAGTGTAATATTAGTACAAAAGCCGTAATTTTGAAAGATTAATGCATGAGTCATGAATCCATACCTTCCAACATCCATGACGGTACAAGGGAAGACGGGGAGGTAACTACTGCCAAAGCAGTAGTTGATGGTGCCCCCTCGAGCAATGGGGCATCAGTACTGGCCACACCTGCAAGAACAAGCTTGTTAGAAGAGATCACAAGATATATACACAAAAAAAAATGGAAACGCTGGTGACTCGAAAATTTACCTGACGAGCTGCCAGCAGAAACTGAGGTAGTCCCTTCCTCCACTGACGGAAGACCACCGCCTGTAGCTTCGTCACCCGACTCAAGGGGAACCGTTGTTACGCTCTCAAGCTCTGCAGGCGGCGGGGAACCATAGGCAGGGAGGGCCAAGATAGGAACATTGCCCGATTCCTGAGAAGGAGCGCCTAGCTCGTCTTCAGGAATCATGGCCGCATCACCTGCTGTTCCCTCAGGATCAGCGATTACAGCTGTCCCGTCCATCGGCACCACGAGGTCCCCAGCCTCAAGTACCTCGCCCTCTACCGCCTTCGGCACGGTTGAGACAATCATCTCATCTGCCGCCACTTCGGGTACGGCATCAATGACCTGCTCCGCGGTAGGTTCCTCAATCTCGGTTCCAGGCTCCATGACCTCGACGAAGTTGTCCACTGTCGGTTCGGGGTCGGCGAGTACTGCTTCCTCCGCTCCCCTGGGCTCGACGGTCGTCTCCGCCTCTCCCTCAGTTGGACTTGACCCTACAAAATGGAATACGTATAAGCCAACAGCTCTACAATTCGTATGACGAGATTCTGGAAGAAGCACTACCTGAAGTCGATTTGTCATTGGCACTCCGAACCGCGCGCGCCACTTGCCGACGAGCAGTAGACAGGGCCACAGGGGGCTCTTCAGAAGGAGCATTATCGTGAAGAATAGTGCTAGGGCCCGCTCCTACGGCCAAAGCAGCTCTGCGCGCCTTAGCTTCGCGTCTAAACCGTTTCTGCTCCTCTCGAGCCGATGAGACAGATGCCACCAGGGCCTCCTTAAGGGAGGATTCTTCGCCCGTATACAGGGATGCCTCTAAATCCTTCAAGGCATCCCTCGTCGCGCTATCAAGCTGAGGCTCTTGCGGCAGTTTCGACGGAGCTGGGACTCCGATGACAGGCTTGGGAAGGGTCCTTGCGCCGATTAATACAACCCCTGTAGAGAAACAAGAGAAGGTCAGGTCGACTATCATAAAACGACAACAAACTTTCCTTATAAAAGAGAACGAAGTAAAACATACCGACGCTTTCTAGGGCATGCTTCTTCTCCTCCGCCTGGAAGGTCTTCAGAGAGGCATCGATGGCCTGTTCAGTAGATCCACCTGCTGAAAATGAGGCAAATATTAGCTAAAGATAGTAATAAAAAGTGGGATAAAATGACAAATAAGGAGGCTGATGATTACCTGATTCAGCGAGTCTGCTTAACATCGCTTCGAGCCTCGCTGATCGCTCCGAAGCTGCAATGGCAGCGGCTAGATTGGTGTCCTCAGGGTCCACCACGAAACCCTCATTGCTGCCGTACTCGCATATAGTCTCGGCAGGATGAGCCGCGGGTTCTAAGTTAAGGATCGCGTCAAGGGATAGGATGGACTTCTTCTTCTTCTGTCCACCAGCCTTGGATCCACCCGGAGCATCTTTGCGCTTGCCAGTTTTGGCAGTCACTTTCGGGCGGCGAGTCCCGATGTCCGCTCCTACACCCGACTCCGGTGAGGCCGCTTTAGCCGTCTTTGTTGGAGCACGGGGTACCGTTGGAGCATCCACCGCAGTGGGCAGTGGCAGTCCACGCGGAGGGGCCAATACGCGTGGTCGATCGGCTCCAGCCTCTTTCGTCGGAGGGATAACCTGAACCCTGGGCTGCAATGGAGCCTTGCGATTGCCGCCGGGAGGCGCGGCCCTACAATCGACCAATAGACGTTTCTCCATCAAGATGATCGGTCCCATCGCGTGCGCGTACCAGGCCACATACGAATTGAGTATCTTGGGGGTACAGCTGGGCTCGCTGATGAAAAAGTAAGAGCCTGTATTTAGCCAGATGAAGTGATGCATCGCATTCCGTACCCCCTCTAGACCGATTGCAGATGTCCCCAAGAAGGCTTCCAATGGGACCCCTTGGTTATAACTCGATTGCCGGGCGAATCGATGCGGGTTATACCTCATGAAGAGGGCCGTTTCATTCTGCCTAAATACCAAGTAGCCCGGCCGAATGGAATAAAGGTGAAGAATTTCTCGAGCCTTCAACACGGAAACACCGCCCTTAAAGTCATCACGCAGCGGCACCACCGACTTAGTGGACTCGGAACCCATGGTGATGACCTTATCCACCAAAGAGGTCTTCGCCCCGACTAGATGCGAACGCAGAAGCAGTCCCCTGGACTCCCGCGGAGGTGCAAACACGATGGAGGCCCCGACCAATCGCATGATTCTTGGAAGTTTGAATCTCTCAAAGAACTGAGGAGTTTTATGGGCACCGAACACTCCTCGAACATGCAGCTCCATCCAAGAAGTGAAGTAGTGCATCGGGAAGTTAGCAGGCTGTACCCCAGGTTCATTAGCGTCCGCCGCTATGCTAAGTCCATTGTAGAGGTAAGCCAACCCGGCGATCCCCACTGATAACTGCAGACCGGCCACCATTCGATGCGCCGGGTAAAAGACAGAAGACCGCATAAGGCGTGGGTGCATAGGAAGCGCGAAGCTGCACAGCCACAGACCTAAGAACCCGATGAAGAAGGTCTCCTCATCCATGCCGGGAACGGCGATCTCTGAGAAGGGGACGCTGGCAGTGCCGGGAAGGTAAAAACTTCTCTGATCAATTTCCGATGAAGGTCGGCGGTCCAAGCCGAAACCAAAAGGGTCAGCAGGTTGGGCGAACTTATCACCTTGCTCTGATAAAAATTCCGGGCGGACAAAACGAGCAATGAAGTCCGCGAAACTAACGCCTCGGTCGCCCAATTCCAAATGAAGCCCCTCGTAAATCTCCAACACCCTCACCAGGCCCGGATGCTGATGCTGGATAGCATTTTCCGGAGTTAAGTCGAGTACCACCTGCTTGGTGGCAAAGACGTACTCATCAGGAGGAAGCAGCTCCTCATAATGCTCCCCCCTCGCCGGTAAACCCGAAAGCTCAACGAACTCCTCTAGAGAAATGGAAACTTCCCTATCCGCCGTCAGGAAAGTATGCGTGGGGATATTCCATTGTTCAATGAAAGCCCTTGTCCACCACGTTGGAGGAGTAGGATATTCAAAAAGCGAGACATAGACGGCGGAGTATAAACCGATCTTTGTCAGATGAGCTCTTTTCGCCGCTAAGATGTACCGGGCCCATGGCAGGTATCCAGCAAGCGGTCGCGGATTCAATCCAATATTGTAGGCCTGTCCCCAAGGGCGTGCTTCACCCTGACAGATTCGCCTTCCTAAGATGTCTATGGCCGGCGGCGGCTGTACCGGAATAGCGCCGATTGCAGGCTGAAGGAGGTCGTCCGAGTTCCAATTTTTAACCTCCACGGCATACTCCACCGGGGGTTTATCTGCGTAGGGGATCGTAACTATGGGTTCGGAGGGGGAAGCGGAACTAAAACTGCGACGACCCTGGATGATTTGGCTATACCACCTTCCCCATAGGTGAAGATGTTTGCACTCAGGATCGCGATCTTTAATCAAGGCAAGCACTACCCGGTCCACTGGTGCGTGTGGGAACCCTCCTTCCGAGCGAACGAAGGGAAAAGACAAGTCGTCAGACATCCCTCCTGCATAAAATATATATATATATCATTAGTGGCTTGACACTTAACATTCAATAAAAATATATATAATAAAAAAATATATATATATAATAATAAAAATAATAATAATAAATAAAAATCTGACTCCACGCTGTGATGCAGCGGGTAGGGGACCAAAGGGGGACCCACAAAATCAAGATGACGGCGCATCATTTGATGAGACAATCCCACCATTGAATGGGACTATCAGTCAATAAAAGAGACCCCCAAGAGAATATCCTCATTGGGGGGGAACCCCTAAAGACAAGGAGAAGATCTCCTCTTTTCAGAGCAAAGCTCTGTCACAGAGTGACATTTGTCAAACCCCTGTTTCAAAAGAATAAAACTTCTTAAAAAAGAGCCTAGCTCTGTAGCAGTAATAAAAAAAAAAAAACTTATAATTCCTAAGAATTAAAATTGTGGGATCTTAAAGATCCATGGAAACCTTTAAAAAGTTTTATAATTAATCTGTGGGCCCCTCTGTTCATGGGTTAAAACCTAAGAACAGAGTCTCTACAAATTTTTGAGAGCAAGGCTCTGTGAATAAAAACCCCAAAGAGGTTTCCTTTAGATCAAAGATCTATAAGAGCAAGGCTCTGTTGCAGAAACCCCAAAGGAGATTCTTTTAGATCAAAGATCTATAAGAGCAAGGCTCTGATTATTTAAATTTGATTTAAATTAAATTAATTTAATTTACCTAGAATGGTTCTAAGAATAAAACTTGGAAGTTCTTAAAAAGCGCAAGAGCAAGGCTCTGGAAGTTCTCAAGTAAGAGCAAGGCTCTGAAATCTAATTTCTTGAGAATGGTAAAAAATTACCAAGGACCAAGGGTCCTATTTATAGGCGCCTGCGCCTGTTCACCTGACTCGTCGATCCAACGGTCAGGATCTTGCCACCGTTGCACTCACGCGCGCGCCACGTGAGCGCAACGGTGGGGGGGCATCTGTTTCCCCCAATCAGAGCAAGGCTCTGTTGAATTTTGAAAATTCAAAATTCGAAGCAACGCTTCGGTTTCCGTGCGCAGTGCGCAATTTGCCACGTGGCAGAGGCCGAATGGGCAGCGTAACGCACGAGACAGTGCGTCCCATCAGAGCAAGGCTCTTCAGAAAACGTAATTAAAGACTTAACTGCGCAAACGCATGGATGCGCGACACGTGTCTGCGCAAGCACACAGATGCGTGACACGTGTCTGCGCAGTTGCGCAGCCGCAGCTGCGCAAACGCGCCGATGCGCGACACGTGTCTGCGCAAGCGCACAGATGCGTGACACGTGTCTGCGCAGTTGCGCAGCCGCAGCTGCGCAAACGCACAGATGCGCGACACGTGTCTGCGCAAGCGCACGGATGCGTGACGCGTGTCTGCGCAGTTGCGCAGCCGCAGCTGCGCAAGCGCACGGATGCACGACACGTGTCTGCGCAAGCGCACGGATGCGTGACGCGTGTCTGCGCAGTTGCGCAGTCGCAGCTGCGCAAGCGCACGGATGCACGACACGTGTCTGCGCAAGCGCACGGATGCGCGACGCGTGTCTGCGCAGTTGCGCAGTCGCAGCTGCGCAAGCGCACGGATGCGCGACACGTGTCTGCGCAGTTGCGCAATCGCAACTGCGCAAGTGCTCGGATGCGCGACACGTGTCATTTGCTGGTGAGTTGCGCAGCAACTGAATGAAGATTTAGATAAATCTTTTCTGTTCTCCTGTAAAACAGGAACCCTTGGATCAAAGATCCAATGGTGGGAAAATTCCCAAAATTATTCAGGAAAGATTTTGTTAACAAATCTAACAAATTTGTGGGCACTATAAATAAGACCCCAAGCCTCATTCAAAAGGCATCAAGGAGAGAATCAGAGAGAGAGTCAATCATCAAAAGAAAGCTCTTGAAAATTAATCAAGAACACAGAAGGAAAAAAAAGAAGAAGGTAAAATTTCTGAAGAACAGAAAATAAATAGTGCCTTGCACTTAATATGAACCCTAGGTTCTGTATGATCAGGAGAAAACAAGAACTTGTTTTTCCTTTGATCCAAATTCAAATCAAAAGTGCCATGCACTTGAATTCTTCAATCTGAAGATTTCTAGGGTTTCTGCAACCCCTTGTTTTGGGCCAGGCCCAAATTAAATTGAAACAATAAAAGGGCAAGGCCCTGTTTGGAAAAATTCCTGAGTTTCTGGAAACTCATTATTTAAAAGGGCCTGGCCCAAATTGAATTGCAGAACAATAAAAGGGCAAAGCACTGTTTGTAAAAATTTCTTGAGTTTCTGAAACTCATTATTTAAAAGGGCAAGGCCCTGTTTGGAGAATTCCTGAGTTCTTGTAACTCATTAAAAGGGCCTGGCCCAAATCAGACTTGCAAAATAATGAAAGGGGCGGAGCCCTGTTTAGATCGATTTTTTTAATCGGGCAGAGCCTAAAATAAAAATTGGACTTAACCCAATCCTGGCTGTAAGTCCTTAAATTAAATGCCTCTCATAAACTAAGTCACGACCGGTTCGAGGGTACATCTCCGAACTCCTTTGACATTTGTCGTTGTAATTCCTCAACGACGTCAAAGAGGTGACGGGTCCTAACGACCACCCATCTAATATCGGACCGAAACGTCCCTAAACTAATATCGGACCGAAACGTCCCTAAACTAATATCGGACCGAAACGTTCCTAAACTAATTTTGGACCACTACGTCCCTAAAATGGCGACGGACCGAAACGTCCCTAAACTAATTTTGGACCACTACGTCCCTAAACTGGCGACGGACCACCACGTCCCTAAACTGGAATATGGACCACTACGTCTTTAAACTGGCGACGGACCGAAACGTCCCTAAACTAATATCGGACCGAAACGTCCCTAAACTAATATCGGACCACTACGTCCCTAAACTGGCGACGGACCACCACGTCCCTAAACTGGCGACGGACCACCACGTCCCTAAACTGGAATATGGACCACTACGTCTTTAAACTGGCGACGGACCGAAACGTCCCTAAACTAATTTTGGACCACCACGTCCCTAAACTGGCGACGGACCACCACGTCCCTAAACTGGAATATGGACCACTACGTCTTTAAACTGGCGACGGACCGAAACGTCCCTAAACTAATAATGGACCACCGCGTCCCTAAAACTGGCAATGGACCGCCACGTCCCTAAACTGGCACAATAGGGCCCAAACGCTCTTTTGTTGGATCTAAACGGTCCCGTCTAAGTTGATCTTAACCCCAAATACGGTTAACGTGTCCTTAGATATTCAAATAAACGATAAAACTCCAAATCAACTTTGGTTTAAGGGTACACCTCTGAACTCCTCTGACGCCTGTCGTTGTAATCCCTCAACGATGTCAGAGAGGTGACGAGTCTCGATAACCAGATAATCAAATCAATCACTACGTCGGGTCGATCGTAGTCTAAAACAGGACTAACGTATCCTTGACGAATGTTTTAGTTGATCTTAGCCGCAACGCGACTAATGCATCCTTAAACTAAAAACACCAAACCCAAATCTAACTAAATACGGATTTGGACTAAAACACGTCCTACGGGTGACGGCATCACTAAGTCTCCGTATACAATCCACGGGCAACTATAAACAAAACAAACACACACGACACGAAGTGAAATTCTGGAGTAGGAGAAAGTTGTTACCGCGACGCGGTAGCGTAATTAACTGCAGGGGCTTGCGCCTGCAGGGAAGAGCGTCCCCACAATCAAAAACCCCTCACCCTGAGGGGGAATCTGACGAAGTCTGCTATATCGGCCGTATCCGTCTAAACCTCCGATACACGGTGCCATAAATCAACTTGGCATCTTCGGAGAGATAGACGGATAAAACCAAATAGCATTCTGCCCCGAACCTCAGGCCCAGGACGTCCTAACGTCTCGGCCGCCGTTCGGAGGGGAACAGCCGCTCTCGTAGGGGTCTAGGGGTATGGGTTTGGCTATTCATCGCGACCGTGGAATCCGTGTTTTATACTGGCTCGTATTGAAAACACGGACGTCCTAGTATATCCAATATTTCATATGATATTTTCTGCTGGGTTATCTGTGATGTGATCATGTGATATGTTCAGATGGATACTGTATATAGTATATATGATATATTATATAGATGTTACTTATGTTTTACACCCGCGCTAGCCCTGCCCTGCTCTGCCGTTAGTTACCTAACCTAACGGTGCACGAGGGGACATCGAGGCGAATGCGGATAGCATAAGTGTACGTCGTATTTATCTGTGATGTTTAGGTGACTTAAATGATGGGACTTCATTAATGTGATTAATGAAAGAAAATAAACCTAAGATGTTGTGGAATCTAATTTCTTAAAAACAGGTAGCTACAGTTCTTGCTTTGCATCGCGGTGTTCCTTGTAGAACATCCTGCACCTTATTCGATAAGGAAAGGGCCGAGATCCCTTCACCGGGAGTGACCCTTTTAGCAATAACTGGCAGATGCTACACACTCGGTTTGTTTTTGATTGCTTCTATAGTTTCTGCTTTGCACAACGGTATATATGATATATCCTGCACCTTATTCGATGAGGAAAGGGCCGACGATCCCTTCACCGGGAGTGACCCCTTTAGCAAAACTAGAAAAGCCTCAAAAACACTCCATTTCAAAATTCATTCGATCCTACAACGATATCAAGTTCATTACGCAATAGGTTTTCAGAAAAACCTGTCGTAGCCCTCCGTCATTTCAGATAAGTTGTATATAGTATTCGTGCTGCATTTGTTGGCTTTCGTCAAGGTGCAGTGTGCGGTAGCTATATGCTGCTTATCTGCTGCATATGATGCGATTGGATTAGGGTAGTCGTGCGGCTTTGTTGGCTTTCGTCAAGGGTCATGCGGGTGGGTTTAATTCAATCAAGAAATGGCGGGTTGAACTTGATTAGCGGGCTATGGTTTGTTGGCTTTCGTCAAGGTCATAGCACGTTAGGGGCAAAATTATCGGGAATTTCAAGTGTTGAAATTTGCAATGAGATTGCATACCTTCTATGAGATAGTTGGATTCCGATACCCGCTGCGAGTAATTGTTACTCCTGGGAGAGTTTTACACATTACAATTAGCCGATCAAGTAGGTGTCTAGAAAGGTGTTAACGGGGTTACGCCTCTGGGAAAACGAGGTTTACCGTAATTAGGTCCGAGCGAAAGCACGGGGAACTTCCCTCAAAGTACCGACACTGGCCTGGCTGAAAGATTGGCGAACTTGTAGCGTGTAATTAATCCGGGCTAGTCTTTCCTTTTAGGATTTGAAGAAAGATTTGATAAAAACAGTGGGAGCCATCCTGATTAGATAAAATACATAACCAATCTGATCTTGCAAGAGCGCACGCAGAGTGTTTTCTTCTCTCTCTCTCCAGGTAGCAACCATATCACGCTTTAATCAAGACAATAATACAGATTATTGACCGAACCCACTTGTAATACTGAGCTGGGGAACGTTGGTCCCGCTCCAACTTATAATTGTTATAAGACAGAGCAGAAAATTGGGGAATACCAGATTTCCCGTGCCGCCCAAACGAAGAAAGTGCATGATGATGCATCTTCTTCGGGTGTGTTCATTACAAAGGACTGTTTCTCAGTATCCTCTACGTCCTGGGTATCTGATACCGGATCAGGATCCCAGATATGTAATCTGTTACATAGGGCTACAGAAAGGTAGAGAACTGAGAATGGATGATAAGTTTCATGAGGCAGAAAACGGGGCAAGTGTTGCAGCCAAGTCTGTTGGTCACTGTCACCCTGTATTACCTATACATTGATTCTGAACAAATGCTATTAGATACCGAACCTGATATATAAAATCATATCAGTCTCTTTATTTATTAAAGAAGGATATAATTTTGTATTGTTGGATAATGTTTTGAACATTTCCTATATCAAAAGTTGATCGGTTCAGGCACGTTATCTAAAAGCATTGACGTTCTAAATCAAACTACAGTTCTTAGTATATAGAACACACACAAGAGGAAGAGTTCAGAAATGAACGAATCCTTCTTGAGGTATTGTAGACTAGGTCATATCAATGCGACCCGACTAGCTGAAGTTGCATTTAGATGCATATTTAAATTAGTTTGAATTTACATCTTGTGAAACTTGTCAGTCATGTCACAAAGATTAGATGACCATAGCTCTGTTTATTGGAAACAGAGAAAGAGTTAGTGAACTCTTGGGATGATACATGTTGATGTATATTGGTCTCATGTCTACACATGCCAAGACCGGTTCTTTATACTTCATTACATTCTCTGATGATCTCTCAAGATTCAGTCATATGTTCCTGTTGAAACATAAGTCCGAACCTTTTGAGATATTCACAGAATATAAGTTAGAAGTAGAGAACCAAAATACGGGTATAAGTATTATGTCCTATGATGATATCAGGGATGAGAATACTTGTGCATAGAATTCCTGGACTATTCTAAAGGAGAATGAGATTCTCTCTCAGCATTACTCCTCCATATATACCACAGCATAACGGTGTATCGGGGCGGAGCAATCACACCCTATATGATAAGGTGTGCTCTATGATGAGTACTACTGAGTTACCTATTTCCTTTTGGGAGTTATGCACTTGAGAAGCTGCATACCTATTGAATTGGGTTCGAATTAAATCAGTGCCTACCATTCCATATAAGATATGGTATGGGAAGAACATATCTCTTAAGTAAGTTAAGATTTGGGATTGTCCGGCATATGTCAAAAGCAAAATCCGGACAAGCTCGAGGCAAGGTCTGTTATGTAGAACTGGAAATGTTCCAGCTATACAAACTGCAGCTGATGATTTGGTAGAAAAAAAGGATTCATTTGTTTCCAATGAACCTCAGCCTCTCCGCCGATCTAGTAGGGTTCCTCACCCACCTGAGAGATACTTTTGTTTCTCTATGACAGTGGGAGCGAGGAATGCATCATGAGATGATGACCCAACTAGTTTCGAGCTGGCCATCAAGAGTGAGACTCTGTAAGAATGACTGGATGCTTAGCGATCTGAGATGGAATCCTTATACACCAACAAAGTATGGACTTTAGTTGCTTTATCTGAAGGGTTAAATCCCCATCAGGAGCAGGTATATCTTGAGAAGATTACTTGGTGTAGATGGAAAGGTTGAGACTTTCAAAGCTAGACTTGTTAAAGGTTTTCGTCATCGACCAGGTGTGGATAATGATGAAACATTTTCCAGTGCCTATGCTTAAGTCCATCCAGATCCTACTTGCCACGGCTACATACCATGACTACGATATCTGGTGGTTGGGTGTCATGACTCCTTTTCTAAATACTGATTTAGAAAAGAACGTCTATAAGTACACAGCCAGAGGGCTTCGTAAACAGTGGGAGCAGCGGAAACGTGTGCAAGTTGCTTTACAGATTAAAGCAGGCATCGCGGAGTTGGAACGTCTGTTTTGATGTGTTAGTCAAAGAGTTTGACATCATCAAAATGGTAGATGAACCTTATATAAACAAAAGGGTAGTAGGGAATATGGTGGTGATCCTCGTAGAGTACATGGATGACATACTCTTGATAAGAAAGGAGTTTCCTATGCTACGCTCGGTCAATCTCCGCTTATCACAAGGATTCTCCATATAGGATCAAGTTGATACCTCCTAAATCCTGAGTTTTGATCTATGAGATAGAAGTAAATGGATGTTAGGATTCTCACTAGTTGTAGTGAGATGGTATCAATTGATCCTGGGGAGAATCACTGAAAAGGTTCCAGGGTGATAAGGACGACTGAATGTCAGTCACATGCATTGTCTTTACCCTCAGTAAAGGGACGGTATGTTGGAAGAGTTCCAAACTAGATACCGTGGCATACTAGACGATAAAGGCTGGATACATCGCTACTTAAGATGCTACCAAAGAGGCAGTCTGGGTGTATATTAGTTCATGAGATGAACTTCGTTCCTCCCATTGTGTGACAATGGAGTAGTGGCTTATGCCAAGGAACGCCCGTCCCGTCAGTGATCCAGACATATTCTGAGATAGCATCACCTGATCATGGAGATAGTTGATCTCCAGGATGATCGAGGTTAGGAGAGTAGACTCAGAGGACAACACGGCGGATCCACTCACAAAGGCTATTTCCCAGAGAGAGACTTTTATGGGATGGTTCAGTATGAGATACTGCAACCACTGCTACAGATGGCCCTAGTGCAAGTAGGAGATTGTTAGTTATATATATGCCCTAGAGGCCATTACTGTACATAGGATGTATATTGCAGTGGATGCTTGGACATATATAGGGATGACTTTCTTGCTCGACATGATAGTATGCTATCTGGTTACTCTTTACCTTAACGTGTACACTGATTGTCTCTCTGTTACATGTTGGTAAAGCCCTTAGGATGTGTACTTGACTACCTGGACTATGATGCGGATCATACTAGTGGGGACATGGTAGTCCATAAGTACATCCTTCAAGGTTCCTAGTCGTGGGTGTATCGAGACGGGGCATCGATATACCAGAGTAGACTAGCGTATACCTTCTCGACCCATACAGATGGGCGATGGATGATCCTATATCCATTGGTGTTTGACATCAGAGATGATATACGGGTGCTCGGTGGAGACTGGGTACACTGGACGGACGCGCCGAGAACTCCCAGATGGTATTATACCTTACGTCAGATGGCAGTTCTCTGGTGACACTGGTACAGGTTAGTCTGTAGACCTGAGATCGTCATAGAGTCTTGTGTGATTCCCACTGTGCTTTGATTTCCACCTTACCACGTCCAAGAGGGCATGCAAAACGGTGGTTTTTGGGTACAGTCCCGAATCACATGGAGGCAATGAGCGATAGGAGGGGATTCTTCTATCCCGGTATAGGGAGTTGATGTTGCGCTGTGTTCGATTGGCTATAACCGGAAATCCCTGGCCAGGGTTGCTGAGATTTACTGGTAAGTGTTACCAGTAGTTTCTCGAACTGTTATAGACCTCATATCGACACGACTTATCGAGCTACTGGGGTCTGACGTTTACCACCCCTAGGCGAGATATACGACATATCAGACGATCAGACCGGACTGTACGGTAAGTGTTACTGGTTGGATTCACAGGAGTGTGAGCGGGCTTGCTCGTCGATCTTCTGATCGCTCAATACCCGGGTGGCCGTTACGTTTAGCAGACCGCTTGCGGCTTGTGGGTGCTTGATATAATCATCACCTGCTGCCGGCGTATTGACGAGTCTTTAGAGTCCTATACAGAGGTTTCCTGGCTCAAGCAAAACGAAATAGGAGCGCATATGAGATATGTGCGGGACCGAGAATAATGCGTGTATGTGATACCGTATTCTATTCTCTCGATGAATGTATCGATTGGTTGTATGCGATATAACCTAGTTATCGAATCGAGGATTGATTCGATAAGTCGATACATTGGATACTGGTCGGTCATATGCGATATGACTGGATCGTTAAATCAAGTGTTGATTTAATGATTTAATGTATAATTATATATTTGATATATTACTTTGCATTAACTAGTATTGGATCACTTAAAATGGATTTTCTCACTTGATGTGCACATTGTATATGTGATATATTTTTGTGCACTTGATTGTATCATGTTTGATGATACATGCAAGTTTGGGTGTATATTTACTTTAAAGCTTGTTTAAGCTAATGGTTAGGGTTTTGTTATCTTTTTTTAACTATTTATTTTATTTATTTATTTTTGGGCAAGAAAAGAAATGGTTGCTTCTTTTGTTTGTTTCCTTGAAGCTTCAAGAAGCTTTGACCATTCTTGTTTCTTTCCTAAACCTAACCATTCACCTAACCATAGTTTATTCTCTACACTCAACCATAGTTGCATTATGATAAGAATGACTTGGATTTTCTTTTTAAGATAATCCTTTTTATTCTTCCTTCATCTTCATCTTCATCAAGCTTCATGAAAGCTTGCTACCTTCAATGGTGCCTTGTGAAAAAGAGTGAGAAATCCAAATCCAAAGTGAACCCACTTCCTATTTCTTCATTCTCTACCACTTGCCATGTAGTATAGGGTGTTTTCTTCACAAGTTTCATGACTTGGTGAAGTTGGAGCTTGATCTTGAGTTGCCTCGACATAGATCATCTTCGGCATCGAAGTCGACGACCTAGCCCGATCATTTCTTCGACGAAACCATCGCTAGAGTCTGGGATCTGATGATCGCAGCGGAGGGACATCATCATGGAGCTAAGGAAGTGGAGGACCGGATCTACAAAGGTTGTATTTTCGTTCACTTTAGAGTTAAGTTGTTAACTTGTTGGTGTTTCGCCTAAAACTCTAGTCAACGATCGCATTAGGGTTTCTCGGCACCGGAAATTTTTAAATTTGGCATGCTTGATGCCTTGTGGAACCTCCTTAGTGTGTCTAAGAACCTTACACTAATGTCTATACATGTAAGGGGTGGGTTCTCGTACTTCATCACATTCACTGACGATCTCTCTAGATTCGGATATGTGTATCTTATGAAACACAAATCCGAAGCTTTTGAGAAATTCAAAGAATTCCGAAACGAAGTAGAGAACCAGATTGGCAAAAGTATCAAGATCCTCCGATCGGATAGAGGAGGGGAGTACTTTAGCAAGGAATTCCTAGATTACTTAAAAGAAAATGGAATTCTCTCTCAGCTTACTCCTCCGTATACACCACAGCACAACGGTGTATCGGAGCGGAGGAATCGTACCCTATTGGATATGGTTCGCTCCATGATGAGTAGTGCTGAGTTGCCTTTTTCATTCTGGGGACATGCGCTTCAGACAGCGGCATACCTTTTGAATCAAGTTTCGTCCAAATCTGTGCCTAAAACTCCGTATGAAATATGGAGTAGTAAGAAACCATGTCTTAAATTTATTAAGATATGGGGTTTTCCGGCCTATGTGAAAACACAGAAACTGGACAAGCTTCAGACACGTTCAGTTCTATGTAAATTTTGGGGATATCCTAAGGATTCACTAGGATATCTGTTCTACCACACTGAGGAACAGAAGGTGTTTATATCTCTCCATGCTACCTTTTTAGAAAGGGAGTTTCTTGCAAAAGAAACTAGTGGGAGTACGGTAGAACTGGGAGAAATCCATGAACCACAAAATGTAACTGAAGATTTGGAAGAACCACTAGATTCAGTAATCCCAGACGAACCTCAGCCACTCCGCAGATCTGGTAGGTTTTCTCATCCGCCCGAGAGATACTACGGTTTTCTCATAGACGGGGATCGAGAGGATTGCATCTTGAAAGAAGATGATCCTACCAGTTTCAGGCAGGCCATTATCAGTAGGGACTCTGATAAATGGCTGGATGCTATGCGATCCGAAATGGAGTCCATGTACACCAATAAAGTGTGGACCTTGGATATTGCTCCACCTGGGGTAAAACCCGTTGGATGCAAATGGATCTACAAAAGAAAACTTGGTGTAGATGGGCAGGTGGAAACCTATAAGGCTAGACTCGTTGCAAAAGGTTTTTGTCAAAGACCTGGTGTGGACTATGACGAAACTTTTTCTCCAGTAACTATGCTCAAATCCATCCGGATCCTACTTGCCATTGCTGCCTTCCATAACTATGAAATCTGGCAGATGGACGTAAAAACGGCTTTTCTAAACGGCAGTTTAGAAGAATGCGTTTATATAGATCAGCCAGAAGGTTTTGTAGACAGTGGGAGCAGTGGGAAGGTATGCAAGTTGCTTAAATCCATTTATGGATTAAAGCAGGCATCGCGGAGCTGGAACATCTGTTTTGATGAGGCAATCAAGAAATTTGATTTCATCAAGATCGAAGATGAACCTTGTATCTATAAGAAGATTGTAGGACGAACTGTCGTGTTCTTAGTCCTGTACGTGGACGACATTCTTTTGATAGGAAATGATGTTCCTATGCTACAATCGGTCAAGCTATTCTTATCACAACGGTTCTCCATGAAGGACCTGGGTGATGCCTCGTGCATTCTGGGGATCAGGATCTACAGAGATAGATCCAAGAGATTACTGGGACTTTCGCAGTCCAGGTACATAGAGACCATACTAAAGAGATTTAGTATGGAAGATTCCAAACGCGGTAATATACCAGCATTGCACGGAATCACCTTCTCCAAGAAGATGTCTCCCAAGACTGAAGAGGAGAGGGTTCGCATGAGCACTATACCCTACGCTTCGGCGGTAGGATCTATAATGTATGCGATGCTATGTACAAGACCAGATGTAGCTTACGCACTAAGCGTGGTGAGCCGGTATCAGTCAGACCCAGGTGAGAACCACTGGACAGCAGTGAAGAACATTCTCAAGTACCTAAGAAGGACTAAGGAGATGTTCCTGGTTTACGGTAATGGAGACCTCAGGGTCGAGTCCTTTACCGATTCAAGCTTCCAGAGTGACAAGGATGACAGCAAGTCTGTCTCGAGTTTTGTGTTTATCCTCAACGGAGGGGCGGTATGTTGGAGGAGTTCCAAACAGGATACCGTCGTAGACTCGACGATGGAGGCTGAATACATTGCTGCAAGCGATGCCGCAAAAGAAGCGGTCTGGATGAAGAAGTTCATTAGTGAACTTCATGTGGTTCCGTCCATTGTTGACCCAATACCTTTGTATTGCGATAATAATGGGGCTATAGCTTTAGTGAAGGAACCACGGTCCCATCAGAAATCCAGACACATCTTAAGGCGGTATTACCTGATCAGGGAGATCATTGATCGCCAGGAGATCGAGGTACGGAGAGTGGACATAAAAGACAACACGGCGGATCCATTCACAAAGACCCTCCCTCAAACACAGTTCGAGCGATTTTTTGAGCTATTGGGTATGCGGTACGCCAGCAGCTGGCCATAGAGCAGACGTTGGGTATGCGGTACACCAATTACTGGCCTTTAGTGCAAGTGGGATATTGTTGGATATGTATGCCCTAGAGGCCATTATTGTATAGTACTAGTTTGTATAATACATTTTGGAAGCTTGGGTTTTATATATATATATATATATATATATATATATATATATATATATATATATATATATATACGGGTTTGCGACAGTCTTGCTCAATATAGTAGTATGCTACTTGGTTTGTTTCTATCTTAATATGTGTATATGTTTCTTTTAACATATCACTAATACATATTGATGGAGCCCTTAGGATCTTTGCTTGACTACCGGCGTTTTGATGGAGATCACACTAGTGGGGGCTGGGTAGTCTATAAGCACATCCTTATACAGGTCCCTGGTCGTAGGATTATCGAGATAGGGCATCGATACTCCAGAGTAGACTGGTGCATATGCTTCTCGTCCCAGCAGGGGAGATGGTCTGTCCCACAGCCATCAGTACGTCGTACTGGAGATAGTATGCAGGTGCTCGTTAGGTTACGAGTACACTGGACAGGACTCGTCGGGAACTGTTGGTTCGTATTATACCTATCGTCAGTTAACAGTTCCCAGGTGACATGAGTACAGCTTAGTCCGTTGACTTGACACTATCACTTCGCCTCGAGTGTGTTCCCACTGTTCTTAGATTACTACCCTACCACGGCTCTATTGAGTCGTGCAAGTAGGTAGTAGTTGGGTGCAGTCCCAAAGCACTTGGAGGCAGTGACGGTTAGATAGGATTCGTCTCTCCCGGTATTGGGGGTTGATATCGCGCTGTGTCTAGGAGAGCCATTACACAAAGTCCTTGGCCAGGGCAAGCGAGATTTACTGGTAGTGTTTCCAGTAGTTTCTCAGGGTGTTCTGGGATACACTCCGACACGACTTGTACCGCTATTAGGGGTCTGACGTTTACCGCCCCCTAGGCCCGACATGGGATACTCTTAGACGAACAGACCGGACTGTACGGAGATTGTCACATTTAGGCTCAGTAGGAGTTCGGATGGGTTCACCTCATCGGTCTTCTTGTCGGCATCTACCTGGGGACCGTTACGTACAGCTAGTACCGCTTGCGGCCTGTGGTTAAACCTACTGCCAGCGTAGTGTCGAGTCTTTAGAGTCCCACACAGAGGGTTGTTCACCATTGGGCGAAACGAGATAGAGGTCGTATGGTTTTACGACAGGGTTCGTTCACATATACGTACTTGTGCGTGTTCGATGTTCGGGTAGTTGATGCTAGTGTGCTTTGGTTTAAGCCAGATCCTAGTATTTGGTTTTGGGTCGGTTCGGTCTCTTTGTATTCGTGTTCCTCGGAAGACGAATGCGGGTGTGTATACACAGTTGACAGAGGCAGAGGAGCCTCATTAGGGTTTTGACCATTGACTTGATTAAAACCATA
The DNA here is from genome assembly GCA_030015575.1 of Agapanthus africanus. Classification (NCBI taxonomy): domain Eukaryota; kingdom Viridiplantae; phylum Streptophyta; class Magnoliopsida; order Asparagales; family Amaryllidaceae; genus Agapanthus; species Agapanthus africanus. The sequence continues at coordinate 422,768,620 of JASDDO010000031.1, forward strand.
ATGAGATGGAGGAAATTGATTAATGAGTTTTAATTAGAGATAATTGTATCATGGTTAATTGGTTTGACCATTTGACTAAGTTGACCCATATTGACTTAGATATTTTTGTGAGCATGCTTAGCATTAATTGTGACATGATAATGGTCAAATCAACATCAACCATGACAATTTATCCTAATTAAAATTATCATTATTCTTTTTGTTGATATGAGAGCTATCTCCTCATTTTATCATGATACATTCTCTCTCTTGCAAGCTTTCTCCTCTTCCTCTCTCAAGGCTCTATTGTTTCATGAGTTGAAAATCAAGAGCTTTGTGAGATCAAACCACCAAAACACATCTCTACTCACTCTAGGGTTCTTAGTCTAGCAAGCCAAGCACTCTAGTTACTTCATTGTTGAGGTAGGAGCTCAAGGTAGAGTCCTTCGGGTGGATCTTTCTTTGGCAAAGAGAAAACGGTGAGGAGAAGCCATCTACACCACTCCAAGGAGCTCACAAAAAGGGGAAGCAACACAAGAAGAGAAGGAGTTCAAGACCAAGGTATAATCATCTAACCTAGTAGTTAAAAACTCTAAGTTAGTTTGTTAGTTTTTCTTTAGCAAAGATCCTTCATGGTTGGTCTATATTTCCTTGTGAGAAAATTTTGATTTTTACCTATTCCGCCTCCCCGAAAGTACCGGGGTGGGTAACATAGACCTTTCAATAACGCTGTCAGAAAGTCTCTTTACTCCATGTGTCGCTCGCGGGAATTGATGTATCGTCCAAAGGACAAAGTTTAGGACATGTTTAGATTCCAAGAATTGGAAATGCGAAAAATCGGCGGTTGCTTCCGGAAAAGTTTGGAAGTTGAAAGAAGTTTGTAGGTATTTCTAGACTAAAGAGAAAGGTATAAGAGGTATGCAGGAAAAACTTGAGAAATATAAGCAAAAGTCAACTAACGATGCTAAGGAATCAAGAAGGATTACGGTGATTCTTAACTAAATGTCGCATTGAAAGGACAATAAGTAAGGTACCGGAAGGGAAGATTTGAAAAGGGAAAGGGTGTCTTTGATAACTTGCCCTGTGGCCTCAACCTCTTCGGCTGTTATGGTGAAGGCCTGGCAATTGGAGAGATTGTGCTGGGCTTACTAAAAAACACGTTTTTGCAAAGGCAAAGTGTTGGGGTAAAAATTTACACCCCGGTTGACCAAGTCAAAATCAAAGTCAACCCCAAGCCAAGTAGGCCCAAGCCCAGATCAAGTGAGCCCATGCCCGGGTAGAGTCCGAACATGAAGCAGCCGGCCTTCCCCCATGCCAAGATAAAAATTTTGTAATAAATAATTTTATTGTATTTCTTTTATTTTATTTTACGAATGAATGTAAGAAAAATGGGCGTAAAGCCAAATTTTTGTAAAGCCCATGGCTTATGTGCAAAAAGAAATGGCACATGAGTCATGGGATAGGCAAAATGCCATTTTGTGAAACCCAAGGGGCTATGTGTAAAGTGTATATCCTATAAAGGTAAGGATAATGAAAATATCCCAATAACTTTTTCTCTCTCCAAAAAAATTCAGATCTGTGATCTTCTTCTTCCTCAAGCTTCCAAAACCTTCTTTTTTCTTTTGAATTAAATCCAGAGTTTTACTCTTCCTTTTAAAAAAACTAAATAGTTTTTCACCACAAAACCCACAAAGGGGAACCCAGATCTTCCATCAGATCTCAAAAAGATTTTTTTTTTTAAAATCTCACACTTCTTGATCTTCAAGATCCGGCCAACAAAGGAAAAAGAAGGAGACCCATCTCCAGAAACCCCACTTTGGGGAAGAACTAGGGCTCAAGGGGAGAAGCCCTTCATCAGCTTTAAAACATCCTAGGAGTTTAACTCCTCATATGTATATATATATATATATATATATATATATACAGAGAATAATAAGTGCTCCTTTCTGGGAGTACAACTCCCATTGCAGGGACCAAGTCCCTTTTGTCGCTCGAACGCCCACGTGCTGACACGTGGGGCGCTAGCGCTCTTGCGCTCAGCGCGCTAGCGCCCGAACGCCCACGTGTTGACACGTGGGGCGCTAGCGCTCTTGCGCTCAGCGCGCTAGCGCCCGAACGCCCACGTGGTGCACTAGCGCTCAAAGCGCTAGCACTCTTGCGCTCAGCGCGCGAGCGCCCAAAGCGCTGGCGCCCGAGCGCCCACGTGGTGCGCTAGCGCTCTTACGCTCAGAGCGCTAGCGCTCAAAGCGCTGGCGCCCGAGCGCCCACGTGCTGACACGTGGTGCGCTGGTGCTCAAAGCGCGGGCGCCCAAAGCGCCGGCGTCCAAAGCGCCGGCGCCCACGTCTTAACACGTGGTGCGCTACCGCTCAAAGCGCTAGCGCTCTTGCGCTCAGAGCGCCAGCGCCCAAAGCGCTCGCGCTCGAGCGCCCACATGCTGACACGTGGTGCGCTAGCGCTCAAAGCGCTAGTGCAAGCGCTAGCACCCAAAGCGCTGGCACTTTTTCCCACGCATCCTTTGTGGACCCCCGTAAAAACTCTGCGTGGCTCTCGATATATCCAATCCCCCCTCCAAAACAAAACACACGTACACTGCACATTGAGTTCGCATGACCCGTTTAACCCGTCAATCGGAGGTTCCCCCGCTCCAAAGGCGAGGGGTAATTAACGGCAGCTTAGTCCGCGGCTGCCAGAGATTCGGATCCCCACAATCAATAAACCCCGGCCTACCGTAGACAGGGGGAATCTATAGTACGCCTGACAAGCGCGCGCGTATTCCCATCTCAATGGGGTGACGAAGAACACCTCACAGATTCTGGTATTCCCGGTGGGACATTTCTCTCCCCCCATATTTCGGGTTAAACGTTCATGCGAACTCAACCAATATACATATCGATTGCCTATACTGAAATGATGTCTTTTTTTCCGTGCAGCAATCAACTCTCAACGACAATGTCTCCCAAGACGAATTCAGCTTCCAACGCGACTTCGATCCCGTACGTGGTCAAGGTCAATGCTCGTGTGGTTCTCCCCGCAAGCCTCAGTTGACAGTGGGAGGAACTGCTCCGCCAGTTTGGCTCCGTCATCATCTACCCTACCGGAAGCGCTCATCTGGCAGAAATCCCGGCAAAACAGGTGGCCAAGCCGATCTCAAGGGGCAAGAGGCCGAATGTTGTGATCGCTAAGGCACCACAACCGAAGCTTAAGACGGTGTCTGAACGACTCTCTTGCGCTCCAGCTGGGGGAAAGACTTCCGATACAAAGGGCAACATCAAACGTGGCGGACGGGCCCAGGCGATGACTCCAACAAATGCACGATCGAGCGTCTTCTCTGGCCTCTCTATCAATCGGTCTACGGCGTCCTCCCGAAAAGCCAGAGCCTGCCAAGCGCTCAAATCAGAAAAGTTAAGGCAGAAGCGGCTCAGGCATCGAGCCAACAAGAGGGGCAGGGTTTCGGCCAAGTGGAATCTTGTGAAGTTCCAAGAGCAGGGTTACTTTGTGACGACGGCTGAGTCGGCCGTAAAAATTAGCAATTCTTTCGAACCTCTGAAGTGGGTTCAGAAAAATGCCATGACCGCCAGAATCAAGAAGACAGCGGTACGAACAATGCTACAAAGAGACGTGTCCCGGCCCCAACAGAAGAAGTATGACACTGTCTCTTCAAGAGTCTATCAGGTGCTCTGTGCCGCACGAAAGCAGCGGGGCAAACCCAGAAAGGGAACGCCAGCACCAGTCAAGAATCCGGCCAGTCCAGCCGCCTTCAGTCGACTACCCGTTACCAAAACAGGAGGGTCAAGACAGCGATCCGAGAAATCAGTCGCCGATAAGAAAAAGACGGCTGGATATGTTATCCATACGGTCTATATGGCAGGCGGGCGCCCCAGCGACAACCTTCGCAGCAAGAGCAAGGATGGGGCCACCACATCCCAAGCCCAATCTGGCTTGAATGTGGTTGCCGCTTCCCAAGAACATCTGCCTCCGCTGGATGATAAAAACCCTCTCGATGAGGACGATAGGCAGAAGGACCCTTCGGTCCAGGCAGAGTCAAGCTCGGACAGCGAGGAAGAGCCGACTTTCCGCCCTAGGACCGCGGAGCAAGAGCTGCTTCAAGAGCTTCGAAAACAGCTCAAGTGCAAAGATAAAGAGATGGCCAAGCTCTATTCGAAAATCGACGACCTAACGAACGTTGTGATGCATCTTACGGCTCAAGTTGCTCAAGCGCCTCCCAATTAAGCACAAGTCGCTACTCATCAACCGGGTGATGACAATCCGAAACAGCCAATACCTGTTCCTTTAGGTCTAAGACTGGTCGAGCCGCACGAAAGCCGGCCACATTCCGCTTCTGGGGACGCCTTGGCCCCAGATAGTACTATCCCGCTAACACAAGATCGGATAATGGATTTGGTCACCAGCAAGGTTAAAACATTGGTGGCCTAAGCTGAAGCTCAGAAAGAAATCGGCAGTAGTGGGCGGCCATATCCCGCATAGTACGATCTGATCGAGTTCCCGAGCAGCTACGTCATTCCTAAGTTCGGAAGATTTGACGGAACGGGAAATGCAAATCAGCACGTCGCCCACTTTAAAGCATCATGTGGTAATACAGGGGGCAATGATGCGCTCCTTCTTCGTCAGTTTGTCAACAGCCTGACCGGTGTCGCTTTCGACTGGTACGCGAGTATACCAGACGGGTCCGTTATTACCTTTGCCCAAATGGAGTCTCTGTTTCGGCAAAGGTTCATGAGTGTCAGTGATAAAATCTCCATTGCTGACATTGTGAGGACCAAGCCGGGGAAGAATGAAAGCAACACCGACTTTATCGCCCGATGGCTTAATCTCACGGTCAAGTGTGAACCGCCGTTGGAGCAGGACCAGTCCGTCAGCCTTCTCGTTGGGAACCTCAGCAATTGGATGGTCCCATTCTTGCGTACAGCAGGCCTCAAGACGTTTCAAGAGCTAACCAAGAAAGTCCAAATGCTGGAACGCTCGAAGCAAGAGTCTACCTCGGACTCTCAGAGAGACAAGACCTGGAAAAGCAAGCGGGACGACAACCGTAGAAGCGGGAGTTCCAGCAGTACCAATGTCTTCAATGCGTCCGACAATGAAGAAAAGCGAAGGGCGGGCGAATCCAAAACCAACCGGTCTCGAAATCCATTGCTGGGAGGAGATGGGCCTTCCCTAGAGGAGAAAAAGAACAAGGTTTACTCTTTCAGAAGGGACAAGGTCCGCAAGATATTTAAAGATGTCTTGAATAACGGCCTACAATTGCCGGAGTCGAAAAGACCCCAAGAAGCAAAAATGACCGACAATCCCCTGTATTGCACATACCACCGAGTAGTGAGCCATGCGATCGAGGATTGCTATATCTTCAAAGACTGGGTCGAGAAGCAGTACAAGGCTGGAGAGATCGAGCTGTCCAAAAGCGTGTTGGTGAACAATCAAGCTGCAACCACCAACTTTATACAGACAGAAGCTGAAGCCTTCTGGGAGCAGACAGCCGAACCCGCTGCCCTGAGAAATGAAACCGACTCACCGCAGCCTCCGTGGAGTACGTACATATCTAATAAGACGAAGAAGATGATGAAACTACTTCAAAAAGAGCCCAGGACGAAATGGGAAGGGCAGAAGAAGCCTACCATTCCAGCTGCCAATGCGGCTCCATCAGGCTCAAAATCCAAAAAGCTCAAGAAGAAGAAAAGTGTAGCTCGGCGTGAAAAGGAGTCTGCAGGGAGATCGACCATTCAAAAATATATCGATTCTCTCGAAGAATATGAACAGAAGGAAAGAACTCTGATTCAATTGAAGGAGTTCCTCCCTGTACGAGCGGCTGAAATTCTGGAGGAGTTAGAAGAAGACTCCAATAAAAAGATCCCAGTAGTGACCTGCTACGCCATCCATCTTGGCAGCGACTCTGAGGCGGAGCTCTGTTTTCCCGAAGAGGACGAGAAGCTCGCCACAAAGGCCAACCAAATCCAGCTCAGAAGTGGCAGGGCTCTACCGCCAAATCAGGGTAACACCCCAAAAGGGAAGGAAAAACAAGTCGCTAATGAAGAAGATGGCAGAGAACTTGCTCATGAAGATTCGAGTCCTTCCCCAGTAGACTATAATGTCTTGGCTCACCTCCGAAAGCTTTCGTCTCTCCTTAGCATCTGTGATGCCTTGGTTCTATCTAAGGAGCTTAGAGATGTTCTCATTCACGCTCTACAAAACCCCAAGCGGTATCAGGCTCGCTTTGCGGAAATTAATATGAAAGAAGCTCAGTACACTCTGCATGCCGCCGCAGTCACGTTTAAGGATGAAGACTTGCTACTGGGAACGGCTGAGCATAATCGGCCGCTTTACGTGACCGGGTACAGCGACAGAGATCGAATTAATCGCATATTGATTAATCCGGGATCCTCAGTGAACATCATGAACTTGGGAACTCTGAAAAGTTTGTCAATGGACGTCCGACGCCTGTCAAGGGAAAGGATTGTCATTCAAGGCTTCAACCAAAATTGCCAGCAAGTTCTGGGGTCCATAGCTCTGCCAATCAAATTTGGGGATCTGCAGACCGAAGCTAAGATATACGTGATCGATGCTGACACGTCTTATAAGGTTCTCTTGGGACAGCCATGACTCCACGATTACGGCATCGTTCCGTCAACTCTCCATCAATGCATGAAGTATACTAAAAATGGCGAAGAAAGACGCATTGACGGAGACATACAGCCGTTCGGCGTGCATGAAGTCCGATATGAAGATTCTCGGTACTTCATGAACTACCAAAATGCTGAGCCACAACTGACTGAGGATAGACCGGCCCCAAGACTCAAAAGCAAATCTGCGCCGGCTGTCACTTTCAAAAGTAAAAGCGCCCAAGTGCGCCCGCGTTTTGGTAGCGACACCGATGAGTCCGATGCTGGAAGCCCGTCCTTCCGTAAAACTCGCCCTCATTTCGGTAGCGATACAGATGAATCTGTTACTGAAGCCCCATCTAGCAGCAAAGTCCACCCTCATCTTGGCAGCGACACAGAAGAGTCGGAGGAAGAGGACCAGCCGTGCAATAGTTGTGCAGATTGGACCCCTATGCAACAAACAAAACTACGAGAGACCTTTGAAGTTGCAGATGGGCCCCTAGCTGTCACAAGGGTACCGGAGAAGATGTGCAAAGAGCTCGATGCATTGTCAGTCTCTACCGTGGACCAGCTGAAAACTTTCTACATTCCCGGAAGGAAAAGTGGACAGAAAGGCATCCTGTTTTATGGGTCAAGCCCCGTTGTGCACCCGGACGATTTGTCTGTCGCGTGCCTTCCATATGAGAGAGGCATAAGAGCCGTCCTCAATCCCAGATACTATGTGCCCGAGATGCGGGAATACTTTAAAATGTGCGGATGCCGGTTATATCAAACGGAGTCCGAAGCAAAGTTTTACGAAGGGCTATGGCATCTGCCCCAGGTCCGAGGACTCATCGATGGAAGAATTCCAGATAGACGGGGCATAGGCTACATTCAACCTGATTCCAAAGTGTGCTACATGATCCATGTTGGTGAAGCCAGCGAAAGATCAAATGATGGTGACGAGATAGCCGAACCAGAAGAAGCTCCTCAAGAGCTCGAAGATGGCGGACAAGCAACCTTTGATGAGCTAACCGAGATTGACTTAGGAATGCCCAATAATCCAAGGCCGGCCTATATCAGCTCGTTCTTGTCAGAGGAAATGAAAGCGCAGATAATCACCCTACTGCACGAGTTCGTCGACTGCTTCGCGTGGACGTACAAAGAAATGCTTGGCCTTTCCCATGAAGTAGCCGTGCATAAACTGGCCATATCTCCTGATGCTAAGCCAGTCAAACAAGTTCCTCGTAGAATGAGAAGGGAACTAGAAGAAAAGGTTATCGAGGAAACCAAGAAGCTCATCGATGCCGGCTTCATCAGGGAAGAAAAATATGCGGAATGGATCGCATGCATAGTCCCAGTGAAGAAGAAAAATGGGTAGATCTGAGTTTGTGTCGATTTCAGGAACCTCAACAAGGCATATCCTAAAGATGACTTCCCACTACCGGTCATGGAAATGATGGTCGATGACACCTCAATTACAAGTTGTTCTCCTTTATGGATGGCTCGTCGGGATATAATCAGATCAAGATGTCGCCTGAGGATGAGAAGCACACAGCATTCCGAACCCCGATCGGAATATACTGCTACAAGGTGATGCCGTTCGGACTGAAGAACGCAGGTGCTACGTACCAAAGGGCAATGACCAATATCTTTAATGACCTAATTCATAAAGTCGTCGAATGTTATGTTGATGATCTGGTCGTCAAGACTAAAACCAAGGCCGATCATATCCAAGATCTTAGGACCGTTCTCACCAGACTGAGGGAATACAATCTGAAGATGAATCCTCTGAAGTGCGCTTTTGGCGTGTCATCGGGAAAATTCCTGGGCTTTATAGTCCAGCATTGAGGGATCGAAGTTGACCCATCAAAGATAAAGGCCATCATGGAGATGCCCCCTCCAAAGAGTCTGACGCAGCTGAGATCATTTCAAGGCAAGCTTGCTTATATACGGAGGTTTATCTCAAATTTATCGGGGAGATGTAGGCCCTTCTCAAAGCTCATGAAGAAAGGAGATTGATGATGCTCAATATTAGATCTGCGATAAGATCAGGACACGTGTCGGATGACATGTCCCAAGACCCAGAAGAAAGGGCAAACAGAGGCCGACCAGGCCACCCTTGTACCCGACCTGCAAGCACAAGCTGGCCTTCCTCGGGGACCCCTACAAATTGGCCTCCAAGGCCCCTCAGCTCGTCCCGAGCTGCCACAAGACCAAGACTCTTCGGCCCTCTTGCTCAGCTCCGAGCTCCTCAGCCGAGGCCGTCTTCCTCGGTCCCTCTGACGACCAACTCTACCACTAACAGGCGTAACCGCCGCTCCGCAAATCTCTCCACGCGCAGATTCTCCGCCAGCAACGTCCCACGTTCCATGCCATCATGATCCCCATTAATGGGCGATCCGCTCTTTACGCGGGCGTGACGTCGGGAGAGTAACTGCCGGCGAGATTCTCGCGCCTGCTGCTGCGTGCTGCCGCCTCTATATAAACCCCCATCACAGAGGGGTCGAGTAAGCCATTTTTTACTCCACTTAGCCGTTACGCCGCTCGGATCTAGTACTAACTTGATCATCGGAGGGTCCTCGGTGGTTCCAAACCACCCCGGGACTTCTTTGCAGGTACTCGGTGCTAAACTCCTCCAATCACCAATCTCCTCAAAACCAATTGAGACCCACACATAACAGGGGATCCCCACCAGAATCCACTGGGAGATCGACGGAAGACAACATCTGAAGGAGACCCGAAAAGGACCTCCATCAGTTGGCGCCGTCTGTGGGAACGCAAACTCTACAAAAACAAAGTTGGCCTTCCGATCTCCATCCACATGGCAAGCAATCGCCCTGAAGATCCAGGTACCAGCCGCCGCCTCCCCCTTATCGGAGGCACGGATGAACCTCCTCCGGTGACCGTCATCAACGCCTTCGCCGGCCGATAGACCGACTAAAATCCAAACGGCCAGTCCAAAGCCCCAGATCGCCGCTCTCCCGCCTCCAGAAGACTCTGCCCTCATCGGTGCGGCTGACCACCGGCAGGCTACGTCCCATGGCCACAGATCTCACGGGCCGATACTCGTCCGCTGGGCGATCATTCAGCCTCCTCTGGCGGAACCGAAACAACGCGACCCTGGCGCTTCACCTCCCCGCACAATCGATGCGCATCTTACGCGCACATTCACCGCGATCGTTCCTGTTCCCCATACCTGCAAATGGACAGTCGGGCGAAACCTCATGAAGAATCAGTCGAGCAGCTACCCTGCTCGGTAGCTTCCCTACTCGTAACGCCAGAGATGAAAGCCCTCACCAAGAGGCAACCCAGCAGCTATCCTGCTCGGTTATCCCTGGCGGGTAGCTTCCCTACCACAACGCTAGGGATCAGAAAGTCCTCCTAGAGGCAGTCGAGCCCGACCCTCGCTCGGCTATCCCTGGCGGGTAGCTTCCCTACCGCAACGCCAGGGATCAGAATCCCAGAGGCAGTCGAGCCCGCCTCTCGCTCGGCTATCCCTGGTGGGTAGCTTCCCTACCGCAACGCCAGGGATCAGAAAGTCCTCCCAGAAGCAGTCGAGCCCGACCCTCGCTCGGCTATCCCTGGAGGGTAGCTTCCCTACCGCAACGCCAGGGATCAGAAAGTCCTCCCAGAGGCAGTCGAGCCCGACCCTCACTCGGCTATCCCTGGTGGGTAGCTTCCCTACAGCAACGCCAGGGATCAAAAAGTACTCCCAGAGGCAGTCGAGCCCGACCCTCGCTCGGCTATCCCTGGCGGGTAGCTTCCCTACGGCAACCCCAGGGATCAGAAAGCCCTCCCAGAGGCAGTCGAGCCCGAGGATACCTCGCTCGGCTATCCTTCAGGACAAAAGCCCTCACCAAGAGGCACCGGGCGGTAACCCCGCCCGGCCAAGGGTCCTTGGTAAGCTTCTTACAGCCCCTCCCGCGCTAAGGACCAAAGTCCTTCCAGAGGCAGTCGAGTCCTTGCTCGGTAATCCCCGGCTGGTAGCTTCCTACCACAACCGACAGGGATCAAAGTCCTCACCAAGAGGCACTGGGCAGTAACCCTGCTCGGTCCCCATCCTGAAAGATCAAAGCCCTCGCAAGAGGAAACTGAGCGGCTTTCCTGCTCGGTCAACTTCGGCTGGTAGCTCCCTACCCATGATGCCAGGGATCGAAGCCCTCGCAAGAGGCATCCGAGCGGCTACCCCGCTCGGTCGTCCTAGGCTGGTAGCTGCCTACCCACGACGCCAGAGATCAAAGCCCTCGCCAAGAGGCAACCGCGCAGTTTCACTGCCCGGTCATCCTTGGGCTTCTTACAGCCCCTCCAACGCTAAGGATCAAAACCCTCGCTAAGAGGCGCCGATCAGGTACCCTGCTCGGTCATCCCCGGCTGGTAGGTCCCTACCTACGACGCTAGGGATCCAAGCCCTCGCCAAGAGGCACCGAGCAGCTACCCTGTTCGGCCATCCTCAGCAGGCCTCTCACGGCCCCTCTCACGCTGAGGACCGAAGCCCTCACCTGAGGCCGCCGAGATCCTTTTCGCTCAGCACATCCCCAGCGGGCATCCTCATGCCTATCAGACGCTGAGGATCTCAAGCCCTCACCGCGAGGCCGCCGAGTTCCTTCCTTCTCGGCACATCACCTTAGGGAATCCTCCTGCCCATCAGATGCCGAGGATCTCAAGCCCTCACCACGAGGCCGCCGAGATCCTTCTCGCTCGGCGCATCCCCAGCGGGCATCCTCCTGCCCATCATACGCTGAGGATCTCAAGCCCTCTTCACGAGGCCGCCGAGCCTCTTTCTGCTCGGCGCATCCCAGCGGGTAGCTTCCTACCCAACAAATACAAGGATCAAAGTTCTCCTTAGAGGCAGCCGAGCGGCTTCCTTGCTCGGCTATCCCTGACCGGTAGCTTCCCTACTCGCAACGCCAGGGATCAAAGCCCTCACCAAAAGGCAACCGCGCAGCTTCACTGCCCGGTTATCCTTGGTAGGCTTCTTATAACCCCTCCAATGCTAAGGATTAAAATCCTCCCAGAGGCAGCCGAGCGGCTTCCCTGCTCGGCTATCCCTGGCCAGTAACTTCCCTACTCGCAACTCCAGGGATCAAAGCCCTCGCCAAGATCAACCGAGCAGCTTCCCTGCTCGGTCATCCCCAGCAGGCATCCTCCTGCCCAACAGACGCTGCAGATTTGTAGCCCTCGTAACGAGGCCACTGAGCCCATCACATGCAGCAGACCCGAAGCCCCAACAAAAGACATCAGGTGATCGAAATCAACTCGACGACCGATTTCTCCACTTGTCATTCCCGCACTGGACCGTGCCCCATCAGACGCCACAGGTCTATACACGTCGCATCGGCCAACCGACGCTTAACACGCAGACCGTCGCTTCAGTGGCAGGATGCACGAACCGGCGCACCTTCCTTAAATGCAAGAGATCTCGCCCTAATTCGCTGGCAGAAAAGCCAGCTGAAAGCCCAGGGACGCGTCCCGATGAAACCTTAGGAGGGAGCTTACCCCGGGCGGCCCGGCAGTCCACTCCTGACCCGACCCGCTAGCTGGTCGGGACAAGAGTGGGGGGCTAATGATGATGCTCAATATTGGATCTGTGATAAGATCAGGACACGTGGCGGATGACATGTCCCAAGACCCAGAAGAAAGGGCCCACAGAGGCCGACCAGGCCACCCTTGTACCCGACCTGCAAGCACAAGCTGGCCCTCCTCAGGGCCCCCTACAAATTGGCCTCCTCGGCCCCTCAGCTCGTCCCGAGCTGCCACAGGACCAAGTCTCTTCGGCCCTCTTGCTCGGCACCGAGCTCCTCAGCCGAGGCCGTCTTCCTCGGTCCCTCCGACCGACCAACTCTACCACTCACAGGCGTAACCGCCGCTCCGTAAATCTCTCCACGCGCAGATTCTCCGCCAGCAACGTCCCATGTTCCACGCCATCACGATCCCCATTAATGGGCGATCCGCTCTTTACACGGGTGTGACGTCGGGAGCGTAACTGCCGGCGAGATGCTCGCGCCTGCTGTTGCGTGCTTCCGCCGTTATATAAACCCCCATCACAGAGGGGTCGAGTAAGCCATTTTTTACTCCACTTAGCCGTTACGCCGCTCGGATCTAGTACTAACTTGATCGTCAGAGGGTCCTCGGTGGTACCAAACCACCCCGGAACTTCTTTGCAGGTACTCGGCGCTAAACTCCTCCAATCACCAATCTCCTTAAAACCCATTGAGACCCACACATAACAGGGGATCCCCACCAGAATTCATTGGGAGATCGACGGAAGACAACATCTGAAGGAGACCCGAAAAGGACCTCCATCAGAGCTCCTTTTGTCTGGGATGCCGAATGTCAAGAAGCGTTCGAAAGCATCAAACGGTACTTGTTGCACCCTCCAGTGCTGGCCGCTCCCATTCCAAATAAACCGCTGATTCTCTACACTGCCGCGCTGAATGAGTCACTCGGTGCGCTCCTTGCTCAGAACAACGAGGAGGGAAAAGAGAATTCCCTCTACTCCCTCAGTCGAACTTTAGTCGGGGCAGAACACAACTATTCCCCGATCGAAAAGCAATGCCTGGCTCTGATATTTGCTGTGAAGAAGCTGAGGCACTATTTGCTCGCTCATCGGGTTATGCTGATCTCCAAGGTCGACCCGCTCAAACACTTGATGACCAAAGCAAGCCTAGACGGCAGAATGGCAAGATGGGATGTCATGCTACTTGAGTTTGACATAGTTTATACTCCTCAGAAAGCAGTAAAAGGGAAAGCTCTTGCAGACTTTCTCGCTGCTCATCCTATACCAGAAGGGTCACCACTCAATTGCGAGTTACCTGACGAACAAGTGCTGCACCTTGAGAATGACGATCCATGTTGGGAGCTCTACTTCCATGGGGCCTCATCGATAAGGACCTCCAGTAAATCAAGCGTCCCGGAGATAAAAGCAGGGATAGGATTGGTGTTCATCACGCCATCAATGGGAACCCTACGGCGTTCTTTTGCTCTCACCGAGCCTCGCACAAACAACGAGGCTGAGTATGAAGCTCTGATAGCTGGTTTGGAACTCGCCATAGAAATGAAAATCCTTCGACTACGGGTTTACGGTGATTCCCAGCTTGTCATCAACCAAGTAAGCGGCGACTATAAGATATACAAACCTGAGTTAGCTCGGTACAGAGGCCGAGTAGTGGAACTCATGAAACGGTTCACTCACATTAAACTAATGAGAGTCCCTAAAGCGTTGAATGGAAAGGCTGACGTACTCGCTCACTTAGCCAAGGAGCTGGATGATCTTGACATGGATGAAATTCTGATCACAGTCAGGAGTCGGCAAATTCTACCCCCAGTCTCTCTACGAGAAGACAAAAGCGCAGAACAGAAGAGCAATCCTGCCGAAGAAGCTTCGATCATCCAAGACGAGCCCGATTGGAGAGAACCCTTCATAGAGTACCTCCGATACGACAAGCTGCCCGAAGAAAAATCTGCAAGGATTCAGCTGAAGAAAAGAGCTCTCCGATACGTGTTTGTAAATGACACGCTATACCGCAGGTCATATGACCAACTCTGGCTCAGGTGTCTGTCATTGGCCGAAGCCCAGAAAGTCATGAAGGAAGTTCACTCGGGCGTTTGCGGCGCTCACCAATCTGGCCCCAAGATGCGACTTCAAATTAAACGGCTTGGGTATTACTGGCCCACCATGATACGGGATTGCGGAGAGCATGCAAAGAAATGTTATATCTGCCAAATTCACGGTGATTTCATCCACAAGCACCCCAATCCGTTGCATCCTACGGTAGCGTCGTGGCCCTTCGAAGTCTGGGGAACCGAAATAGTTGGTCCAATTGATCCTCCGTCATCCAAAGGCCACCAGTTCATACTGGCTGCAACAGACTACTTCTCCAGATAGGCTGAAGCTGTCCCGCTAAAAGAAGTCAAGACAGAAGATATTCTGATGTTCTTCCGTCATAATATTCTATACCGCTTTGGTACACCAAGAAGAATCATTTCTGACAACAGGCCTTCTTTCAAAAGCTTCAAAGTCTCAAGGTTCGCTACTCAACACAAGATAGACTGGAGATATTCCTCCATCTATAATCCAAGAGCCAATGGGCTAGCCGAAGCCTTCAATAAGACTCTATGCAAGCTCCTGAGAAAAAATGCTTCAGCCAACAAGAGAGACTGGAATCTCAAGCTTCACGAGGCGTTGTGGGCATATCGTACCACGCACCGTACTGCAACTCAGTCCACTCCATACTCATTGCTCTTCGGAGTGGAGGCGGTCCTCCCCCTCGAAGTCGAAGTTCCAAGCTTAAGAATGGTCGTTCAGGATGAGTTGACGAAGGAGGAAAACGTGCTCCTTCGGCTTGAAGAGCTCAACGCCCTCGAAGAAAAGAGGCTCGCGGTGCAACAAAATCTGGAGCTATACCAAGCCCAAATGTCACGGGCCTATGACAAGATAACCCGTCTCCGCGCTTTCAAGAAAGGTGAATTGGTGTTGGTGCTCAAAAGACCGATCATCCCCAATCAACATGCCAAGGGAAAATTCGAGCCAAACTAGGAAGGACCATACGTCATCGAGAAAGTTTTCGACGGAGGATCCTACCAACTAATAAGTGCCGAGGGAGAAAGGTCTATGCCACCCATCAATGGCCGATATCTCACGAAATACTACACGTGAATGCTCCAAGGCGCAGGAGAATTGAGCACACCAGCCCTACGGTTTGGATCATACATCCTGCAAAACCGTATACAATCCACGGGCGTAAACGACCCCTATCTCTCCCAAATCCTGCCGGTGAGACTACTTTTAAAGTCCCACAGGCGGCAAAAAAAAAGGTATGTCCACAAGCAAAACGGGCACGGATGAAAACCCGAAAGGGCTCCGTGAGTAAAAACAGCAGGACTACCGGCGAGTTTGTGAAAACCCGAAAGGGCGCAAACTCGTGAAAAGAGATGAAATACACTCGCAAAGTCCTCTTAACCTTGTGAGGAGAAAATCCCTGCGTGAGATCCTTACGACTCACAAAGGAGCAACACACTTAGGAATCCTCACGATTCCTAAGGAGAACATACACCTGGGAGATCCTCTCGACTCGTAGAGAGAAAATGCTTTTATGAGACCCTTACGGCTCATAAAATTGAAAAGTCTTAGGTGACAGGGACCTAAACCTGTCTCCTAAGCCACCGCTCCCCAACGGGAAATAGCAAATGATGAGTCGCTCCTGGCGTTACGCTTCAGGGTTAGCGGTGCTGATGCCGACCCAAAAACCAAATCCCAAGTCCTCACGGGGCAAATGATGAGTTGCTCCTGGCATTATTCCAGTGCAGCAATGCTGATGCCAAACAAGATCCAAATTCCAAGTCCCCAAACGGCGAATGATGAGTCGCTCCTGATACTATATTCCAGTGTAGCGATGCAGAGCCAACCAAAATCCAATTTCTCAAAATTCTCCCGGCCCTACGGTTAGTCCCCAAATTGATTGTCGTATACAATCCACGGGCTCAAATAATTCTCAGCATACCCATGCCCCACCGCAATCACCAGTCCAGCGGCCAATTTTTGCCCTTGGACTTATGCTCCATTTTGGAAGACCCACTCATGTGTCCTCACGATACATAAGGAGAACCAACTTACGAGATCCTCACGACTCGTAAGAAAACACTTTCGTGGGATCCTTACGACTCACAAAGGAAAAACACACTTGGGAGTCCCCACGACTCCTAAGGAGAAAGTGCACCTACGAGATCCTTTCGACTCGTAGGGAGAAAATGCTTTTATGAGACCCTTACGACTCATAAAATTGAAAAGCCTTAGGTGATAGGGATCTAAACCTGTCTCCTAAGCCACCGCTTCCCAACAGGAAAAGGCAAATGATGAATTGCTCCTGGCATATGTGCTTCAGTGTTAGCAACGCTGATGCCTACCCTAATCCTAAAATTCCAAACTCCAGTCCAAATGACCCCTAAGCCGTTAAACTGGGAACGGGGGAAACTTCCTCATGGCAAATGATGATTCGCTCCTGGTACCATATTCCAGTGTAGCGGTGCTGATGTCAATCCAAATCAAATCAAGTCAGCAAAACAACCAATGACCTCCCTGGCAGAATCAAATTCTACCTCGGAAACAAGTCAACTTCATCCCTGACACCGCAAGAAGCGGAGAAAGTCAAATCCAGAACCGACCGTCCACGTCGCTAAAAGGGCAGCATCGACCGTCCAAGTCGCTAAAATGGTAGCATCGACCGTCCACGTCGCTAAAAGGGCAGCATCGACCGTCCACGTCGCTAAAAGGGCAGCACCGACGGTCCAAGTCGCAAAAAGGGCAGAACAGACCGTCCACGTCGCTAAAAGGGCAGCACCGACCGTCCAAGTCGCAAAAAGGGCAGAACCGACCGTCCACGTCGCTAAAAGGGCAGCACCGACCGTCCAAGTCGCAAAAAAGGTAGAACCGACCGTCCACGTCGCTAAAAGTGCAGCACCAATCGTCCAAGTCGCAAAAAGGACAGAACCGACCGTCCACGTCGCTAAAAAGGCAACACCGACCGTCCAAGTCGCAAAAAGGGTAGAACCGACCGTCCACGTCGCTAAAAGGGCAGCACCGACCGTCCAAGTCACAAAAAGGGCAGCACCGACCATCCAAGTCACAAAAAGGGCAGAACCGACCGTCCACGTCGCTAAAAGGGCAGAACCGACCGTCCACGTCGCTAAAAGGACAGCACCGACCGTCCACGTCGCTAAAAGGGCAGCACCGACCGTCCAAGTCGCAAAAAGGGCAGAATCGACCGTCCATGTCGTAAAAAGGGAAGTGCCAGCTTCCCAAAAGCGGGAACCATATCAAATCACCTCCACGTGAAAGAAGATCCATCAATTCTATGCACACGACCCACATGTGTTGTGTGCATTTATTGATGGGGGCAATTTGTTGGGGTAAAAATTTACACCCCGGTTGACCAAGTCAAAATCAAAGTCAACCCCAAGCCAAGTGGGCCCAAGCCCAGATCAAGTGGGCCCATACCCGGGTCAAGTCCGAACATGAAGCAGCCGGCCTTCCCCCATGTCAAGATAAAATTTTTGTGATAAATAATTTTATTATATTTCTTTTATTTTATTTTACGAATGAATGTAAGAAAAATGGGCGTAAAGCCAAATTTTTGTAAAGCCCATGGCTTATGTGCAAAAAGAAATGGCACATGAGCCATGGGATAGGCAAAATGCCATTTTGTGAAGCCCAAGGGGCTATGTGTAAAGTGTATAGCCTATAAAGGCAAGGATAATGAAAATATCCCAACAACTTTTTCTCTCTCCAAAAAAATTCAGATCTGTGATCTTCTTCTTTCTCAAGGTTCTAAAACCTTCTTTTTTCTTTTGAATTAAATCAAGAGTTTTACTCTTCCTTTTAAAAAACTAAATAGTTTTTCACCACAAAACCCACAAAGGGGAACCCAGATCTTCCATCAGATCTCAAAAAGAAGAGATTTTTAAAATCTCACACTTCTTAATCTTCAAGATCCGGCCAACAAAGGAAGAAGAAGGAGACCCATCTCCAGAAACCCCACTTTGGGGAAAAACTAGGGCTCAAGGGGAGAAGCCCTTCATCAGCTTTAAAACATCCTAGGAGTTTAACCCCTCATATATATATATATATATATATATAGAGAGAGAGAGAGAGAGAATAATAAATGCTCCTTTCTGAGAGTACAACTCCCATTGCAGAGACCAAGTCCCTTTTGTCGCTCGAGCGCCCACGTGCTGACACGTGGGGCGCTAGCGCTCTTGCGCTCAGCGCGATAGCGCCCAAAGCGCTGGCGCCCGAGCGCTGACACATGGTGCGCTAGCGCTCAAAGCGCTAGCGCTCTTGCGCTCAGAGCGCCAGCGCCCAAAGCGCTGGTGCCCGAGCGCCCACGTGCTGACACGTGGTGCGCTAGCGCTCCTGCGCTTAGAGCGCAAGCGCCCAAAGCGCTGGTGCGCCAGCACCCAAAGCGCTGGTGCCCGAGCGCCCACGTGGTGCGCTAGCACTCAAAGCGCTAGTGCAAGCGCTAGCACCCAAAGCGCTGGCGCTTTTTCCCACGCATCCTTTGGATGCCCTTTACCTTTTTTTTATTTTATATATATGTATATATACATATACATACATACACACTCCACAACACTGTCCCTCTCTAAAAAAAATTTGGGCCGGAGTGCTTCCCCGAACCCCGCAAGGGGGCTGCTAGCCCCTTTGACCCCCAGCCCGCTATCCGGGTAGCGGGACCCCCGTAAAAACTCTACGTGGCTCCCGATATATCCAAGCCCCCCCTCCAAAACAAAACACACGTACACTGCACATTGAGTTCGCATGACCAGTTTAACCCGTCAATCGGAGGTTCCCCCGCTCCAAAGGCGAGGGGAAATTAACGGCAGCTTAGTCCGCGTCTGCCGGAGATTCAGATCCCCACAATCAATAAACCCCGGCCTATCCTAGGCAGGGGGAATCTGTAGTACGCCTGACAAGCGCGCGCGTATTCCCATCTCAGTGGGGTGACGAAGAACACCCCACACAAAGGTGGTCCCCAAGCTAGCGCACCCTGTCTGATTGGCATAGCAACGGGAAATGGTCGATCTCCTTATTGTGGTGCCCCATTATTGGCTGGCTTGTTGAATGGGCCAAATTGTCTCCTCTTCTAAAGATAGTCTTTGAGGGCATGGCTAGGAGATCCACACGCTAGACAGCGCTTGTTCAGTGTACAACATTCTCGCATGAAATGACCGACCTTACCACAGTTATTGCAAGTTAAAGCAGTTTTTCTTGAAACGATTGACACTTCTGCCTTTATGCATTGCTGATTCCCATTACGCTTGGAAGATACGCTCCCAGATACCCGACTGACGGGGCGTTTGATTCCTGCATGATGATACCTTCTTTGTTGTTTCGTAGTTGCTTCATGACTTTGAGCTTCTTTTAACATCTCACTTAAGAACTCTTGCAGTATAGCGGTCTACTGTTGCTGATTTTCCAGCAAGCCATATAACAATTGCACCATTGCTACCTGCTGAACAGCGGCGTCATCATCCCGGTTTTCCTGTCCGTTTTGTTTGAAGTGAAGTCCTACCATAGCTTATCTGGAAAGAGGGCGGGAGTTAGGTTGCCAAAGAGTTCAAGAATGGGACAAGGCAATAGCTTGCAAGAAGGTATGATAATTATTGCAAGGGAAAAGTACAACTGATGTATATAAAGGTAAGAAATGCTATGGATATGTGACACAAGAGAAGATTTGCTTGCAACTGAAATTTTATTATTCACAATTTCAATCAAAATAGAGTACAGGTGAAATGGAAATGTAAAGCCCTACTGCTATACGACGTCTTATTTGGCCAAAGGAAAAACAAGTCCTACCATTCCTGATTATGGAAGTTCAACATGTTGCGATATGCTTTCGCACTAGAGTAGGGACAGCCATTCCCAAACGCCTTGCGGGGACAGCTGCCCGAGGTTCTTCGGCCTTGAGTTCCTCCTCATTCGAAACTTCATCCTCCGATTCTTTTTCGGTTGGAGCCTTGATCTCGGACTCCCCCTCTATAAGTTCCTCTTTTATAGGATCTTCTTTTTCATCTTATAAGTCATTAGCCATCATACGCTCCGAAGTTGCAGCATCAACTTTTTCATCTTTCGAGTCATTGTCTGAAATAACCGCCTGGAGCTTACGACCTCATTGTCCGAATACCCAGGTATAGCCTCAAAAGTAATGTCTGACTGGCTGTCCTCGCCAGAAAGGGGTACGGCTTCTAGATTGGCCATGGCCCAAAAAGAAAAGGACATGGTCAGAACATGGAATGCAAAGGAAGATAAAGCAAATAATGGAAGATGTATGAAGACGATGTAAGTGGATAAGATTCACAAACATAATAACATCAATTAATGGTTTCATTTTAGTACAATGAGAGTCTACATGGGCCACCACTAAAACCTGTCATGTCCCGCTTCCCAAATGAAAGTGAATAGGTGACATGGCACGGTCCACAACCTAACTATATCGAGGATCATCTTCCTCGATACAGTTACGTTAAGCGTATGTGTGTGTGTGTGTATCATGCAAGAAATGTACCAAAACTGATAATAAAAACAGAAGTATTTATTTCTATTAACTAAAATTATTACATCCAAAAGTACTAAATGCAAACTAAATAGTTTGATTAAATTGATGAAAAGAAAGCAAGCTCTAAACAGGTGGGCAATAGAAGAGCTATCCTAATACTCTTGCGTCAACTCTGTATAGTCTTCATTAGTGGGCTCCACTCCATCATCTCCTTCTTCATCAACCTCATCCTTATCTAACGGACGTTTCAGGGATAGAGAAAGGAAAGGGAAGTTCGTCGGCGAGTTACACTCGGGTAGGATTTCTCAACAGAAAGTAATGGTAAAGAGAACAAGTATGTGTAATGCATGATATCATATGTGTGTAAATTTAAGATATTTGTGTTATAGGCATCAGATAAAATATGATATACTGTGTAAGGTAACTACAGGTAATATGTTCGTTTAATTTGTTAAACAGGGGTACCGGGTTCTCGAGATTATTCCATTGCACCACGGAACAACAGTTGGGGAAAGTGAAATGTATTGTTCCGCTTTTTCGGATTTGATCGAGTAATAGAAGAATCCAAGTCCGTATACTACTTTCCCTAATCAAACTACCTAGCCTATTTTATTCGGTGTAAAGGTTTTAAGGATTAGAATTAGTGCGTATATCATCTAGCCATGAAATTTCAACATTAGTATGCCATCCATAATTTGGATTATTCGCCCTTAATGTAGGGTTAGTCTCCGCCCGAATATCGGGTTGGTAACCTCCACCGGAATATCGGGTTGGTAGGCATCCGTATATTGCACTGTTCATATCATTCATAATAGTATTCCATATCTAGGTTCGCGCATCCTAACCATAACCGTATCATAGGTCATATCGTGTGATATATCAAAAGTTTGAATTCAAGTAGATGATATCTCAGTCGATATGGACTTCCATGGCTATTGGTTATATCTTGTTCCATTATAATTTGGAAATTAGCCATGGTATTTTATAGAACCCTCAATTTATAAAAGACTATGGTATTTTCTGTAATTATTGTTTATATAAAAACCATGGTATTTTAGGGAAAAATATTATTTTATGAAGTGCCATGGTATTTTAGGATAATTATCTTTTAATAAAGATTGTAACATTTTAATAAAAATATATCTTTATAAAAGAGTATGGTATTTATATGGTATATTAATGAAAATTGTCTGTTATTATAAAGGTTATAGTGTTTTAATAAAATAATTAGTCTACCAAGTTCGTGGTATTTTAGTAAAAATTATGATTCAGAAAGTTTCGCAGTATTTTAATAAAAATATCACTTAGAAAAGTTTAAGGTATTTTAAGGAAAATACTATTTTTCCAAAGTTCGTGATGAAAATATAAATTCTTAGGAGTTGATAGTATTTTTGTAAAATAGCGATTTAGTGAAAATATGATTTTCCAAGTTTACCATCAATTTTATTTAAAAATAACCAATATATAAAAATTTACTATGATTTCTCCATATTTTCAACAATTAGGGAAATTATCGAGAACTTTTATTTAAAACCGAAGAATAATTACATTTATTCACGTAAAAATTGTCTCGGTCATGATATTTGCCTAACGGCTTAGTTTAATATGTCCAAGCATGGTATGTGGGTACGTCATTACCCCGTGAATTTATCGTGAAGGATAACTGCTAAAAGTTCGTTATCTAATTATGATAATTATATAGTTAGAATCGGCATAAGACGTTTAATTATATTTAACCAGTTGCATATAGTTAAAATACCCTGGAAAATTTTTCATAACATCACAGTAGCCTGGTGAAGATAACGGAAGATCAAGTGTTGAGAGATCCTATCTGAAACGAGCTAGGAAAATGAAAGTCAGTGAACGTCAGTTTGTACGAGAACAGATATATCTGGAAGCAAAGAATTGTTTAGCCTCTGGGACTTAGTTTAGAGTGTAAAGAAGTCAAAGAGGAAGCTGTGGAAATGTTTTGGGATTTTTGTCTTGAAGGGTTTTTTTCTGTGAATTTTGCAAGCACAAGGGTCTATTTATAGGGTTTTTAGGATTTTTAAATCCTATTTTTTAACCCGGCTACAGGAGCCGAGCCGACCAGATCCGTACCGTCAGTAGACCGGATCCAACAACCTGCATTGCGTCGCATCGTGATTTGGCGCGGGCTATTCTGGATGTTAGTGTATATACCCTAGGGGCCATTATTGTATCATACTAGTTTGTATATTACTTAATGGAAGCTTGGGATATTCACATGTATATAACAGTCTTGCTAAACATGGTAGTATGCTACTTGGTTTTTCTATCTTAATATGTAAGTATACGTATTGATAGAGCTCTTAGGATCTTGCTTGACTACCAGCGTTGTGATGGCAGTCACACTAGTGGGGGCTGGGTAGTCTACAAGCACATCCTTATTCAGGTCCCTAGTCGTTGGATTATCGAGACAGGGCATCGATACTCCGGAGTAGACTAGTGTGTACGCTTCTCATCTCAGTTGGGGAGATGGTCTGTCCCACAACCATCAGTACGTCGTACTGGAGATAGTATGCAGGTGCTCGTTAGGTTACGGGTACACCGGACAGGACTCATAGGGAACTGTTGGTTGGTTTTATACCAGTCGTCAGTGAACAGTTCCCAGGTGACATGAGTACAACATAGTCCGCAGACTTGACACTGCTACTTCGCCTCGAGTGTGTCCCACTGTTCTTAGATTGCTACCCTACCACGGCTCAAAGGAGTCGTGCAAATAGGTAGCAGTTGGGTGCAGTCCCGAGCACTTGGAGGCAGTGGCGGTTAGACAGGATTCGTCTCTCCCGGTATTGGGGGTTGATAGCGCACTGTGTCAGAGAGCCATTACGCAAAGTCCCTGGCCAGGGCAAGCGAGATTTACTGGTAGGTTCCAGTAGTTTCTCAGGGTGTAATGGGCTTCGCTCCGACACGACTTATACCGCTATTAGGAGACTGACGCTTGCCGCCCCCCTAGGCCCGATATGCGATAGTCTTAGACGAACAGACCGGACTGTACGGAGATTGTCACATCAGACTCAGTAGGAGTTCGGATGGGTTTCCTCATCGGCCTTCTTACGACATCTACCTGGGGGCCGTTACGTACAGCTAGTTCCGCTTGCGGTCTGTGGTTAAACCCACTGCCAGCGTAGTAGTCGAGTCTCTAGAGTCCCACGCAGAGAGTTTCCCTACTCCAGGCGAAACGATATAGAGGTCGTATGGTTTTACGACAAGGGTTCGAACGCATCCGTGTGTTTACGCACGTACGACTTTCGGACAGTTTTTACTAGTCGGCTTTGGTTTAAGCCAGTTACTAGTATCCGATTATTGGATTTATACAGTCTAAAGTTTTTCCGTGTTTTCACGGATAGGAGGGGCGTTCTCGTAATTGGGCGAGAAGCTTCTAGAAGATGGTGACTAAGGAGGTTTAGGTGGCATATACATTAAATAAGACTAGTGAGTCATATGGATGATTCATCCATGTCATTAATGCTTCATAATTGCTTAATGACTCATGGAGATGAATCATCATTAGATATTTATCAAGCATGGTTGTAAATCATTATCTTTTCTTTTCTTGATAAAATAAAATGCTTGATATATATTATGATAACTCATTTTCTCATTTCATTATGATGTTCATCTTCTTTCTCCTCAAGCTCTCTCTCTTCAAACCCTAATCCTCCCCTCTCATGTGTTGAGTACAAGGATTAGTTAGACTACTTAATCCATAACCATACTCTATTTCATCTAGGTACTTTGATTAGCACTTAAAGATACCTAGTTGCCTCAAGTTTAGAGGCAAAGCTTGGAGTTTAGCTCTCATGGTGGATCGTCTACTACTTGAAGAAGGCCGAGGAGGAGGTGGAGTTCGTAAAGACGAAGGACACGGTTCTTGAGGTATAATCCCTTAACATAGTAGTTGTTAACTTCTATGTTTGTAGTTAGTTATCGTTTAGCTTCGATTCATGCGGTTAGTCGATGTTTAGCATAAGAACAAGATCGTTTTTCATATTTCCGCCTCCCCGCAAGTCGTGGGGTGTTGTACATCGACTTACAGTGGTATCAGAGCCTCGCTAAACAATAAATAACTTACTTGCAAAATTGTATGAATTTTGAACGGAAAAAACAAAACCGGAAAACCCCGATATCATGAGTTTCTGTCGATTTTTAAATGAGGTCCAAAAATTTTTCAGGGACCTTCAGAAAGCCTAAAATGATAGTATTAGAACACCTAAGAAAACTAGGCTCATGAATCGACTAAAGCGCCGCGGAACCGCGGCGGATCCCACCGATCCGCCGCGATTCCGCCGCCGAGTTGCCGATTCATCAGCCCAAGTTTCCTGTGCTGGTTCTCTGTGATATTTGGTATTTTCTGGAAGTTTTTAATTTTTGCTCAGGTTTCAGATTTACAGAGAAGTATTGGAGCAAAATTAAATGTGTTTAATCGATCGAAATTATACGGTATTTGCTTGTTGGATTATATCTGTGTTTGTATAATGTGTTCGTAAACCTCCCCTAACTGCTAGTATGTCGGTTGGCAGGGGGTTGCACATTTCTGTAATGGTTTTTACTGTTTGTGGATATGAACTGTGTTGGACTGTTGTGATGTTTAGCCGGGGTTATGTGATGGGTTATTATTTAATTCATTTGATGTAAATGTAATTTGTTGTAATATTATTTTGCGGGGCACATCCAGGTTGCGGTTGTAGCCACCGTTGTATTATTTCATTTTACTGTTTTTGCTCCTAGGACAGACCCAAGATGGGGTGCACAAACTGCCGGGTGGGTAGTTTGCCATACCCGTTGGGGTCTTGGGTGGGGTAATGGCTATTCATCACAACTGTGTAATCCGTCTTTTGTTGCAGGCTCAAAACAAACACGGATTGCTTGTAAATCCAATAAAGTTCATCTGTGATCTGGAATGCCTATTATTGCGTCTGACGAATGTACAATATCTATATATGATAGCTATTTAGACGTCACTTATGTTTTACACCCGCGCTAGCCCAGCCCCCGCTCTGTCGTTAGTTAAGTAACCTAACGGGTGATGACGGGACCCCGTGGCGAATGCGGATGGCATAAGAGGACGTTGTATTTTCGTTGTTTTCTGCAATGATAGGTTAATGATGGGACGCATTATTTATAATGCAAAGAAAATAAACCAAAAGTTTAATCGTTGGAACAATTTAAAAGAAACCACTCGGTTAATTTTAAAAACAGATATTTTTAAATACTGAGCTTTAACTACTCCTTTTAAAAGCTATCAGGTTCCTTCGGTTATATCAAGTTCACTACGTTCACGGTTTCGCCAAAACCATTCGTAGCCCTCCGTCATTTCATCTGGGTATTCAGTAGTATTCAAGCTATGTATTTTGACCTAACGCCAAGGCATAGTGTTTGGTAGCTACTGGATATTCATTTGTTGCATAGATAGATGAGTTAGTTTGGGACAGTCGTATTATCATTTTGGACGAACGTCAAGGATATATACGGATGGGTTCAAATTGACAAGATAATGATGGGTAGAATTTGACACGTGACTTATGACATTTTGACCTAACGCCAAGGTCATAAGAGCATGGGGCAAAAATATATATCGGGAATTTCTAAAGAAACTGAAATTTGCAAAGAGTTGCATACCATTTGAAGTTTGATGAATGTTGGTAGGATTCCTTCAACATTATCATACGATGATATTTGGATCCCGATCCTACTGTGAGTATATGCTACTTATCAGGATATTCGTCACTTAACGATCAATGCTATAAACCAAGTAGGTGTCAAGAAAAGTGTCAGCGGGGTTACGCCCCCAGAGAAAAGAGGTTCTTTAATTAAGGAACTTCGCGAAAGCGTTGGAAAACCTCCCTCGAAATATCGACACTAGCCTGGCTGAACGGTTAAGCAAGAATTGTACAGTGAGAATAGTCCTGGCTAATTCTTCTTTTATGGTTTGAGGAAGGATTCGAGAAACAGTGGGAGCCATTGTTCAGTTGATAAAACTGCACATTTGTATTACATTTTTCCTACCATTTTCATATTAAAAGGGGACTTTATTATAATATATTATACATATAAGGGTTTATGTGTAAAAACACCATTTTCCATGTGTTAATATATTTTAATTAGTATTTGGTAGGAAAATGTATGCAAATAATATTATTGACCTAATTCTAGTAGAACAAAGTCTACTAAAATCTTATTTGAGTTGTTGTGCAGAATATTTCCAAGTTGTGCAGAATTTTCCAAGGCTAGAATCAAGCAAATCAAGTTGTTGAAGAAATCTTGCCAAATTAAGAAGCAAAACTTGGAGACCAAGTCTGGAAGCAACCGAGAGAAGATTTCTTAATTCTAAAGGTGCCTTGGATTGCCAAATGTCACAATCAGAAAGCCCAAGAAAATAGACGAAGTGATCCCCACCTTTGAGCGCGGATCCGCGGCCAAACCCACCCTTAGGCCGCGGATCCGCCGCAATTATAGGGAATCAGAGCACAATATTTTTTGGCGTAAATCTATGCTGAATTTTACCAAGTTTCCAACTACAAGATTCTGGCTTTGCACTATAAAAGAGCACCGAGAGCCTCTTGGAAAAATCATCAAGCCGACGCGATCACGAAGCTCCCGACGCTCACGCATCCAGGCTGATCATCGACTGTTCGACTACCTCCTTAGGAAAGATCGAGAAGCAACTAGTTGTAATCATTTTCTATGGATTAAAAGTGTAGTTTGAAGAAGTCGATTAATAAAGGTAGTTATTTTATTTAATTGTTTTTTTTACATTATGTTTTCCCTCTCTTTCTTTTCATCTTCTTCTCCCAACATGCGCGAGTAATTCTCCGCTTGTTAGGGTTCGTAGGATTAGGGTAGGCTAATGGACGATGAAAATCACTAAACCCTTTTTAAGTCCTATAAAGTTTAGGAACTTTATTAAAAGAATCATTAACATCCTAATCGGGCGTGCTAGCAATTCTTTGCTAGTTCCGACCGCGATTAGCGTTAGATTAATGATTGTTTTGGTAAAGGCTAGATATGAACGGAGTTCCGTGTCGAGATAAGGGTTAAGAGTGGGATTCCTTTTCCCTCCAGAAACCCTAATCTACACGCATCACCGTCGTTCTAGTTCTAAATCTATTAATGGATAAAAAGGGTAACTTTTAATTAATCGTCCATAACTACTAAATCCTAACGAACCCTACAAGCCCTTTTATTATATTAATTACATCTTTAAAATAATCTAGATCTATATTTTACATTCTTGTTTAACGGAGATCTAGAAATCTTTCTATAAAATTCTTTATCCCTCCTCTCTTTCTCAACACATCTAAAGTAAAAGTAAAAGGTTCACGTTTCCCAGAGGACGACCCGTACTCACCTCGGTCTAGCTACGCGCGACACCGTTCTGACTGCGGTTACACTACAAACAAATACTCTTTCGATCCAATCAGCCATCCAGTTTAGATAAACTAAAAACCACTCTAAACTTGCAAGAGCATCATGCTAAAGAGTTTTCTTCTCTCTCTCCTAATTGCAGCGACCCTGAAAATGACTGGACTTAAGTTACTTTTAGAGAAAAATATACTGACAGGGCCAAACTATAAAGATTGGCTGCGGAATGTCAAAATGGCTTTGACCTATGACAAATTGGGGTACGTCCTCACCGCTACGGCACCTGCTGTCCCTGGTCCCAAATCCAGTAATGCGGATAAGGAAATCCGCAAAACCTGGGATTTCGATTGCGCGAAAGCCAAGTGCATCGTGCTTGCCTCGATGAACAATGAACATCAGAGGAGGCACGAGGATATGGAACTAGATGCCATATTTCTCCATACAAAGGAACTTTATGGAGAGCAATCTCGTATAGCAAGATACGAGACCTCTAAGAACTTGTTTCGAGCGAGGTTGGTTGTCGGGTCATCGGTAGGAGAACATGTCCTAAAGATGATCAGCTATATAGAAGAGCTCGCAGACCTTGGGACGACTTTGGATAATGAGCTCTATACAGACCTTATTCTCCAGTCCCTTCCTTCCACCTACGCCCAGTTTATCCTGAACTTCAACATTCAAAGAAAAGAAGTTGAACTTCCGGAACTCCTGAACATGTTAAGGAGTGCAGAGGGCACGTTGCAGAAAGCAAGGGAAACACCCGCTATGTTTGTTAGCGGTGCATCTTCTTCAGGGTCCAAGGCTAGGGCCAAAGGAAGGAAGAAGAAGGCCGCCACCAAACCTAGAGGAGGTGTTAGTAAGGTGGGAGGAAAGGGAAAGAAAAAGTTTGCGGTACCGGTAGTGGGCCAGGATGAGTGCTTCCATTGTCACAGGAAAGGGCACTGGAAGAAAGATTGCAAGGCGTGGAACGCCAAGAACCAGGGACCGAAGCAAGCTGTGGCTTCAACTTCAGGTGTGTTTGTAATTGAGAATTGTCTGTCAATCAACTCTACTTCCTGGGTATTGGATACCGGATCAAGATCTCATATTTGCAATTCATTGCAGGCACTGAGAAACCGTAGAGTGTTGAAGGAAGGTGATATGACCCTAAAGGTTGCTAACGGAGCTAGCGTGGGAGCTGCGTCCGTCGGGGATTATCACCTAGGATTGACGAGTGAACACATTTTGGTTTTACATAACTGTTTTTTTGTACCAAGCTTAACATGTAATATCATATCAGTTTCCTTGTTACCAAATAAAGGTTATGATTTTACGTTTGTAAGAGATGTTGTTAACATCCACCTTAATCATGGTTTGATTGGGTCCGGTACACTAAATAACGGTATATATATTTTAAACCAACTCCAAATTTTCAATGTCCAAAACACACTAAAAAGAAAGTCTCCAGATTTAAATAAAGCTTTCTTATGGCATTGTAGACTGGGTCACATCAATGAGAGAAGGTTGACTAAGTTGCATAGAGAAGGATATTTGGACTCGTTCGAATATCAAAGTTATGACACTTGTCAATCTTGTCTCAAAGGAAAGATGACAAAGACTCCATTTACTGGACATGGAGTAAGAGCGAGCGAGCTCTTAGGACTCATACACAGCGATGTATGTGGTCCTATGTCTACGCATGCAAGAGGTGGTTTTTCCTATTTCATTACTTTCACGGATGATTACTCAAGGTACGGATTCATTTATCTGATGAAACATAAATCCGAGGCTTTTGAGAAATTCCAAGAGTATAAGAATGAAGTAGAAAACCAAACCGGCAAAAGTATCAAGACACTAAGATCTGATCGAGGTGGTGAATACTTGAGTGCCGAGTTTCTAGGTTACCTAAAAGAGAAAGGAATTCTCTCTCAGCTTACTCCTCTATACACTCCACAGCATAACGGTGTATCGGAGAGACGGAATCGAACCCTATTGGATATGGTACGATCCATGATGAGTAATGCTGAGTTACCGCGATCTTTTTGGGGTTATGCGCTAGAATCAGCAGCATATCTTTTGAACATGGTACCTACCAAGACTGTGCCTACCACTCCATATCAGATGTGGAGTGGGAAGAAACCCCATCTAAAGTATATAAAGATTTGGGGATGTCCAGCTTTTGTTAAAAAGCAGCATGTGGACAAGCTCGAGGCACGATCAGTAAAGTGTAAGTTTGTAGGATATCCAAACAACTCCAGGGGATATCTATTCTATTACGCAGAGGAACAAAAGGTATTTGTTTCTCGTAATGCCCATTTTCTAGAACATCAGTTTTTAGAAAAGGAAATAAGTGGGAGCGAAATAGAACTGGAAGAAATTCCAGAACCACAAACTGCTACTGAAAGTTTGGTAGAACCGGAAGTTCAAGAAGAACAGGACATTCCCGCACCCCTCCGCAGGAGTAGTAGGCCGTCTCATCCGCCTGAGAGATACTACGGTTTTCTCATAGATGGGGATAGAGAGGATTGCATCATAGATGATGATGAACCTACTGACTTCCAGCAGGCCATCCAGAGCGGCGACTCGGTACGATGGCTAGATGCAATGCGGACCGAAATGGAGTCCATGTACACCAACAAAGTATGGACTTTGGACTTTGCTCCAGATAGGGTAAAACCCATAGGATGCAAATGGATCTTCAAGAAAAAGATTGGTGTAGATGGACAGGTGGAAACCTATAAGGCTGCACTTGTTGCAAAGGGTTTTCGTCAAAGACCTGGTTTGGACTATGACGAAACTTTTTCTCCAGTGGCTATGCTCAAATCCATTCGGGTCCTTTTTGCTATTGCTGCCTTCCATGATTATAAAATCTGGCAGATGGACGTAAAGACGGCTTTTCTGAATGGAAATTTAGAAGAGTGCGTCTATATGGATCAGCCAGAGGGTTTCAATCAGAGTGGGAGCAGCGGGAAAGTATGCAAGCTGCTTAAGTCCATTTATGGACTAAAGCAGGCATCGCGGAGTTGGAACATCTGTTTTGATGAGACAGTCAAAGAACATGACTTTATCAAAAATCCAGATGAACCGTGCATATATAGTAAAGTTGTAGCCAGAAGTGTCGTATTCCTCGTCTTGTACGTGGATGACATTCTATTGATAAGAAATGACATTCCTATGCTACAATCTGTCAAAGGATTCTTGTCACACAGGTTCTCCATGAAAGACCTGGGTGATGCCTCTTACATTCTGGGGATCCGGATCTATCGTGATAGATACAAGAGGATGTTGGGACTTTCGCAGTCCAGGTATATCGACACTGTACTGAAAAGATTCAGTATGGAAGATTCTAAGCGCGGTAATCTACCGGCTTGTCACGGAATCACCCTCTCCAAAGAGATGTCTCCCAAGACTGATTTAGAAAGGGAACGCATGTCTATTATACCCTACGCTTCTGCGGTAGGCTCTATAATGTATGCGATGTTGTGCACCAGACCAGATGTAGCTTACGCACTGAGCGTGGTAAGCCGGTATCAGTCAGACCCAGGGGAGAAGCACTGGATAGCAGTAAAGAACATTCTCAAGTACCTGAGAAGGACTAAGGAGATGTTCTTGGTTTACGGCGGAAAAGACCTCATGTTGGAGGCCTTTGCTGATTCCGGCTTCCAGAGTGATAAGGACGATTCCAAGTCCATGTCGGGTTATGTCTTTACCCTCAATGGAGGGGCGGTGTGTTGGAAGAGCTCCAAGCAGGACACCGTTGCTGACTCGACGATGGAAGCGGAGTATATAGCTGCTTGCGATACCGCAAAAGAAGTAGTCTGGATGAAGAAGTTCCTAACAGAACTTCAGGTGGTTCCTACCATAGTTGATCCAATACCTCTGTATTGCGACAACAACGAAGCTATAGCTTTAGCAAAGGAACCAAGGTCCCATCAGAAGTCCAGACACATCTTAAGGCGGTATCACCTGATCAGGGAGATCATTGATCGTCGGGAGATCGAGGTTCGGAGAGTTGCTTCTGAAGAGAACATTGCTGATCCATTCACAAAGGCCCTACCTCAGATTCAGTTCGAGAGGCTACTCGAGATCATCGGTCTTCGATATGCCAGTACATGGCCCTAGTGCAAGTGGGAGATTGTTAGTGTATATGCCCTAGGGGCCATTATTGTATCATACTAGTTTGTATATTACTTGATGGAAGCTTGGGATATTCACATGTATATAACAGTCTTGCTAAACATTGTAGTATGCTACTTGGTTTTTCTATCTTAATATGTGAGTATACGTATTGATAGAGCTCTTAGGATCTTGCT
Source organism: Agapanthus africanus (assembly GCA_030015575.1). NCBI lineage: Eukaryota > Viridiplantae > Streptophyta > Magnoliopsida > Asparagales > Amaryllidaceae > Agapanthus > Agapanthus africanus. The sequence continues at coordinate 422,800,919 of JASDDO010000031.1, forward strand.
TGACTACCAGCGTTGTGATGGCAGTCACACTAGTGGGGGCTGGGTAGTCTACAAGCACATCCTTATTCAGGTCCCTAGTCGTTGGATTATCGAGACAGGGCATCGATACTCCGGAGTAGACTAGTGTGTACGCTTCTCATCCCAGTTGGGGAGATGGTCTGTCCCACAGCCATCAGTACGTCGTACAGGAGATAGTATGCAGGTGCTCGTTAGGTTACGGGTACACCAGACATGACTCACAGGGAACTGTTGGTTGGTTTTATACCAGTCGTCAGTGAACAGTTCCCAGGTGACATGAGTACAGCATAGTCCGCAGACTTGACACTGCTACTTCGCCTCGAGTGTGTCCCACTGTTCTTAGATTGCTACCCTACCACGGCTCAAAGGAGTCATGCAAACAGGTAGCAGTTGGGTGCAGTCCCGAGCACTTGGAGGCAGTGGCGGTTAGACAGGATTCGTCTCTCCCGGTATTGGGGGTTGATATCACACTGTGTCAGAGAGCCATTACGCAAAGTCCCTGGCCAGGGCAAGCGAGATTTACTGGTAGGTTCCAGTAGTTTCTCAGGGTGTAATGGGCTTCGCTCCGACACGACTTATACCGCTATTAGGGGACTGACGCTTGCCGCCCCCCTAGGCCCGATATGCGATAGTCTTAGACGAACAGACCGGACTGTACGGAGATTGTCACATCAGACTCAGTAGGAGTTCGGATGGGTTTCCTCATCGGCCTTCTTATCGACATCTACCTGGGGACCGTTACGTACAGCTAGTGCCGCTTGCGGTCTGTGGTTAAACCCACTGCCAGCGTAGTAGTCGAGTCTCTAGAGTCCCACGCAGAGAGTTTCCCTACTCCAGGCGAAACGATATAGAGGTCGTATGGTTTTACGACAAGAGTTCGGACGCATACGTGTGTTTACGCACGTACGACTTTCGGACAGTTTTTACTAGTCGGTTTTGGTTTAAGCCAGTTACTAGTATCCGGTTATTGGATTTATACAGTCTAAAGTTTTTCCGTGTTTTCACGGATAGGAGGGGCGTTCTCGTAAATGTGCGAGAAGCTTCTAGAAGATGGTGACTAAGGAGGTTTAGGTGGCATATACATTAAATGAGATTAGTGAGTCATATGGATGATTCATCCATGTCATTAATGCTTCATAATTGCTTAATGACTCATGGAGATGAATCATCATTAGATATTTATAAAGCATGGTTGTAAATCATTATCTTTTCTTTTCTTGATAAAATAAAATGCTTGATATATATTATGATAACTCATTTTCTCATTTCATTATGATGTTCATCTTCTCTCTCCTCAAGCTCTCTCTCTTCAAACCCTAATCATCCCCTCTCATGTGTTGAGTACAAGGATTAGTTAGACTACTTAATCCATAACCATACTCTATTTCATCTAGGTACTTTGATTAGCACTTAAAGATACCTAGTTGCCTCAAGTTTAGAGGCAAAGCTTGGAGTTTAGCTCTCGTGGTGGATCGTCTACTACTTGGAGAAGGCCGAGGAGGAGGTGGAGTTCGTAAAGACGAAGGACACGGTTCTTGAGGTATAATCCCTTAACATAGTAGTTGTTAACTTTTATGTTTGTAGTTAGTTATCGTTTAGCTTCGATTCATGCGGTTAGTCGATGTTTAGCATAAGAACAAGATCGTTTTTCATATTTCCGCCTCCCCGCAAATCGTGGGGTGTTGTACATCGACTTACACTGGACTGTTGGATCATTGATCCAATGTCTCAGATCAGAGACGATTTTGATTTTTCTTTTCTTATTTTACCAGCTCGGAGATCTGGGCCGTTGATCGTTTGATCTGACGGTCCGGAATCATCCCCGCTCGAAAAATAAATAAAAATTCATTTTTAATATTTAAAAATGTTTTAAATTAGTTTCTGGCTTTTAAAAATTATTTTAAAATAGCTAAAAATATTAGAAAAATTGGGAAAATTTCTAGAAAGATATGTATTCTATCATTTGCAAATTTGGTCCAAATTAGTTTCTTCTATGATTTAAAAAACTTTCCCTTCGATATAATATTCCGTTCAAATTCTTAAAAATTTCTAAAAATCATATTAATCAATTTTAATCACGGACAAATATTTTTAAAGTGTTTTCTACCGATAGAAACAGTAAAATAATTGTTTTGACCTTGAGAAAAATTATAAGATACTTTTATTACGTATCTAAAGTATACGGTCGATACAGTAGCCATGACATTCCTCGGATAGATGTCCAACAGAATGAAAGAAAGAGTATCTTTTTGGCAAATCAGGGGATCTATGAGAAATCACTTAGAATTTTGGAGGAGTAAATAGTACTTACTCCACCCGTTTCAAAACGTAAGTCCTCTTTTGATCTTTTTTTTTTTGTTTCAAGATATTAGTCATTTTACAAGTATCAAGAACTTTTTTCATTACCAAGACATTTTTACTACTTGATTTGCTAAACCAACCCTTAATAAATTCCTTACTTACCTTCATGATGATGCTTAATAGGGTTAAAGTGAGCAATTTGCATTCATATAATCATATGTTTAAATTTTCTGAATGGGCAAGCAAAATCAAAAGTGGACTCACATTATGAAACGAATGTAGTATCTAGTATTGGTTTCATCTTTACTGTTATAATTAGAAGTCCTTATATGATGTCATGAATCAACAATAGAAAAATAGAAAAAAGACAAAATTCCAATAGACAAATTTGAGAATTAGAGATGTCCACCTCATCCACCACCGTTGGGATTAAAATTTACACTCTTTGTCCAAAAAGTCAAAAAGTTAAAGGTTCAAAGTCGGCGTCCAAATAGATCCAAGTCAAATTTGAGCCAAGTGAAGCCGACACCATGCTAAGAAACAAAAAAAAAATTATGTCATAAATAAATTTGATGTAATTTTTTTTTTATGAATAAATGTAAAAGAATAGACAAAAGGCTAAAATTGAAAAGCCCAAAAGCCCGAATGAAAATGTAAAGTATATATAAAGCCATCTAAATGATGAAATAAACATAATCACTCTCCTAAAAAAAAGTCTGGGGTTTTCCAGCCGCCTCTCTCTTTTCTTTCTTTTCTCTGTCCCCTCAAAAAAAAATTATTGAGAAGGCTTTATTTTTCTTTGCAAGTGTCTTTTAAACTCAAAACCCACACACCAGAGAAGAAGGGAAAGAGAGATTTTTGTTTTCTTTCTCGGTTCATAAAATAAATCAAAAGCCAAAAAAAAAACAAAGAGAAGACAGAGGACGCTTCTTCAAGAAAAAATACGCTTTGTTATTTTAGATCCAAATCTAAAATCTTGAATATTCAAAAATTATATATATTTTGAGACCCAAATCAAAATCAGGAGGGTGACTCCATTAAAAAAAAAGTCGTCAGGCTTTTCCTTTTGAAAAACCCTCGGAATGCGGATCATTCCGTATTTCCTTTTCAGCGACTTGAAAATGCAGATTTCGATATGTATTTCTCTTTCGGTAATCCAGAAATGCAGACTTAGATCCATATTTTTCTTTTGGAATGCAGATTTCGTCTAGTATTTCTCTTTTTGGTGGGTACAGAGTTTTCCATATATCGACGGATGCAGCAGTCATGCTGCCATAATTCTGTTGATATACGTACGTTCAGACTCGTTTATAAAGTTAAACAAACAAATATATATATATGGTAAAACAAAGGCAAATCAAAGTTTTCAGGTGAGATCGTCAGGGCCCACAAGCGAAGAGGTCCCCACCGTCAAACAATTTTTCTCTTAAAACTCAGAAAGTTTAAAAAACAATAATAATAAGTAAAATATAATAAATTTTGGTGTGTGGAGGCTCTGGCAGCCTCCCTCTCGCAGCCACCGCACAGGGAAGGCTTCCGCTCACGTGGAGCCTCTTAACTTGAGAGGCTGGTCTCTCTTCCAGAGATAATCACATAATTCGCGAATAATTTGGCGAATTCGTGAATTATTCATGAATTTTTGATTGACCGATTGATTCTCCGATTTAATCGCCACTGGCGTACGTTTCGAATAATTCGCTGATTATGCGTGAATAATTCACAAAAACAGCGAATAATTCGCAATATCAAAATTCAGCGTCTCATATATTAATTTCTTGGTTGAAATCCTTCCCGAACATTTCCCGAATACTTGCCGAATCTTTTCAGAATACTTGCCGATTTTTTCCGAATAGTTTCCCGAATCCGAATTTTCTAGCCCGTCGAATAATTCCGGAACGGTCAAAATTTGTGAGTATGATGTGGAGCCTCTCAAATGGGCCCCTACTAATTGGGTGGACCCCATCTGGAGGCCCCCTTCACTTCAACTTAAAAAAATTAACATATGAAAACAATGTGCATGCATTGTATTAGTGAACTTTAATGTACTTGCATTGTTTTAGTGAACCTTTTTTTTTGTGTGCATGCATATTTTTAGTGAAGTCCTTTGCATGCATTTTCAAGTGAACAAGTGTTCCATGTTCTAGTTTTCTTCGGTTGCTGTTGACTAAATGTTTTGAGAATTTGGCTTGTTGGATCTTATTTAAGACTAAGCTTTTAGCCGCTATATTTGAGTGTTTAGAACTGTGGAAAAAAAATGAGATACAGACAAAACACAAAAATGAAATGAACATGCCGCACTTATAGTTATTTTCAAACACATACGTTCCGTGTTGAGTTTGCATAAAATTGTACGATCCGTTTATCGAAGGTTCTCTCGTTTCGGAGTGATGGGAATTAACGACAGCTTAGTCCATGGCTGTCGGAGATTAGGACCCCACAATCAATAAGTTCCATATTACCCTACACAGGGGAAATCTGTACTGGTCCGACAAGCGAGCGCATTCCTATCTCGATAAGGTGGTGAAAAACACTCTACAACAACAAAAGACAAAAATAAGAAAATAAAATATCAACAACTTTCTTTCTCTCTTAAAATCTCATTCATTACACATTATTTCTCGTGCTCAAAAGCCGAAAAAAAGACATGCCTTACAAATTTATACATAAGCCCTTATATTTTTATTATTTTGTATAACCCATAATTTCTCAATTGTAAAATTATCACTAACCATCTTTATTTAAATTTAGAAAAACTTTAGAAATTTCCATTTATTGTCCGGTATAAAAAAAGTTTACACATATCTTCATCATCAGCATATAGGTTGCTCAAAATATGTACACATGTATCGTACATGCATAATTCCAGTTTTAATAATTACCCAAGATTTAAAAGACCATTTAGCCAAAAAAAAAAAAAACCAAAATGCTAATGTTGTTGAAATCGTTATTGCTTAGGGATTGTTTGATTCAAGGATTTGGTTTGGATTTATGAAATTTGAATGCGAAGTTTGTTTTTTGGTTTGGAAAGTCAGAAAGGGTTTGGAATGCTGATGTGACAGCATCTTGGAGTCCTTGTCCATGTAGGACCGGATAATATTAAAAAATCAAAGAAAGGATAGAATTACCCCCATTTGTAAAGAGTTGTCGGGCATGGAGCATGATATTTTAACCACCAAATCCATATATGGATCCTATGATCAATCTGAGTGCCGTCATACAATGTGGTTGCCCTTCTTAGCGGTTAAACTAGACAGGAATCCTAAATTATCATAAAATATTACCACGATTGTTTAGCTGTAAAAAATATTTCCAGAAATATAGAATTAACATGATAATCAAATGATCTCATTTCATGGTAATCCTATTGCTTCCAAAACATGTTTCAATCCTAAATTACCACGAAATATTCTTGCATATCATGAAATGAGCCATGACTATCAGCCACTGACCATTCTCGCTAACAACCGGCCGGCCGGCCTCGCCTCCTATCGTCGATCGGCAGCCAGTCGGCCGTTCGCCGCCGGTCATTGTCGATCATTCACCAGCATGTTCGCTGCCAATCCGATTTTCGCAGCCGGTCAGCCATAGTTCACCAATCGACTGTCCGCCGGTCATCGTCGATCATTCACCGGCATGTTCGCTGCCGATCGGATTCTCGCCGCCGGCCGGCCGTAGTTCACCAATCGTCCGTCTGCCGACCGGGCCATCGCTGACCTGCAGTTCGTTGCCGGCATCGCGGCCATCTACCGGCCTCACCGTCGGTCGACGGTTTCACAAACATATATTACCGGGAATGATTAAAATATAACAAGCACATTAATCCAAAATTCCTTAAAATTAGATTCCCGGTCATCCCATTTCCAGAAATACAAGGATTTTTGATAATCTTTCCATTCCGTGTACCAAACCCAACCTGTAATGGATCATGGAGCAAAAAATTATTTCATTTTTTAACCAAACAAACAAACGAGAAAATAAATTCATGAGATTATCCTTGTATGGAATGGACAGGGGATTCCATTTTTGGGAGTCTAGCAACCGAAACAGAGCCTTGCTAGCACTAGGCAAAAATTGAGGTCAAGGGGGTGGAAGATGATGCCCCGCTGGCACTTCTTTTTAGGGAGATATTATTAAATACTATTTATAGCTAATATCAGTACTTGATACAGAGGAGAAAATGACAAAAGTGAAGTTGACAGGACATAAAGTTTTCTTTTCACGTGATGTGCTCTTGAATATAGTGCATGATAGTATTAAATAATACTATTATATTGGCTTTAACTCCTGCTAGAGCTAACAATTTTGCATTTTGGAAACCGTGACGGTACCAATCGTTTCCAAAACTGACAGAATTCGGTTACTTCGGTTCGGTAGATCCACACTCAATCTGTCACGTGTACGGAAGATCCTCCTCCCTTTAAAAAGATTTATAGATAGGTTCCCATATTTTTTTCCCCATATAGCCTCCCCTCTCAGTTTATCACTTGGAAAAATGAAAAATGAGAATAAAGAAGACAGCATGACATGATGGAAAAAGAGAATATAGGGTTTTTTTTGAAATAGGATAGTTTTAAATTTATATTATTAAAATAGGATGGTTAAATTTTTTTTTATGAAAATAGGATGGTTTGGTGGACCCCATCCCCCTCCCCGGTTTAGAGGATGGGTTCTAGGAACCCGCCCTCTACCTGTTATAGGAGAGGGCGGGTTTCTAGAACCCGCCCTCCCCTTATTTGTGAAGAGGGCGGGTTCTGAACCCGCCCCCTCTCCTTTGTAAAGGAGAGGGCGGGTTCTGAGAACCCTTCCTCTTCTTTGTAAAGGAGAGGGCGGGGCCCGCCCTCTTTAAAAAAATTTATTTTTAATTCGGTGGGGCCCACCAACCATCCTATTTTCATAAAAAAAGTTTTTACCATCCTATTTTAATAATATAAATTTAAAATCACCCCATTTCAAAAAAAACCCGAGAATATATAGCAAGAAATTGGTTACTAGCTAGAGATGGACATGGTTTCGATCAAAGAAGAGGAAGTAGAAGATGAATCAGCAATGGCCGCCTCTTCGCCTATGCCCGGGCTTCACGAGCTCAGGCCAGCGCCGTTCTTGACCAAGACTTTCGACAAGGTGGAAGACCCATCGACTGATGCGGTGGTTTCATGGGGCAGAGCCTGGAACAGCTTTGTTGTTTGGGATGCCAACTTGTTTGCTTCTATTCTTTTGGCAAGGAATATCAAGCACAGCAATTTCTCTAGCTTCATTCGCCAACTTAATACTTATGTAAGTTGCTCTCTCGCTCCTCTCTTTCTCTATGTGATGATGCTCGATATCGGTGATCTTCCAGATCATAACACATGGCAGATGACGTGTCCCAAAGCTCACAAGAAAGGACCTACGGTGGCCGACCAGACCATGCCTATGCCCGTCCTACAAACAAACGCTGGCTCACCTCCGAGCCCCCTGCACAATTAGCCTCCTCGGCCTCCCGGCTCGTCTCCAGACTACCTCGGAACCAAGATAGCTCGGCTCTCCCGCTCGTCCGCGAGCTCTCCAGCCGAGGTCATCTTTCTCGGTCTCATCGACCGACCAATGGGACCGCTCACAGGCGCAACCACCATCCCGCAAATCTCGCCATGCGCGAGATATCCGTCGGCCACATCTCACGTTCCACGCCATCACGGTCCCCATTAACGAGCATGTCTCGCCATTAATGGGAGATCTCACCCATCGCGCGGGTGTGACGTCGGGAGCGTAACGGCCAGCGTCATTCTCGCTCATGCCTTGCCTGCTGCCACCGCTATATAAACCCCTTCTGCAGACGGTTCAAGTAAGCAATTTTTACCCCACTAAGCCATTATTCTGCTCGGATTTCCTCTCTAACTTGACCGTCGGAGGGTCCTCGGTGGTACAACCACCCCGGGACTTCCTTGCAGGTAGCTCGATACAAACAACCTCAAACCCATTGAGATCCACATGCTTCAGGAGCCAGCCTCCAGATCAAATCTCAGTCGTCCATCGCTGCCGTCGGCAGATCAACGGAAGGTAACATCTTGGCGCGTATCTCACCCGCGTCAGCTGGCGCCGTCTGTGGGAAGCCTTGATTCCACAAAAACAAAAATTCATGTTCCGATCTCGATTTAATGGCGAGCGATCATCACGACGATTCAAGCACCAGCCCCCGCCTCACCCGCAACATACGCAGAAAAGTCTCCTCCTCCGAAAGCCATCGACGTCTTGTCCGTCCGGATAGATCGACTAACGTCCATGGTGGACGCGCTCGTCCGTGTCCAAACGTCGGGACATTCTACCCCGGTCGCCGCTCCCCCGTCTCGGGACCGGGAGCCCACAGAGTGAGGGAAGACTCTGCCCGCATCGCCACGGCCGATCACCGCCTTGCAACCTCCCACGGCCGCAGATCTCCTAGGCCGACATACTCCAGAACCCAGTGGGCACCACTTCGTTTGGCTCTGAGGCCTTACGCCAGAGAGCTTCGCCCCGAGTCTCGTCGCACACCTGTCGCTCCCGAGGCAGTGACGGTCAGCTCGCCTGTTCGCAGGCATGACCGACCCCCCTCTCTCGACGGGGTCGCGCACACGAGACTCACCACGGCAGCCTGAAAACAACCTTACCGGAGGGCATAAGGAACCTTACCGAAGGGAACCGAGGCTCATCAAAAGTTATGGTCATGTCAGCGGGGGGTCCTTCGAGCTCCTATGAGACTCAGCGCCCCGCGCCAACAGTAGAAGCCGACGGCCGCCCGAGATAGAAGGCCAGGGAGACCGGGCCGATCATTTTTTACGACGTGGACTTTCACGGCATATCCCTGCCCCACAACGACCCCCTGGTGATTACAGCTTGGGTCCATCAGTATGAGGTACACAGGATCCTGGTCGACTTGGGGAGCTCGGCGGACATTCTCTTCTACGACTGCTTTCTGCGCATGGGGCTAACCCCAGCAGACCTAAGGCCGACCTCCCACGTCCTTTCAGGATTCACCAACCACTCCATTCCAGCAGAAAGGGTAGTCACTCTGCAGTTTAATGTCGGGGAGGCCGGCCGCACGCGAACAGTGCATGTGGAATTCATCGTGGCAAGAATCACATCAGCCTACAACATCCTCCTCGGCCGCCCCATGCTGAACTTCCTCCGGGCCCAGATATCGATCTACCACCTGGCGATAAAGTTCCCTCTCGACCAAGGAGGGATAGGTCGGGTCTATGAAGACCAGGGAATTGCAAAGGTTTGCTTCACCGCAACATCTTCCTCGGAGTGGCCAGTCGACGATGTCGAAGGTGAAGATGACATCAGGGGTTCTTTGGACACTCGAGACGAGTAAAAAGAGGTTTGAGGGACCCCGGTGGAGCCTCAGACAGAGGTCCCTCTTGTGGAAGAGGACGACGAAAAACTCGTTCAGATCGGGTCGCTTCTGACAGGAACTTAGCGAGACGACCTGGTCCATTTCCTCAGAAACAACTCAAAAGTGTTTGCCTGGGCGCCTGCTGACATGCCTGGGATCGACCCCAAAATTATATCTCACAAGCTCGGGGAAGATTCTACGGCCCGACCCATCAGACAGAAAAAGTGAAGCTTCGCCCCGGTCAAACAGAAGGCTGTCGAGGACAAAATAGATCGGCACTTCGTCGCCGACTTCATTCGAAATGTGCCCAATTCGGAGTGGCTAGCAAACGTAGTACTGGTCAAGAAGTCAAGCGGGAAGTGGCGCATGTGCGTCGACTTCACCGACCCCAACAAGGCATGCACCAAAGACAACTATCCATTTCCCCAGATAGATCAGCTCGTCGATAGCTCGGCAGGCCACGAGCTATTGAGCTTCATGGACGCTTTCTCCGGCTACAACCAGATCCGTATGAATCCAGCAGACGAAGATCTCACCGCATTCATAACGGACCGGGGGCTATACTGCTACAAGGTGATACCATTTGGCCTCAAGAACGCTGGGGCTACATACCAACGGTTGGTAAACTGCATGTTCAAGCCGCAGATTGGCAGGAACATGGAAGTTTACGTCGACGATATGATCGTCAAGTCAGTCTCGTCGACCGACCATGCCAAGGACCTGGACGAGGTCTTCGAGGTACTCCGCAAGTTCAAGATGAAGCTGACCCCCGCCAAGTGCGCATTCAGGGTCACCGGGGGAAAGTTCCTCGGTTTCATGGTCACCCACCGTGGGATCGAGGCTAACCCAGAAAAAATCGACGCTAACCTCAACATGACCGTGCCCAAGACCAACGTCGAGATCATGCGACTAATAAGGCGAGTAGTCGCTCTGTCACGTTTCATGTCGAGGTCTAGGGAAAAGTGTCTCCCATTCTTCAAAGCTCTCAGGAAAATTCCGAGGTTCGAGTGGTCAGAAGAGTGCCAGACCGCCTTTGACCAGTTAAAAAGGCACCTTGCGACGCCACCGCTGCTCACTCGACCAGTTGAAAGAGACGAGCTATCGCTATATCTGGCGGTATCCGACCAAGCAGCGGGCTCAGTGCTTGTACGAGAGGTCGACGGAGTGCAGAAGCCGGTATACTACGTGAGCCACGTCTTCAAAGACGCAGAAACGAGGTACTCAGCCATATAGAAGATCGTTTTAGCACTCATTGTGGCCTCAAGGAAACTACGACACAACTTCCAGGCGCACACTATCCTCGTTCTCACCGAGCGCCCGCTGGGGGCTATCCTCGCCTCACCCGAATCCTTGGGCCGCTTAGAGAAATGGAGGTGGGGGTTATCCCAGTTTGACATAAAATATCGCCCGAGGCAGGCCATCAAAGCACAAGCCCTTGTCGATTTTATCGTCGAGTGCACCATCCCCAGCAAGGAACCGAAGTCCACGCCGACCCTCGCGACCCAGCAACCAATCGGGGGGAGACCCGACTCGGTCCCTGAGTGGGTCATTTACGTCGACGGGTTCTCAACCGAGGAAGGCTGTGGCGCCGGCCTCATCATCCGGGGAACGAACTAGGCAGAAATGGAGTACTCTCTAAAGCTCGGTTTCAAGGCCTCAAACAACGCGGCAGAGGACGAGGCCCTGCTGGCTGGACTGCGCATGGCCTCCGGGCTGGGGCTGAAAACAATTTGAATCTGTAGTGACTCAGCCCTAGTCGTTGGCCAAGTGACCGGCCACTACTTGGCTCGGGAACCTCTAATGGTGAGATAAGAAAACTTCGGAAGAATTTCGACGAAGTCCAGGTAGAGCAAATTCCCAGGCAGCTCAATCCCCAAGCCGACGCCCTGAGCAAGCTGACTTCATCCTACTCGGCCAACAACAAGAGATCCATCCTCTTCGAGACCTTGCCACGGCCCAGCGTGGAAGACGAGGCGACAATACTTCATGTATATACGGCGCAGGAAGATGACCAAGACTGGAGGAAGCTCCTCGTGGAATTCCTAAAGGATGGTACGCTCCCGGGCGATCGGAGAGCGGCCCGCCGTCTCCGGGCAAAAGCCCGTCACTTTGTCTGGAGCAACGGGAACCTATACAAGAAATCCTTCACTCAGTCCCTACTCCGGTACGTCGACCCCCACGAAGCCGACTACGTCCTCCGTGAAATCCATGAAGGGGTCGGCGGCACACACCAAGGGGCCCGAACCTTAATCCAGAAGGCATTACTCCAGGGGTACTACTGGCCAACTTTTCACGAAGACGTCCAGAAGCTCGTCAGGAGATGCAAAAACTGCCAACCCCACGGAAGCATACCTCGCCTCCCTACTACCGAGCTGACCGAGTTGACCTCCTCGTGGCTATTCGCCCAGTGGGGATTGGACATGATGGGCCAGCTCCCTACCGGTGCGGGCGGGCATAAATATGTCCTCGTCGCAGTAGATTACTTCATGAAGTGGATCGAGGCCGTCCCCATCAGGAAACCGGATGCCGCCACGACCATCAAGTTCCTGCAGAACAACCTGATACTCTGGTTCGGTATCCCGAGGTGTGTCATCACCGACCACGGGACGAACTTCGAAAACGAGAAAGTGAAGGATTTCTGCAATGAATATCATATCCTCATGAAGTTTGTCGCGGTCACGCATCCCCAATGCAATGGACAGGCCGAGGTAGCTAACCAGGACATCCTCCGAGGTCTCCGGACCTGCCTAGAAGGACGCCAAGGCAGTTGGGTCGAGGAACTGCCCCAGGTCTTATGGGCCCTGTGCACGTCAAAGAAGACCCCCACCAGGGAAACCCCCTTCAACCTCTGCTACAGGACTGAGGCAATGGTCCCAGCGGAGATCGGGCTACCCAGTCATCGGGTCTAACACTTCGACAACAAAGCAAACACCACGGCACTATGGACCAACCTGGACATCTTGTTGGAGAAACGAGACCGGGCTCAGATCAGGGCTGCTTCCTATCAGCAGCAAACTGCCCGATACCACAACGCGCGGGTCAAGCATCGCTCCTTTAGGACTGGAGATCTAGTCCTACGGCGAAACGAGTTCGTCGATCAAGGCAGGCTGCATAAGTTTTCCCCAAAATGGGACGGTCCTTTCCTCGTCTCCGAGGTACTTCCCGGCGGAGCCTACCGCTTACAAGACGCGGATGGGCGCAAGTTTCCATGGCCTTACAACACCGAGAAGCTCAAGCTGTACCAGTGAAACCAATACCTACGAGTGTGTACCTCCCCTTTCACAAAGACAATGTAATTTTTTCTAAAAAGTCATTTCCATTCAGATAGCTAGAAGGGAACATTAGAACATCGCAAAAAGAGGAGTTCTATCTTTGTGATCAAAGCCCTCACCAAGAGCCAACTGAGCATCTTCACTGCTCGGTCCATCCTTAGCTGGCCTCCCACGGCCTCTCCAGCGCCAAGGATCTAAGCCCTCTTCAAGAGGCAGCCGAGCGGCTACCCCGCTCGGCTATCCCTGGCTGGTAGTCCCCTACCTCGCAACGCCAGGGATCAAAGCCCTCATCAAGAAGCAGCCGAGCGGCTACCCCGCTCGGCTATCCCTGGCTGATAGCTTCCCTACCCCAAAACGCCAGGGATCAAAGCCCTCACCAAGAGGCAGCCGAACGGCTACCCTTCTCAGCTATCCCTGGCTGGTAGTTCCCTACCTCGGAACGCCAGGGATCAAAGCCCTCACCAAGAGGCAGCCGAGCGGCTACCCTACTCGGCTATCCCTGGCTGGTAGCTTCCCTACCCCAAAACGCTAGGGATCAAAGCCCTCACCAAGAGGCAGCCGAGCGGCTACCCTGCTCGGCTATCCCTGGCTGGTAGTTCCCTACCTCGCAACGCCAGGGATCAAAGCCCTCACTAAGAGGCAGCCGAGCAGCTACCCCGCTCGGCTATCCCTGGATGATAGCTTCCCTACCCTAAAACGCCAGGGATCAAAGCCCTCACCAAGAGGCAGCCGAGCGGCTATTGTTTGTGTATATGCCCTAGAGGCCATTATTGTATTATACTGGATTGTATATTGCTTAATGGAAGCTTGGGATATTCACAGTTGTATTGACAGTCTTGCTAAAAATGGTAGTATGCTATTTGGTTTGTTTCTACTTTAATATGTGCATATGTTTATTTTAACATATCGCTTATACATATTAGTAGAGCCCTTAGGATCTTTGCTTAATTACCAGCGTTATGATGGCAGTCACACTAGTGGGGGCTGGGTAGTCTATAAGCAACATCCTATACAGGTCTCTGGTCGTAGGATTATCGAGACAGGGCATCGATACTACGGAGTAGACTGGTGTATACGCTTCTCATCCCAACATAGGGAGATGGTCTGTCCCATAGCTATTGGTACATCGCACTGGAGATAGTATGCAGGTGCTCGTTAGGTTACGAGTACACCAGACAAGACTCGCCGGGAACTGCAGGTTGGTACTATACTTATCGTCAGATTGCAGTTCCCAGGTGACATGAGTACAGCTTAGTTCGTCGACTTGACATTGCTCCTTCACCTCGAGTGTGTTCCCACTGTACTTAGATTACTACCCTACCACGGCTCAAAGGAGTCGTGCAAACAGGTAGTAGTTGGGTGCAATCCCGAAACACTTGGAGGCAGTGGCGGTTAGACAGAATTCGTCTCTCCCGGTATTGGGGGTTGATATCGCGCTGTGTATGGAGAGCCATTACGCAAGGTTCCTGGCCAGAGAAAGCGAGATTAACTGGTAGGTGCTCCGGTAGTTTCTCAAGGTGTAATGGGTTTCACTCCGACACGACTTATACCGCTATTAGGGGTCTGACGTTTACCGCCCCGTAGGCCCGATATGCGATAGTCCTAGACGAACAAACCGGACTGTACAGAGATTGTTACATACAGGCTCAGTAGGAGTTCGGATGGGTTTCCTCATCGTCCTTCTCATCGACATCTACCTGGGGACCGTTACGTACAGCTAGTACCGCTTGCGGCCTATGGTTAAACCCACTGTCAGCGTAGTGTCGAGTCTTTAGAGTCCCATACAGAGAATTTCCCTGCACCGGGAAAAAGGTGTAGATGCCGTATGGTTTTACGGCAGGGCCACGATCACTTATGTACACTTGTGCACGTACTATGATCGGGCAGATAATACTAGTGGGCTTTGGTTTAAGCCGGATCCTAGTATTATACAGATGGATTTATTCATTCTCAGTTTATCCGTGTTTTTCGGAAATACGGATGGGAGGGACAGTCTCGTAATTTGTCGGGAAGTTTCTAGAAGGAGGTGACTCATTTGTGTTTATTTCTTTTTAGATTTAAACTAAATGAGGTGGAAGAGATGAGGTGTAGTTTGAATAAATGATCCATGACTCATTAGGTGACTCATTAGATGATTCATCTTGTGAATTAAATGAAGCATGATGAATATTAGCTAGATATTTATTTTGTTGATATTATTATGCTTCATGATATTCACAAATGAGAATTGTTCATTCATTATCACAAAACACATCTCTCTCCTCAAGTCTTCATCTTCTTCCTCAAACCCTAAAAGCTTTCATGAGTTGAGAATCCTAGGGTTTAAAGTGACTAAGTAATCCATCTAAATACTCTACACTCTCTAGGACTTCTAGATTAGCAAACTAGAAGCCGTAGTTATCTCAGATTCGAGATAGGAGCTCGAACTATAGACTCTCGGGTGGATCGTACTCGAGGAGGCAGTTGAGGTACCCATGTTCCATAGAGCCGACGAGGTGTGGAGGACAACGATGAAGATCCGAAGGACAAGTAACGTGAGGTATAATTTCGAATCAGAGTAGTTAAACCTCTCGTAGTTTGCTAGTAATGGTTTAGACACGATCCGTGTGCTCAAGTCCGTGTTATGAAGCTTTGATAATTGTTTTTCATATATTCCCCCTCCCCGCGAATACGTGGGGTGCGTAACATGGACTTACAGTGGTATCAGAGCCTACTAAACCTTTACTAGCTTGTTAGCAACTAATTAGAACTTCGATCGTCGGAAAAGCACGAAAACTTAACCCCGGACCCCTCAAGTTTCTGTCGATTTTAAACCTGTCGAAAAAATTATTTCAGAAGCATGAAAATTCACAGCAGGGAATTATAAGAATACTGGAGAAATACGAGACCCTAACTCGGTTAGACGACCGCGGAAGCACGGCGAGTTGGTGCAATAGGCCGCGGATCCGCGGCCGAGTCGACTCCGAGTTGACTCGTATTTACACAGTTTGTCTTATTTTTGGGTGTTCTATTTTTGGAGAGAGTGAGCTGTATACCCTTCCAAATCGAACCTACCCGTTTCAACTTGAATTACACGACTCCGGTTTTGAATGTCTATCTAATGTTCCAAACGATTCACCAATTGAAGATAGAAGGGTTAATGAGTTGTGCGACTTTGTAGTATTTGATTTACCCGATTGTGAAGGGTCCCTTCCAAGTGAAACCCGTCCTAAACCTTTTGACCTCTACACCTCCATCTTAGAACCAGAATCGATTGAAATCCATACTTTTGATGAGGTGTCTGAGAATATTGAGTTTCACTTGATTAAGGATATTGACGCTGGGAATATTTTGGATGATGAACCTGTAGATTTGAATGAGTTTTTCTCTCCAATTCATCATCCTGAGTCTTTAACTATTTTTCCCGAACTCCATATGCGTCTGAATTTTGAGGATAAATGCATGGATGTGCTGAATATTGAGGAAAATTTTGAGGATATTTTTGAGGATGAACCCGTTTTGCTTGATGAGTCGGATTTTCCAATTCATCCTATCCCTTTTATTGACTGTGTACAACCCCCTGAACCTGTAACCGATAACCTCCCTCAAGCACTCCCCTCCATCCTTTCAATCGTTCCGACCGCGCAAGAAACCGTGTCACTTTCACTTACAATGTCTGGTTTACTAAGTTCGTCGTACCTATGTTTTCTCGCGAATCTTGAGGGATTTGACCCAATTTCTCGACCGGTTAATAAATTAGCACAATCGCTTTTCATACATCGGTCATTAAAAATTGCGCTAATTTATTCACTCCATTTTCACCCTCAAGTTCGTACACCATTTCTTTTTCCCTTCCGCCATTCTTCCGCTCATATACCGAGACCGTATCCCGCTTCTATCTCCATACGGTCTCGCGCATTCTCCATTTCTTTTCTCTTCATCTTCTTTCACCAACCTGCATATTATCATGATAGAATTTTTGAATGGTTGGTGCTCACTTTTGGCCTTTGTAAGGCCTTGTATAGCTTGATGCTGTTCTCTTTCCCTCCTAATCCTGAACTTCAACGCTTAACAGTGGAAACACTGTTTTACTTAAGTTTGGGGGGGGGGAACCTTTTGGTGTACATATTTTTTGTTTTTATTTTTGTATATAATTTGATTTTGGGGAGGCACCGACAATTTTAACCCTCTTGGTGTAGCCTGACAGTGAAGACACTGTCAAGTTTAAGTTTGGGGGTCCTTCGCATTCATTTGTATATTCTGCATTTGCATACTTATTTAAAAACCCATAAAAATCAGATAATTTTCTAAAAACATACTTTTTCACCAAGTTAGCTAGTGGGAGAACTTAGATTCAATATTTCGACGGTTTTATTTAATAAGATAGGAACAACTAAATCCTATTTTTAGAGTTTGAAAACCTGAAAGATAACTCTCCTTTGAAGTTAACTATAGCTAATATACGTCTTTACATCACACTACACGTGTCGTGAGTTTTGAAAATTAGATGACAAGTCTATTATGTCTGAAAACTTTTAAATTGATAAACTATTTTCTGAGGATCAAATAGGTTTGTTCTGAAATAAGTAATATCAAGACTAGTTTATAAAGAGAGGTGGATATGAAGGGATATTATTGATGCCTTGATAAGAACTAATTCTGAAGAATAACCCATCTGAATCTTGATTGGAATGATTACACACCTAACCCACTAAACACGTCTTTTATCCAAAAAAATAATTGAACAACCAATTATATCTCCATTCGCATAAAATCATCATGATTTTCACGCTAAAAGTGGTCTTTTGTTTTAGGGCCTAGGTAACTTGAGTAATTAAGTCCGCTGGGGTGTCTCTACACCTTATGCCCTAAAGCCAACTGGTTTGGGAGCATTGGCCTAAAACTCGTTAAGAAGCCTAGAAAGTCCATATTAAAACAAAGTTAAGCAGGTGTTCTCTCCGAGTTAAAATTCCTAACGGTTCTTTGTGTGAGAATAATCTTGACAAAAGACAGTTTTTTATAAAAATATTTCTAGCGGAGATATGAAAGGTTTTGTTCTATGATAAAGACTATTGCACGTTCACAAAGGTGTGTATGAAATGAAAACAAGAAAAAGGTGGAGTGAAAAATAAGACCTAGTTTCCTGTTAAGGAAGATAGAAATTCTGAATTTGAAACCTAACTGGAACTTGAGAAATACTTAACTCTTTATAAAAATTATGTGATCCTTTTTTAAGTTTTTATCTGGGCTTTATTTTGTGACATGACGACTTTAATCGACCTTTTGAAACTTAACGACACTATTTGCACTGCACGTAAAGACATATAAAATCTTAAGTTAAACGAGAAGCGAGGTGTGAAAAATAAAGGTTCGATAGTTCTAAATTTAGGATAATAGAATTGTTATCTTTAAAACAAAACCTTAGGGTTTGAATTATAGTTATTTCGCAAAACAAGCTTGACGGGATTTTGTGGGTAGTATCCGCTGAAAACCCTCAGGAGACAACACTCCTCCTACTAGGGACACCTAGAGGTTTAACGGCTTGTTGCACACGCTCAGTGCAATCGCGTTCCCTTCGAAAGTGCGGGTAGGATTTTCTCTTGTGAATAAATGGTCTTGCTCGGGACGAGCAAAAGATAAGTTTGGGGGTATTTGTCCATATCAGAAAACTGCATTCTAATACCGCCCATTCATTATCTATTTGTTGTATTTATCGGTACTATTAACCAGTGTCTGCTTAGTAATACAGATTACAGGTATCCGTGACAAAATTTTGGAAATACATTTAAAAGCACGGATATATCAATTGAGAGCCAACATTGCAACCAGAACCGCAATCCGACCAATACTTCAGGAGTCCCTTTTTGCAACAAGTTTGTGTACACATTTTACTATCTAAATGGTCCAACACAACAAATGTGTACACAAGACTTTTAGGCACATGTGGATATGATATAATATGCATTCAAGGCAAAATATTATATGCATTCAAGGCTAAACATCATGTGTTGATTTTTTCCTTCCAAAACTGAAATTAAATCAAAGTCAATTAAACAAATTAGCATGAGCCATAATGGGGGCAGCCATGAATCAAGCCACATGTGGGAATGGAGTAATGAGCATTTAATGGTGAAGATTATGTGTTGAATTCAAGATTCAAAATTCCCTCCAAAATCTGGGTGTAGACCAAGCCAAATCAGAGAAAATAAACTGCGCCAAAGTGATGTGGGGGACCTAACAAGTCAACACACCAAGTACGAGACCGTTCCAACATAATGTGGCTGGCCACATCACATCATTGGCCGGCCTGGCCGGCCCCAGCTCCTCATGTGGGCCCCATATTCTCACAATGACGTCCTTGCTGCTACGTAGCCCTAATTTTAGTGTTTATTTTCTTTTCTTTTCTGCCTATAAAAGCATGAAGTGGGCAAAGGTTCAAGGGATCATTCTTTAGTCTTGGATTGTCATTCTTTGTCCAAGTTTTCTTTTCTCCTTTCTTGTAAATAACTTAGTTCCCTTGAAGTCTTAGCCTTCTCTTGATCCTTCAACCTCTTCATTGAGCTTGAAAGTTTAAGGGTTGGTTATTGATCTCAAGGGGTTGTATCATTCTTGAAGTTTAATAAAGTGTTCTTTTGTGCTTCCTTCACCATGAGTTATTTGCCCTCTCTTGATCTTGCAACCTCTTTATTGAGCTTGCAAGTTTAATTTTGGGTTATTGAACCCATGTCTTGCAATATGTTCTTTGGTTCCTAATCTTTTACTTACTTGCATTTTATTCTTGCTCTTTTAATTCTCGCACTTAAATTCCATGCACTTTAATTACTTGCTTGTAATCTTTTCTTCTCTTTGTTCTTCTCTTTTTGGTTTGTTTTGTGAATTGTGTGGATATTGTTGTTAGGAAAAGAGAAATATATTGTAAGTTAACGTTTCGTTTTTCATTTCCTTTTTCCGTCTTTTCCATTTGAAACTCCGCCCAAACCCTACGCAAGCGCTCCGTTAGGCACCCTACCCTACCAAGGTAAAGGTGATTCCTAACCGTGACCGGTTGCATTCGGTTTGGCCGGAGGCGAAAGCAAGAGACAAGAACGGATGGACAAGGGTCAATAAGCCGGATTCCATGAATACCGTGCTTAAGTCCCCTAATCCACGTTGTTCCCGATTGTTCTAGCTTCATTGGTTAAGTTCGGCTCAAAGTACTTGAATACGGAATCCATTAACTTACACTATCCTATCGTTTCCTAACAAGCCTTATACTTGAATATAACACATAGGTTAGATAACGAACAAATCCGCCACGTTGTTAACTCGTTAAAACAAGCCTAAAAACTTACCATCTCCCTGTGGATCGACCCGTGCTCATCGCGGCTAGCTGCAAAGCGACACCGTCCTGATCACGGTTAAACTTTAGAACTTTTAAATATCGGACACGCTTTTGGCGTGCGATCAGTAGGATTCCTTCAGCATTATCATACGATGATATCTGGATCCCGATCCTACTGTGAGTATATGCTACTCATCAGGAGATTCGTTACTTAACGATCAATGCTATAAACCAAGTAGGTGTCTAGAACGGTGTCAGCGGGGCGTCGTAAAACCTCTCTCGAAGTACCGACACTAGCCTAGCTGAACAGTTAAGCAAGTATTGTATGGTGAGATCATTCCTGACAAATTCTTCTTTTATGGTTTGGGGAAGGATTCGAGAAACAGTGGGAGCCATCCTGTTTAGATAAACTAAAAACCAATCTAAACTTACAAGAGCATCATGCTAAAGTGTTTTCTTCTCTCCCTCAACTACAGCGACCCTGTGACCATGACTAGGTTACATCTAGATAACAAGTTGACTGAATCTGACTTTTATGACTGGCAAAGGTCTGTCCAGATGTTCATTGCCTATGACAAGCTGGACCACCCTATTACTACTCAAGCCCCCGCCGTCCCAGGTCCAGTTTCCACCATCGCGGATATGGGTATCCGTCAGACAAGGGAAAAGGACAGTGCGAATGCCAAGTGCCTCGTATTGGCTTCAGTTGATGGTGTATACCAGAAGCAGCACGAGAAGATGGACTTAGTTTCCATCTTCCTCCATAACAAAGATTTATATGGAGAGCAATCTCGTATCGCAAGATACGAGACCTCGAACGAATTGCTTCAGGAGAGTTTGGCTGTCGGGTCATCTGTAAGGGACAACGTCCTTACGATGACTAGCTATATTGATGAGCTCACGGACCTGGAGACCACGTTGGGAAACAGGTCATATGCTGACTTATTTCCACAGTCCCTACCCTCTACTTACACCCTGAAAGAATCCAGGGAGACACCCGCTCTGCTTAATGGAGGACCTTCTTCTTCTGCATCCAGGGCGAAAGCAAAGGGTGAAAAGAAGAAAACCTCCACAAAGTCGATATACGGTGCCAGTGAAGTAGAAGGAAAGGGAAGATCAAAAGTTTCGGGACTTGGTGTAGGGAAGGAGGGATGCTCCTATTGTTATAGGAAGGGGCATTGGCAGAAAGATTGCAGGGCTTTGGAAGCCAGTAGCCAGGATTCGAAGCATGTTGTGGCTTCGGCCTCAGGTGTGTTTGTAATTGAGAACTGTTTGTCAATTAACTCTACTTCTTGAGTACTAGATACCGGATCAGGATCTCATATCTGTAATTCGTTACATGCTTTGAGAAACCGTAGAGTTATCAGGGTAGATGATATGTCTCTCAGAGTTGTGAACGGAATGAGCATGGACGCTGAATCCGTGGGGGAATATCGCCTAGGACTGACAAGTGGGCAGATATTGATTCTACGTAACAGTTTGTATGTACCTAGTTTGACTTGTAATATCATATCAGTTTTCTCACTTTCTAGAGAGGGATATGATTTTACATTCGTAAGCGATGTGGTAAACATCTGATCGCACGCTTTTGGCGTGTCGGATGTTCAAAGTTCTAAAGTTTACCGCGATCAGGACGGTGTCGCTATGCAGCTAGCCGGTTGAGCACGGGTCGATCCACAGGGAGATGGTTGTATTTCCGTTCTTGTCTTAGACGAGTCAATAAAGAATTTGTATGAGTTTGTTCAAGTCTAACCTATGTGTATTATTTGCAAGTATAAAGTTGTTAAGAAGAAGATACGAGATTGTAAGCTAAAGAAATCCGTACTCAAAACCTTTGAGCCGAGTCTTAACCAATTGAAGCTAGAGCAATCGGCAACAACGTGGATTAGGGGATTTAAGCGCGGTATTCGTGGAATCCGGCTTATTTACCCTTGTCCTTCCGTTCTTGTCTCTTGCTTCCGCCTCCGGCCAAACCGAACGCAACCGGTCGCGGTTAGGAATCACCGTTACTTTGTTAGGGTAGGGTTCCTAACGGAGCGCTTGCGTATGGTTTGGGCGGAGTTCAATGGAAAATAACGGGAAAAGGAAATGAGAAAAGAAAGTCTTAACTTACAATACCGTATTTATTCTTAACAATGATAATTACAACCATTCACAAAATGAACAAAAGAGAGCAAAAGAAAAGAACAAAGAAAAGAAAAGATTACAAGTATTAAGTGCATGAATTTAAGTGCATGAAATAAATTGCAAGAAAGAAAAGCAAGGTAATAAAAAGCAAGTAATAAATAAGCAATAAAAAAAACAAGAAAGCAATTACAAGAACATAGAACTCAAGACAAGCATGTGATCAATAGCCAACCCTTAAACTTGCAAGCTCAATTAAGAGGTTGCAAGATCAAGAGAAGGGTAGAGAACGCATGTGAAGTGAAGAACTAGTCCCGTGAGAAAATACGACCCTTGAGATCAATAACTAACCCTTAACCTTTCAAGCTCAATAAAGAGGTTGAAAGATCAAGAGGAAGCAAGAATCTCAAGGGGGAGCTAAACCAACAAGAAAGATAAAAAACCCTCATCTTCATTTCATCATCCACTCAAAAAGCTCTCACTACAAGTTTCATGGAGGAAAGAATGAAGAAGAAGAAGAAGAAGAAGAAAAACTAGCAAAAAAGAGGCTAAAGAAGTGCTCCTTTGGTTTGGCTCAGATCCGGGGTATTTATAGGCTGTGTTCTGAAACCCTAGGGCCAAATTCTGACCCCATATGAATGTACCAATATACCCCCAAAAACTCATCAGAAGAGGCGCCAACATGGCCGCGGATCGGCGGCCAATACCCCCTATTGGCCGCGGATTCGCGACCCTTTAGTAGAGTTGGGATGTCATCTTTTGTGGGTTTGCCTGGTTTCATTTGTCCTTGTGTTTGAAAACTTCATACTGCACAAAAGTCTTCTAGAATATCAGCAGAATTCTTAGTCCAAGATTGCTATCTTTTCTTCACTTTTGACTTTTATCTCTCTCGAGCTCCGCGCACCCATTGATTCTTGTGCTGCCCTCTCGTGCTCTGTGCTTGTCCCAGACACGAATGACCACTGTCATATGTTTTGTCTCAGGAACTGGTACTCGGCACTGGACGGATATGGATGACCGGAACCCGGCTTTTATCTGCTGTCAACAGATGTTCTGCTTTTGGCGTAACTGTGGAGATTTTGTCTTGATTTGCAATATTTGGACTGGAAACATGTACTCTGTAAATATGTAACAAACACGGATTAAAAGCACCTACCTATAAACACACGAGCATAAGAATGGACGGTATAAAATGCAGTATTCTGTTATGAACAAATACCCCCAAACTTAACTTTTGCTCGTCCCGAGCAAAACCAATTATTCATAAAATTAAAATGATAACCGCACTTTCGCAGGGAACGCGATTGCACTGAGCGCGTGCAACAAGCCATTAAACCTCTAGGTGTCCCTAGTAGGAGGAGTGTTGTCTCCTGAGGGTTTTCAGCGGATTACACCCACAAAATCCCGTCAAGCTAGTGTCATAAGTTAACAATGATTCTACTCCTACAGTTTAGTATTTACGTTAGAAACTCTATTATCCTAAGTTAGAAATATCCAACCCTTATTTTTCACACCTCCTATCTATTTAACCTTAGGTCCTATACGTTCCAAAAATGTTTAGAAAGATGTTGGTTCTCCTGAGTTTTCCTTCTAAAGTGCGGCCTCAAATCAGGGATTTTTATCAACTTTACAGAAAACACAAGTCTTATTCTTTATTTCTATCTTTTATTCAAACATCGATTGTATACCCCTACGTGTGTGTATATTTGCACCCCTTGTTCCCCTCCGAAAGGCGGCGCACAGGACCGCGTTGTCCTGACGCTGGGATTCAGGGCAGATGCTATTTGGTTTTATCCGTCTATCTCTCCGAAGATGCCAAGTTGATTTATGGCACCGTGTATCAGAGGTTTAGACGGATGCGGCCGATGTAGCAGACTTCATCAGATTCCCCCTCAGGGTGAGGGGTTTTTGATTGTGGGGACGCTCTTCCCTGCAGGCGCAAGCCCCTGCAGTTAATTACGCTACCGCATCGCGGTAACAACTTTCTCCTTCTCCAGAATTTCACTTCGTGTCGTGTGTGTTTTTTTTGTTTGTGGTTGCCCGTGGATTGTATACGGAGACTGAGTAATGCCGTCGTCCGTAGGACGTGGATTAGTCCAAATCTGTATTTACTTAGATTTGGGTTTGGTGTTTTTAGTTTAAGGATGCATTAGTCGCGTTGCGGCTAAGACCAACTTAAACATTCGTCAAGGATACGTTAGTCCTGTTTTGGACTAAGATCGACTTGACGTAGTGATTGATTTAATATCTGGCCATCGGGACTCGTCACCTCTCTGACGTCGTTGATGGATTACAACGACATGCGTCAGAGGAGTTCAGAGATGTACCCTTGAACCAAAGTTGATTTAGAGTTTTATTTAAATATCTAAGGACACATTAACCGTATTTAGGGCTAAGATCAACTTAGACGGGACCATTTAGATCCAACAAAAGAGCGTTTGGGCCCTATCGTGCCAGTTTAGGGACGTGGTGGTCCGATATTAGTTTAGGGACATCTCAGTCCATTATTAGTTTAAGGACGTTTCGGTCCAATATTAGTTTAGGGACATTTCGGTCCAATATTAGTTTAAGAACGTTTCGGTCCGATATTAGTTTAAGGACGTTTCGGTCCGATATTAGTTTTAAGGACGTCTCGGTCCATTATTAGTTTAGGGACGTTTCGTTCCGGTATTAGTTTAAGGACGTCTCGGTCCGATGTTAGTTTAAGGACGTTTCGGTCCACTGTTAGTTTAGGGACGTTTCGGTCCGATATTAGTTTAGGGACGTTTCGGTCCAGTATTAGTTTAAGGACGTTTCGGTCCACGAGTTTAAGGACCCCGCAGTCCATATGGGTGTATGAGGTCGTTGGGACCCGTCACCTCTTTGACGTCGTTGAGGAATTACAACGATAGATGTCAAAGGAGTTCGGAGATGTACCCTCGAACCGGATGTGAATTGATTTAGGAGAGCCATTTTGCTCAGTCAGTTTAATTTAAGGACTTATGGCCACGATTGGGCTAAGTCCAGTTAAAAAAATGTTCAATAATTTATTTGCGTTTGTTTTTATTTTTATTTGGGCTTTGCCCAGAAAAGATGCAGGGCATCAATTTGTTTTGGGCTCTGCCCTTTATAAATGACGCAGAGCATTAATTTCATTTTGGGCTCCCCCCCTTTTATTGTTTTGCAATTTACTTTGGCCTGCTAGGTCTTTTTGACTTGGGCCTAGCCCTTCAAATAATGCATTGCATTTGTGCAAAGCACCAAGAATCTTTTAGATTCAGGAAAAGAAGTGCAGGGCACTTTTTAATTTCTTGATCTAAATTTAGATCAAAGAAAAGAAAAGAAAGAAATCTTTTCTTTCTTTCTGTTTCAGAGAACCAGAGGTTCATAGCAAGTGCAAGGCACTATTTTTTTTATTATTTTTATTTATTTATTTATCTATTCAAGATCACTGATCTCGTTTTCTAGATCAATGATCTATTCTTTAAGAGAATTTTCTCAAAGGTTTTTACCTTTCTTTTTGTGTTCTTCAGAAATTCTCAAGAGTTCTCTCCTCTTTTTTTTTATCCAAAATGTCTATCCAATTCTCTCTATCTTTGAAATGGGGTCTGGGGTCCTTTTTATAGTGCTCAAAGATCAGTTAAAAAGATCTTTTCTGAGTGATTCGGGGAATTTTCCCCACCGTTGGATCTTTGATCCAAAGGCCCCTTTTTTACAGAAAAATCTTCTTGTTTTAACAAGAACGGAAAAGATTTCCTTGAATTTTCATTCTGTTGTTGCGCAACTCATCAGCGCGTGACACGTGTCGCGCAGTAAGGCGCTTGCGCAACAGCGATTGCGCAACTGCGCAGACACGTGTCGCGCAGCCGTGCGCTTGCGCAGTTGCGATTGCGCAACTGCGCAGACACGTGTCGCGCTGCCGTGCGCTTGCGCAGTTAAGTGTTACTTATGTTTTTAAAGAGCCTTGCTCTGATCGGTCGTGCCGCCTTGGGCGTTGTGCTGCCGTGTCAACTTCTGACACGTGGCGCATTGCGCGCAGCGCACGGGAACCGAAGCGTTGCTTCAAAATTTGAATTTTCAAAATTCAAACAGAGCCTTGCTCTGATTGGGGGAACAAATGACCCCACCGTTGCGCTCACGTGGCGCGCACGTGAGTGCAGCGGTGGCAAGATCCTGACCATTGGATCATGGAGGTCAGGTGAAGAGACGCAGGCGTCTATAAATGGGACCCTTGGTCCTTAAAATTTTTTTACCATTTCAAGAACTTTTACTTCAGAGCCTTGCTCTTGCTTAAAAACTCACAGAGCCTTGCTCTTGCTTCTTCCCAAGAACTTTAAAGTTCGGAACTTAGAATCATTCTAGGTAAAAATTAATTTAAATTAATTTTAATTAACAGAGCCTTGCTCTTGTAGATCTTTGATCTAAAGAAAAATCCCTTTGGGGTTTCTTCAACAGAGCCTTGCTCTCATAGATCTTTGATCTAAAGGAAACCCCTTTGGGGTTTCATCCACAGAGCCTTGCTCTCAAAAATTTACAGAGATCTTGTTCCTGGGTTTTAACCCATGAACAGAGCCCTGCTCATAGATCAACTAGAAAACTTTTAAAAGTTTTCATGGATCTTTAAGATCCCAAAATTTTTAATTCTTAGGAGTTATAATTTTTTTTTATTACTACTACAGAGCTAGGCTCTTTTTTTAAGAAGTTTTATTCCTTTGAGACCAGAGTTTGACAAATGTCACTCTGTGACAGAGCTTTGCTCTAAAAAGAGGAGATTTTCTCTTTGTCTCTAGGGATCCCCCCAATGAGGATATTCTCTTGGGGATCTTTTTTATTGACTGACAGTCTCATCCAATGATGGGACTGTCTTATCAAATGATGCGCCGTCATATTGATTTTGTGGGTCCCCCTTTGGTCCCCTACCCACTGCATTGTAGTGTGATGTAGGCCTTTGAAATGCGAAGCATTGGAACACTAACGGTTATGTTTTTTTTTTGTCTACAGGAAACATGTCTGAAGATTTGTCTTTCCCTTTTGTTCGCTCAGAAGGAGGGTTCCCATACGCACCAGTGGACCGGGTAGTGTTCGCCTTGATCAAAGATCACGATCCCGAGTGCAAGAGACTTCACTTATGGGGAAGGTGGTACAGCCAGATTATCCAAGGCCGTCGCAGCTTTAGCTCCACCTCACCCTCCGAGCCCATAGTTACGATCCCTTATGCGGACAAACCCCCGGTGGAGTATGCCGTGGAGGTTAAAAATTGGAATTCCGACGACCTCCTTCAGCCTGCAATCGGTGCCATTCCGGTGCAGCCGCCGCCGGCTATAGACATCTTGGGGAGGCGAATCTGTCAGGGTGAAGCACGCCCTTGGGGACAGGCTTATAATATTGGATTGACCCCGCGGCCGCTTGCCGGATATTTGCAATGGGCCCGTTACATTTTGGCGACGAAGAGGGCTCACCTGACGAAGATTGGTTTATACTCCGCCGTCTACGTCTCGCTTTTCGAGTATCCCTCTCCTCCGACGTGGTGGATAAAGGCCTTCGTCGAACAATGGAATATCCCCACCCATACCTTCCTGACAGCGGATAGGGAAGTCTCCATCTCTCTGGAGGAATTTGCTGAGATTTCGGGTTTGCCGATGAGGGGAGAACACTACGAGGAGCTGCTTCCTCCTGACGAGTATGTTTTCGCCACCAAGCAGCTGGTATTTGACTTGACTCCAGCAAATGCCATTCAGCATCAGCACCCGGGCTTAGTGAAGGTGTTGGAGATTTATGAGGAACTCCATTTGGAATCAGGCGACCGGGGCGTCAGTTTCGCGGATTTCATTGCTCGTTTTATCCGTTCGGAGTTCCTATCAGAGCAGGGCGAGAAGTTCGCTCAGCTTGCTGACCCCTTTGGTTTCAGCTTGGACCGCCGACCTTTATCGGAAAATGACCAACGGGATTTTTATCTCCCTGGCACTGCCAGCGTCCCTTTTTCAGAGATCGCCGTTCCTGGCATGGACGAGGAGACTTTTTTTATAGGGTTCTTGGGTCTATGGCTATGCAGCTTTGCGCTCCCCATGCATCCACGCCTCATGCGGTCTTCCGTCTTTTACCCGGCGCATCAAATGGCGGCTGGTTTGCAGCTATCGGTAGGGATTGCCGGGCTGGCTTACCTTTATAATGGACTTAGCATAGCGGCGGACGCTAATGAGCCTGGGGTACAGCCTGCTAACTTTCCGATGCACTACTTCACTTCTTGGATGGAGCTGCATGTGCGAGGGGTGTTTGGTGCCCATAAGACTCCTCCGTTCTTCGAGAAATTCAAACTCCCAAGAATCATGCGGTTGGTCGGGGCTTCAATCGTGGTTGCACCTCCGCGGGAGTCTAGGGGACTGCTCCTGCGTTCACATCTAGTCGGAGCGAAGACCTCTTTCGTGGATAAGGTCATCACCATGGGCTCCGAGACCGCTAAATCAGTGGTGTCGCTACGTGATGACTTTAAGGGCGGGGTTTCTGTACTGAAGGCTCGGGAAATCCTTCACCTTTACTCCATTCGGCCGGGCTACATAGTATTTAGGCAGAATAAGACGGCTCTCTTTATGAGGTATAACCCACATCGATTTGCCCGACAATCGAGTTACAATCAAGGGATCCCGATGGAGGCCTTTCTGGAAACACCCGCGGTCGGCCCATTGGGGATAAGGAATGCGATGCATCATTTCATCCGGCTCAATACAGGCTCCTATTTTTTTATTAGTGAGCCTAGCTGCGTCCCTAAAATAATCCATCCGTATGTAGCCTGGTATGCGCATGCTATGGGCCCAATCATCTTAATGGAGAAACGCCTGCTGGTTGACCGTAGGGCTGCGCCTCCTGGCGGTGATCGCAAGGCTCCCTTGCAGCCAAGGATCCAGGTCATCCCCCCGATAAAAGATGCCAGAGTCGACCGACCGCGCGTGTTGAGCCCCCCGCGTGGATTGCCATTGCCCACTACGGTGGATGCACCGCCGGCGCCCCATGCTCCCACGAAGACGGTTGATGTGGTATCGCCGGGATCTGGCGGAGGGGCAGAGATCGGGACTCGCCGCCCTAAAGTGGCTGCCAAGCGCAAATCCACTCCGGGTGGATCTAAAGCTGATGGACAGCAGAAAAAGAAGAAGTCCGCCCTTTCCCTCGATGCGATCCTCAGCTCAAAGCCTGCGGCTTCTCCCGCCGGGACTATATGTGAGTATGGCAGCAATGAGGGCTTCGTGGTAGACCCTGAGGACACCAATCTGGCTGCCGCCATTGCAGCTTCAGAGCGATCGGCGAGGCTTGAAGCGATGTTAAGCAAACTCGCTGAGTCCGGTAATCATCAGACGCTTTATTTTTTATT
Source organism: Agapanthus africanus (assembly GCA_030015575.1). Lineage (NCBI taxonomy): Eukaryota > Viridiplantae > Streptophyta > Magnoliopsida > Asparagales > Amaryllidaceae > Agapanthus > Agapanthus africanus. Next base: position 422,830,627 of record JASDDO010000031.1, read on the forward strand.
TCATTGCACTTTGTATTATTATATTTAACCAACATTTGCTCCATTTTCAACAGGTGTCTCTACTGAAGAGGCTATCGCTGCCTCCCTGAAAACCTTCCAAGAGGAGGAGGAGAAGCGTGCCGTAGAAAGCGTCGGTATGTTTTATCCCTTTCTCTTTTATAAGGAAAGTTTGTTGTCTTTTTATGATAGTCAACCTGACCTTCTTTTGTTTCTTTGCAGGGGTTGTATTAATCGACGCAAGGATCCTTCCCGAGCCCATCATCGAAGTCCCGGCTTCGTCGAAGTTGCCACAAGAGCCTCGGCTTGACAAAACGACGAGGGATGCCTTGAAGAATCTAGAGGCATCCCTATATACGGACGAGGAAGCCTCACTCAAGGAAGCTCTGGTGGCATCCGTCTCAACGGCTCGAGAGGAGCGGAAGCGGTTGAGACGCAAAGCAAAGGCGCGCAGAGCTGCTTTGGCCGCAGGAGCGGGCCCTAGCACTATTCCTCGTGCCGACACTTCTTCTGGAGCAAAGGTGGGCGGAGCTGCTTTGGCCACGGGAGCGGGCCCTAGCACTATTCCTTGTGCCGACACTCCTTCTGAAGAGGCCCCTGCCGCCCTGTCTACTTCTCATAGGCAGGTGGCGCGCACGGTTCGGGATGCAAACGATAAATCCTCTTCAGGTAACATTTCTTTCAGAACCTTGTTGTAAGAATTATCAAACCGTTGGCTCATACGCATTCCTTTTTGCAGGGCCAAGTCCGAATGAGGGGGAGGCGGAGACCGTCGAACCCCGGGGAGCGGAGGAAGTGGTACTTGCCGAGCCCGAGCTGACAGTGAGCAACGTCATCGGGGCCACGGCGCCTGAAACAGAAGTTGAAGGATCCGCTGCCGAGAAGGTCATCGATGCCGCATCTGAAGTGGCGGCAGATGAGATGATTGTCGAGCCGAAGGCAGTAGATGTCGAGGCGCTTGAGGATGGAGATGTCACGGTGCCGATGGATGAGACAACTGTGACCGCAGGACCCGAAGGAGTAGCGGGTGAAGTGGCCACGATTCCTGAGGACGAGCCAGCCGCTCCTTCTCTGGAATCTGGCAATACTCCAATCATAGCCCTCCCCGCGTATGATTCCTTGCCGTCTCCCGGGCTTGCGAGCACAACAACGGTTCCCATCGAGTCGGGTGACGAGGCTACGGGTGGTGGCCTGATGTCAATGGAGGAAGGAATTGCCTCCGTCTCGGCTGGCAGCTCGTCGGGTAAGTTTCAGGTTACTATCGTTTCCCCCTTTTTTTTTATATATCTTGCGATCTCTTCTAACAAGCTTGTCTTTGCAGGTGCGGCCAGTGCCGACGCTCCATTGCTTGAAGGAGCACCGTCAACTACTGCTTTGGCGGTGGTCACTTCCCCGTCTTCCCTCGTGCCATCGCGGATGTTGGAAGGTATGGATTTGCGACTTACAAGTTAATCTTTTAAACGTGTAGTTCATGGACTAACGCCATACCACTGCATCTTTTCAGGAGTGCTCTTTGATCATCTATATCAAGTGTTGCTCCCACACTTCTCCTTCCCATCCGAACTTGCTTCTCCCTCTAGTGGCGCTGGTGAGTGTACGTTCAATACAATATCTTTGTTCATCCCCTTTTTCTAGCAATTGAATGATTTCTGACTTTTCCCTTTCTTTATTGCAGTGCCACAAATCGAAGGAGGGGATGCCAGACCTGCCGCGCTACCGGCCCTTCCGGCTCTGCCGTCCGTTGCTGCTGGTATAGCAAATTCCTTTTTTTTTGGTAACCCTTAAATATCTCTTGAACCATCGTTTAACCATGTTTTTTTTTGCAGCTATTGTTCCGGCTCCGGTCCCTTTTGAGTCCCGCGTCCTTCTACCGGCAGGCCCTTTCTTGAGACGCCCGTCTTCAAAGGGTGCTGTGATGAGTCTGGGCATGCTGAGCGGGTACATCGAAGAGCTCAACATGGATGCTCTCCCTTCTGCCGTAGATTTCGCTGTGGATGTTAATCCAATGTTGGCGGCGCTCGTAACTTTTCATAACGAAGGCGTCGTCGAATCTTGGGTTAATCACTGCAGGGAGATCGAGGCCTGTCTATACCGGCTGGAGTCGACGCACCCTTCTCCCGAAGTTTTAGCCCTGAGCACCCAACGCACAACTTGGCTCGAGCAAAGCACTTCGCACTCCCGCCACTTGGAGCAAGAAGCAGCTCTAAGACTAAGGGAATGCCAAAAGACCTCGAGCGAAACGGCCCATCTGCGCGCTGAGGTTGAGGCAAATGCTGCCCAAGTGAAGACTATCTTTGAGGGTCTCTTGGAGCGTATCTCCTATGGGCTAAACTTGAAGCGGAAGCTTGACGTAGCTGAGCGCGATATCCCAAGTCGGGAGGCTTCCTATCAAGTCGTGAGGGAGCAGCTTGCGTCGGTCTTGCAGCAACGAGCCCAAGTGGAGGCAGAGCTGGCGGTGGTAGCCGAGCAAGAGAAGGCATGGAAGGACATATGCGAGCGATTGCTACATCTGTGCAAGAAGCTTCCTTCCCAATAATTCTCCTTGTATCATTTGTCTTTGTAAAGTATATGTATATATTTTTTATTCTTTAGCACAATGTATCCTGTACTCAATCAATATTTATGAATAAAAGATGCACATTTTTTGTAATGTCTTGTGTCATTTTTCCGTCTTTTCTTTCTTTTATTATCAGTACGCCACCTTAGTAACCATGATTGACGGACGATTGGGACGAGTATCCCGACCTTCTTAAGAAATAACGATGGCTTAGGCCGCAGGTTCAGATCTGCTGCCTAAGACTTTTCAACTCTATAAGCCGTGAGGGTCTCATAGAGACTTTTCTCCCTACGGATCGAGAGGATCTCGCAGGTGGATTTTCTCCTTAGGAATCGTGAGGATTCCTAAGTGCGGTTTTCTCTTCTAAGTCGTAAGGATCCTATAAGAGAATTTTCCCTCTTACGAGTCGAGAGGATTCGTAAGTGGTTGTTTCCCTCCTCGTCGAAATTCGACTTCGGAGAGTGAGACCCGTGAATAGTATGCAAGAGACCAGTTTGGATTGACTTGCAGGGCCCCATCGCTCAAAAAGCAAGCTTTTTAATCCTTGCTGTCTAAGACTTCTTCTTACAAATTGAGACGAATCGGGGATCTGTCTGCAGTTGTAGCGGAACAGTTGACATGAGTTAAGAAGCTCTCATCACGGAGTGTTTGTATCCGTGAGTCGAGGAGTTTGCTAGGGATTATTTGTTTCCCAAGCGCCAAGGAGTATTTGTTTCCTTGGGGTTTGAAACGAGTCGAGGGTTCCCACGGGGGCTCTGGTAGCTCTGCGGGTCGACGCGGATCAGGAAGCTCTCGTCAAGGAGTGTTTGTATCCGTGAGTCGAGGAGTTTGCTGGGATTATTTGTTTCCCAAGCGCCAAGGATTATTTGTTTCCTTGGGGTTTGAAACGAGTCGAGGGTTCCTACGGAGGCACTGGTGGCTCTGCGGGTCGACGCGGATCAGAAGGCTCTCGTTAAGGAGTGTTTGTATCCGTGAGTCAAGGAGTTTGCCGGGATTATTTGTTTCCCAAGCGCCAAGGATTATTTGTTTTCTTGGGGTTTGAAACGAGTCGAGGGTTCCTACGGAGGCACTGGTGGCTCTGTGGGTCGACGCGGATCAGGAAGCTCTCTTCAAGGAGTGTTTGTATTCGTGAGTTGAGGAGTTTGCTGGGATTATTTGTTTCCCAAGCGCCAAGGATTATTTGTTTCCTTGGGGTTTGAAACGAGTCGAGGGTTCCTACGGAGGCACTGGCGGCTCTGCGGGTCGACGCGGATCAGGAAGCTCTCGTCAAGGAGTGTTTATATCCGTGAGTTGAGGAGTTTGCTGCGATTATTTGTTTCCCAAGCGCCAAGGATTATTTGTTTCCTTGGGGTTTGAAACGAGTCGAGGGTTCCTACGGAGGCACTGGTGGCTCTGTGGGTCGACGCGGATCAGGAAGCTCTCGTCAAGGAGTGTTTGTATCCATGAGTTGAGGAGTTTGCTGGGATTATTTGTTTCGCAAGCGCCAAGGATTATTTGTTTCCTTGGGGTTTGAAACGAGTCGAGGATTCCTACGGAGGCACTGGTGGCTCTGCGGGTCGACGCGGATCAGGAAGCTCTCGTCAAGGAGTGTTTGTATCCGTGAGTTGAGGAGTTTGCTGGGATTATTTGTTTCCCAAGCGCCAAGGATTATTTGTTTCCTTGGGGTTTGAAACGAGTCGAGGATTCCTACGGAGGCACTGGTGGCTCTGCGGGTCGACGCGGATCAGGAAGCTCTCGTCAAGGAGTGTTTGTATCCGTGAGTCGAGGAGTTTTTTGTTGAAGTCACTGGCTTCTTCGGTTGAAATGAACCATTGAGGTTTGGCTTCGTCGTTTGACGGAATCCGCTGGGGAGGTATGGTTCCTTCTTTATTTACGCCCTTGGATTGTGTACAGGGATCGATGTGATCTTAACTGTAGGGCCAAAGTTTTATCATTTCTTCTTTTCATTTTATTTTATTTCCACGATGCTCTATCATTTCAGCTTTTATATCGCAAAGGTCGCGATTGCCCAATCATTTCGGCTATTTTTCGCGGTGCCCAATCATTTCGGCTATTTTTTTTTATTTTTACTCGTTGCTTTTTATCACGAGTTGCCCAATCATTTCGGCTATTTTGCATGCATACATTTTACTTGCTGCTTTTATTGCAAGTTGCCCTATCATTTCGGCTATTTCGTATGCATGAGCGGCCTACTGGCTTTCGCCGTAAACCTGAAATTGGACACCGATTTCGGCATCAGCACCGCTGCAACTGGGATATTGCCAGGAGCGAATCATCATTTGCCTCTGTCGTTGTCGAACAAAGGAGGCTTAGCGATCAGGGTTAGGGTCGTGTCGACTAAGGCTTTTGATTTCATGAGCCGTAAGGGTCTCATAAAGGCATTTCTCCCTACAAGTCTTGAGGATCTTGTAGGTGTATTTTCTCCTTATGAATCGTGAGGGTTCCTAAGTGTTTTGTTCCTCTGTAAGTCGTAAGGATCCTACAGGAGGGTTTTCTCCTCATAAATCGAGGGGATTTATAAGGGTTGTTTACCATGCGAACGTATTCCCAGTTACGGATGAAATTTGGCAAGGGAAATGTTTATTCGCGCCCGTGGATTGTATACAAGGGTCAATATTGAACCGTTTGTAGGGCAATATTGGAAGTTTGTGGGGGTTTGCTTAAGCACAGGTTTAGGTCTCTGTGACTTAAGACTTTCAAATCCTATGAGCCGTGAGGGTCCCATAAGAGAGTTCTCCTTACGAGTCGTGAGGATCTCGCAAGTGTACTTTCTCCTTAGGAATCGTGGGGATCCCTAAGTGTGTTGCTCTTTTGTGAGTCGTAAGGATCTCACGCAGGTGGTTTCTCCTTACAAGGTCGAGAGGACTCCATAAGGGTTCTTTAACGAAGTTGTGCCCTTTCGGGTTTTCACAAACATTCGCCGGTAGTCCTGTTGTTTTTACTCACGGAGCCCTTTCGGGTTTTCATCCGTGCCCATTTTGCTTATGGACATACCGTTTTTTTTTATTTTTTTATTTTCTCTTTTATTTTCTTTTTTTTTACGAGGTCGCGCCCTTTCGGGTTTTCACGAACACTCGCCGGCAGCCCTGCTGTTCTTACTCACGGAGCCCTTTCGGGTTTTCATCCGTGCCCTTTTTGCTTATGGACATACCGTTTATTTTATTTTATTTTTATATGTTTTTTTTTATATCTCGTCAGCCTAAGGATGCTGCGGTATTAGTTTAAAGACGTTTCGGTCTGCTATTAGATTAAGGACATTTCGGTCCATTATGGAGAAGCCCGGCTACCTGCTTTTAAAGTTCGAGCTTAGGAAGATAGCGAGAGGACATAGTCGCCGTCATCTATCCTTTACCTAGGCCGTGACTCATCAAGCGTAGTATTTCTTTAGGAAGCGACCGTTTATCGGCCTGAAAGGCCTTTCACCGTGCATGTCCATGAGTAGATAGGCCCCACCCTGGTAGACCTTATCTATGATGTACGGGCCTTCATACTTGGGCTCGAATTTTCCCCGCTTAGCGCGATTAGGGATCATGGGCCTTTTGACCACTAGCACGAGTTCGCCTTGGTGGAATGTCCTCGGTCGGGTCAATCTTTCGTATGAGCGCGTCATCTTTGCTTTATAAGCTTCCAGATTTTGTTGTGCTAGAAGCCGGATTTCATCAAGGGCGTCAAGCTCTTCAAACCGAAGGTGAGCATTTTCTTCGTCTGTCAGCTCGTAGTGGACTGCCACTCGTAGAGAGGGTAATTCTATCTCGAAAGGGAGTACTGCTTCAGTGCCGAACACCAACGCGTACGGCATTGTGTTCGTGGCCGTCTTGAACGTAGTTCGATATGCCCAAAGAGCTTCTTGCAGTCAGTCGTGCCAGTCTCTCTTATTTCGTGACACTGTTTTCTTCATGATCTTCGTCAAGGTCTTGTTGAAGGCCTCAGCTAGACCGTTAGCTCGCGGATTATAAACTGAGAAATATCTCCAGTCTATATTGTGCTGCTATGCGAAGCGGCTAATTTTATGACTTCGGTAGGCTGGCCCATTATCAGAGAAGATCCTTCTTGGGGTTCCAAACCGGTATATGACATGCGTTTTGAAGAAATGGAGGATGTTCTCCGT